>JBAIZL010000001.1:238886120-239073620 GCA_036971475.1 Prosapia bicincta
TAAGAGCAGGAAGGGGTTTGCTAGACATGGAGGTTTGGCAGCATCTGTTTTCTTACAATGGCTGTGGGTAAATATGTGAAGAGGAAGGCTGCATTTCTTATGTTTACATAAGAAAAGGATGTCGCTACAATATAATGTACCAAACGCAACACTAAGAGCAGGAAGGGGTTTGCTAGACATGGAGGTTTGGCAGCATCTGTCTTCTTACAATGGCTGTGGTTAAATATGTGAAGAGGAAGGCTGCATTTCTTATGTTTACATACGAAACTGATGTCGCTATAATACAATGTACCAAACGCAACACTAAGAGCAGGAAAGGGTTTGCTAGACACGGAGGTTTGGCAGCATCTGTCTTCTTACAATGGCTGTGGTTAAATATGTGAAGAGGGAGGCTACAATTCTTAAGTTTACATAAGAAACGGATGTCTCTACAATAAAATGTACCAAACGCAACACTAAGAGCAGGAAGTGGTTTGCTAGACATGGAGGTTTGGCAGCATCTGTCTCCTTTTAGTAACTGATTAGGGCTGGAATTAATGTTAAATTGTGATATCATTACAGCCATAAGGGTTTTAAAGTTACAAAATTTCTTACACAGCCAATGTTTAATCAGTGTCCAAATGAAATAACGGGGAAATATTGCTGTAATTACATACTTCGAACAAGGTACAGTGTTTTATGTACACTTTAATGACAGCATGTCTTGAATTCCTGTCCTTTGTTGACAACGTTTCCATTTATAAAACAATGTTTAGAACAAAACATTAAAATATATAAAAATAACTGATAGATTCAGGATAGCAACAACAGGGCTCGTAAAAACTACATAATTGTTGATTAAGATTAATATTTTAGCTTATTTAGATTGCATAGATTATAGTGACCATATGTTAAAAGGAGCCATCGACGTTGAGCTCACCACACCTGTCTGGTAACCTAACCTGCTGCACTCTGCAGACTGGTTTAGTAACCCGAGCCTCAGACATTTGTCTTGCACGCTGCCACTGCTACTGGCAAAAACTACAATTAAAACGACATGCTATTAGCGGGATTTATTCGTGCTAATGCTGATATAAGCCGGAAATGGGCGGGGATCCGTGGCGTTTACCCTACATTTCACAGCACCGGCGTAAAGTCCAATGTTTTATTATTCAACTTGACTGCAAGTACGCCTACAGCGAGCAACTATTCCTTGAGAACCATGATCTTCCTATATATCTCAGAAGCCGTGGAGACTCATGTATCTACCTACATGCCAACTGTATGGTTAAGCTCGACCATAGCCTCGCATTGTCGTTACTTTCCTCTATACCCAGTTTCAGAAGTTATGTTCTATTTCTTCTCTTAAAGAGGTGTCAAGGGTAGATGTCACTTTATCACCCCCATAAGCGGTAGGACTAGCTGAGTAAGCAACCCTACACAAGTAATGTCACTATTTAACCTATTCCCATTTTCAGAGAATATTTCCCACAAGGAGGTATCACAAGTACACGCCACCTTATACTCCCATAGGTCTATTCCAGATAAGCCACTCTACACAAGCATAGCCAGACAAGCCACTTATCACTATATAAACTATTTCCAGTTTCAGAGGATAATTCCCACAAGGAGGTGTCATAAGTACACGCTTCAGAGGATAATTCCCACAAGGAGGTGTCATAAGTACACGCCACCTTATCCCCCTATAGGTCTATTCCAGATAAGAAACCCTACGAAAGCAATGTCACTATTTAACCTATTCCAATTTTCAGAGGATAATTCCCACAAGGAGGTGTCGCTTGTACACTCCACCTTATCCCCCTATAGGTCTATTCCAGATAAGCCACCCTACGCAAGCAATGTCACAATTCACCCTATCCCCAATAGCAGAGAATCAGTATGTCTTTTCCTTGTACGGGTGGCCACCATTTTTACACCCTGATAGATCTAAGCCAGGTACACGATCCTGCATTAGCGATGACGTCATTCTATTAAAAGATATATATATATATATATATATATATATATATATATATATATATATCGCAATATGTATTCTTGTGTATTAGGTTGAAGAACTAAGTCAAAATACAAATACAAGAATGAATTGTAATTTCAATTATAATTCTTGTATTTGTATTTTGACTTAGTTCTTTATATATATAGGCCTATATGTATATATATATATATATATATATATATATATATATATATATATATCACTGTTTACATTCAGAATCTTTTCTTACCCTTCGTAGGCAATAATAGATTTTACTGACTGAAACCTCTCCTGCATACCTATGCCGGGGGTGTTATGTTCTTACCTTAATACTATATCCATTTACAATCGTTCCTTACCTTTTATAACCTCCATCTCGCTGGACCAGTGAACAATCATACCTAAACACTCAGTCAGTTAGAGAACAATGGCTTTAAGTAAGACACTGGATGAAGACTGTTGGTATTATATTGGTAAGAAAGATGGGTATTTCCACTTAGGAGGCGGTTTTTTTTATTACAGTGTGTTCTGCTGGAGGGGCTGTGTTTATTTAAACTCAAAGGAACTGACTTACCCTATTTTTTGGTTTTAAAAGAAATAACTAAAATAACCTAAAACAGTACCTATATTTTCGAAACCCTCATAAGACTGTAGGGTCCCTACAGTCAATATCAATATCTTTTTGCCTTAAAACAAAGTAAAACGAGAGGTACCTTTGTAAATGATGTCAAGATCCAGAAACCTGCCGGCCAAAATAAAAAGTGAATTAACGCAGAAAAAGCTTTATTCATTTTCAAATAATTTTTTCGTCTTATTTGTGCATTTTCATCTTTATATTTACTCGATACGAAAAACAACAATTTCAAAAATTCCTTGTCCCAATATATTGATTTTCACTGAAAGGTTTGTAATCACAAAATTAACTATTTTGATTTATTCATAAATAATATTATTAACGATGACCCCCATCACTAAAAACAATATTTTATATCATAGCCTTATATAAGCTTTCGTATAATTTTATAAAAACAATTTTCAGTTTATTTAGATATATAGATATTTTTAAATATATATTGTGTTTTTACCACTATAAACACGATTAGATAACGCCCATTTTATAAATTGTCCCCTAATAGAAAATAAGTTGCTCATAAAGCCTCTAAGGGTCGTTAAAAGATTTATTCCGCTTAAATTCTACTGCAATTATAAAACGTATTATAATGTTGAAGAAATTATAATTAATGTGATTTTAAGTCTGTAAAAATTTTTTACTCATTTCATTTTATCTTTATTATTAGATTTGTACTTTATTGACGAATGTTGGCAATACATCTTATCACAATTAGTTTTTTTGTCCAAGTTGTGTTGGTACGACTGTCCGAGCGATGCAAGGATCTAACACATTGACGTTGGTTGACAGGTTATTTCATGTCGGGCAGGACTTTTGTCATCTTCCAACCCCTTCCTTCGTCCTGATCAACTCCCCGACAGTCTGACACCCGACGTAATAATGCTAGCTGACACTTGTCATTCCCTTCCACGTCTTTCTCCTTTTGTGTTGTCCTTCTTTTACAGATCAAAACGTCTTTGTTCTTATCCCAACGCTTTCTTAGTTTTAAGAAAATACAAATCAAGGCGACTCGCTGCTTTTCTCAGCTCTTTCCCTCTGGAAATAATTTAACGCAGGCGTTTCTCTCTTGTATCCACGGCTCAATAATAACACTTTGTTTTCCAAGTAGTCTGAAAAATACGATTTTCGACAATCGAGTAAGATCTGACAACGGGCCTTATCTGCTATTGCATCTGTTAAATCTCCAGTGATTAAGGTCGTTGAAATCACTGAAAAGGTATTCTTAAACTATGGTTTGGAGAAAAATTAAAAACAAAAAAATTGACAAAATGAATTTATTATAATCAGTAGATTATATTGATTGACAATCGAGTGTTTGGTTACAAATGCGTTTTATATTTAAAAATAATTATAACTTTCATTTAAGTGATATTTTAGTATTTCATTATCCAATTTATTTAATGAAGTAGCACCATTCCTAGTGTTGTTGGTTCCATGTTTCGTTACTAGGTGTCGATGGACTTAATAAAATAATTTTGAACTGTTTAAGGAGAGATGAATTAGAAAATACACATCGCTTTTATTCTAGGCTTTTTTGTACAATTAATTTATTTTATAAAAGGTCTAGATCCCAGGTTCCCAAACTTTTAGGGTCCACGCCCTCTCCTCTTGAGACGAAATCCTCCAACCCCCCCCACACTATAAATAAATTGTATGGACATATGAAAAAGAATCAAATATTATATATATTGAAAACAATTTATATATACATATTTTCACAAAAACAAGATATAACATTTCAAGTTTTAATTACCAGGGTAAGTTTTACCTGATACGAGAAAAATTTGTTACTGAGATGCTTGAGCTTGCATTTTTTTACACTAGTAGGCCTATTTGAGGTTGTATTTTAGTAAAGGCACAACCCAAATCATTAGCAACATCAAGTTTGTTCCTATAACATTAAATATATTGCCCCCCTGACGTGTCTTCAATCACCTAAGGGGGAGGGGCTTTCCTCCAGTTTGGGAACCCATGGTCTAGATCAGGGGTCTCCAACCTTTCCTACTCAAGGGCCGCATCGAAAACATTTGGAGGAAAGGCGGGCCGTTAATATTTTAGGACAGAAAGTCTAGTCCCTCCCATACATCCACGACGTTTTTCTCATTGGTGGTTTTTGAGATTTTCTTGCTTAATTTTTTATTTGTTTACAGCTAGTTTTGCATTTATAGAAAGTGTAAATATAAAAAGGAAGTGGTAAGTCTGAGACGAGTACTGTACTCATATTTATTGGTAAAAATGTTTAAAAGGAAATATATTACCAAATAAAAATTTTTTTTTAGTATGCCAGCTTTCCGCGGGTCGGAAAAAATCCGTTCGCGGGCTGGATGTGGCCCGCGGGCCGTAGGTTAGAGACCCCTGGTCTAGATGATCCTCACTTGACAAAGAAAATAGTGAAAATCCAACTATAAATTCATCGTAAAATATAAAGTATTTTTTAGTGAAGTTAGTATTATTAAAAACTAACAGTACATTTTATTCTAATGAGTATAGTTGAATTTTGAAAATTATTTATTTCTATTACCCTGAGTTTATGTTGTCAAAATAAATTTAAGAACAAACTAATATGCTTACTGTTTTGATTACTTTGTATTTCAGCAATATTTATAATTTATTTTTCATAAAAAGTTATGCTTAATGAGCACACCAAGGCGACGTCTCGAACCACTTCAAGTGCTAGTGCGCGCTGTAGAACAAGTTTTAAATTTGACCAATCAACAACGCCAAGACTGGTGACTGCTGTTTCTCGTCCTTCTTTCAGGACACAAATTAGTCTGAGAAAATGTGAGCCATGTCCCGTGAACTATAAAAAAACGAAAGCAACAAACAAAAAAAAACAATAAGCATGAGTGTGTTTAAGCGTTGTTTGATTGATTTAAGGGCCGGGGATGAAACACAACAATGTCGTGGCTTATTTACAAGCTATCAGTGCGGTGTCATGCCGGTGTTTATGTCTTTTGCTAACGTACACAACACGCCTTGATTGATGAAGGGGCCCGAGCTCGCATCCTCCAGACGTACACTGGCACAACACCATAGCGGAGGCTTGTTACACGTAAATTGTTTATACACTATACACACAAGAGCACAAAGTACACAATTTAAAGCGAAAATCAAGATTAAGTAGTAATAACATAAAATAGTCAATCGAAAATGTCAACACTTGATACTCAAAACGCATTGGATGTAGGCATCAATTATTAAAATGAGAAATTCAACAAAAGACTAGCTAAAGAAAAATATAAATCTGTTGCAATCTGTTATTTAAAAACGGGGGAATGATTAATAATACCCACACAAACATTTAAATAAAAGAAAATATTCGAACATAAATAATTAAAAAAATTCTGAAACTAAATACAAAATTAAATACCAAAAAACTTTGTAAACAGATAAAACAAGTAACATATATAAACAAATTTAAGTAAATTCATTCTAAGGTCAAGACAGAAACATTTGACCATGATAATTTATTAAGTATCATTGTTTGCTTATTTCCAGTTTATCTGTTTATTTTATTCGTTTCATTTTTAACCCTATTGCACTATTTATGAAATTTTGTGGTAACCGTTGTAAAAGTTTAAGGTTGTACAATGGAGATTTCGGCGACAACCAAGTGGGGAGAAAAAATTTCTTGTACGTCTTTGTAATATTAATTTTTTGGTATTGGAAAGTTGGCGCAGTGCCAAAGCGTGCTAGACTTTGAATATGAAGATTCACAGTTCGAATCCTGATAGACTCCCAAATTTTTATAATTTACTTATTGAATAAATATTTGAAAAACCTGTATTAACATCAATTGTCATCCCCTATAGGTTAAAAAATGTATTTGAACATGATTGGATGAATAAAAATGTATTTTATTAACGACTGAAAATTTGTACAAGATTTATATCAAGAGAGTGTGAGCTATTAGAAGGGATTTAAAAAAGAGATTTAATCAGAATTACCCAAAGATTTAATTTATACGATATATCCGAACGTAACCATTTTGGGAATTATCATAATTACCAATTGCATTTGAAAAGATAACGGACTCTCTGAAAAATCAAAACTATGATAAATGTTAGGTTATAATGATGTAATAAATAATTGTGTTACCTACAAAATATCACAAAAGGAGGAAATCTAAAAAAACCTAAAGAAAATCTGGGCAAATACACCCCCCAATATTTAATTTTACTAAAAATTAAAAATCTATGTTTTGCATTTACTCATGTTTACTAAACTTCACCTGTTTAGTACCAAGCGCAAATAAAAACGTATATTGAGAACTTATGTAGACACGTTTGGCTCACACTTTCAGTTACATCGTGTCCCCCACTCAAATATAAATACAGTTACATCACGTTTCCGTTTAGAATTCAACTATGCATCATGTTACCCTCTAAATGTAAATATAGTTGCAACATGCTTCCCTTTAATTATAACTACAAATATATATATATATATATATATATATATATATATATATATATATATTTCAAAACAACATAAGTTATTCAAATACAAGAATATTTATTAATTTACATCCAAAGCTTTTCGTTGGTAAACAGTACCAACATCATCAGGAATGAAAATTACAATAATCATTATTAAATAATAATTATTGTAATTTTCATTCCTGATGATGTTGGTACTATTTACCAACGAAAAGCTTTAGATATAAATTAATAAATATTCTTGTATTTGAATAACCTATGTTGTTTTAAATTATTAAACAAGAAAACGTATTATATATATATATATATATATATATATATATATATATATATATATATTATACTAAATATGGTGATATGTTTTCTTGTAATATAGTTAATAAATTAAAAATATTTCAAAAACAAAAATACTTTTAATGAATATTTTTAATCTTAGCTTTTCGCCGATAAAATAGTACCAGCATCTTCAAGAAAATAATTATCTAATAAAATATTTTTACAAAATTAAATCATATGTGATTTAATATATGAGCATATAATATAATAAATATATTCATTAAAAGTACTCTTGTTTTTAAAATATTTTAAATTTATTAAATATATATATATATATATATATATACATATATATATATGTGTGTGTGTGTGTGTGTGTGTGTGTGTGTGTGTGTGTGTGTGTGTGTGTGTGAGTGTGTGTGTGTGTGTGTGTGTGTGTGTGTGTTTACATTTAAATTTAAATACAGATAAAGAATAGTCTTACTTAATATAACTACAGTTACAGCACATTTCCACTTAAATGTAGCTACATTTACAGAATATTCCCACTTGTTTATAGCTACAGTAACACGTAGCTGTTTATTTAATTAGCACGTACCCAATTAAATGTCACTACAGTTACAGCACGTTCCCACCTAAGTAAAACTATAGTTACAATATGTTCCCTTTTATTTGTAACTACAGTTACAACATCCCCACTTTAATGTAACAACAGTTACAGTAAGTTTCCGCTTAAATAAATCTACAGTTACAACATGATAAGGCTGAAATGTATAAACTGTTACTACATGTATCCAGTTGAATGTATCTACAGTTACAAGATGTTTCCACTTTAATGTAGGCTAACTACAGTTACAGTACGTTCCCACCTAAGTGTAACTATAGTTACAATATGTTCCCTTTTATTTGTAACTAAAGTTACAACATCCCCACTTTAATGTAACAACAGTTACAGTAAGTTTCCGCTTAAATAAATCTACAGTTACAGCATGATCAGGCTGAAATGTATAAACTGTTACTACATGTATCCAGTTGAATGTATCTACAGTTACAAGATGTTTCCACTTTAATGTAGGCTAACTACAGTTACAGCACGTTCCCACCTAAGTGTAACTATAGTTACAATATGTTCCCTTTTATTTGTAACTACAGTTACAACATCCCCACTTTAATGTAACAACAGTTAAAGTAAGTTTCCGCTTAAATAAATCTACAGTTACAGCATGATCAGGCTGAAATGTATAAACTGTTACTACATGTATCCAGTTGAATGTATCTACAGTTACAAGATGTTTCCACTTTAATGTAGGCTAACTACAGTTACAGCACGTTCCCACCTAAGTGTAACTATAGTTACAATATGTTCCCTTTTATTTGTAACTACAGTTACAACATCCCAACTTTAATGTAACAACAGTTACAGTAAGTTTCCGCTTAAATAAATCTACAGTTACAGCATGATCAGGCTGAAATGTATAAACTGTTACTACATGTATCCAGTTGAATGTATCTACAGTTACAAGATGTTTCCACTTTAATGTAGGCTAACTACAGTTACAGCACGTTCCCACCTAAGTGTAACTATAGTTACAATATGTTCCCTTTTATTTGTAACTACAGTTACAACATCCCCACTTTAATGTAACAACAGATACAGTAAGTTTCCGCTTAAATAAATCTACAGTTACAGCATGATCAGGCTGAAATGTATAAACTGTTACTACATGTATCCAGTTGAATGTATCTACAGTTACAAGATGTTTCCACTTTAATGTAGGCTAACTACAGTTACAGTACGTTCCCACCTAAGTGTAACTATAGTTACAATATGTTCCCTTTTATTTGTAACTACAGTTACAACATCCCCACTTTAATGTAACAACAGTTACAGTAAGTTTCCGCTTAAATAAATCTACAGTTACAGCATGATCAGGCTGAAATGTATAAACTGTTACTACATGTATCCAGTTGAATGTATCTACAGTTACAAGATGTTTCCACTTTAATGTAGGCTAACTAAAGTTACAGCACGTTCCCACCTAAGTGTAACTATAGTTACAATATGTTCCCTTTTATTTGTAACTACAGTTACAACATCCCCACTTTAATGTAACAACAGTTACAGTAAGTTTCCGCTTAAATAAATCTACAGTTACAGCATGATCAGGCTGAAATGTATAAACTGTTACTACATGTATCCAGTTGAATGTATCTACAGTTACAAGATGTTTCCACTTTAATGTAGGCTAACTACAGTTACAGCACGTTCCCACCTAAGTGTAACTATAGTTACAATATGTTCCCTTTTATTTGTAACTACAGTTACAACATCCCAACTTTAATGTAACAACAGTTACAGTAAGTTTCCGCTTAAATAAATCTACAGTTACAGCATGATCAGGCTGAAATGTATAAACTGTTACTACATGTATCCAGTTGAATGTATCTACAGTTACAAGATGTTTCCACTTTAATGTAGGCTAACTACAGTTACAGTACGTTCCCACCTAAGTGTAACTATAGTTACAATATGTTCCCTTTTATTTGTAACTAAAGTTACAACATCCCCACTTTAATGTAACAACAGTTACAGTAAGTTTCCGCTTAAATAAATCTACAGTTACAGCATGATCAGGCTGAAATGTATAAACTGTTACTACATGTATCCAGTTGAATGTATCTACAGTTACAAGATGTTTCCACTTTAATGTAGGCTAACTACAGTTACAGCACGTTCCCACCTAAGTGTAACTATAGTTACAATATGTTCCCTTTTATTTGTAACTACAGTTACAACATCCCCACTTTAATGTAACAACAGATACAGTAAGTTTCCGCTTAAATAAATCTACAGTTACAGCATGATCAGGCTGAAATGTATAAACTGTTACTACATGTATCCAGTTGAATGTATCTACAGTTACAAGATGTTTCCACTTTAATGTAGGCTAACTACAGTTACAGCACGTTCCCACCTAAGTGTAACTATAGTTACAATATGTTCCCTTTTATTTGTAACTACAGTTACAACATCCCCACTTTAATGTAACAACAGATACAGTAAGTTTCCGCTTAAATAAATCTACAGTTACAGCATGATCAGGCTGAAATGTATAAACTGTTACTACATGTATCCAGTTGAATGTATCTACAGTTACAAGATGTTTCCACTTTAATGTAGGCTAACTACAGTTACAGTACGTTCCCACCTAAGTGTAACTATAGTTACAATATGTTCCCTTTTATTTGTAACTAAAGTTACAACATCCCCACTTTAATGTAACAACAGTTACAGTAAGTTTCCGCTTAAATAAATCTACAGTTACAGCATGATCAGGCTGAAATGTATAAACTGTTACTACATGTATCCAGTTGAATGTATCTACAGTTACAAGATGTTTCCACTTTAATGTAGGCTAACTAAAGTTACAGCACGTTCCCACCTAAGTGTAACTATAGTTACAATATGTTCCCTTTTATTTGTAACTACAGTTACAACATCCCCACTTTAATGTAACAACAGTTACAGTAAGTTTCCGCTTAAATAAATCTACAGTTACAGCATGATCAGGCTGAAATGTATAAACTGTTACTACATGTATCCAGTTGAATGTATCTACAGTTACAAGATGTTTCCACTTTAATGTAGGCTAACTACAGTTACAGCACGTTCCCACCTAAGTGTAACTATAGTTACAATATGTTCCCTTTTATTTGTAACTACAGTTACAACATCCCAACTTTAATGTAACAACAGTTACAGTAAGTTTCCGCTTAAATAAATCTACAGTTACAGCATGATCAGGCTGAAATGTATAAACTGTTACTACATGTATCCAGTTGAATGTATCTACAGTTACAAGATGTTTCCACTTTAATGTAGGCTAACTACAGTTACAGTACGTTCCCACCTAAGTGTAACTATAGTTACAATATGTTCCCTTTTATTTGTAACTAAAGTTACAACATCCCCACTTTAATGTAACAACAGTTACAGTAAGTTTCCGCTTAAATAAATCTACAGTTACAGCATGATCAGGCTGAAATGTATAAACTGTTACTACATGTATCCAGTTGAATGTATCTACAGTTACAAGATGTTTTCACTTTAATGTAGGCTAACTACAGTTACAGCACGTTCCCACCTAAGTGTAACTATAGTTACAATATGTTCCCTTTTATTTGTAACTACAGTTACAACATCCCCACTTTAATGTAACAACAGATACAGTAAGTTTCCGCTTAAATAAATCTACAGTTACAGCATGATCAGGCTGAAATGTATAAACTGTTACTACATGTATCCAGTTGAATGTATCTACAGTTACAAGATGTTTCCACTTTAATGTAGGCTAACTACAGTTACAGCACGTTCCCACCTAAGTGTAACTATAGTTACAATATGTTCCCTTTTATTTGTAACTACAGTTACAACATCCCCACTTTAATGTAACAACAGATACAGTAAGTTTCCGCTTAAATAAATCTACAGTTACAGCATGATCAGGCTGAAATGTATAAACTGTTACTACATGTATCCAGTTGAATGTATCTACAGTTACAAGATGTTTCCACTTTAATGTAGGCTAACTACAGTTACAGTACGTTCCCACCTAAGTGTAACTATAGTTACAATATGTTCCCTTTTATTTGTAACTACAGTTACAACATCCCCACTTTAATGTAACAACAGTTACAGTAAGTTTCCGCTTAAATAAATCTACAGTTACAGCATGATCAGGCTGAAATGTATAAACTGTTACTACATGTATCCAGTTGAATGTATCTACAGTTACAAGATGTTTCCACTTTAATGTAGGCTAACTACAGTTACAGTACGTTCCCACCTAAGTGTAACTATAGTTACAATATGTTCCCTTTTATTTGTAACTAAAGTTACAACATCCCCACTTTAATGTAACAACAGTTACAGTAAGTTTCCGCTTAAATAAATCTACAGTTACAGCATGATCAGGCTGAAATGTATAAACTGTTACTACATGTATCCAGTTGAATGTATCTACAGTTACAAGATGTTTCCACTTTAATGTAGGCTAACTAAAATTACAGCACGTTCCCACCTAAGTGTAACTATAGTTACAATATGTTCCCTTTTATTTGTAACTACAGTTACAACATCCCCACTTTAATGTAACAACAGTTACAGTAAGTTTCCGCTTAAATAAATCTACAGTTACAGCATGATCAGGCTGAAATGTATAAACTGTTACTACATGTATCCAATACAATGTATCTACAGTTGCTACATGTACCCTAAATATAAAAAGCTACCAATTTTTAAACGACACATACACTGAACTGTACTCACTAAATTGCCGCAAATGCAATGACTGTTAGACGTATCATACTTACCTAAAACAAAACAAAAAAATATCAGTTCACTGTTAAAATATAAAACAAACTCACCTATTTAAATACAAATAAAGGTCATTCAAATCTCTCATGACAGGTACAGCTGTTAAACCGGAATTATACAAAAACCGGTATGATTCTGGAGAAGGAAGAGAGCCCACAAAACCAAATGATTCGATGACAAATGCAATAAAATATTGACAAAGGCAACAAACTTGCAACCGTTTTGTATGATCAAAATACTGAATTTTAAAGAAAGAACACTAATAAAAGTATAGGGTTTTGTTTATTATTAAGTGTTAGTATTATTATTTGTTGTTCTTTTAAGGCGATCAACTGATAAGAGAATTATTTCCAGTAAGGTTTGGAAAATATTTTGAATATAGATAAGGACATAAAACATCCTATAGTATGTATGATGTTACCTGTCTTGTAGACCCATGATGATTCGGACGTGCCTTATCACTTGCAAATCCGTCGAGCTGTTTTTATCATAAGTAACCTATTAACACCCCCACCTAGAAAATTAACATTTTACCCTAATTTTAATATCCAAATTGTCGCATGCATGGTACCTTTCTTCTTGTATTTCAACGTAGTTTACAAATATTAATTATGAAAATTATAATTAGGAGAAAAAGTTAATTTAATTACTGGGGATGTTAGTAGATGACTGATTACGGAAACAATGAAAAATATGGCACGTCCAAGTCAGCCTGGGTCTACAAGACAGGTTGCATCATATCATACATACTCTAATACAGGACAGAGAGGAGGACATGGTATCACGTTTGCAGGGTTGTTTACCTGAAGTGCACCTACTCTCTACCAGAGTTATAAACAGGCGTCTACACATTACATCCTCTTGTAAGAAGTCGGATAAAGATCGGTACATAGATGGAGTTACAGCTGAACCTCAATAAGCCAGGCTCCGTTAACTCGGATCTCCGGATAACCCGAAATGATTTTGAAATAGAATAAAAAATAAAAAGTAAAATATAACAAAAGTAATACAAGTACAGTGCATACATTAAAAGTCTATTACAACAATAAAATCGTCGAACACCTACAAATAAACAAAACAATGAATGTAATGTTTTGTGCGTCTTATGCTAAAAAGACTACGGAATCGCACAGCATGAAAGCGGCTCACTAAATTAAACAGCCGAAATTGATAGATTTGTTTCAGAAATAAATTGCAATGGAGTTTACCTGTATATACAATATGTATGTTCATATACTGTCCATAATATTCTTTGTTTGATATATAAAAACGTTTGTCTGTAAGTAGAATGTCTTCTTTAGTTTTTTTTCTTTAGTGTCCGGTTAACCCGGATTCTCGATAACCTTGACGGGCCACGGTCCCAGTTAGTTCGAATTATCGAGGTTCTAATGTGCGTAAGTAGGGCTGCTCTCAATCGGTGCAAAAAGGATGTAAACAAATTACGAAAATTATTTTAACTGAGTAAAAGCACGACAAAAACAAACAAGATTTACAACGTAAAAAGAGCATAGCTTCCGCGCACATTCTCATGACGTATCGCGATGTCCCAAGCTTAATTTTTCATTAGTTATGAACTGCCTGGACTTTAATTAAAAAATGTAATTTAGAGGTAGGCCTATATGGTGTATTTTTCAAAAATAATATAGGTGGTATTATTAGGGCCTATAGATAAACTAGTTCAACATTCATAAAATTACATAAATGTGTATTTGAAAAAAAAACAACGCCACAAAATATTACCTGTAATACTTTCACTTGGGACCAATGTTTTCAATATTTCAGCACAATTCTGAATAGCATAACGCCTGGCTTAACAAATGTATAAATGGCTAGGTTTCTGATACATCGTAAAATACTTGTATTTGGGTATTGATTAACTGTTTGAGAGACAAACTGTAAAGTTCATATATCGATACCGTTACCAGTATGATGACGTCATTACATGCAATGCAAATAAACATACGCGACACACCGATGTAGGCGGGCGCATCTGCACACCACCGACCTATCAGACAATTACAGGGCTACAGCTTATTGGCCGTTACGAGTGCAACAATCTTATTCATTTACCCGGAATGTTGTTGATGTGTGCGAATCAAATTTGTAAAAAAATACCGCACCGAGCGCGCCGAGCATTTACCGCGGGGCTTGCAAGATAATCAACCTTTAG
Source organism: Prosapia bicincta (assembly GCA_036971475.1). NCBI lineage: Eukaryota > Metazoa > Arthropoda > Insecta > Hemiptera > Cercopidae > Prosapia > Prosapia bicincta. The sequence continues at coordinate 238,900,992 of JBAIZL010000001.1, forward strand.
CTGCTCATTCCGCGTGGTCCGGTTTCATTTCACAGCTCATTAGTCGGTATTACCAACACAATAAAGTGAAAAATAAACTTCTGTTTGTGGCACACTTTGATGCAGACAGAATCCCGGCTTATCGTAATTGTCCTTCAGGCGCTAAATTGATAATTGCAAATTGTATGAGGATTTTTCCATTGAAAGAGGAAATTTATAGTACGTGAAAGTGGTCATTTATTATTTGCATCAGTAAAAACTCTATTTTACCAAATTCAATAAAACTCTATTTTACCAAATTTATCAAAACTCTATTTTATCAAATTTAGCAAAACTCTATTTTACCAAATTATGAAAACACTATTTTGCCAAATTTATCAAAATGTTAATCTACCAAATTTATCTAAACTCTCTATTTAATAAAATTTAAGGAGACTTTATTAGGAATAGGCCTACTAAATTTATCAAAACTCTATTTTACCAAACTTATCAAAACTCTATTTTGCCAAATTTATCAAAACCCCAATTTACCAAATTTATTAAAACTATTTTACCAAATGTATCAAAATACTATTTTACAAAATTTATCAAAACTCTATTTTATCAAATTCAATAAAACTCTATTTTACCACATTGATCAAAAATCTATTTTACCAAATTTATCAAAACTCCATTTTATCGAATTTAGCAACACTCTATTTTTCCAAATTTATCAAAACTCTATTTTGCCAAATTTAACAAAACTCTATCTTACCAAACTTATCAAAACTCTATTTTGCCAAATTTATCAAATAGTTAATCTACCAAATGTATCAAAACCCTCTATTTTATAAAACTTATGGAGACTCTATTAGGGATAGGCCTACTAAATTTATCAAAACTCTAATTTACCAATTTTAATAAAACTCTATTTTACTAAATTTATCAAAACTATTTTGTCATATTTAGCGATTGGTTCAGTTTTTGTAAAACACTCGATGAGTTTCAATTATAAACTCAATTAAACAATTAAGAACATAGTGGTGTTGAGATAACGACTTTATAAACTGTTTCAAAACTGCTTACAAGAAAGCAATGTAAATTTGATTAAATTGTTTGTATATAATTACGTTACTTAGTGTAGCCACTGACTACAAATCAACACGAACAGTTCATATGGATAAAATGCAGACCGAGCAGTTAGCTTACGGAGCCCGGCAGAGAGTATGAGACAGGGATGAGCAGCTATGAGACTATGATGACGCGTTCCTGTGACCTTAGAACTAGAGGCCACTTTGGTTGATACATTGACAGTGGGTAACCGAATAAAGTTACGTTATTTATAGTCCAGGTGCTACTTACATAAGCCAAGCTCTTCTCCCATCCCAAACAACACACGAGGGATTTAAGTCTCATCCTTAAATACAACACTTTACATGTCTACCCAGGATGCTCACACTTTTCTGCGATTCGCTTCAACCAGGGAATCCATTAATAGTATCTTCCGACCCTGTGCCGTCTTCGAATTACGGATCGTCCCAATGTATTCTTCACCAGACAACGTAATCTTCTATTCTCCCTTCATCATCTTCATTATTGTCTGTTTAAGGTTTAAATCGATTCCTTTTTTTCCTGATCATAGGCTTCTTCTGTCCTTAATGGTTTCGTTTACTACACTCTGTCATTATATGCGTACCCTCTATCTAAGAGATTAAGGTCTCTTCGTACAACTTGCTTCAGAAAATTCGCCATACTTATTTCGTTTTATTTCTAATAGCTATTAGTTATTTACTAATAGCGTAAATGAGATATTTTAACTTTTTATTTAATTTCACTGTCTGTTTGCAATTCAGAATGTTTTTCTCCTTTGTTCTTAGTCTCCTTTTTTGTAGGCATACTTTATAATTACTTATTAAAATTTCAACAAACTATTTTTTTCTAATTTTCTAGTTCATTACGCTTTACAACGTTTATTTGAGTTTCTACTGTTGTATAGTATTTTTTTACTCTTATATTATATTGACTTCTTGTAAAAGCGCACAGTATACCTAAAGCTAATTCATAGTATTATACAAATGCAATTAAGAGCACGGTAGCGTACTTATAATTAATAAACAATTATAAACCCTTGCTATAAATATTTACATAACATTTATGTACATTCCGATAACACAGTTAGCATCATCAGAAGTATCAAAGGATAAATATAGATAAAGGTTGTGTAACCTTACTTTGTAGCTAAGGGCTTGAAATTGTTTATTTTACTTAGAATTATAGAATTAAAATTAAAAAGGTATTTTACCAGCCGAGGTAGACTTTGTAGGTTTGCACTTTTCTTTCCCAATCAGAGACTACTTGTTTCCATGGAAACCGGACAGGGTAGCCTTGTCATTGAAACAATTAGCCTCTGATTGAGGGAGAAAAGTGCACCTGAAAGAAAAAGGTCCATCTTGGCTGGAAAATTCCTCACTAATATTAATTCTACTATAATATTATTATTTAGTTGCACTGTGCGCACTGACAAAATATCGACAGCATCAATGAACATTACAATAATGCATAAGTAAAATGAACTGTCAACACTGGAGTACAAACATAATTAATCGTAAAAAGACGTAATAAAAGCAAAAACTATAACATTCATTCTTGATATTTTACTACAATATTAATAGAAATATGGCTCCAAAAAAGGCAAAGAAAGAAGAGTAAGACTAAAGGCGAAACCGTTCTTTCTTTCACTCGCTTTTTCATCCTTATCGTCTTATCTGACATCCCTGATCGACCTATCTGTCAGGGATTTCACTGACGAAGTGGCAACCCTGCACCTTGCTAACTTACACATACCTTGCGAGTAGCCTCCACGCACTGGTCAGCACTGATCCTCAATACAAACCTACTGTTCATTCCAAAATATATTGTACCACATGATCCATGGCTTCTGGATGGCAAATTAAAAAATACAAGAAGAATCATGAGTTTCATTTTGAAAGATCGTTAAAATAGATGAATCAGAAATATCCAATCAAATAAATGCAGAACTCCATTGCTCACCTCAGCTCAAATCCCTTCGACAAATAACTCCGATACAGTGGCTAAATGTATAACAGTTTATGTGTAAAAATAGTAAACTAAATTCGCTTTGCATTTAAAATGTTATAAATTCAGAGTTAACGCCACTGCACCGGATGCAAGTGAACTGCATTAAATTCGGTTTGAACTTTGGCAATAACTTGCTGCCATCCCGGACACGATACTCCCAGAACTGCTCCAAATGAGGCTAGATTGTTTAAATCTCTGCGAACAAAGTTATATCGACACCAGCGCTATCTTTTCAACGGACGATTTGAGAAAACGACTTCCCTTTAATTCAGTGTATTTATGTAGAGGTCGTCTCGAAGAGAAGAAGAAGATAAAGCGGTCGTTCCTTTGTTTATCTTTGTTTTTAAATTGTTTTTGTGTTTATATTGTTTTGTCTGAATTGTCCACAAAAATTATTTAAAAACAATCTTGGTAGAGTTCAATCAATCTTTATAAACAACATTTTCAAACTTACAGTCGGAAAGTTTGTGTAAAAGCTTTCTAAAATAGTTGCTTGTTGTAATCATCTTGAATTCACTGATTAAACAATTAAATAATACTAAACTAAGTGAATACATAAGGGCTTACTTGATGACTAGTTTCGAAAACAATCGTTCCTTTTACGAAGCAAAGCCTCTACTCAAGGAATATTCACTTAGTTAAGTATTATTTAATTAAAGTTCTTTTTAAAAGCTTTAAAATTGTGAATTTGTTATTTACAAGTAAATTTGTAACTTTAAAGTTTCTAGCAACGTGAAGATATTTCAACTTTTAATTCTTATCTGTGAGTTTTGTAAGATACCTTGAAAAAACAGAAGAAATATATTATTTAAATGACTTAATGACTTTTAGGGAAAACACAACTGTATTAAATATATGGAATTAAGGTGGGCACAAGCCCCCCCCCCCCCCCGAGAGGGACATAGGAAACATAGGGACATAGGAAACATAGGGACGTAGATAATGATATCACGTAGGGGTGTCTTACCAGAAATAAACCCACTGTCTAACCGTGCTTGTAGGATGTCTACAATTACACTTACTACTCGTGTTTACACTATTATTATATAATAGTGTATTGTTTACACCATTTTACTAATTTTAAAGCGTCTAAAATATTTTAAACTGTGTTTGTGTTGGTGTTCTGTTATGGTAGTACGCCGTCTCAAAAACCCAATGCTAACTCTGAAACTGTTTAAAGTTTTAGCCCGTAAACCGACCCACCAAAACCCATAAAACGTCAAACGCCCCTCGATGTTACAATAAACACGATCTCCGTGGTGTGAAATAAACAGAATACTCGTATAGTAAAGAACCGTTCTCGGGAATTAAAAACTTAACTAAGCGGTAGGAGTATTATCGCCTACGAAGTATAGCAAAGGATTCGTTAGAAGTGTTTTGAAGTTTAAGGTTTTGTATTTTACAATTTTTGAAACAATTTTATGCTGAAAGCAGACGTGCCATGCTTCCATAACTGTATGAACTACTCACTTTGTATATATATATATATATATATATATATATATATATATATATATATATATATATATATATATATATATATATATATATATATATATATATATATATATATATATATGTGTGTGTGTGTGTGTGTGTGTGTGTGTGTGTGTGTGTGTTCGTGTGTGTGTGTGTGTGTGTGTGTGTGTGTGTGTGTGTGTGTGTGTGTGTGTGTTCGTGTGTGTGTGTGTGTGTGTGTGTGTGTGTGTGTGTGTGTGTGTGTGTGTGTGTGTGTGTGTGTGTGTGTGTGTGTGTGTGTGTGTGTGTGTGTATGTGTGTGTGTGTGTTCTTCAAGTCTTTTAATTTCTTCTCAAAATAAAAATCATTAATAACAGCAAATATTCTCTGTGTAAAGGGTAATCTATAAATACAAAAGGGATAATCTACCAAGAGTAAATTTTACCGGAAGAGTTCTAAAAAAAAACACATGCAGGAAGTTAAAGTGCGTGTAATATAAAATAGATTTTCCAGTTTGTTAGTTTAATAAAGGCTTCTTGCTTATCGGCGCGAGATCAAAGCGCAAACAAAACCAATACAGGCCAAATGCTGCGGTGAGTAATTTTGACAGTACAGAGTTTGTTACGCCCCCGGCTCGTGTTATTCACTTAAACAAAATAGATTTTAAAATTATTTATATCAATTTCAGTGCAATACAGCAAGCCTTTGTGAATACATTTAGTGGTGGATGCACAAAGTGCTTGTGAGCGCGCCATCCCGCGAGTGCAATACGTTTGAAATAAGTATGTACTGAATTTTATAAATCGTAAGATGTAAAGTGTTACAACAATCTGGTTTTGGTTGATTTATTTGTGAGACTAGCTATCGGAGGTGTGAGTTAGTCGCACGCTATTTCATCTATCCACTTCAACCCAGCGCGGGGATAGAGATAGTGAAAGGATATAAAGGAGAATAAATTCACCCTTTAAGATTGAGGTCACCCTGGTACTAATCCGTTCTGCCCCATTTCGCTGTATTCCGATTATTCATAGAAGTACATGGACAATCAATCCTATATCCTTCCATCACGGTAGGGCTACTAACCGCATGAACATGTGAGACGGTGGTGGCTGGAGAAGCCTGGCTATCATGAAGGTTGGGTACTCCAAACCAGGCCGAGAAAGCTTTCAAGTTTTAAGACCAATCTTTTCCGGGATCAAGGGAGGTGTTTGACCGGTACGAGACTGACGAAAACATTCAAGGTCAAGGATTAAAAGAATAGTTAAAATAATGGAAAATCACAAACGTATCAACTGAGCTACATGGTTAACGAAAAATGAAGACACGGGATGTCAGCAAGTCTGATTTTGAGAATGAAAGCTGTTACAACTGGAATTGTATAATGGAAGGTTTGGGCAGCTCCGTACTTTTATCGGGAGGCTATCCTATTGTATTTTCTGGAAACGTTGAAAAACACTCAGTCTATAGTCTACTGCACGAAATCGGATGGGGGGGGGGGTTGTTTAGCGTTGTTGCCACGTATGGTACCAGCCTCGCGAAGTATACTTACCCGTCAGAACTATTAGTCTATCGCTTGTCCGTGACTTGTCTCTCGCCTATACGGCAACGCTGTATTTATGACCACCCGCCCGATTTCGTGCAGAAGATTTTAACGGAGAACTTTTCCCATAGGTGTAAGCATCAGTGATGCGGCAAATATTTATTTGCTAGAATAGTATTTCCCGCTATTCAGAATAGTATTCCCGGATAGGTGTTCAGAATTTTAACTTCACCTATGCGCTCACACACTACGCTCTATCCCCTACTCAGGCTTAATTTCGTTCTGCATTTATAACATAGCAATAGTAAAAAAAACTTCAGACTGAAAACTGGATATTTGTTTGAAACGAAAACTCACTATATGCTATGACTGGCTTACCTAGCATTGTGTGGTAGTGAAACCTTGCAGTTTACCGAAAGCGGGCAGAAAACCACTGAACGTTTTTGGAACGCCTACTTCGAAAAAAAAGAATAACGAACGGAAGGAATTAAAATTGAAGCTATTTTCGAAACATTACGTGCTACATTTCCTTTATTTGCTAGTGGAGACTGTTTTATAATACATATTTAGTAGAAATAAGATGCATAATACGAAGGGAAGATAAAAGAAACTTGGGAAACAGATTAATTTAGTTGGGTTTAAGGTGCCAGCCCTGCTATTGACAAAGAGAATGGACTTTAAGAGAATATATATAGTCACTTTTATATGGATACAAAAAAAAAAATTTAATAGGCTAAACATTATTTTTTTAAAAATAAGAATGAAACATTTTTTAGTGGAATTGAATATTTAATCCTAAATGTAAAGTTAGAACCTAAAACGTCTTGAAAAGTTTAATACAAAAGATATCTATTATTACAGATATATATATAATCACAAATGCTATTAGTACAGTCGTGTCTGCTTCGAACAAATCGCAAAGTACAGTCGGTTACGCGAAAACATTTTCTGATTTATGTTTGGGCTTAAATAATTCTGCGGCTAAGTAATAGATAAGGGCAAGTATATATTTTGCAGTTAATAAATGCTCGGCAGAGTGTTAAACGAGGAATGTTTGATGCGAGTACTTGAGAGTGATGTATTGACAAGATGGACAGACAAATGGCTCGCCCAGTCTTGCCCGCTCATCTCAATTCCCTCAAACAAATCAACTCGTCAACTTGCTATTCAGTTCACGAAGTCATGTAACGATTCCTGCCGCCTGAAAATCGATTTTAATAAAACATTATAGAAGCCAATCAGGACAAACCTAATCGATTATATTGTTAAAAGTTTGTTTTTTTGTATTAAAATAATTACGAGGTGGTGGGTTTAATTTTAAAACGGCAAACATTGGCTTTGGAGTTTCCAACATATTACATGGGTAATGCGATATTAAAAGCTGAATGAGATTGCTTAGACTGAAAGTTAAATACAATTAATAAACACATGTTGACGATGGTAAATTGCAAATGTTTGAAATATATTAAAGATGCAAAATTTTATAGGCCTACTTCCTTAGGCCTAATAAGCCCATCTATGATCGTGTACAGGGCTAGACGTGCATATCTAATTCACTTCTAGACAACAAGGAGGAAAGCAGTAAAAGCCTAGGCCTGAGAAACTGGTGAACATCGAAAATGCAATAAATGGTACAAAGGTTTTAGTGAATCGTAATATTACGGAAGAAAAAGCCAAAATAGCTTATCTCCAATGTAATGAAATTGTGGTTAGCAGATCTTCTGTTCCTCTCCAGCTATTCGCCTAAACGTTATAGATAGTTTATTAGCTAAGAGTATAAAAACATTAAACCTCTATCTCAGGGGTTCCCAAACGTTTTGTGTCCATGCCACATCCTCTTGAGATAAAAACCTTCCACGCCCCCTCTACTTTATACTATAAATAAATGGTGTGGGCTTATGAAAAAGAATCAATATATATATATATATATATATATATATATATATATATATATATATATATATATATATATATATATATATGTGTATGGAAAAATATGATAAATAGTTATTATCTGGAGTACATCCGTTCATTCTGCAGTGCATAAAATCGCAGTTCCGACGTTTCACTAGAATCTCATCTAGCATTGACGAGGTGAACCCAAAAACAGTTGAAGAGCGAAACGTCGGAACTGCGATTTTATGCACTGCAGAATGAACGGATGTACTCCAGATAATAACTATTCATCATATATATATATATATATATATATATATATATATATATATATATATATATATATATATATATATAACTTATATATATATATATATATAATATGTTTTCTTGTTTAATAATTTAAAACAACTTAGGTTATTCAAATACAAGAATATTTATTATTTTATATTCAAAGCTTTTCGTTGGTAAACAGTACCAACATCATCAGGAATCATAAATCATAAATTCCTGATGATGTGGGTACTGTTTACCAACGAAAACCTTTGAATATAAATGAATAAATATTCTTGTATTTGATTAACCTATGTTGTTTTAATATATATATATATATTCGAAACATATATTAAACATACATTATATATATATATATATATATATAAATACATTCGAAATTTGATACTATATTCAATGTCTATAATGTTACAGCAACAAAATAAATTTGGCAGTTTGTATAAATTTAGCAACAATTCTATTTCTAATTAAACATATGTTTTAGGCCTATAGCTTACATTATTGTAATTTTCATTCCTGATGATGTTGGTACTGTTTGCCAACGAAAAGCTTTGGATATAAATTAATAAATATTCTTGTATTTGAATAACCTATGTTGTTTTAAATTATTAAACAAGAAAACGTATTATATATATATATATATATATATATATATATATATATATATATATATATATATATATATATATTGAAAATAAATTTATTTATACACACTTTCACAAGAAACATGATATAACATTTCAAGTTTTAACTTGCAAGGTAAATTGTAACTGATAAGAGGAAAATCTGTTAGTGAGATGCTTGAGCTTGCATTTATTACACTAGCATGCCTATTCGTAGTTGTATTTGAGTAAGGGCACATCCCAAGTCATTACAACATCAAGTTGGTTCCTATAATATTAAAAATATTTGATTTGTCTTATTATTTTCCAACTGGGCTTGCGCCCCTCTTGACTTGCTCTCACGCCCCATAGTTTGGGAACCCATGCCCTATCTTATAGTTCACCAATCTAAACTGTAACCAAATCACACTATCAGGGCGTTTTGTCGACTTATTTTCAGTAGAGAAATCTATCTCGTATCACCAACGTCAAATTCCTATTTAACAAACACCTACATGTTTGTTGAAAAATATACTGCAATTTATGGAATCTCACCTTAATACAACTTCTTGAATCTCAACTTGACTCATCAACTTGATATCTCATTTTCAAAGGAGTAACAGACAAATTCGTTCTACTTTCTAAAGACGGTATCTTAGTGAGAAGAGACCTCCGCCAGAGATGCTGCATTCCTAATGACAGACTTTCGATGATTCCATTTAAAAACTACAAAAATTGGCTGCCCTCTCTATTCCACAACATCCCTCAGCAATGAAGAGCTATGCAACTCATTCAGCTGCGACGCTCTGCCGGTCTCTCGATGGAAATTCAGCAACAAATTATCCCCCCTTACAAAATCAAGCTTTACTATAAACAGTTACTCTTCATTCCATTTTGTCCTTTAGCTAGTTATTTAATTATATCTAATTTATTTTTGGTTTCAAGACAAATCGTGATATTTAAACAGAAAACATTAATACAGATTTCCTATGATATTTTATAATATTTCAAAATAAAATTAATTTCTTATTTTTTGAGATCGTAAAATTCTAACAATAACTATTTTGGGTGCAAAACTTTGCTTTTTTACATCAAACTATTAGACTAAATACAAATTTATAAAGCAATAGGTCTAAACGTTTCACTAAAAACTAATAAAATTTACAGTAACAAATCTAGGCATCTGATTGCAGTTATAATTCAAATCACAATTATTTCAACGTATTCACAAAGGAAAAACCTTTTTCTTTAAACTAATTGAATCCCGAAACAAACCTTCCCGTCCACAAATAATTCCGCACTGATTATTATTCCCGAAAGATTTCCGGGAGCCCTTTGATCTTTACGATATTTAAAGGAATGACATTTCAAGTAATAAGATAACATCTGCGTAACATTTGAATGATCCTTCGGGCTGTGAAATGTGTCCGATACATTCAGGCAATCCTATTACACGGCGCCATCTTGTGAGTTGAGAGTCTTTGTGAGTAAAAGAAGTAACCTAAGGCTGATCGCTTGTTTTATGTTCTGTCTTTAATTAATCGCATTCGTTGTGAATCTGGCGTAAACCATTGTTGCAACTGATTGGTTACATAGAAAGGAGGGTCGAACTGTGAACCTGTCTTCGTTATGACGTATCTATCTGTACTTTGTAGGGATCAATTAGAATGTTAGGGTACTAGGAACTGTTTAAATAGAACTGATTGTTTGCTGATGGAGCAAACAACTTAAATATTGTAATATAAAGGTAAGCACAAAAGAAAAGAAAATTATAGTGACCAGAAGGAAAGGAGAGGAGTTAAAAAATAAAACACACTCAATGGTAACGGTACTGTCACCTATCTGTGATTGGAGTATTGAAGCTGCGACGACGAAGCAAACCGCAAGCCATTGAGGCAAGCGTACTATGAGAGTATTTTACAGGCGGGAAATTGAAGTGATAAGAGCGTAAAATGGAATCCGTAGGCAGATAAATATTACAAGCTTTTTTAGAATTTTCCTCGCCAGAAAATGATGATTATCATATCTTTTTCCTTCGTAAGAGTAAGATGGATATATTAAGAGAGATTTATTGGAAATAGTTACATATCCAGATCTGTAAATAAAATGTATGATATAGAAAGGAGAGAAATGTATGGCGTACAAAAATACGAGGAATATAGGAAAAAAATATAAAAAATCATCAATTAGAAAAGGCTCTGTTGCTCATTCAAAGTGGGATAAAGAGTTAAGAAAAAAACATCAGTATTTACAGCAAATTTCTGTTACGATACTGAAAGGAGTATCTCGCAACTATTCGGGTACTCGACATATATGTTCCGGTTTAATTGCATAGACCATATATTTTATTTAAAACCAAACCGATTTCAAACTTTAATTTTACAATAAGTACTTTGCAAGCATTACTATTTACAAAACACGCCCAGCCTTGACGGACACGTGTTTAAAAATGTCTCTCGCTGAAAGTCCCCCCACCGCTATCACGTTAGGAAAATACACACGTATGGTAAATTAAATCATACACGGATACAAGTTATGGGACACCATAAATCGTAATAAATTCATCATAAATTTGCGAAACGCTAGTAAATCCGTTGTCCGGTAGAGTGTGGTACGTGTCACATTGAGGGTGACGTGTGACGCCATGTCAACCCTTCAAGCTAACGTGATGTTTTGTCTTGGTCTGATTTATTGCCGCTGTCTCTGTCTAACACATTCAATTTGAAACACACTGGCCGCCGCGCACCGCCATTACACCATTGTCTACGGCTAGTTATATTAACTAATTAAGTTAACCTAATTAATGACACGTCGGTAGGGCTGGTTAATAATGGATAAGGGCCGAATACAGCCGGCCGGTAATCAGTTTTCATTTTTATTTTATCAACTGAACAATGACAACGTGTAGCGTTTAAATGTATAATTAGCTTGCGGTCTTTTGCGGCAGATTTTGTGGCCATAAATCGGTAGCGGGTGAAACTGAGTTGGGGGCGACAGGTGGCCATCATTTGCGTACAAGTATACAAAATATATCAACAGGCCGATGGACCACTTATTCCATAAAATTATTAAATAGGTGTCACATTTAAATATAGGCAAACTAAATTTAGTCATCCGTTTATAACTTTGCCTCAGGTAGATGAGGCAAGGATGTACGATATAAACTGCAGACTTCACTATTTAGTCAGTACTTAGGTGGATTCTCATAATGACGCTCAACACTATCAGTGAATATAAAAATGTCTTTTTCACACATTATTTTAGTTGGTATCCTAATCTAACCTCAATTTGTCCGGAATGAATTGAAATCGTTTTACAGTTTTTCTTAGCTTTAAAGTCCCTAAGTTTTTGAGTGTAGTTCTGCAACTAGTCTTAAGTAGCTTTATATTTCACCACTCGGGGAAATATACAACATACAAAACTTGTCCTCCCTGAATTTAAATCAAAAGAGTCCCTCACCATAACAACACATATCCGCAATGAATAAATAATAGTCCTTAAAAATCGATAACCTTATCTCTTTCCCAACAAAATATCAACCTCTAGATTCTGTATTCTCAAATTTCCTCATTATCTGACTACTTGTAAAAGAATGTGTGCCATCATTTTCGTACTAGTATACAAAATATATATCAACAAGCCTATGGACCACTTATTCGACAAAAGTATTAAATAGGCGTACCTCACATTTAAATATAGGCAAACTAAATTTAATCATCCGTTTAAACTTTGCATCAGGTAGATGAGGCAAGGATGTATGACATAAACTGCAGACTTCACTATTTAGTCAGTACTTCTGCAGGTTCTAATAATGATTTTCAACACTGATTTTTAGTCGTTAAAAAAATGTCTGTTTCACACATTATTGTAGTTGATAATGTCGAAACCGCAAACAGGTTTCAATATATTAGTTTTAAAATAAAACTTTTACCTATAAATGCCTTGATGTACACACTAATCTATAATTAGGAGCTAAGTTTATTGCGTGTAGATTTAATGAGTCTAAGCGTAATACAACTTCGACCCAAGTCACTCCGTTTAGATAATGAAGTAAGCGAGTACAGTCAGTATACAAGAAGCGTCCGGCGTGCCAGCCACCCTACAAACAGAAGGCGCTCTGTCGACATATTGATGGGTGACTGTTGAGAAAAACAAATGCGTGAATGTGAACGTAGCGTGGGGGGATATGTCACGAGTTAATGGCGGGCATCCATCACCCGAGCAGTTTTCAATCAGTCCACTACATACATATTGTTACTGCTTGACACTCTCATAATATATCTTCAGTCTGCAGATAAACCCAAGTTCTTTTCCAGATGCACTCGTCTCGGACAGTTTAACAAGTAATTTCATGCTTTACAAGGCTTCCATATAAACCCATTACGAACAGTTCTTTACATATTCCTCATTAAGACATTCTCCTATTAATTAATAAACTAATTTTTTTTCTAGTTTTTATTTATTTAGACATTTTCTGGGCCTTATAGAAAATAACAAGGATAACTAAATCTGATAAGCCTAGACGGAGTCTAAAAAAGTTAGATAAGAAATTAGAGGTGTCAAAATCAAAACACGGATTAAGCGATAGCACACGTCTAATCTTAAGAAATACAGGCTATTACATATAAATACCAGTGACCGTTATATGTAATCCAGGAGGGACAATTAACAGGAGGTGCAAGTAATTGAAGAGGAACCATTACCAGGGGGCTCAAGCAATTGAGGTGGGTCATTTCTTGGACCTGAAAGTAATTTAGAAGGGTTAATTGACAAAACTTGCAAGTAATTGATAGTAATTAAGGATTGTTAATTATAGGAGGTGCAACTACTGTAATCGAAGGTCAATTAGCAGAAAGTATACGTAATAGCTGCAATTAATTGACGGCCAATATACAGGAGGTGCAAGTAATTAAGAATTGTTTGTTGAAAGTCAACTAGCAGGAGATGCAAATAATTAAGGATTGTTAATTGAAAGTCAGCTACAGGAGATGCAAGTAATTAATGATTTTTAATTGAAAGTCAACTGGCAGGAGGTACATATAATTAATTATTTTTAATTGAAAGTCAACTGGCAGGAGGTGGAAGTAATTAAGGATTGTTAATTGAAAGTCAACTGGCAGGAGGTGGAAGTAATTAAGGATTGTTAATTGAGAGTCAACTGGCAGGAGGTCCAAGTAATTAAAGAATGTTAATTGAAAGTCAACTGGCAGGAGGTGGAAGTAATTAAGGATTGTTAATTGAGAGTCAACTGGCAGGAGGTGGAAGTAATTAAGGATTGTTAATTGAGAGTCAACTGGCAGGAGGTCCAAGTAATTAAAGAATGTTAATTGAAAGTCAACTGGCAGGAGGTGGAAGTAATTAAGGATTGTTAATTGAGAGTTAACTGGCAGGAGGTGCAAGTAATTAAGGAATGTTAATTGAAAGTCAACTGGCAGGAGGTGGAAGTAATTAAGGATTGTTAATTGAGAGTCAACTGGCCGGAGGTCCAAGTAATTAAGGAATGTTAATAGAGAGTCAACTGGCAGGAGGTGCAAGTAATTAAGGAATGTTAATTGAGAGTCAACTGGCAGGAGGTGCAAGTAATTAAGGAATGTTAATTGAGAGTCAACTGGCAGGAGGTCCAAGTAATTAAGGAATGTTAATTGAGAGTCAACTGGCAGGAGGTCCAAGTAATTAAGGAATGTTAATTGAGAGTCAACTGGCAGGAGGTGCAAGTAATTAATGATTTTTAATTGGAAGTCAACTGGCAGGAGGTGCATGTAATTAATTATTTTTAATTGAAAGTCAACTGGCAGGAGGTGGAAGTAATTAAGGATTGTTAATTGAAAGTCAACTGGCAGGAGGTGGAAGTAATTAAGGATTGTTAATTGAGAGTCAACTGGCAGGAGGTCCAAGTAATTAAGGAATGTTAATTGAGAGTCAACTGGCAGGAGGTGCAAGTAATTAATGATTTTTAATTGGAAGTCAACTGGCAGGAGGTGCATGTAATTAATTATTTTTAATTGAAAGTCAACTGGCAGGAGGTGGAAGTAATTAAGGATTGTTAATTGAAAGTCAACTGGCAGGAGGTGGAAGTAATTAAGGATTGTTAATTGAGAGTCAACTGGCAGGAGGTCCAAGTAATTAAAGAATGTTAATTGAAAGTCAACTGGCAGGAGGTGGAAGTAATTAAGGATTGTTAATTGAGAGTTAACTGGCAGGAGGTGCAAGTAATTAAGGAATGTTAATTGAAAGTCAACTGGCAGGAGGTGGAAGTAATTAAGGATTGTTAATTGAGAGTCAACTGGCAAGAGGTCCAAGTAATTAAGGAATGTTAATAGAGAGTCAACTGGCAGGAGGTGCAAGTAATTAAGGAATGTTAATTGAGAGTCAACTGGCAGGAGGTCCAAGTAATTAAGGAATGTTAATTGAGAGTCAACTGGCAGGAGGTGCAAGTAATTAAGGAATGTTAATTGAGAGTCAACTGGCCGGAGGTCCAAGTAATTAAGGAATGTTAATTGAAAGTCAACTGGCAGGAGGTGCAAGTAATTAAAGATTGTTAATTGAGAGTCAACTGGCAAGAGCTCCAAGTAATTAAGGAATGTTAATTGAGAGTCAACTGGCAGGAGGTGCAAGTAATTAAGGAATGTTAATTGAGAGTCAACTGGCAGGAGGTCCAAGTAATTAAGGAATGTTAATTGAGAGTCAACTGGCAGGAAGTCCAAGTAATTAAGGAATGTTAATTGAGAGTCAACTGGCCGGAGGTCCAAGTAATTAAGGAATGTTAATTGAGAGTCAACTGGCAGGAGGTCCAAGTAATTAAAGAATGTTTATTGATCGCAGAACCAAGTAATTGAAGATGATTTACAGGAGGTGCAAGTAATTGACGATTGGTAATAAGTAATTGAGGAGGGCTAGTTGACAGTAGGTTCCAATCAGTGTCACAGTAGTTTACCTACATTTAATGTCAAGCAAACTGATAACACGTAATCTTGTTAAAACGTTTAATAACATTTTCAATGTTTTACGTAAAAGGTTCTTAAAACCTTGGTACGGAAAAACAATTTTTAAGACCTGGTACGAGTCGTGAAGAATGACACTTCACAAAATAAAATGAAAATACAGTTAAAATTTACAAATTTTTAAAAGCTGTCAGCATTGTAGCTCAATGCTATCGTATTAGATATTTAAGACATAATAAGCCATTGATATAAGTGAAAGAGAGGAAAAGATAGAGAGAGAAGGGTAGAGTGAATGAAGGAGAAAATGAATTAATATAATTAACTAATTAAAACTCAAGCAAAAATTTACGAATTCATGTTTAAAGAGTTGTTTTTATATAAAATTGGAAAACTTGACTCAAATATTTTCTAGACATATTCCGGTATCTATCAAAAGTATATAATACAGTTTACCCTCACGTCTAAAGTTTGCAAGTTATCTTAGCTAAGAGATGTTTGGTCCATCCATCACTCAAGCCAGCGATGTTTAAATCCCTCCCCACATCGCCCTGGGACCCTCACGTGACCATTCCCAACTTTACAGCCTAAACTTGGATTGATGGCCAATTAATTGAAATATTTCAACTACTGATGAGTATCAGGAGGTAAAAATCTTTGATTTTCAAAAGCCATCGACGTTGTGTACACAAAAGGGAGACCCAATCGTTTACCAGTTACAATTTATTACTTTATAAATACATTACTACAATACAAAGTGTCGGTAAAAGGATTTAAAATTATTGAAAATTAGTAAAATTTAAAATTATAGGCACAATTTGAATATAATTTACTTTTTGTGTTTGCCTTTGGAGATCACCTTGAAAATATTTTTAAAGACTTCTTTCATGTCCAAGATATTTTAAAACATCATAAAAGATTTTTGCCAAGATATGCTTCAATGGGCGATCAAGAAGGAATGCTTTCGTTTCGCTTCTGTTTTCTTATAGTTTTCACTTAATTGACAACACTAATGTTTTTCCTTTCTTAAGTGTTACATCCAGAAAATTAAATGGGTTTTTACACGGCGGGAAATACTATAATAATTTTAAAAAGTATAAATGAAATACATGTGGCCAATGGAATGAAAATTCGCAGAACTAAAATTGCTCGTGTGTTAATACAGCAACGGTGAGTCAATAAATGAATCGAAGAGAAAATCTTTTTCTAGTTGTCACAGATCACTGATGAGACACAGGAGAATTTTTCCTGTTGAATATAGAGGCATGATAGTTCAAGAGAAAATCTGTTTCCTGTTGTAACACAGCAGGAAAGAAAAGAACAAAAAGATAGGACTTATTCCGGTTGACCCACCACAGGTATGAAGCATTAGTACTCCTGATCATGATAATATAGTTAAATCAAGGCAGAGTTATTCCCTTATGTCACAGAGCAGATATGAGTTAAGTCATAAATCCTGAGGCAATAGTTAATTATTCCTGTTCGACCCAGAAATAATCGTACTCTATACGATCATCGTAAGCACGAAACTATCTTACTCATATATGATAGTTATGTTCAAAATCTTATCCACTTTTTGGACGTTCTAATCAGAGTAATAAAAATAGGCTTTTCTTAGACATATGTAGAAATTGTCAAAGTTATTACAAGTTGTTGCGTCCACGCGTGCGAGTGTATCGGCGTGCTAGAGCTTGATTATCAATACTACCTTTTCGAAACTATACTCTCTCCTATTTACTTACGTCCAACAGCTCTTTAGCGTAAAGCTGCAAAATATACGAACGCCTAAGTATTCCCGAAACGCTCTCAAGAGTCTCCTGGGCCCAGTCGTGTGCAGAAGTCTTTGTCCTCGGTTATGACTGACAGCTGAAAAACAGACTGTAGAAGAAAGGAGTCGAAGAGGAAGGGGAGCTGAAAATGCTGAACAGGTCAAAGAGCAGGCTACAATGAAGTTATACGCTATATTAATACACTTCGAGTTATTAATACAACATGATGTGTTTACATTAGGGTTGTTATTGTTGTATTGCCCTTCTGCCCTATTATGCTCATCTATGTGTGTTTACATAATTTGTTGAGCTTCAACGTGTCCCTTAATGTTGCAACTGTTGCTACAGTTTTCTCAACAAACCGGATTTGGGGAATACGTGGAAAAGAAAGGAAACGCCAAACGAGACAATACTATTTTCGACACGTTTCAGGGGTACGATTGTAACGAGCTTCGTTCAATTAGAATTACAACTTAAGGTAGGTTACATCTACGAAATCGGTCTAAAGAAACCAATCCAAATTTAAAGTTTTAAATAAAAAATATACTACAACAATTAAATATTAAATTTAAAGTGACGCGACACCCCATTTGAAATTATTTAATTATTAATATTAACAATTTATTCAATAGAATTTATTTTAAAATCGTTACCCATTTTTTATTCGATTTTCCACGATATACTAAAAGAATACTTCTAGGCTGTAAAATTTTATTTTATAAATTCTGTCTAAATTTTGGATATAAAAAACACAACCTATTTGAAACTATCTGTCTATTTTATTGCCCCGACCTGGTCTTAATTCTTCCCAATATCATACCTTGTCAGGAATAACAAGTTAAATACAATATGCCGAAACTGAATGAAAATGTATTAAACTGATTAAACAATATATGGAAAATAAAACAACAATATAAACACTGAAAACGTAATATAACGTAATGTAACAAGAAAACAATATATAAAAGTGACGAAAAATATAGAGAGACTGATTAAACATTCTAATGAATGAATTAGGTTATAGGTCTACATTGGAAGTAGTGAATACAGCTATAGCGGAGATCCAACAAAAGTGATGATAGAAGAATGATAATAAATTAAGAGTAATGACTCAAGAAGAGTGGAGATGATATATTAGGTGTGATAATGCAACAATAGTAAAGGTTTAAAAAGAGTAATGATTTTAAGAGTGGTGATGCAACAATAGTAAAGGTTCAAAAAGAGTAATGATATTAAGAGTGGCCATGCAACAATAGCAAAGGTTCAACAAAAATAATGATACAATAAGAGTGGTGATGCAACAATCGTGAAGATCCAAAAAGAGTAATGATATATTAGGAGTGATGATGCAACAATAGTCAATGTTCATAAAGTGTAATGATTCATTATGAGTGGTGATACAATAATATTGAAGAGCCAAAAAGAGTAATGATACATTATGGATGTAACAATTGTGAAGATATAAAAAGAGTAATGATATATTAGAGATGGTGATGTAAGAATGGTGAAGATAAAACTAGAGTAATGATAAATTAGGAGTGATAATACAACTACTGCAAAGATACATTTGCAATGGTACAATAAGTGTAGTGAGTACACCAATAGTGCAAATATAAGAGTAGTGACAAATTACATGTGGTGAATGCAACAATTGTGAAGGTAGAACACGAGTGTAATGATACAGTAGGAGTGATGAAGCAACTATAGTGCAAATACGACAAGAGTAATGATACATTGGGCGTATGCATGCAATGAGTTAAGATACAAAGAGAGCGATGATACATTGTGCGTATGCATACGAGAGTAACGATAGGTTAAAGGATGATTGGATAAACAAACGCACGGGCAGAATAGCATAATATAACATTAATTTTCTTTTAATTCGATTATTTTGTGTAATCATTACACGAAGTTAATTTACAGTGTTGCGATGACTATACAAGTCGTGTTTATAGACGGAATGACGCAGAAATACATGACACGTTCGTGTACAGAGAGAACGAGTGCAGCTAAGAGAAGAGGGAGGGCGGTTTTAATGTTCCTACTTAAAAGCAAGTAAAATTATCATGATTTATTTAATAGCTAAGACTAAGTAAGCGGGGCGGACCGGCGCAGTAGAGAGGTCTCTGGTTTTATTATACACTCGGAAGTGATATCATCGCTGTCGATGTAACTACTAGTTTAATTACACTACTAAAAGACCAGGATATAAAATTAATAGCCTTAAAGTCGACATATTGGAATCAAGCGTTGGATTCCTTTGTTAGAACCAGTTTCCGTTCCAACATCAACAAGGTGGAACCTGCATTTACTCATTCCGAGGCGGTTGATGTGAAAAAGGCGCGAACATTTCATCACAGTTCCCACACACAGATAAAGCAGACGCCATTTGCAAAATTACTTTTGGTTTCCAAGTTTTCGGAAAATAGTTATTGTTCGATTTCATCTATGACTAAATGGATCCGACCTATCTAGCTCATGAAAGTTTTCTACCGACTCCACACTGCTAAACAGACTGCGAGGGAAGTCTATACACATATATCGACGATTTCTCTATTCCCACGAACTCTATTTCCAACCTTAAACTCTTGGCTGTTCGACCCAAGCTACCAGGATAGAGTGGCTTGATACCGAGACCCATGTTAGAGCTCAAGGGCCGTACGGTAAGCCTTATCCACTGCTTCGGGTAGACCAGTAAACTACGATTTCGCTCGCCCTCCCAGAACTACTGACGTAGAACCTTCCGGACCGTGAGAATATCCTTCTGATTAGTTCGATCTAGCTAGTGCAATAGGGCCTTTATTTATTCCCGGTTGATCTTACCTAAAGGCTGGACTTTTAGAATGGGGACTTGAATTTATAGTACAGAAATAAGGTCTAGAGGTTAAATTTACAATGGACGAATTAATCTCATAAAATAGAGAAAATAGGAGATGAAAACTTTTACAAATTATCAATAAAAGTAAAGAAAGGATATCAATAAATCAAAAAAAATTTAATTAATTAATTTAAACAGGTTAAATTTAACTCAGATGTCAGAAACATTATGAGAGAGACTTTACGTCATATAAAAATTGTTAAAACAAACAAAAATTTAGATTATATTTTAATAAAAATTAACAAAAAGTACCTACATCAAAATAAAAAGTTTAAATTTACAAAAGTAAAGAAATACCTATTTACGTAGAGACAAATACTATTTTTGTAACCTTTTGTTTAAAAGATGAGATTGTGATTTTATTAAAGTTAATGTAAACTACATTTATTAAAGTTAATGTTGAAAGTACTTATCAACCTCAACAAGTTGTTAAAAAATTACCGACGTATAGCCTACAACATTTAGAATCCAAAGTGAATGCATTGAAACGAAATACGGCAATACACGAATGCAAAACTTTACACAGACACTGTCAAACCTTATTAGGGTCTGGACGCTTTCACAATCAATCCGAGCCGAACCTACACGCGCTCAATCTGTGACGAACACAAGTCTCCATCTGTGCTCGAGTAATGATCATGTATCCTCGGGGATCGCCGAACACGCGTACCTTTCAGATCCAGTCTGTAGAAAATTGCGCGTTTTGTCCTGTCTGTCATTGTCAACGGGATCCGAATCGAGAACACGTTTCCGTTTTCGATAGATCGCTGTTCGCCCCATGAAACTTTGAGTCGCTCGTCACGATTTCGCAACGTCGAGATGTCTTCGAGCCTTACACGTGTTGCAGCGCTACTGCCAATGATGTATCGACTTCTTCAGAAGCACAATGCTTTCGCAATCACATGAAATCTGCTTTTTGCATAATATAAATTGCAGCAAATAAAATGTAATTTAACTTAAGAGTGTTTTTTACTTTCTAAATTTAAGAAGAACAGAATTTCACGATTGGAACTTGTACAATTAAAATACGATTACCTCTTCAGTTTAAAACAAATTAATTCTTGTTAATCTTTCCTTTCTTAATGTTTGGATCTTCTAATCCGAATGCAAGGTAGTACTATCTTTTTCAACTATTGAGCTAGGAAAAAAGTTAAAGACAATTCGTAAAAATATTTGGAAACATTGTTTCTAAGAAAGAGTATGTCCTTTGCCCCAACCAAAAGCCTGAAAAGGTTTACCAAATACTCACATCGAATATCTTTAAGGTGCAACATAGTAAACACTAATTTAATTTCAAGAAATACAGTTTTAACGCAAAAGTAGTTAAAGAATTTAAATCGGCTAAACCTTCCATGACTGTAACTGTATACAAAATAGGTAATTATTTCCTTTCAGCACGTACTCTATTTTTGCAAAATAATTACAACTGGCGATGTACACAATCTTGAAAAACCAAAAAAAATAATAGCACAACTTGGTACTATTGGACAACTTAGTACAACTTGGACAATAACCCAAAAATTTAAAATTTTTGAAATAAAACAAAATAACTCACTTCACAATACGGATAAAACCTTTTAAAATTACGTTTATTTATAAAGAAAAACTACTTACTAATATTATAGGTATTTCGATAACTAAATTATTGAAGTGCTATATTTGCTATACTTTTATATATTTTGTACCATGAATAAATTATTTCCAGTGGCTCCAAGCACTGAGGATGACGACTTGATGGATGAAACGCGTTTGAAAAAATTATTGATTGTAAAGTTTTAATTAAACAGCCGACCTCAAATCTAATTTCAAAAAGCCTATTATCTTGTACCATTCAATTGGCTTTACCACAGTGAAAATAAAAACAAAAAACACAGGAACATTTAAATTTTGAGAAAAATCTTTCTGGCTTTCATTTTGAGTGCACGAATTGTTCACATTCATTTCTCTAGATTTTACATTATTAAACTCTACGTAGCAAAAATAATTTACGATGTTCTTCGTTAAGACCAGGTAGCTGGACATCCCTCTTCTCCCCGATTGAGAGAAGGTCAAAGGCGACCCAGCCTAAACAATTCCATAAGCTTCCCTTGCCTCAATAATAGAAGATCATTGACTGTCCTTCATTAGTTGAACTTAATTTCCATCTACCTTTCTACAAGTGAAAGTAAAAGAGTAGACACCTATTTATGTCTCCGACAGAGTTCTACCCAGTACATGTGGAGCCGTGATCCCCTTTGTGTTCCTGTTTTCATCCCGCCAATAATAAAAATGCATTCCTTCATTCGTATGTCCTTCATTCTTATTTTATTAATTCTTTACTGCAATTCGTATTAGCCATATCGTCATTTATAGTCGTATAGTCATATAAGCCGATCCCCTGAAAACTTGAAGTAAAAAAAAAAACAAAAATGGTTAACCTATCCTAGTTCTCATCTGTGGACTGAAAACAGAATATTCGATGTGCAAGAAGAATCTGAAGAATATCGGAAGAATATGTGATGTGCAAGAAGAATCTGAAGAATATCAGAAGAATATTCGATGTGCAATAAGAATCTGAAGAATATCGGAAGAATATTCGATTTGCAAGAAGGATCTGAAGAATATCAGAAGAATATTCGATGTGCAAGAAGAATCTGAAAAATATCGGAAGAATATTCGATTTGCAAGTAGAATCTCAAGAATATCGGAAGCATATTCGATGTGCAAGAAGAATCTGAAGAATATCGGAAGAATATTCGATCTGCAAGAATATCGGAGTAATCTGATCACTACCGGAGGTGAAAATTTATCAGTATTAATGAATCAGAGTCCATAATGAGTAACGGAAAGGGAAATGCGTTGCTGTGATTAGTTGGAGTATACGCGACTGGTCCGATAGCGAATCAATAGGAAATGGTGTAATTTGTGTACACTTTTTTTAAAGATCCCGAGCAGGTCTGAGTCAACTTGCCTCCCAGACGCCATAATTGTACCCGTTTCCAGTACCAGAAAAACGTCCTTTCCCTAAGAGCGATTACACGTAGTGACTTTAGTAGCTACTAGCCGACTAGTTAGAAGCTGGCTAGTGCGCTAGTTGACGATTACACGTACCTCTCCACTCGCTCACTCTCCAAATAGTTGCTGCGTGGGAGCAACGTGTAGTGTTGTGTTTTGATTGCTTTTTAAAAGTAAGTCATAGAACTGAGCACCGTGAGTCTTAAAATGTTTCGATATGCCGTAGTATCTTCGTTTTTCAACTCTTTTGATAGTGTACTTGATGTAACATAATTTGCCCGGCTTCGTATTCACGGTTTCACCCACGCACTTCTTCGCCTTCCTACTTTCTCTTCGTATTAACTCGATTTTTATAACCGTTGACAAAACAAAAATTCCGGCTATAACCAATCCTTCCGTCATTTTTAACACCCCTGTTAGCCATTTGCCGCTTTATAACTAGCAAGTACCTTACACACGGCTAGTTTACTAGCTAAAACGCCGGCTAGTAGCGAGTAAAATACCCCGGTCTTCAACGTATCCTCCAGCATCGTTACTAGTAAGATAGTTTGCTAGGATTACACGGAGCTAGTTTACCATCAACTATCGAACAAGCTGGCCAGTAGCTAGTAAACTCGCCTCGTGTAGTCGACCCTTTAACTCTAATTTCATTTGACAATCTTTATCCTTTCTATTATAAGTGTGCCTCTTTACGACCCCTATAAAGAGTAGGTCTACTTCTGGGAAGTAACATGCACAAACGGTTTCATGATCCCTCATATTATTTACAGTAGCAGGTAATAAGTCTACACCTATAAACAAGTCTAGTTAGACAGCCATACTCCGTTCTTCGTTTCCGTCTGTATTGGAATTCCTCGTAATGTTATTATCAAATACGCGTCGCCTACGGCCTCCCTTCAAATTAAGTGCGCATGCAGAGTTCAACAGGTGGAATTAAATCTTGCGTACTTTGATAATCGAATTCTTGAGAAAAAAACCAAAACACAGGAAATGTTTAATTGAAATACGACTTTCCTTATCTGAATAAATCTGATGTAATTTGCATATACTACTGCAGATCCTGCAAAGCAGAGATGAAAAAATCTAAGTGTAGTAAAAGCTTCAGAATTGTATACGTCTCAATCTGTGCGTCGGATAGTATAAACAGGTCTTGAAAAATACCCTCCAAGTAACACTGAACAAAATTTCTTGCATGATTAATTTCCATAATAGCGATGCCCTCCTCTGTCGTTGAAACTTCATTGCCTGGCAATGTAATTCAAACCGACAGTAAAGGCCTGAGTGTATCTATTTGTAAAGATATTCAAATAGCCGTGGCACAATGCATCAAGTCGGGCGCAAACTTCGCACCTGGGTAAGAAAAACCCACCCCGCTACGATTGCGAAACTCCGTATTGCAAGTAAATGGCCTGCGTCCGCGCGATGTCCTGACCTAAGTAGACCAATTATTTAAATTTTCTGACAACATGTACGAAACGAAAACCAGTTTCTGAAACTGAATCAATGTTCTGCTTCTTTTACTCTTTTCACTTTTGACAGATGGAATTAAGAAGCAATGTGGCGTGACTAATGTTAGAAATTGTCCTTAGCGGGGCGTACGCAGTGTAAAATGGGATTAAAATTACAAAATCCAAACTGTTACTGTGAGTGGGTGATCGGTAGAATTTTATTTCCTGATTAGCAGGTGTGCGAGTCATTCATTGGTCTCTTGCCGTTGGATCTGCGTAAAATGTCGCTGGATTTGCCCGACATTCTGTGAAGGTAACCTGTAAAGGTAAAATTGGGCACATTTCTAAATACATAAGTAAACTTAGGTAACAAACTACCTATTAATTTTACAACCTACTAACAAAGCTTACGGTGGCGGTCCAAAAGATGTTATTAGATATTTTTGAAAAAATTAGAGAAAAGAAAGCAAAGGCAAATAATATTGTGTCCAAGAAAGAAGTCATTACGCACAAAAGTTTAACACGATTGACTGAGACGCAATGAGTTTCGCGATTGATTTTACGCGTCTATATAAACAAAGCGAGAAATCTGACAATAAGTACGAATATACTACAGTACGAGGTGTAAAACATTCACGATGGGCTCGCGAAAAGATTGGAAAGGAATGATTGAGGATAGAACAGTATCAACACCGATACAAAACTGGCCAATAGGATGACGATTAGTGGGAAGACCACGAAAACGATGGAACGACAACATACTCGCCAATAGGAAGACGATCAGTGGGAAGACCACGAAAACAATGGAACGACAATTTACTCGCATATAGGAAGACGATCAGTAGGAAGACCACGAAAACGATGGAAAGACAACTTACTCACCTATAGGAAGACGATCAGTGGGAAGACCACGAAAACGACGGAAAGACAACTTATTCACCAATAAGAAGACGATCAGTAGGAAGACCACGAAAACTATGGAACGACAACTTACTCGGAAATAAAAAGACGATCAGTGGGAAGACCACGAAAACAATGGAACGACAACTTACTCGGAAATAGGAAGACGATGAGTGGAAAGACCACGAAAACGATGGAAAGATAACTTACTCACCTATAGGAAGACGATCAGTGGGAAGACCACGAAAACAATAGAACGACAATTTACTCGCATATAGGAAGACGATCAGTAGGAAGACCACGAAAACGATGGAACGACAACGTACTCGCCAATAGGAAGACGATCAGTGGGAAGACCACGAAAACTATGGAACGACAACGTACTTACCAATAATAAGACGATCAGTAGGAAGACCACGAAAACAATGGAACGACAACTTACTCACCAATAAGAAGACGATCAGTAGGAAGACCACGAAAACAATGGAACGACAACTTACTCGGAAATAGGAAGACGATGAGTGGAAAGTCCACGAAAACGATGGAAAGACAACTTACTCGGAAATAGGAAAACGATCAGTAGGAAGACCACGAAAACGATGGAAAGACAACTTACTCACCAATAGGAAGACGATCAATGGGAAGACCACGAAAACAATGGAACGTCAACTTACTCGCCAATAGGAAGACGATGAGTGGAAAGACCACGAAAACAATGGAACGTCAACTTACTCGCCAATAGGAAGACGATCAGTAGGAAGACCACGAAAACGATGGAACGACAACTTTCTCACCAATAGGAAGACGATCAGTAGGAAGACCACGAAAACGATGGAACGACAACTTTCTCGCCAATAGGAAGACGATCAGTAGGAAGACCACGAAAACGATGGAACGACAACTTTCTCGCCAATAGGAAGACGATGAGTGGAAAGACCACGAAAACAATGGAACAACATACTCACCAATTAAAAGATAACCCAGATGTATGCAAAGGCCTATGTATCACATTTTTTCAGACTTTATGATTTTTTAAAATTTCTATTGACATTCTAAAAATAATAATGCAACAGATATTTTTATATCTATTACATGGTAGAGGATGTCTTAAATAACTAAACCGAATTTTTACTTTCAATCTGAAAGCCAATAAATACCCGATGCGTTGTCCCTGCCACTTCTATTAAACATATATGAAATGATTTACAGCTGTTTTCTTCCGGCCAAGGTACAAAGACGCCGGTGTCAGACGGACGGGCAGAGATGGAAGCCAATAGATTCAGTTATCTACGCAGTAAATCAAAAGAAGGCCAAATTACACGTTTTGTATTATTTATGGTAACACACATATATATATATTGTTAATTACTTTGGTTATGGACAGGATTTCAATGAGAGAGTTGTGTCTGGATGACTGATTTACCGACCAAACCTGTCCCAAAGCACGTAATTATCACATTATCTGTATGTGCGCCTCTTTTTGCTTTCATAATTAACACTTTTAAACAATTTTGCCAGTGCCTTTTTAATTACACGGGACATGGCCAGAGGTTTTTTTTATAATGTCCGTTCGTTTTGTTTAATTGAAAAGTTAGTGGGCTTTCAAATAACTCTGTAGCCTATAACTAAATTAAAATTCACGTTTATTGACAAAAGGTTAAAATAATATTTCCACAGATAATTAAAGTTTAAATGACTAACCCACATTTTCAATGTTAATATAATTTTTAAATAAAATATTAACTAGGCATTTTCACGTCTGGAATTTATAACGTATTTCAAAATCATAACGTATTGTTGTTCATTATCCACAAAGATTACTCGATTCTATCTTGAGTTACGCCCTGAGTAAAGGATTTAAATAAGTTTATTAAAACGAACCTATGATATCTTACTAAGTAAATTAGTCAAAAAAGACTACACAAACGTACCATTGTCAATTTTCTAAGTAAATTATTCTAAAACGACTACTTAAACGTACCTTTGATTTCTTCCTAAGCAGATAATCCAAAAACGATTGCACAAGCGTACTTTTGCCAACTTTCTGAGTAAATTATTCTAAAACGACTACTTAAACGTATCTTTGATTTCTTCCTTAGTAGATGATCCAAAAACGACTGTACAAACGTACTTTTGCCAACTTTCTGAGTAAATTATTCTAAAACGACTACTTAAACGTACCTTTGATTTCTTCCTAATCAGATGATCCAAAAACGATTGCACAAACGTACTTTTGCCAACTTTCTGAGTAAATTATTCTAAAACGACTACTTAAACGTATCTTTGATTTCTTCCTTAGTAGATGATCCAAAAACGACTGTACAAACGTACTTTTGCCAACTTTCTGAGTAAATTATTCTAAAACGACTACTTAAACGTACCTTTGATTTCTTCCTAAGCAGATGATCCAAAAACGATTGCACAAACGTACTTTTGCCAACTTTCTGAGTAAATTATTCTAAAACGACTACTTAAACGTATCTTTGATTTCTTCCTTAGTAGATGATCCAAAAACGACTGTACAAACGTACTTTTGCCAACTTTCTGAGTAAATTATTCTAAAACGACTACTTAAACGTACCTTTGATTTCTTCCTAAGCAGATAATCCAAAAACGATTGCACAAGCGTACTTTTGCCAACTTTCTGAGTAAATTATTCTAAAACGACTACTTAAACGTATCTTTGATTTCTTCCTTAGTAGATGATCCAAAAACGACTGTACAAACGTACTCTTGCCAACTTTCTGAGTAAATTATTCTAAAACGACTACTTAAACGTACCTTTGATTTCTTCCTAAGCAGATAATCCAAAAACGATTGCACAAGCGTACTTTTGCCAACTTTCTGAGTAAATTATTCTAAAACGACTACTTAAACGTATCTTTGATTTCTTCCTTAGTAGATGATCCAAAAACGACTGTACAAACGTACTTTTGCCAACTTTCTGAGTAAATTATTCTAAAACGACTACTTAAACGTACCTTTGATTTCTTCCTAATCAGATGATCCAAAAACGATTGCACAAACGTACTTTTGCCAACTTTCTGAGTAAATTATTCTAAAACGACTACTTAAACGTATCTTTGATTTCTTCCTTAGTAGATGATCCAAAAACGACTGTACAAACGTACTTTTGCCAACTTTCTGAGTAAATTATTCTAAAACGACTACTTAAACGTACCTTTGATTTCTTCCTAAGCAGATAATCCAAAAACGATTGCACAAGCGTACTTTTGCCAACTTTCTGAGTAAATTATTCTAAAACGACTACCTAAACGTATCTTTGATTTCTTCCTTAGTAGATGATCCAAAAACGACTGTACAAACGTACTTTTGCCAACTTTCTGAGTAAATTATTCTAAAACGACTACTTAAACATACCTTTGATTTCTTCCTTAGCAGATGATCCAAAAACGATTGCACAAAACGTACTTTTGCCAACTTTCTGAGTAAATTATTCTAAAACGACTACTTAAACGTATCTTTGATTTCTTCCTAAGCAGATGATCCAAAAACGATTGCACAAGCGCACTTTTGCCAACTTTCTGAGCAAATTATTCTAAAACGACTACTTAAACGTATCTTTGATTTCTTCCTAAGCAGATGATCCAAAAACGATTGCACAAACGTACTTTTGCCAACTTTCTGAGCAAATTATTCTAAAACGACTACTTAAACGTATATTTGATCACTTCCCAAGAAGATTATTCAACAAGAAAAAATACTTAAAGAACCTTTTTCATTTTTCTGAACAGATGAATTAAAACCAATGATTTAAATCTACTTTTGCCAACTTTCTAAGCAGTTAAATAAAAAAAAATCCCTAAAACGATCCTTTGGTTAAAATAAAGTTGTATCTTCGTATACTTCCTAAGTATATGATTCCGAAAATAGATCAGTAGATATTAAACAGAGAACTTCCTGAGAAATTTTTTTTAAAAATACTATACGAGCAAATTATGTTCATAATGCAAAAAATATTCAAACAGATTTTTCACCCCTTCCAAAGCAGATAATTCTGCAAGAATTAGTCATACTGGTCTCACTCGTTAAAGAAAACAAGGGGATGTTTTACTTACGAGAAAAGGTAAGTAATTTATCTATTACCTTCTACGAGTGTATCCATCATTCGAAACTACAACTGGTAGACCTATAATGTTACGGTTTGAACACACACAACACTTCTGAGAGAGAGAGAGAGAGAAAGAGAGAGAGAGAGAGAGAGAGAGAGAGACTTTAGTCTAAAATATAAATACTTTTTACGACTAAAATTAAAATTCGTAACTAAAAATATTTTAAATATCTACCTTCTTAAATGTAGTCTGATATAATGTCAATGGTCCATGCCAAAGGAATCTTTCATATTACGTCAGCGAAAACACTGAGTGCATTCTTTTTTTGTTATTGTAAAATTGGCCGTCTGTAACGAAACGACTCAACTGCAGCTAAACAAACGAGCGCGTCATGCGTCCGTCAAACCGCTGACAACTAATTTCCCATAAAACTCAGCTACTCTTCTTCTTCTTCCATAACTCAAGTGAACTATTAAAATATTTCGCTCGTCCTTAACATATCCGTAACACTTATCGCTGCGGCAATACGTCACAGGTTTTATTAACTCTAAACCAAAGCACAGTTGTTTTTACCCATAGCGGCGTTCATCGTAACTCAATTTACGATCATTTTGTCAGAAAATTTATTTACCGTTTCTATTGCGGCAGTCCCGTTATGTAAGACATACGCAGATAGGCATTATGGACATTTTAACTACTGTTTGGGTAAATATGATATGGGGAAAACGTCACGAAATAGTATATCGTTAATTACAGCTTAGCTAGTGAAAATAATTGAAAAAGGTAAATGTTTACACTAACACATGTATCTATATATATATATATATATATATATATATATATATATATTAAAACAACATAGGTTATTCAAATACAGGAATAATTATTAATTTATATCCAAAGCTTTTCGTTGGCAAACAGTTTGCCAACTAAAAGCTTTGGATATAAATTAATAAATATTCTTGTATTTGAATAACCTATGTTGTTCTAAATTACTAAACAAGAAAACGTATCTTATATGTATATATATATATATATATATATATATATATATATATATATATATATATATATATATTACAAAAACATTGCACAAAATCGCTTGCCACTTAGTAGTTTATAACAGCAGATAGTTTCGACAACCATATCCCCTCCACAATGATGAGTTTTCATCAAGTTTTGCATGATGTAACCTGTCTGTGGGACCACTCGCCTTACTCGCAATATCGGATGTGCCTTATCTTTCAGCAGCTGTTTCTTTAATGAGTTACATAACAGCATCCCCACTTAATTAAAATAACTTTTTTTATTTTCATTATAATTTCCAAATTTCTGTTGAATATTTGAAAAGTACGTAAAAATACTGGATGAACGATACCAAACACGACATGTTTTGTTAAATTTACGATTGTTTGGTACTGTTCTTCTTATATTTTTACGAACTTTTCAAATATTCGATTTCGAAATTATAATTATGGTAAGAAAGTTAAATCAATTAGTGGAGATGCTAGTAGGTGATTCAATAAGGAAACAGCTGCGGGCGCTGCAAGTGATAAAACACATCCGGGGAAGACCAGATAGCCGAGCGGTACACAAGGCAGGTTACATCAATCATATTACAATCTAAGCTGATCTCAATGGAGGAAATAGTTTGGTTAATAAACTAGTAAGTAATCGGAGTTTCAGTATAATGGTTTAGTATTTTTGTCATAAAATAAAATATACTGACTATTTAATACAATTTCCGGAATATTAAAAACCTTTTTGCCAGTTCTATTACAACAACAAAAACAAGTTTTTAAGTATTATTACTTGATTTCGAGAAAATAAATAAGTTATAACAAGTAAACTGTTGCACGTAAGGAAAGAGGAAAAATCACCGAAATCCAAATAAATGGTTCATTGTATGAAACTAAATAGAATATATATTAGAAAAACAATGCTTCACAGTGGGCTTTTAATTTTTATAAATGCGATTGGTATTTTCATAAAACATATTGTATTTAAAAAGCTAAAAGGTTGTGTGCCAAAATGATTTATTTATTCCATTTTACAGGAAATATAAAAGTCTAAATTTCTCTATTTTTCACAAAAGAATTCTCTCAGCGACCAATTTTGACTTGTTTGTTTTTGTCACCCTTTTACTCACCTCCAGCCGCGGTTTTGACAACCGAAGCAACCGAACGCTTCGAGGCTTGATTCCAGAGTTTATCAGAAAACAAGACATATGTGTCAGATGGACGCGCAGCCTTGCGGACGGGATTGCATACTAAGCATTTCTGGAGGAAGTGGCGTGAGTTTGTATTCATACAGTACGGCGACAATAACGGAATACAAATACAAACATGAAAGTAAAGCAGAAGCAAGTCAACAGGATCGAGAGCCGAGACACGATTAAATCGATTCCGTACGTTACTTAACGTCTTTCGATAAGGTAGAGCGCGGACAGTTCACAGCCAACGGAACACGTGTGCTTTCGGTTCAAGTGAGAATTATTTGTAGGAAATCGATTCTTTTATATCATGGATTCAAACAAGTAATATAAACAAACAAAAACATTCCGTCAATTCATACTTGGTGAAAAAAACGATTTTAGTTACTTGTTTTTAATAATTACAATTAATATAGATAAAGTAAGATAACCTATGCAAAAAAACAGCTGGTCTAACACATAACCTATACGGTAACATAAAATCAGCTGTTTTGTGAATCATACGTTATCACTTATTTTAAGCCAAATGGGACAGAATAACTATATTGCAAACCTTGCATCTTTCGTGAAAAGATTTTCTCCTATATAAAAACTAAAATTAATTCATAATTACATTTACTTATATATCAATTAGTTTTTGAAAAAACTGTATTAACATCAACTTATCCCCTACAAGTTTTAGAAATTGTATTTGAACTTGAGTGGATGAATAAATATGTAGGCTACTGTATTTTACTAAGGATTAAAAATTTGTACAAGATAGATATCAGGAGAGTGTGAACTATTGAAAAGAGCTAAACATTGTTCATATTAAAACTAATTGGATGAAAATTGAAAAACTGTAAATAGAACACTTTTTTTTAATAAGCGTTTCATATAGATTTTATGTACACATCCCACTCGCTAACGTGCGTATGTGTGTGTTTCCCATTTACTCTATACGGATCAATTATGTTCCTTTAATGTTTCAAAGATTTTTTAAAAGTAAAATAAACCTTTAAAAGTATAAACTTGGATTATAGCCGTAGATTGAAGAAACAATTTTGTAGGCCTTACTAAATTGAAATTACTGACATACTTGGAAAAAAACTTGGAAGCTTGCGTTATAAAAATAACACCATAACCTTTTAAAATGTGTTCCCTAAATGCCAATATTAATAAATAATATATATAAAGCAAAATAATACTTTTCTGTTATAAAACCAAGATTAAATATACACAAATCTAGATCGATGTATGTAAGAGGACAATTTCTGAATAATTAGGAATAGCGTGTAACTCATTCGCTTTGATAGTATTTTTCATTGTACACTGTGTGTGGTTAAACTGTTGACTGATTAGAGAGGCATTTGATAATGTTAATGTCAATATATTGATTATGTATACATATATATTGAATTTATGAATAGTTTATTTACATGATTTTATTGTGTTACTATTTTTATAGTATCCTTGTTTAATATGAAATGTGTATATATATATATATATATATATATATATATATATTTGTGTGTGTTGTGTTTGTGTGTGTGTGTGTGTGTGTGTGTGTGTGTGTGTGTGTGTGTGTGTGCGCGCGCGCGTGTGTGTGGAGTGTGGTGTAGCGTGTGTGTTTTATATGTAATACACACACACTCATATATATATATATATATATATATATATATATATATACACTTATATATGGTATTATTTGAATATCAGCATCATTATTAAATAACAAATGATTTTTTCATAGTTCCAATGATAAGAATGTTAAATAAGAAGAACCTTAAGATATATTTAAGGCGCGTATGAACACGGGCCCTTCTGAACGCGTGGGAATCTCGAACCAGAACCAGGCTGTAGTGCATAAACTTGATAAATCGATATTACATAATAATACAGTGTTAAAAAAGAACCGCAGACTCGAAGTAAATGGGAATAATTTCGCAATAAAATTAAAAGGAGGCAATAAAGTGGTGTTGGCAACGTGTAGTGTTTGGATTTATATTACATGCTGCTTTAATGAATGTCTCT
Source organism: Prosapia bicincta (assembly GCA_036971475.1). Taxonomy (NCBI): domain Eukaryota; kingdom Metazoa; phylum Arthropoda; class Insecta; order Hemiptera; family Cercopidae; genus Prosapia; species Prosapia bicincta. Next base: position 238,935,067 of record JBAIZL010000001.1, read on the forward strand.
AGGAGGAGCCTGCTTTGATGGTGATGGTGGAGAGACACGCGAGGAGTTGATGGACCCGTCTACGCAATCAAACTATCTCATTCGTTCGGACTATTTACTAGCGACAAGACAGCATGCAGAACCGACAGAGCGGCGAAGAGATTAACTCTTGTGTGTAGCGAGAACATTTTGCAAGGATCTTTTATATTTTTAAAATAGACGATTGCAACTTAAAAAATAACTTTCCAAAGAATCTTGAGGTCAAATCAGAATCTACAAAATAAATCTTGTCCTAATAAATAAAATAGTAAACTTAGTTGAGGTTTTAAAAACTCTTTTGAAAGTTTGATTTGAAAATTAATTACTAATATAGTATAAAACCTCATAATCCATAATTTTCTTACAACAATCACTGTCTTCAGCATAATATTTATGTTATTACTTAGCAAGGATAATACTAACCATGAATATTCTGCAAGTATATTATTATTACATTTTATTCATTTTCTCTATTGAAATTACAGAAAATATACTTACCACAGTTAATTTAATTTTCTAGTGTTCATAAAAGTTTATATTTTAAAAAAATATATTGTGACAATATATCTTGCAAAGGAGGAAAAATTCGTCTCAGCTTAAGAGATTTAAAAGCTTTGTAGAAATTAAGCAATCTCTGTTTGCAAGCAAACGTGTCCGATATAAAACCCGTCAAACACTTTGAAACGAGCATAAATTTAAAATAATTAGAAAAATCTCTTAAAATGACGACACACGCCATTTCATCACATACCTGTCGGAATACAATTACGAAATCCTGTCTTCTCTGTTGCCAAAACACCACGAAACCAATTAAAGATATCTGTGTTTCGTATTCAAACCGAATTCAGATATAATCCAAAGTTAATCTGAATCGCGGGAATGGGATATAAAGATTCCAAAAGTATGACATATTGGAAGAGGAATCGAGGTTAGGCAGTGTCGCGTCGACTTAGCCCAAGATGGACAGCTGCCAGTTTGGTCGAGGATTATGGCCGAAGTCAAGCTTAATTTGATGTTTTAATGCCTTCACTTTTATACATCAATCTCCTGGAATTCTTCTTGGGTATGCTCTGGTTGCTATTAAAATTGTCTTTAAAGTAACAAAACGCACCTTGTAACGTTCGCGAACCCCCACAATTACGCTCAAACCCCTGCGACACTACTAATCCGCCAGCCAATACACAGATATTACTTTTGGAAATAATTCCTATATCAACGCCGCTCTGAATTCTTTCACTTTTATTTGTCGTTAAAGACAAGACCAGTACAATTTCAACACCCAATGTCCGTCAGTTTTAATCGATACGGTGTTTATATTCTACGCGTCGAATTATCAATTAGTGCCTCCGTATGAATTATGCATTAAGCAGGTATTATAATAATTCGTTTATAACTGTTTACGGACACAATGCTCGTAGTTTATTGCATAACAGTTCCATCGCCTTTCAGTTACGGTCGTGTTTACGAGCCTGTATGAAGGTAGTAATTGCATTTATTCGCTTAGCCCGCTCCCGGACCCCCTGCACGCTTCGCTCTAAGCCATTACAGAATGACTCACTTTATAGGAATTCAAGAGTTCGTCAACCGATGGTCTGTGTTGAGGATAAGTGTATTCAAAAAGCGAGACGAGAGATGCACCGCTTTGCAATATTTAAAAAAAAAAACACGTGACATCAAAACGTTTTAAAGCCGATTGCAACTTTGCTCTAGATAATATCTATGTTTAACATATAATCATAAAATTGGGACAACTTTATCTCGAATTAAACGAACATATAAATTATTTATTTCATAATATATTCATAACATATTTCATAAGAAATATATTCATAACCCATTTCATAACATATACAATCATATCACACTTTATAACTCATACAACAATTTGCATAACCCATTTCCTAACACATTTATTCATAGGCTATTTCATAACGTATACATTCATTAACTATTCCATAATATATTCTTAGCTTTACGTTCATAACCTATTTCATTACACATACATTCATTACCTATTTCATAACTAATCAAAACAGAAATATGCATACTTAATTCGTATAATATTTATAGCATTCATTCGTAGCATTCATTTATAACCTATTTTACAATATATTTCATAATACACACATTAATAACCAATTACCTAACATATTAATAACACATATATTCAAGACCTGCTTTGTAACATACTCATAACACACACATAGTATTCATAACCTGTTTGTTAATCTATTCTTATGACACAAATTATTCTCAACCCATAGTCATAGCATAAATGTGCATAACAGAATTCACATTTATAACCTATTTTACAAAATATTTTATAACACATAATTTAATAATCTGTACCCTAAAACATACAAAACATATATATATATATATATATATATATATATATATATATATATATATATATATATATATATATTCTAACTTACGCGTATTTTCATGTTCCGTACATATTCATAACACACACATATATTAATAACCTGTTTCTAAACACATTAATAACAATACTTTTACAAATATCACGTAACTATTGCATAACACATACGCTATATGCATACCATAATTCTTGCAGGATGTTTTTACTTCGAAATATCTTGTACGATCATTACTTAACATTGTATTATATCACACATTAAAAGCTTGACGATTATTCCTATAATGATATCCAAAGCAAACTTACAATGCCAGATGACGTCACATGCAGACAGTGTACTCACCTGGAAAGGAGAAAATACAATATTAGAATACTTTAAGATATGAGTAATATAAAAAGAAATTAGGCTAAAACATTATGCTTACGTCACTGTGAATCTCGATACCGGCATAAAACCTTTATGTCGTCTAAAGATTAAGTAACAAAAACAAGTGAGGAATATATGCTAACACTATACATCACAGAAACCAAATGGAATCAAGAGAGTTAGTACAGGATGATCAAAACACTGTACACCTAACTAAGGGCAACGAAAATGGTACCAAGAAAACGTATTTCGAATGAGAATGATAAAATGAAAGCATTGTTCAGTAGTTTGAAGGTTAACCCTACCTCAAGCAGCTTATCCTTCACCCCGCTCTGTATGTATCCGCTAAGCCACAAATAGCAAGTAACACTTATATAATGATATTTCTTATTATTCATAGATGTCTATATGATAAGTGTTTGTCATTGCAGGTATTTAAGGCGTATATATTTCCTTTTATTATATTTACAAAGTATTAATAGTTGTTTATTACCTTTAATACTTTTAAGCTATTGAGGCTTTATTATTAAATGTTTCTTACGTCGGAATGGACATTAAGAAACGACTATTTCCGTTAAATAAACAATTTAAAGTATAACTAGGAAACGGGCGCTTTAAAAAGCATAGGAAATATCCATGAAATACAAGAGCAGACTAAAACAAAAGATTGCAAAGGAAAGGAAGGGAGCGGCGAGAATTCCCACGAGTCCAGATAGTGGTGGCATCCCGTCCCTTCCCAGTCCTTCATAAATCCATCACCTACCCCAGAACCCACAAACAGAACAGGACTGCTGATTGACTTCTTTATTGCCGATCCTCTCCCGCTCACGCTCTCGCTTTATGTCTGCTTTTAATAACCGAGCGGACGTCCTTCGCTGGAATCATTTCTAAAACTACTTTTGATTTAGTGGCAATTAATGTTTAGAAATTAAACCGTCATCCGGACATGGCTTAGTTTTCTTGATTAATAAGGTCGAGTTTTTTATCGATTTGATTTAAAGCAACGGCTCGAACGATCGATAATTTTCTGAGTTTATAGCTCCGGCTGTCGGCAATTACAGCCCATTGCTGCTGGCTCAGGTTAGCTACAACTGTTTTAATTCTGTTCATTACCATAATTAGCTGCATTTCGGAAATACCTAGCGAGAAAGGTTTCCGGTATTCGCTTTACCGGGATCAAATTCTTTCAACTCCAGCACAGGTTGAAGGCGGTCAAAAAGTAAAATATTTAGGGACCAGGTAGTTATTCCTTTAATTAAATACATAGGAAGTCAATTGCGAATTGTTTTTATTTTTCATGGTGGGACTAGTTAGAGCTAGCTAGACACGGACACAGTTAAAAACTATTTTTATTTACACGTAGGTCAGTTGGAGTTGGGTTAAGTTACAAAGATTACGTAGTTAAGTTACAAAGGGTCGGAGTTGAACTGGTCAGTCGGGCAACATTGTAGTTTGATTTAAAACTGAATAGGATTCTACGTAGGTGAAATTGGCCAGAGGGAGGGGAATCCGCCATCTGAGCGAATAGGAGGTTCACATCTTGCTGCGTGGGTGAGCCTTGTTGCCAATTCGACGTTAAACATCTGTTCGTCGCTCAGTTTCATCGTAGCTGTGGTGGAGTAATTTACTAATACTTTAGCTTGCTTCGTTCTGGAATTTCAGTCGCTGGCAGTGGCGGGTTGACTATCAATGTGTTCGAACTGACAACACCGCATCCCTACCCTGCCACAGACCCATTCCTATTCTACTTTAAATCAAAGTATAGTTTTGTTAACTGATCAGACATTCGATTTTATTTTAATTTAGGATAAAATTAAAAACTAAAACATAATGGAAGCAAATAAATGCAACAAAACTTTACTAAAACATAAAGAAGTATAAAATTCTTTAAAAATACTGTATTTTTAATTATTATTTAAACTTACGAATAATCCTACTCAATAACGCAGTGCTCGCCAGGCCAAGCGAGCATTCCATTACCGTCCGTTTTTGTTAACCCTATAACGGTGACATGCTGAAACGTTCCAATGCCCCTCTGGCAATGGTGTGGCCAGGGGGTTTTATCATTTTGTGCACATATAACATAAAATATTATTACACGATTATTCATATTGATTATAAAAAAGAGATGTTTCAATCGTCTAAAATATATGTTTGACCACCATCTGGCCGTAACCAAACATCTATTTTAGCTGTTTGAATGTATTTAAAGCTAAGGTGAATAGGAAAATTCCATTTTGTAGGTAATAATTGTAGAGGTATGGGCCTAATTCGACACTACCTCCAGGCTGACCATGGGCCCAATTCAACCGACGCACACGTTTTTACGACCCTAACAGACCGTGGTTCCAATTCGACGTCACCCATTCTACTCTTACCAAAGCAAATTTGGGTTACACAGCCCTAAATGTTAGTCCTACGTTTGACTGTTAGCTCGCTTTTTTGTCTCCAGCACGTTTACCTAGCCCTTTCTTCACAAGTCGCAAAGACTCCTTTCATACTAAATATTTCCATGAGACGTACTAAATTGTTACTTCTAGGTTCTATTCAGGAAATTTATAAGCTTATATTAAGCTTTGAGTTGTGACATCAAATTTCTACACTACAGGAAAATGTATCAAATGTTTAACCTGGATAATAATAATAACAATAATAATAATAATTTTGTTTTAAAACAACTAAATCTAAAATTTAACAGAAATTTTAAAGAAACATATTTTTAGCATCAAGTAAAAATTAAAAATAAACAACATTAAAGTAAATCATTAATGCTAAATAAATACTCAATATTATTTACAATTAAAAATTTAAATTTTTTAAACTTATCGTCATTTTAAAACAAAACGTTCATTCAAACTATTTGAATTATTAAATTAATACAATTTAATACTTATTGGTAGCATATTCTTAAATGAATCGATTGATTTATCTATTTCGGGTACGAAATGACGAACTTTACCTAAAAATAAAGAGAAAAACAGCTGTGCATGAAATTAGAATTGTGAGAATCAGCTGATCGGAAATCTCGCCAGCGACAAGAATTCATGGTTTCTTTTAATAGAAAGTTGTCTGATTTGATGATCTCAATTGCCACCACACTGGAACGCTATCAACTGTTGATGTAAAAATAGTTACAGAATTTGCTATCAATTTTTCATTTCACGTGTGCATTAAATTAAAAATACAGTATTTTAAAGAAATTTCGAAATTTTTTGTATTTTAACATTTTTAGATTTCCTAATGGCAACTTAGAGCCTTTGAAGATTCAAAAATGTAACATTAATTTTATAAGTGAAATGAGCTATTTATTGAAACCCTGGTAGAGAATAGGTCTACCTCTGCCGAGAACCTACCTACCAGGAGGTTGTATACCTGTATTCACAATACCTTATGTCACAATACGATATGTCACACCTTAAGCTTAAAAAATTCGTACTAAATAAAACAACATAAGCAAAAACCCAAAGCTGTTTCCAACATACCAACCCCTTTGAAACTTTTACAGACAGTAATTCCAGCTTCGCGTTTCCTCTGAATCAAGTATTATCGAATAAGCTATTATAGATTATCTCCCTGCAGTCGCACACTACCTTATACTGAGCCGTACACTGTTTGTTAGCATCTTTATTCACAGTTCATACCTCTGGATAACAGGATCCGCTGTTGCTTATAGGTTTAATCACTGGAAACGCACAACGAATTAGTTCCCGCAACTTCCGCTGTGATACGATAATTGAAAACTGTGACAATAACGTTGTGGTTTCGTCATGATGAAGGTATGCATTGACGTTATACCTGTATTTTGTAAATATTTTGACGAGTTATATAATCAGAACTTCTGATATTCGTGTTTCTACATTAACCACAAAGTATAGCTATGGGAAAAACAGCCCATATTTAATGAAATTGAGTTAGGTTACTCCCTCGTTTCAACAAATCATTCACTACTGTTGGAAAGGTTAGGTCATAATGGAGGACTGAGTAAAGTTAGGTTAGAGTTTCCGTTACTCACTCGTTTCAACAAATCATTCACTACTGTTGGAGAGGTTAGGGCATAATGGACTGAGTAAAGTTAGGTTAGATTTTCCGTTACTCACTCGTTTCAACAAATCATTCACTACTGTTGGAGAGGTTAGGGCATAATGGACTGAGTAAAGTCAGGTTAGAGTTTCCGTTACTCACTCGTTTCAACAAATCATTCACTACTGTTGGAGAGGTTAGGGCATAATGGACTGAGTAAAGTTAGGTTAGAGTTTCCGTTACTCACTCGTTTCAACAAATCATTCACTGTTGGAGAGGTTAGAGCATAATGGACTGAGTAAAGTCAGGCTAGAGTTTCCGTTACTCACTCGTTTCAACAAATCATTCACTGTTGGAGAGGTTAGGGCATAATGGACTGAGTAAAGTTAGGTTAGAGTTTCCGTTACTCACCCATTTCAACAAATCATTCACTACAGTTGGAGCCATAATTTAGTTAGGTTACTTTCATTTAAAAAAACAATACTTTCAAAATTGCCCTATTCTTTTTACTGTTGCAACAATAAAAATGCTACAATTAAATATAATCGAAAAATTGCAACTACAATATGGACTGTATGATGTCGAAATAGATGTTATATATGTGTATGTATGTGTCCGTGCGCGTGTGTGTGTGAGAGAGAGAGACGTACAGAGAGAGAGAGACAGCAAGAGAGAGAGAGAGAGAGAGATCTTAACAGACACAATTTACACGTCATGAATAACTTTCATTATTCTATAAAAATATTATGATAATTACGCACGAAACTTAAATCATAATAAATTAAGGGAAGCGCAGGCAGTCAGACAATGGGAGACGAAGAGTAAAAATACATTGTTTGTGTACTCGGAGAGGAGAGGAGAGGAGAGAAGGAGGGGTAAAAGTTTTGAAAATCCACAGCCACCTCCGCACGGACATAATTCACTCTTAAGGCTGATCCGGGCGAGGTTTTGACTTGATTTACGTTTAGTTTCTGTTCAAAGCTTGATGAGATGGCATCTGTTCGCTGGATGCTGAAGCCATGCCACCCTCCCCACCGCTCCCCTCTTCACATTCTAAATACACTGGCTTTTTTAGATAACCGTACACATTACACGCGCAATCATTTCCAGTTGTTATTCACAAAACGAAGAGAGAAATGTCTTTTTATAACTTCCGTCCTAAAAATTAAAATTTTAATTTATTAAATTATTAAGATTGCCAAGTAATCTGATTTGTAAGTAAGTGAATATAACTAAAAACTGATAAATCTATATTGCTTCCTTATGTAAATAAAGGATTATTTCTTCAACCAAACATCGCTTCAAATTACTAACTCCATTGCTAGTTCCACAACTACGATAAATTTCCACGAGTCTTAATCAGCGACTCATATGTTAACGATCGAAAAAACCACGAAAGCATTTAGTAATTCAGACAAAAGAGGTTTTTTAATATTTTTAGTGAGTAAAATACGACATTTTTCATTTCTTTGTAAGCTATTGATGAATTTATATGATGTCAACTTACAAAACTATCTTTCAAATAATATTCTAAATACAGAAGAATTAGGAATAGACATTTTGTAAAAAAAAAGAGAAATTGGGATAAGAGACTATAGTAAGGAACAAAGAAATTCTGTTTCTAAAAGGTACGAGAATGATATAGCCTATAATGAAAATGTGGAAAAAACATTGCTTAAAAATCTTAATGATTAGGATTACAGACGTTTTGAAAAAAACTGAAAAAATGGAACAAACAAAACCTATTCCAAGAGTAACAAAACTGATTGAAAAAGAAAGACTGTTGATATAGAACGAAAATGAGGGAAATGCATTGCTTAAAAATCTGAAGGATTAGGAGCAAAAAAAGTCTGTTCTAAGAGACTGAAAATGAAGAGTAATAGGCCTACAAATCTGTTCTTACTTCAAAGGAGAATCTTAGGAAAATAAGGAACAAATTCTTAGGAGAATTCTTTTCCAAGCGTCATGAAGGCGAGACAGGAAGATGAGGAACAACTGAATCTATTTAAAAAAAACAGACCAACGAAGGACAATGGTTATGTCTTAAGAAATACTTGAAAGGGGAATTATGAACAAATATGCAGGATTCCAAAATCCAAACTACAATCTATCGCACAGGACAGTAAGAGCCGTCAATGTGTGTTTGCTTAGTTAAAGTTCCTTTGGTAGAGATTAGATCAACAATTACTTCTCTCTATCTGGGAAGCACAGAACTATAACCTAAATGGTGCGCCATGTGTCTTCATTGCCTGCCCGTAACTCTGAGTAACCTTGTCTCGTCTCTAGTCTTACCATAAAGGTGTGGGTACACACCTCTCCGTTATTCGGGAGAGTAGATCTACATATGTGGTGAGACACTGTGTTCACGTAAGCACCACAGTACTCCTCCATGTCCCTACATGTAACACTGTGTACCAGCATCCTTACCACATCTCTATCCAAGAAATGAGGTAGTAGCTGGTACACATCTGTCGATGGACAGACGGAGAAGATCTACATATGTGGAGAGACACTGCGTTCATGCAAGCACCATAGCACTCCTCCATGTCCCTACCTCTAACACTGTGTATCAGCATTCTTACTGCACCTCTATCCAAAAATGGAGGTAGTAGTGGGTACACATCTTTCGATGGATAGACAGAGAAGATCTACATATGTGGTGAAACACTGTGTCAACGCAAGCACCACAGTACTCCTCGATGTCACTGCCTGTAACACTTCGTATCCGCATCCTTACCGCATCTCTATCCAAAAAAATGACGTAGTAGTGGGTATACATCTGTCGATGGCCAGACGGAGATCTACATAAGTGGAGACACTGTGCCAACTCGAGCAACACAGAGGTCCTCCACATTCCTACCTGGTACTATACGTATCACTTGCAGAACCCTTTCCAGAAAATGGGGTTTTATTGGTACGCGCCTCCGATAGGTAAGGCAGAGGAGAAAGTGGAGAAATACTCTGACAACTCGAACAACACAGAAGTCCTCCACGTCCCTTCCCAGTACTATACGTATCACTTGCAGAACCCTTTCCAGAAAATGAAGTTTTATTGGTACGCGCCTCCGATTGGTAAGGCAGAGGAGAAATACTCTGACAACTCGAGCAACACAGAGGTCCTCCACGTCCCTTCCCAGTACTATACGTATTACTTGCAGAACCCTTTCCAGAAAATGAGGTTTTATTGGTACGCGCCTCCGATTGGTAAGGCAGAGGAGAAAGTGGAGAAATACTCTGACAACTTGAGCAACACATAGGTCCTCCACGTCCCTTCCCAGTACTATTTGTATCACTTGAAGAACCCTTTCCAGAAAATGAGGCTTTATTGGTATGCGCCTCCGATTGGTAAGGCAGAGGAGAAAGTGGAGAAATACTCTGACAACTCGAGCAACACAGAGGTCCTCCACGTCCCTTCCCAGTACTATACGTATCACTTGCAGAACCCTTTCCAGAAAATGAAGTTTTATTGGTACGCGCCTCCGATTGGTAAGGCAGAGGAGAAATACTCTGACAACTCGAGCAACACAGAGGTCCTCCACGTCCCTTCCCAGTACTATTTGTATCACTTGAAGAACCCTTTCCAGAAAATGAGGCTTTATTGGTATACGCCTCCTAATGGTAAGGCAGAGGAGAAAGTGGAGAAATACTCTGACAACTTGAGCAACACAGAGGTCCTCCACGTCCCTACCCAGTACTATACGTATCATTTGCAGAACCCTTTCCAGAAAATGAGGTTTTATTGGTACGCGCCTCCGATTGGTAAGGCAGAGAAGAAAGTGGAGAAATACTCTGACAACTCGAGCAACACAGAGGTCCTCCACATTCCTACCTGGTACTACACATATCATTTACAGAACTCTATCCTTAAAATGCGATTTTAGTAGGTACACATACCTCCTTAGTTAAGAAAGATATATTTAAGTGGCGCCTCCCCCTTAACGCGAGCTATACCCCTTTAAGCTAATTAATATGTGAATTTTAGTACTTCCTTAACTAGGAAACATTAACACTCACACATTCTTCTGATACTTTTCTAAGGAACGGTAAACATCTAATTTCACCCCGGTTGAGAACAAGTCTACTTCAGTGAAGCGACTTTGCCCATGCGGTGTCATAACTTTCCCTTACTTCCAGTATTAAAAGTTAAGCCCTTTCCTTAATGCTACCTAAATGCATCCTTAAAAGGCAAAGCTAAGGGCAGACAGCCGCGACCAACCCCGCACTCTTGTTGCCATATCATCCTCACACAAAAGTATTTATTCCTCTACCTTATTCCTTCAGATATTTATCCTTCCTTTCCTTTCTTAGTGGACGATAATACTCACTAGGCGATTGCCTTAATCCTTAAAAACATCTTAAGTTGTAAATACTGCTCCCTATTTGTACTTGTAAGGGATGTAACATAAAGTTTTGCATCACCCGCCTTGAATAGAGTGGAAACTGAACCTTGCACAGAAAACTGTGCGCAACACACATGCTGTAACTGCAATGTTTCCGGTACACCGTATTACTCACTGTCAAGCAATGACAAACTGATAATATCACTTGTTTGGTTATCATAACTCAGCCAAGCTAATTACTATTTCTTTATTACGTCACGGCAAGAACACAGTGCAAATATTTCAACAGCTGAAGCTTCACTCCTGTTCTGGCAATGTTGTAATGAATTCAATTAATATTATTGCTATGATTAACCGCCGACTGTTTGTGTTTGTGTGACATTTGTGCTTTGAGTCGTCCAATGCGAGCCTACTTTGTGTGTTTGTTATCGAAAGAATGTAACTTTAAACATGGCACGGTAACTAATTTGTTGCCTGCAGAACTACAGCCTGTTCCGAACACACCAGCCATTGGAACTGTCGTGAAAAATAAACACACTATGATTGCCGAGCTTAATTTGAAATGTGTTTGTCGAGGTAATTTGATAATGGCGGAATGGTAATTCTGTTTGTGGGGAATATTTTTGGAGCAAAGTGTTTGTAATTAGGGATGAGTAGATAGGACTTTTTATCGATACTGATTTATCATGCCGATACACGATTTTAATCGATATTCGACACACTTAACATGCCTAGTGTCGATAAGTAATTGTAAAACAAAAGGTTCAGAGAAAAGTATATGATCAATGTAATCAAGTGTACATATTTAATGAGGAAAAATCGCATATTATTTTAAGACTCCACATTAAAATTACTTTTTATAACAGTCCATTATTATAAGTTTTTGTTGAAAAATATCATTATTTAACTGTTTCTGACTAGAGCCTTCTTCTCTTCCTGAATCCTGCTGCGCTAATTAGTCCTCCAGAGGAAGCTGTTGCTGGTGGTACACACAAACATTTCACAGCCTAAAGTTTTAGTTCCTAATTTGTTTCCAGTAATAAAATGCGATAAAAAGAGGTGGTGACACTGTTTAAGATTTGGGGTGATGCCTTCCCCAAAACAGGCAGTGAATTTGTCACATCATAATATAAAATTTCAATATGTCCTAATTATTGGGTTTTCCAAGGTATCGTTCGATGTCAATGCCATACATGTATGGAGTACCCATCTCTAGTTTGCTGTATCCCGGCATAGCGGGTAATGAAAGAGCAGATGATCTCATAAACAAAGAACCATCAAACGTTCATCTCTGCCAGTCACTTCATCGTCCAGCAGAGGGTAATAGCGTGCACCACTCTGAGGCAGCGACCCTCTGGCACTGACCGGGCGTATGTACTTCTGAACGGCTACGACTATCTCCAAACACACCTTCTTCGCTTCGGCCTGGTAGAATCTGATGGTGTCTCGATGGTTTCATGCATGCATGAGGACTACCCATCAACCTGTCCTGAGCTGAATGGCCGTTATTCAGACACGGGCGATACTGGGAAGCACGTCACCGAATAGCTCAACAGCCAAGAGCTGACCTTGACTAAAGTTCAGTAAATAGTTTTAAGCCACCAATACCTATACGTGTATAGAACGTCATGAAAAACAAACACGTACTGTGTAAAGTAATTCATACACATAACATTATACTCTGTATAGGTCTGATTGAGCCATAGAGCCGGAATACCAGTAACCAACGCCAATAAACCCTCCCCGACACGGAACTAAGTCCTCGGGTGCTTCGTCAATGAGTGACCTACTAGTTACCGTACTTTTCTCTGTATAGGTCGGTCGTGAGCCCTGGAGTCGGAATACCTGCGACCACCCCCAATAAACCCTCCACGGTACGGAACCGGTCCACGAGTGTTTCACCAATGACTTGGGATCCCCCTAAAGGCGATTCGTAAATAAATCACATAATGGTTATCTTACTACGAGGATAAAATATTTTTTTTAACATAAGTATATAATTATAAGGGTATAATAATTTGAAAACTACTACAAAATCTATGAAAAATCGACTACATTATGTTTTAAAATTGTAATACATAATTTATATTTACAGCGAAAATGATATTAAATGTGTTGACACCATAGTAAAAAATGCATTTCATATTATGAAATAACTAAAACTGCTAACCAACATTCAAGTAGTTTTGAGTGTCAAAATAGCATAAAACGATTTCAAAGTAATCGGTTCTCAAAACTTTCCAAATATCACTCCGCTGACGCTCTCCGCCCTCTCTAACATATCCTGGCTACAGCCCTGATCAGGGGATCATTATGACCTTTCCCCAATTTTACATACTTCTAATTTTCCTTCCCCTTCTCTCCACAAGGGGATGTAACGGTTTATGACCCCGATAGAGAGGAGGTTTACTTTGGAGATATGCAATCTTACATAGGGGATCTTATCAACCCTTGGATCTCCTATCAGAGGGTTTTATGTCCCTAACTCAATCCTCTTTATATTCACAATTATTTTTAATCCTACTTTAGCTATAATTGTCTTACTGATTGGCCTCGGAACTAAAAAAAAATAAACATTTCTGAACCGTCTTTCACCCTGACAAAGTGTACTTAGGCAAATGGAAGGAGTTCTTGGTCTTTACCCTTTCACCTTTACCGACGATCAAAAGATCCTCGGGCGCTTCTTGTCCCTTCCGTAGTTCTAGCATAACGCAGGTGAGGGTCAGTTGTGCCTAGAAACGCGCGATTCCCAAGTTATTACGTTATGTTTCGATGACTTAATATAAATATTGTTTAAAAACAGTTGCCATTAAAATTCACATATAAGAGTAAAACATATCCACAATCCACTGAATACGGAAGACTGCAACGGAGAGCAATTAATTTTGTGTCCGAATGTCAGCGGACAACTGCTTCACAAAACCTCACAATTGAATAACACAGTGCCGTCCGGATTCGGAAGAAAAGAATTCTCTCAGGGCATAACAAAAGTGTGACAAACATCGGCGTACAGTTTGGCCAGTGCATTAGCGAAAGACTGAAACTCCATCAGCGGTGACCGTCCCTTCGCCCATATATTACCTGTCTTTCACAGCACCTTTGTGCGCTGCGCCCTTGCCAAATACGGAAACATAAATCAGTCAATTCCAAAAGAGGGAGGACGGAGGCTCATCATTTTAGCCGTCTTTTGACATCTGCATAGAGATTCGTTCGTCCTGAGCCAAGCAAGTATAAAAGCCTATAGATTATTTCAGAACCGATGTCGTGAGTAATTCATGGCTCCCACCCCGCCCCGCTCTCATTAGCCGCTTTTTTCTTTGCCCCTCTCTGTATAAACACACACACACACACACACACACACACACACACACACACACACACACACACACACACACACACGCGCGTATTAAACGTTTGCAAATACAATTTTCCGATTTTTTTTGTTTTAACTTTCAAGATTTTTGGTCCTAAAACTAAAATTTATAATTTTATCGAAGTACCAACTTAATAATTATCTTAAAAACATAAAGAAGTTTACAATATTTTACTGGAAAATAAGTGTTCTTGTTTGTTGGATGTTTCTACTTTTTCTTCTGGGTACCTTTCCAGAAAAATGGAATTGATTTTACAGCTGAAAATTACAGCTCAAAATTACAGCTATTATAGTAGTGGATCAAAAGTAAAAATAGAAATGTATTATCTGATAAAATCAAAATATAAAAGCTATCAATTTTTAGAAAAGCGTAAATACTAAACGATCTAAATTATTTATATTGTCTATTTTTAGGCCTAAGTAATATAAAATGTTTCAACGAATTTCAAATCACGACCACGAGAGCCTATTATATACTATAAATGTTTTCTTTAGTCAAAGATGATTTAATAAAAATTATTAAAACTTGATGTGAATGTATTTTTTTGGAATAAAACGTTAATTTAATACCAGGTATATTTTACCAAAAATCTTCTACTGAATTCTTAATAAAGTAATATTTATTTAGAAATAAAGATGATAAAAAAATCCGATATTGATTGAAATAAATAATTTATGTGAGACATATACAGATGGATAGACAGACAGGCAGATAAATAGGTAGAGTCTGACAGGTGGATAGACAGAAAGAAATATACTGACAGATAGAAAGAAAGAGAGGCAAACAGAGAGAGAGAGAGGCGGTCTGACAAGACTGATTGATAAACGAACAAAAAGTAAGAGAGAAACACACACAGGTGGATAGAAAGAGACAGATGGATAGCCAGAGAGAGAGAGAGAGAGAGAGAGATGGACAAACAAACAAGGGGAGAGAAAGACAGAGAACCAGACAGGATAAACTGTTAAAGATAGGTAAGACATATAGACACGGATAGAACCAAACAGACAAAGACAGACAGAGGATAGGCGGAGAGGAGAGAGACTGAAAGACAGAAGTATGGATAGAAGGTCAGAGAGATAGAAGAGAGAGACGACAAGAGACAGAGACAAATAGATGGATAGACTGACAGACAGGCAGATATAGATAGAGATAGATAGGTGGTACAATAGGTAAAAAGAGTGAGACACAAATGCTTCCAAGAAGAATGCAAGGAATCGGTTTCATATTCGTAAAACCTGATTATAACTAGCAATTCAGTATCATTACAGCATGCAATAAAATACGAACTCTTTTTATAATCAGACATAGCGAGACAGCTGACACTATTTCTTCGTAAATATAAAATACTTACGTTTCCGTAAACTTAAACAAATCTCACTCGGAATTCCGAACTTTGAATAGCAACGCATTACTAAAAATGTGGAAAATAATAAAACCTCGGAATCCGGCTTCGACACAAATCAAATATTCCACTTGTCAACAATAACAACTTGTACAAAACTCATTTCTAACTGTAACAAATAGTCTTGACAAAGTGATCAATTGTATTTTTCTGTTTTATCCCCCACTCCTCTTATTTGTTGGGCGTGTGCGCCTGTCAACCAAAGTTAGTCACAATGCAGTTGGTGACAAGAAAATGAACGATTTCCGATAAGATAAACGACACACATAGATACAGCACAGCGCAGTTTGACAATCTATCAATCATAGCCGGTAGACTGGCGTGTTGTACGCTTATTTCTTTCTGGCATTCCTCGGCTTTCCCTTTTATTTCGACAAAAATCTCAAACTTAGAAAATTAATGTTCTCCGACGACAGGGGCTGGGAAAATGTGTTTCTGAGTTGGGATTTAGACCTGTTTCGTTCCGAAACAAACAAGCATGGAAACGTTTTAACTTTCTTTGGCTAACAGATTCCAATAGGCGATGCAATCTTGATGTGACTACATCCTCTTTTATTGTAATTTGGTTCGATAAGTACTTGAAAGTTTCGAAATGTTACAAAAGTTAGGCGTTTTTAACTACAGTACAGTCACAATGTATCTGGTGAGGACAGATTAGGTTTTAAAAAAGTTTCCTATTGGAAGCTTACCGGTTGACAAGTGAATTGGCCTCCATCTCACTTCTCCATTTCCAAACACAAGAATAAAACTAAACTTTATTTTCAGCATCAGCTGATTATTTTGCGTTAATTAGAATCATTGCTACTATTACTGGACCTCGGACGTCATCGATCCTGGCAAAACAAATACCTTTTGATGCAATCTTAGGTACAAGGAAAATGAAAATTAGTGCTGACGACCTAAATTTTATAAACAGAATAAAATAACTTTACTTCACAACACACGAAAACTTTTAAAATCTCGAACTCTTTATACAACATAGCGTATGTTATACTACATTACAATATACTGGAAAGCATTCCGTTAAGGTATGCTTGGTTATAAAAATATAAAGTTTCCTAATGGAAGCTTACCGGTTGACAAGTGACCTCCATATCAGTGATATGGAGTTGCACTTCCGCGCGCGCGCGCACACACACACACACACACACACACACACACACACACACACACACACACACACACACACACACACACACACACACACACACAATGGAGGCCATTAATCATCTTTTGTTAGTAAACGTATTATTATTATTGTTATTATTATTTTGTAACGATCGGCATTCCATACATAATCAATATTAGCAGAAACAATAATACCTGATGATGTCGAAAGTCTTTCGAAACTTCGTGCTTAAACCCCACAAATTTACAACTTTGAAAAAAGAAACCAAATCAAATTTTTGTGAATTATATTACATTACAAAACAAGAACATTTTTAAAATGACGGGTTTTCTTGTCAAACAGAACACTGCAGACCAATATATCTGTATTACAACAGGCCAATAGCTACAAAATATCTCGCTACGGTAGATTTGTTATTAAAAGCAACAAATAAAATTTCCTAACTTAAGCTAACCGCTTGACGAGTGAATTGGGCTCTACCTCACTGTGCGTAGTTCCACACACACACATACACACACACACACACCACACACACAACACACACACACACACAAGGTGGAGGAAACGGGTTAGCTGGCACCCAAAATTTCATTATTATTATTTCCAACTAACCTTACTCTTTATAGCTATATAAAGTAATTTAATATAACATAGGGTTTTTATAAAGAAACACTAAGTGTATGTGTTGTTGAATTGAAAAATGAGGTTAAATGTGAACTAATTTAAAATTATTAGTTCTTGGTGATTTTTTCTTTCGCTCAGGACTTTCTACAGTCCCAGGCATATGTATATGCATATATAAGCATTTATATGCATATTTATAGCCATATATATATATATATATATATATATATATATATATATATAGGGTCTATATATATATATATATATATATATATATATATAAACTTAGCAGCACTGTTTTCTTGTATTCACTTATCACTTACTGTTTAATGTGTTTAAACAAGAATCTTACTTTGTATATTTGCGAGTCAACTTTAAGAGCTTTTTAATTCAGTGCTGTCATATTCGATTAGACATAAAATAAAATTACTGTAATTAATAAGCTTTTGAAAGTCGTCTAGCAAATATACCTAGTTTCTTCTCCAAGTACGCCTACATTAAAGTGATATGTATGTATATATATATATATATATATATATATATATTGCAACAATAAGTGAATGAGTGAGTTCCGGGTCTGGATGCAGTATTTAACCAAGACGTAAAAATCAACCATTAAAAAAAAGATTCTAATCAAATCGTAGATAATATTTCAACGATTTGCTCCGATAAAAGACATATTTTCAAAACACGAGAATAGCTTACGCAATCAGTATCGGATTTCCGCAATCGATCTCCATAACCATTGTTACTTTATCTTTATGTCACTGATATAAAACGTTTATAATACGAATCAAACGTTTCATGCCATCTCTGTTTAAAACGTTTCACAGGTTATTGACTGGAAATTAAACATTCCGAAGCCTACGAAAGGTAAAACAATTGTTGCTTCTCGACTTTAAAGCTGCCAAACGTGCCAGACGGTCACTCGACGATGGCGTTAAACGATATACCACTTGACGTTACCATATAACGCATAAAAAAACTCTCTAGCAATAGGAGTCTTGTATAGACTTAGCCTATTACTTGTCATCTCAGTGATAACCAACAACACCTAACCTTTTGCTTTGGCTGTTCCGCAACTATATATCGCAGCTGGTAATAATTTTGCCCTGTCGTTATTTTTCGTTACTCACATACTTATATATACCAACTGATAGAGAATTAAATTCCCTCAATGGAAAAAATAACAATTAGTGTTTTATTTGACGGTTTTTAGTAATACACGTTCGTAAACACATCACATGGTGAAGTTAACACAATTAAGTTAGTGCTTATATTTTTTAATCATAAGATGTCCAAATTACTACAATGTTCCACGGCTGTTCACAATAGCCTACTATGCATTACCTTACATTCTACAGCCAGAACAAAAAGTAAATAACTAATGTAGACCTATGTTTTATAACGCTAAACTAAAAAAATGTTATAGTTTTAAATTTAATTATTAAATAAATAACATTCTTTGTTCTGTACTTTTAAGGAAGGGCTGAACGTTAGAAAAAATTTTTTTGAAGATAAGTTAATAATCTAAAGACCAAACTTTAACAAGAAATTAGTATTTTAAACAAAGTTACAAATTTTTTTATAGTAAATTACTGAGAACAATTTTGAGAAAATTTAGTCTCAACTGCTAAAGGATTAAACAGTTTTAAATTCCACGCAGTAAGTTTTATTTTCAATCAGTTACGAATTTGACTTCTCTTTAATTTAGGCCAAAGCAGTAAGCTAAATGAGTGAATGTTTAAAAAATGCTTCGAATTATCCACTCTACGCAGCCAATTCCCCGTTCATCCTAACTGTGTTTACTTTTCAGTTTGAAAAGACAACGCACATAAATTAATGTATTGTTTAATAATTAGTTTGTGATGAGACCACCAGGGTGTGTGCGTCATGGTTCAACAACTCCCTCCGACATATGCTCTTTGTTTATGTAGCGTGCAATTTATTTAATGCTAACTATAACATTAATCTAATTATTGCAAAATTAACTATGTTAATTAACGATAATCATCTACGGAGCATGCGCCGATTGATCGTATTGATCAGTGGAAATCCTTCGCTAAACATTCGCTGAAAAGGAAAAACACTTTTAACTTTGTTGTTTTGATAAGCTGGTATTTGTGAATTTAGGTTTTAAAACAAAAGTTAAATCGACGTTGTTCGCTTACATGAATAAATAAGCACATTATTATGTAATGTTTATATTCTTTGAATGTATACAGCAAGTAAATATAAATTTACGTGTGAATATAAGAGAAAATAAAGTACAATTACCGCCTCAGAAACGTTAAAACAAACTGGAGACATGGGACTAATTAGGAATCAAGAAATATACTTGTGATAAACATCATACGAATTCTCTCACTCGTTACTTGCAAGATAAGGCACCGTTGAATGATCAAAAAAAGGACATTTTCCAGGTTTGCCAAAAGAATTACAAGGCATGAACGAGCTCTCTAAGAAGCAAGAAATATACTTGTGAAAAACATCATACGAATTCTCTCACTCGTTACTTGCAAGATAAGGCACCGTTGAATGATCAAAAAAAGGACATTTTCCAGGTTTGGCAAAAGAATTACAAGGCATGAACGAGCTCTCTAAGAAGCAAGAAATATACTTGTGAAAAACATCATACGAATTCTCTCACTCGTTACTTGCAAGATAAGGCACCGTTGAATGATCAAAAAAAGGACATTTTCCAGGTTTGCCAAAAGAATTACAAGGCATGAACGAGCTCTCTAAGAAGCAAGAAATATACTTGTGATAAACATCATACGAATTCTCTCACTCGTTACTTGCAAGATAAGGCACCGTTGAATGATCAAAAAAGGACATTTTCCAGGTTTGCCAAAAGAATTACAAGGCATGGACGAGCTCTCTAAGAAGCAAGAAATATACTTGTGAAAAACATCATACGAATTCTCTCACTCGTTACTTGCAAGATAAGGCACCGTTGAATGATCAAAAAAAGGACATTTTCCAGGTTTGCCAAAAGAATTACAAGGCATGAACGAGCTCTCTAAGAAGCAAGAAATATACTTGTGATAAACATCATACGAATTCTCTCACTCGTTACTTGCAAGATAAGGCACCGTTGAATGATCAAAAAAAGGACATTTTCCAGGTTTGCCAAAAGAATTACAAGGCATGAACGAGCTCTCTAAGAAGCAAGAAATATACTTGTGATAAACATTATAGAACTTCTCTCACTCGTTACTTGCAAGATAAGGCACCGTTGAATGATCAAAGAAAGGACATTTTCCAGGCTTGCCTAAAGAATTACAAGGCATGAACGGGCTATCTAAGAAGCAAGAAATATACTTGTGAAAAACATCATACGAATTCTCTCACTCGTTACTTGCAAGATAAGGCACCGTTGAATGATCAAAAAAAGGACATTTTCCAGGTTTGCCAAAAGAATTACAAGGCATGAACGAGCTCTCTAAGAAGCAAGAAATATACTTGTGATAAACATCATACGAATTCTCTCACTCGTTACTTGCAAGATAAGGCACCGTTGAATGATCAAAAAAAGGACATTTTCCAGGTTTGCCAAAAGAATTACAAGGCATGAACGAGCTCTCTAAGAAGCAAGAAATATACTTGTGATAAACATTATAGAACTTCTCTCACTCGTTACTTGCAAGATAAGGCACCGTTGAATGATCAAAGAAAGGACATTTTCCAGGCTTGCCTAAAGAATTACAAGGCATGAACGGGCTCTCTAAGAAGCAAGAAATATACTTGTAATAAACATTATAGAACTTCTCTCACTCGTTACTTGCAAGATAAGGCACCGCTGAATGATCAAAGAAAGGACATTTTCCAGGCTTGCCAAAAGAATTACAAGACATGAACGAGCTCTCTAAGAAGCAAGAAATATACTTGTGATAAACATTATAGAACTTCTCTCAATCGTTACTTGCAAGATAAGGCACCGTTGAATGATCAAAGAAAGGACATTTTCCAGGCTTGCCAAAAGAATTACAAGGCATGAACGAGCTCTCTAAGAAGCAAGAAATATACTTGTGATAAACATTGAACTTCTCTCACTCGTTACTTGCAAGATAAGGCACCGTTGAATGATCAAAGAAAGGACATTTTCCAGGCTTGCCAAAAGAATTACAGGCCATGAACGAGCTCTCTAAGAAGTAAGAAATATACTTGTGATAAACATTGAACTTCTCTCACTCGTTACTTGCAAGATAAGGCACCGTTGAATGATCAAAGAAAGGACATTTTCCAGGCTTGCCAAAAGAATTACAGGCCATGAACGAGCTCTCTAAGAAGCAAGAAATATATATTTGTGATAAACATCATACGAATTCTCTCACTCGTTACTTGCAAGATAAGGCACCGTTGAATGATCGAAGAAAGGACATTTTCCAGGCTTGCCAAAAGAATTACAGGCCATGAACGAGCTCTCTAAGAAGTAAGAAATATACTTGTGATAAACATTGAACTTCTCTCACTCGTTACTTGCAAGATAAGGCACCGTTGAATGATCAAAGAAAGGACATTTTCCAGGCTTGCCAAAAGAATTACAGGCCATGAACGAGCTCTCTAAGAAGCAAGAAATATATATTTGTGATAAACATCATACGAATTCTCTCACTCGTTACTTGCAAGATAAGGCACCGTTGAATGATCGAAGAAAGGACATTTTCCAGGCTTGCCTAAAGAATTACAAGGCATGAACGAGCTCTCTAAGAAGCAAGAAATATACTTGTGATATACATTGAACTTCTCTCACTCGTTACTTGCAAGATAAGGCACCGTTGAATGATCAAAGAAAGGACATTTTCCAGGCTTGCCAAAAGAATTACAGGCCATGAACGAGCTCTCTGAGAAGCAAGAAATATACTTGTGATAAACATCATACGAATTCTCTCACTCGTTACTTGCAAGATAAGGCACCGTTGAATGATCAAAGAAAGGACATTTTCCAGGCTTGCCTAAAGAATTACAAGGCATGAACGAGCTCTCTAAGAAGCAAGAAATATACTTGTGATATACATTGAACTTCTCTCACTCGTTACTTGCAAGATAAGGCACCGTTGAATGATCAAAGAAAGGACATTTTCCAGGCTTGCCAAAAGAATTACAGGCCATGAACGAGCTCTCTGAGAAGCAAGAAATATACTTGTGATAAACATCATACGAATTCTCTCACTCGTTACTTGCAAGATAAGGCACCGTTGAATGATCAAAGAAAGGACATTTTCCAGGCTTGCCTAAAGAATTACAAGGCATGAACGAGCTCTTTAAGAAGCAAGAAATATACTTGTAATAAACATTATAAACCTTCTCTCACTCGTTGCTTGCAAGATAAGGCACCGTTGAATGATCAAAGAAAGGACATTTTCCAGGCTTGCCTAAAGAATTACAAGACATGAACGAGCTCTCTAAGAAGCAAGAAATATACTTGTAATAAACATTATAGAACTTCTCTCACTCGTTACTTGCAAGATAAGGCACCGCTGAATGATCAAAGAAAGGACATTTTCCAGGCTTGCCAAAAGAATTACAAGGCATGAACGAGCTCTCTAAGAAGCAAGAAATATACTTGTGATATACATTGAACTTCTCTCACTCGTTACTTGCAAGATAAGGCACCGTTGAATGATCAAAGAAAGGACATTTTCCAGGCTTGCCAAAAGAATTACAGGCCATGAACGAGCTCTCTGAGAAGCAAGAAATATACTTGTGATAAACATCATACGAATTCTCTCACTCGTTACTTGCAAGATAAGGCACCGTTGAATGATCAAAGAAAGGACATTTTCCAGGCTTGCCTAAAGAATTACAAGGCATGAACGAGCTCTCTAAGAAGCAAGAAATATCACAAACTATGAACATTAGCTGGCTCCTGTTAGTTTAGATTAAACAAGCTAACGGTAGAGCTTCGGTGACTGCTAACAAGCTAACGCGCCAGTAAATGCTAAATCAAGGGCACTATCCAGGCTTTCCCCAAGGATCATGCAGAAGCTCTCTAGGAAGCAATAAATGTCCCGTGAGTTGAACATTAGCTGGCTACTGTAAGTCTGGCGTCAGGTCTCACTAGTTGATAAGGACAAGTGAAGGTACTGATGAATGCTCAAAAAGAGAACAATAGCCAGGCTTAACTCAAAGGATCACGGAAAATGCAGAAGCATTCTAGCAAACAATCATTTACGGTAGCTACATACGCTACATTAGCTGGCTTTTGAAAAAATCATTTTAGACGAATACCTCACGAGGTATTCTAGATAAATCAAGAACCTGGTGGGCGATCAAAGAAAAACCATCGGTAAGTTCAAGAAACGCCGGTCTAGTGGATAGGGTCTGTAGACAAGTGCAGGCAGTGACGATTGTCAAAGAATGACCATTCAAACCCAATACAAGAAATCTGGGTCTTTTTTACACTGGCAGAGACATGAGTAAACTAACACTGTTAGTAAGTAAAGACCGCGCATAAATGTGTAGGCCTAATTATTTATAAATTATGTTTCACAATAATCAAACAAAAATCAGAACAATACAACCGAACAAAAAACAAATAACGAAAACTAACTAAAAAATAAACAAAATAAAAGTGTGATATGACTAAAACAAAAATATAAAATTTATTTTAAAAATAACTCTATTAGTGATGTTTTCCGTCATGTCACATCATTCATTGTACAAATCATATTAATGGAAGACAATATAAATCAGCAAGGCATTAACATCTCTGAATAAAGGCAGAATCTCTGTACATAATATTTCCACATAATTACCCGGCTATCTTTCATATACTTAGTTAATAATAAACCACAATATCAACTGTTGATGGTAGTGACAGCATCAAACATGATTGTCCCGCCCGGTTTGACAGCCAAACAACAATACAGTTCGTTTTTGTTTGGTTTCGTTTCTACATCTGGTTTTGATGTGATGCCCGATTCCCTCGTATATACATAATGTTTATGTTACAATTATTGGAAATGCTGGCAGCAGTCATTTCGTTTTGCGTTAAAACTACAATATTCGCGATGTAACCGTCGAGCTTTGAATCCTTTTATAAACAGGCATCTGATAAAGATGATATAATGGTAAGAACTGAGAACAGATGTGTAAGATTCTTTTCACGTTTTGCCAAAGAATAGGTTTGGAACGAGGTTATAAAGACAGAAGTTGAGCTTTATTAATAAATTCCTTCTATTACCTCACACTCTCCTGATATATATATATATATATTGTACAAATTTTCAATCGTTAATAAAATAAGTTTTTGTTCATCCGATCAAATTCAAATTCATTTTTTTTTTAACCTATAGTGGATTGCAATTGATATTAATACAGTTTGTTCAAATATTTATTTATAATTAAATTATAAAATTTGTGGGGTCCAGCTGGATTTGAACTGAGAATTTTCATGACCGAAGTCTAGCGCGCCTTATCACTGGGGCAATTTTCATATTCCTAAAAATTTATCTCAAAGATGTATATGGATTTTTTCCCCCATCTGGTTATCGTCGAAACCTCCATTGTACATCCTTAAACTGTTGCCATGGCTACCACACAATATCATAAATAGTTTTCTAGGGTAACTAAAACAACTTTTTTAACCCGAAATTTTAATGGTTGTAAAATTAATTGGAAACTTATCCAATTGTATACAATCAATAAAATTCTATTTTCTTATATTACTTTAAAAAATTTTAACTCGTACACAACGCATTTTGAAACTCATTAATGCATAAAAGTTAGTAGACTTTACAGTGTGCTACTGTAAAATCTCTTAGACTTGTATTGGTAAAACCTAATATTTACCAACTCTTAATTGTAAAATGTTCGAACCCTCTTGTAGTCATAGTTTGTTTCTAACTATCACCATAATAAACTCTGTAAATCTTTGGTTTTACCTGACACGGTAAATGTGATAAACGGTGTTCAGGTTTCCATTGTTTTATCGAATTAATAACTACAGATCGATTAGTATGGGGCTTAGTATATATCAATCGATTTTCTGGCTACCCATGAACTTTTAACATTCTCCTTTTTTTAACATGTCCGCATTTCAAAATAAAAATTTTAGCGTATGGCTTCACTTAACCATCTTCAATACCATATACAAGAGAATTCTAAATACAGAACGTGGACGTAAGCGGAGACGAAGATGAGTTTTCACATCTTCCGGCCAATGTTCTCTTCTGCTTTACAAAAGTATGTTTTTGCTCAATATACAATATCAAGAGCACAGTGGTACAATATATTACAATGAAAATTTTGGAAAGAACCCCAATACCACAAAAAATAATCAAAAATAACAAATAAAACAAGTTACTTAAGATTAAACCCTAATTTACATTTCGATGACCATGTCATCATTCTAGTTTGTAACTTCTTGTTTGCTAGATGGTCATCGAAATGTACATAAGGGTTTAATCTTAAGTAACTTGTTTTATTTGTTATTTTTGATTATTTTTGTGGTTCTTTCTAATATTTTCATTGTAATATGTTTTTGCTGTTCAATTTTGTTTGTAATTTCTAGAGCGTTTTCCAATTTTCCTTCAAGTAGCATCCGAGATACGTATCTACAGTGGGAGGGTGAGTATCCTCAGCTCTATCTCACTGCGCACTCAAGTAGACCATAGCTGACGTCACAACTGTTGGCGATAACCATTCTATTTGTCCTCTTCAAGCCCTTACCCATCACCATTCCGAATGCTTGCCAATCGTCCAGAATGGTGGCTAACCAAACCATGCTATCTGCGCATCCCATCCTGTTATGACGACAACACCCATGTCCGAATCCTCCATTATTTCCGAATATAAGTTGAAGAGCAAGGTGAAAGAAATCAACGTGCCCTAACCCCTTTCAATATTCCCACTGCCTCCGATACGTGTCCGTTAAAGCATACTGCACCATTCCAATACAGTGAAGCCTGGGTTATCCGAGGTCCGAGTTATCAATTTCTGGGTTAACCAAAGTAGATAAATATATTTACAATACGTATATAGATTTTGGGTCTCGGTATAAGTAATCGGAAGTACAAAAGACGAAAAATACATTTACAATTTATGTACATCTTTTTTTTATTTTGTATTTTTATTTTGACTATATTTGTACTTAATTTTTCATTTTATAATGCAACTTAGATGTCATTTGTCAAATCTTTTACCTTTTTTTTATTCATTTCACCAGTTTACCATAGGTTTCCCGATCGATTTTCAACAGAATACGTGTTATCTGAATGTCCGATTATCCGAGGTTCTATCAGTCTACATTCTCTCGGATAATCGAGACTCTTTAGTGCAATTTCTCAGTTATAAATGATACAGTCTCTCTTAAAATTTGAAGAACTAAGGAATATTCATGTTGTATAACCAATGTGCGCGAATACCTCGACATGGCTGACCTGCATTACACTAGTGACTAGATACTGTACTGTCTCGTCGTCGCTATGGCAACTGTATAAAAACACACCTTCAACGAGCAATGTGTACGTAGGGGTACCTTGCTGCAGTCGGCGCAGATTCTATTAAAGTAATGGCGATGCATACACACAGCTCAATTTGTATAATTAGGTCGGACGGGACGGCGATCGGCCCGTAAAACCTGACCCTCGGCGGACCTTAATATCCGTAATTTCACGTCCGTCTTCAAGAAAATATTATAAACCTATCTTGTACACGACTTCAGGATGGATAATTCGGCTCTGCTTCATCAGACAGACTATTTCCTGTTCAGATCGGCGTTGCCAAAGTAACGTAATAGACACAAATACTTAGGAGCCAGCGTTCAAATAAACATACACAAATTTAAAAAGTAGAACTGGTAAGTTAAAAAGACCTATTCTAACATGTCGCAATAAAACGCCAAAATATTTAAATTTACATATTTTTAAACTCAATTATTAAAGTTATCTGAATTAACACATTCAGTATCACCAATAGCATCATCACCAATACCTACCATCTCTACCCTCACCACCAATAACACCATCACGAATACCACTTCCACTCCAACCACCACCACCAATCCCATCAAAACTACAATAAACATTCAATATCATAACCAATAACATCAACACTATAAACGACCATCAACACCACCACCTCTAACACAATTACCACCAATATTACCCACGTCATCATCACTACAACCACCACCACAACAATCCCCACAAATACCACCACCACTAATACACCCATATTACTATTAATATCATCGTCACTAATACCATTACCAACAATATCGTCAGCCTCATCACACAATACCGTCACCGCTAATACCATTAGCACCAATTCTACCATCGTCATCATCACCACACTCGCCATACCCACCAGTTTCCGGAAAGAGTCAGAAAAACTGGCCTCCAAGTGAGTTTGTTCATGAACGTCTTTCCACAAAGCCAACGAGAACACTTTAATCACATTAAGTAATTTCACATTATCATGATATGTGACACTTGCCTGTAGTAGCACTTACTTTTTGTTTATTGTAGAAAGTAAGTAACGTATCTACAAAATGATGTAACATATATTAAAAAGTAAAAAAGTGGAGCTTGTTTCCAAAACGTACTAAAATCAAATCATAATTTTTTTCAGGAAGGCCAAAAAATTAAACCAAAATATTTTTACCTTCACTAATTTCAAAATTATATTTTGATTAATTTTTAGTCTGATAGAAGAAATTCTGATAAAATATTTGTTACAGGAAAATTGAGTTTTCAGTTTTTAAAATGCTTTCCAAGTTTTGACTCATTTCATGGATATAGTTCTTTTTGGAGAAAAACAGAATGAATATAGTATATTTTGGAAATAAATATTCAGAACAATAACTTTTTATACATAAAAATGATCTTGAATTATATTTGAGTTAAAGACGTTGTCAAAGATTAACAGAAATTTATTAATTATTAATGTGTACTAGTAGCTTAAGTTGAAGATGGAGTAGAATAATACCATTTATGTTTGAATAAACACCATATGCAAGAATAATATTAGTAGGCCTAAATGGAAAGTTACACGTATCAATATAACAAAAAGGGAACCATATAAAAGGCTGTTTAATTTCTTGTACAATTTCTCGTACATGCATGTGTCTTTTACTCGTCTGTTGTAATTTACTAAATCTACCCAAGCTGTTTCAAAATAAAATTCGGTTGAAAAATCAGACGGAAAATCTAGAATTTACAATATCTTTAATCTGCTGTTGTATAGAATCGAAATCTGGCGTTAAAGTCTCCATCACTATGTTCCGGCTTTTCTCTTTACTTCTCTGTGTAGTTTGCAGACATACTGTTGCCCTGTCACGTGACCTTGGCACTGACGTTTCACCAATCATTGGTAATATTTCTTCTGGGATTAATTCATTTCTGATCTTATCGCTTATGATTTATAACTTTAATGGTATAAGCTTACAGAATGTAATTATGATTTCAGTATAATGTTGCAATGTTTTGTTAAAATACCGATTGACTTGTTTATATTGATTCATGATTAATTAAATAAAATTACGTGATACGAATATTTACTCACGCAGTACCGATCGCCTTTTCCTCACACACCTGACATCATCAGAAGAGCTTCGTCATCCAATAAGAACTCAACTGCTGATATATACAACCAATAGTAATTCTGGGTTTTAAATCAGAAAATTGATTGTGGATATTAATGCTCCATACAATCGATAAATACTGGATTGTTTATTATATTCAAGAACCAAAATCTCAAATCTCGTAATGGTAAACAATAAACAGGATCGATTCTTTTAAATTACAAAAATCTTCCAAAATATTTTCCCTCTGAAAGACATTTGCTGGCTTTTGATATACGTTAACCGAGCAGTAAGAAGAAATGTGGGAAATATAATCAGCAATGAGTTTGTTTACTTATCTAATATATTGTGAAAAGTACATAAAAATGGCAAAAATCGCACAAACACGGAGACGCATACGATTTAGAAAATGTATTCGTCGTTTTTCATACAAATATTTTTTTTTTAAAGCTCTTACTTTCCTTCCTAGGTTCACAAACACATGTTTACAAATGTTTTTCTTCTCATCTTCCTCTTTATATTCGAAATATTCTACTGCGTCATTAATAAAATGTTAATATAACATGCCTGTTACGATCCACTATTTCCGTGCATATAAATTGTAAATATAAAAATATAAGAGTTTTACCTTCTTTAAACTTAAAACAGTAAACAAATGACCTCTTGTACTTATATTGTCCTATATTGTGTATACTGGTATTCTGGATATACTAAGTATTCTGGCTATACCGGGTATTCTGGTATACTGGGTATACTGGTATTCTGGATATGCCGGGAAGTCTGTCTATACCGGGTATTCTGGGTATACTGGTATTCTGGATATACTAAGTATTCTGGCTATACCGGGTATTCTGGTATACTGGGTATACTGGTATTCTGGGTATACTGGATATGCCGGGAAGTCTGTCTATACCGGGTATTCTGGGTATACTGGTATTCTTGATATACTAGGTATTCTGGCTATACCGGGTATTCTGGTATACTGGAATTCTGGGTATACTGGTATTCTTGATATACTAGGTATTCTGGGTATACCGGGTATTCTGGGTATACTGGTATTCTTGATATACTAGGTATTCTGGCTATACCGGGTATAGGGCCTACTGGGTATACTGGTATTCTAGGTATACTGGGTATACTGGGTATACCGGGTATTCTGGGTATACTGGTATTCTTGATATACTAGGTATTCTGTGTATACTGGTATTCTGGTTATACTAGGTATTCTGGGTATACCGGGTATTCTGGTATACTGGAATTCTGGGTATACTGGTATACAGAGTATTTTGGGTATTCTGGGTATACTGGGAATTCTGGAATAGTGAGTATACTGGTATTCTTGGTATACTAGTATTCTAGGTATACTGGTATTCTGTTTTTCTGGGTATACGGGGTATTCTGATATTCTGGGTATACTGGTATAGTTGGTATACTTGTGTTCTGGATACACTGGGTGTATTGGTATTCTGGGTATACTGGTATTATGGGTATACTGGTATTCTGGGTATACTGTTATTCTGGTTTAATGGGTATACTGATATTCTGGGTAGACACCTTGAAGGCCACAATAAAAATTACTTCAGATATGCTACAATACACGTGTGAGATATAATCCTTTTGTATCTTAGAGCAGGTAGTTTTATATCCTAACCTTAATCGTAAAGTTTACAACTTCTTTATATTCGTCACAGAGTCTAATAGTCAGCGCAAGTGACCCCCGTAACAAAAATAACACTTTTTGGTTTTTTTAAATTCCAATAAGTATTGCTTAGTTGCAAAAAAATGTGAAAGTAACTATGAAGATGTTTAAATTTTTGTTTGTTATGTTTTGTGTGTCGAATCGTCATCCTTTTACAGTTTTCAATGCACAACTATATCGAGGTACGCGCTACGTGCCTGTGGGGTGGGGAGTTCTTTCTATAATTCGGTTGCACGACAAGCAAAGAAACAGCTCGTCGGTCATATTGTGTTTCATTTGCTTATGTTTTTGTGTTTTTAAGTCTATAAATAATACAAATCAAACAAAGATAATCCTTAATTAGAAATTATTTAACATTATATTAACAAACAATTATTGATATAAGCAAATAACAATAAAATATATATATAAAGACTAATAACATTTACAGGATACAAATATTTACATACATGTTACAAACACGTAATATAAACAAAAACATTTTGAAATCAATCCCTACTTAGGTCAAGAAAAAAAAATATTTTAGTAGCTGTTTATTAAATAATTACAATTAATATAAATAAAGTTACATAACCTATGCGTTAAAACAGTTGTTCTACCACATAAACTAGAAATGAAATCAGCTGTTTTATGAAATCATATGTTATTATCTATTTTAAACTAAATGGAAAGAAATAACTATATTGCATACCTTGGCCCTTTTGTGGAAAGTTTTTTTCTATATAAAATTAAAATTAATTCAAGATTAAATTTAATGAATGAATTAGTATTTGGAAAAAAACTGTAGCAACAGTGTCATCCACCACAAGTTTTAAAAAATATATTTGAACTTAATTCAATAGATAAAAAGTTATCGATTGTTAACGATTGAAAATTTGAATAAGACAGCCTATAGGACTATAGTGAAAGTGTGAACTAATAGAAGGAACTGAAATATAAAGTAATATTAATAACTCAACATAAGTCAAGAATTAAAATTAAATCCTTATCTTCAGAAAAGTTAAACTTTATAAATATAATCGATCCGACCTGATACAAGGTAGACTACACAAAATGATATAAAAATATATTTATATGTGTGTTTATATATATATATATATATATATATAATAAATTAAAAATATTTCAAAACCAATAATACTTTTAATGAATATATTTATTCAAAGCTTTTCGCCGATAAAATAGTACCAGCATCTTCAGGAAAATAATTATCTAATAAAATACTGATTTTGTAAAAGTATTTTATTAGATAATTATTTTCCTGAAGATGCTGATACTATTTTATCGGCGAAAAGCTTTGAATAAATATATTCATTAAAAGTATTCTTACATTTTAGCAAACAAGAAGTTACAAACTAGTGTGATCACCAATATTTTCATTGTATGTATGTATATATACATATACATACATACAATGAAAATATTGGTGATCACACTAGTTTGTA
This sequence comes from Prosapia bicincta, assembly GCA_036971475.1. NCBI lineage: Eukaryota > Metazoa > Arthropoda > Insecta > Hemiptera > Cercopidae > Prosapia > Prosapia bicincta. The sequence goes on from JBAIZL010000001.1 coordinate 238,967,398, forward strand.
ACTTCTTGTTTGCTAAAATGTAATTTGGTAATAAGACCCTCTGATGATGATGACATGGTCATCGAAATGTACATAAGGGTTTAATCTTAAGTAACTTGTTTTATTTGTTATTTTTGATTATTTTTGTGGCATTCGTGTTCTTTCCAATATTTTCATTGTAAATTATTGTACCACTGTGCTCATGATATTGTATGTATTTATATGTAATTCATTAGTCCTATATTTTTGTGTATATGCAAACATGTAAGATATACCGTAATTTCTTGTAAGTAAAAATACTAGTGACAGCCTTCTGACCCTGAGATGAAACCTATCTGACAAGTTTTCCGCTATGATGGATCGCGCTACATCCCGATGAGCGTAGCGTCCGAAGCATTCATCAGCGAGTTGAACGTTGATTGAAGGCTGCCAGAAGAGATCCCACGACCAGTGGGCGGAGCCGATGCCCGCCAAGGCCGAGCGGACAGGCCGACATCTCAAAACTCAACACAATTTTCAAATATGTTATTATGACTCATAGAATCATTAAACAGATTAAATATTGTCCCTCATAATTGCGTTTTATAATATTCCCGCTACTATTAAAATCGTTTTACGATAATAAACATAAATAGAACGATGCGTTGAGGTAATTAAGTGGTGAGAAGAGAAAATTGCAAAGTGGGGCCGGGCGATTGCCTCGGGTAGGTGGACGATGGGTTCGTGTGCAACATGTAACCTACTGCACACGATTCTAAAGAATTCATTTCATTTGATTTCATGATCTCGTGGCAATTTCGGACTTTGCCAGCCTTCAAGCAATAAATTCAACCACACAATTACGACAAATTTGACACAAGCGTTTAAATAAAAGAGTCGAGCCACTTAAATCATTTTTAAGGCCAAGAAGTTCAGTATCGATATTTTACAGTACATTTTCTGCTTAGGTTTTATTTACGCATGACACAACTCAAGATAATGAACGTGGTAAGGTGCTTCACACTACGTAAGTAGATGCCCGAAACGCGCCAACTTTTAATTTAATAACAAAACTAGGAAGGTCTTAAAAATACGCTACAAAACATTCAATCCTTTTGCACTGTGCAAAGTAACAACGTTCAGTATCTTGTCTAGTTCACAAGAACGTATGCAGTCCTGAACCAACACAATTCTTTTCCAGTAAAGTGTGTGTGTGTGTGTGTGTTTGTTTGTTTGTGTGTGTGTGTGTGTATGTGTGTGTGTGTGTGTGTGTGTGTGTGTGTGTGTGTGTGTGTGTGTGTGTGTGTGTGTGTGTGTGTGTGTGTGTGTGTGTGTGTGTGTGTGTGTGTGTGTGTGTGAGTTGATATATTTGTTGTAATTTATATTTTAAATATAAATAGGTTTACAATTATTTCAAAAATACAATTAATATAACACTTAAAATAAAGAATTTAAATCAATAATAGGTTTACTTTTCATTTTTTTTTCTAGTACAACTTTATGATCATAATCTGAATTATTGATACGAGCAATTTGAATATTTGTGTGATCAGTTAAACGCTTTTGAGTTGTTTGGGTTATAAAATTGGCGGGGATGCTTGGGGATTGCCTGAAGTGGCCTTAAGTATACTCGGCGCTTCCTCCTTGAAAAACAATAGTAGGCCTACATGAGAAACTCTTCCGACGCACTATGCACCTTCACACTTGTAGAAAGTCTATTGAATGGGGGGAATAACTTACTTTCCAGCATAACGAAGTCTCCCTCTCATCGAAACCTACCTCAAATCTAAGAGTCCTATGGTCAGGTGACCAAGGCCGTCTCAAACAATACCTTGTGTCACTATTAAGAAACTAGAGGTACCAGTATGTAGGAACGACTAGTCACGGACTTGTCTATAATTTACAAACTCATTTATTTACCCAATGTTTCAGTCACTTCTTCAATTCGATCTTACTGAAGCTTTTTTGAGTTACAAGAGAAATGCCACTTCCCCCGATAGTGAGTTCGCCTCTACACAACCTAGCACATCACTGGCTAGACCTTTTACAACTTGCAAAGACTTATTCCTTACTGAATTGTTACGTATTTTACATTCTACTCTAAATTACAATTACTGTAATTATTTCCAGTGTACATATCACAATCTGATACGTATACATTACATGACTATAAGTAGTATGAACAGGACTTTCCTAGCGACCCGATTTTCCATAACCTAACGCTTTCAAGTTTGGTCCAGCTTCACCTTCCAGTTTGGTCCAGGTACGTACAATATATGTAGTAAACGCTTAGCTGCTATTGGATATACTAGTGAGTTGAGTACGTGGGAATAGTGCGGAACAAGTAACCATGAACTTGGTCTTGACAATTGCATTTGTCGCACTTTAGTTTGTATACGCCTGGTGCTTGTAGTTTATCTGTTGTTGGTGTTGTGTTGTATTTTGTATTGTAACTTGTTATTAGTTTTGTATGCTATTTTGTAACCTATTTTTAGAAATTTGCGGGTAATTTTATTTGTTGTTTTGTTTATGAATGGTAATGTGATGTATTTGTTTTCCCTGTCTGTAGTGTTAATTTTAGTGGTTTTTTGTATTTTGTACCATAGTTTGTCTATTATTGTGGTGTTGTATCCATTTGTGTATGCTAAATATTTACCAAATTCTACATTGGACAAACAGGTCGCAGCTTTAAACAAAGAGTCGATGAACTCAAACAGAACACTAACTCAACATTTTACAATCACTTAAAAGAAACAGAACGCAAATACACAGACATTTATCATAATTTAGAAATTCTACGCATCAATAAAAAAGGACCACATCTCAACACACTAGAACAATATGAAATATACAGACACACAAAATCACAAAATACACACATATTAAACGAACAAACACAATACAAATCACACATACACTTTGATACTATCGAAAACCTACCTTTAAAACCGTTACCGTTTGACCCAACATCTCCAAGCAGAAGACACTGATGAAGATCGGCACATTGCGATCGAAAACTTTCTGTCTCAGTAAGTTTTAACAAATTTACTCAATTTAAAGTTCGGATAGTTATGAGCTACTGTTTAAGTGATTAATAGGATGATTCGTATTAGGATAACTGACTAGTTGCGACAGTTACTGAGGTACTACTGTAACCCTGGATCATAAACATGCCAGTAGTATCAAACTATAGTATAGGCTACAGTTAAAGTATTCTATTGAATAAATGATAAAACGGTTGAATATGGAGTCAAGTTTATTTAGTTATTGCGACTATTTTGTTGCCCTTTTCTGAGAAACGTCGCAATAAGTTTTTGGTGTAGTGTAAGAGTTTAGATGATTTGCCTCTTCACATTACTCATTTGAACTTTAAATGAAGAGATTTCGTTTTTCATTCCACAACAGGCTTGAAATGGGCAACAAAATAGTTGCTGAAAAGTTGCAGTAATCACATAAACTTCGCACGATATTCAACAGTTTTATCATTTATTGAATATTTATCTCAAGTGCTCGAATAAACATTAATTAAAATATTGTATATTCATTTTATTTATTAATAAATGTGATCATTTTAAAATTATTTGCTGTCAGTATTCTATAGGCCCTATCATAAAAAAATATTTATATAAGAAATGGAGTGGTAAATGTGTTCAACCATCTATATATGCGATGCATACTCAAACAGACAAAACACGGCGCCGTGTAGGCAATTTAACGTCAGTGAACGTTATGAAAACGTGAACCGGTAACGATATTAAGTTACGGACAAGAATGAAAAGAGATTAAAATAGATAAAAGGTAGTAGTAAAGATAAGAAAGATGATTCAACAATGAGAGGGGAATTTGAAAAAAATGCTTTGCAGTATGTCTTTGAGTTAGGATCAAATGGTCAGATCCTTAATAGACAGAATTACAGTCTTGTTTCAAATATTTTGAAGAAAAACATCACGGACGAGGGATGGTCTTAAAAACTTAATTTATTTTCGGTCATTATACTAGACAAAGGATCAAATAAAAACAATCAATAGCTCTTCGTCACAACAACCAAATGGATTCACCCTGAGCCCTGTACGTCGTGTTAGGTAAATACAGAGTGAGGAGGGAGAAATCATAAGAGGTAAGGACGTGTAGCCTGCTTGTTTGTAATCGATCCTTTCCCACTCTTCTTAATCGCCCCTCCTTCAAAGTCGCGTTAAACCACTAGCATCTTAAATCCAGTCATGTGGTCAGCAATGAACTGCCACAATATCTAAATATGTCTACATTAGGGACGTAGGACAAAATGTACGCATACAGATCCTCACTAACTCTCCGCAATCGACAACATTTTCAACGTTTCACGGCTAGATATTTTTGTAAAATGTAAAAATTAACAAAATTTAATTGCAAGTAAAAATAGGTTTGATTAGAGACTTTAACATGAAATAACCTGACCATACAGAAGATCTTCTCGAACACAGAAAAAATATCACAATTTCTCGCGGGCACACCAATGTATAAAATTTTAAAAATAAAAAACCTCAGTATAAAATCACATAAATTTGTATAAGTTACACTCAAGCAAATAGAGCAACATTGAAAAACAGCAACAAAGAACCCAGTTAGAATAGGTTTGGTTAATAAGAAAATTTCGTAGCGTAAACTAATAGGATGGTGTGTGGATATGTTCTCCATTTTGTGCCTGAGTACACAAGCACAAGTATTTTTGCGCCACAAGTACAAGTCTATAATTATGTCTCAGTGTAAATTTACGACACTATAGAGTCTTCGTCCCAAGGAAACGTACAAGCTTATGTCAAAAAGCTATTATTACTTTATTTACATTATAACCAAACCTAACCGTCAAATATAGATTTTGTAATGTAGCTGTATTTGAATAAGGCACAATAGAGTAATTTTGCTTTATAAAAAACCTTTAGTGTAAAACGTTTTGAGTGTATCTAGAACAAGATTTTGTTTTCAAAAACTGTTAAATTTCAGTATCAATGACAGATTTCGTTACTTTCCCGGTCTTCCTAGGGTCTTTTTAAATTCCCTCTATTAGCTCACAATCTCCTGATATACTGTATATATATATATATATATATATTAAATATGGTGATATGTTTTCTTGTAATATATTTAATAAATTAATAATATTTCAAAAACAAGAATACTATTATTGCATATATTATTGAATAATATATGCAATAATAGTATTCTTGTTTTTGAAATATTTTTAATTTATTATATATATATATATATATATATATATATATATATATATATATATATAGTACAAATTTTCAATCGTTAATAAAATACGTTTTTATTCATGCAATCAAGTTCACCTGTAGATGATAACAATTGACGTCCACACAATTTTTTCAAGTATTCATTCATTAATTAAATTTAAATAAATAATTTGAGTTTTAGGAAAGATACAAACTGAGTATCTTCATGTTCGAAGTCTAACGCTTTAGCACTGAGCCAACCTTCACATAGATAGAGATGTATTTCTCAAACATATACTGTATATGATTATTTTTGCCTCCATTTGGTTGTCCTCGAAATCTCACTGCACAACCTTACATTTTTGCCGTGGTTACCACTCAATAACATAAATAATTTTCTAGGATTTATTAATGAAAAGAATAAAATAAACAAACAAACTGGATTAACGGTATCGAAGCTTGCTTCACAAACGCTATAGTACAAATTTTCAATCGTTAATAAAATACGTTTTTATTCATGCAATCAAGTTCACCTGTAAATGATGACAATTGACGTCCACACAATTTTTTCAAGTATTCATTCAATAATTAAATTTAAATAAATAATTTGAGTTTTAGGAAAGATACAAACTGAGTATCTTCATGTTCGAAGACTAACGCTTTAGCACTGAGCCAATCTTCACATAGATAAAGATGTATTTCTCAAACATATACTGTATATGATTATTTTTGCCTCCATTTGGTTGTCCTCGAAATCTTCACTGCACAATCTTACATTTTTGCCGTGGTTACCACTCAATAACATAAATAATTTTCTAGGATTTATTAATGAAAAGAATAAAATAAACAAACAAACTGGATTAACGGTATCGAAGCTTGCTTCACAAACGCTATAGTACAAATTTTCAATCGTTAATAAAATACGTTTTTATTCATGCAATCAAGTTCACCTGTAAATGATGACAATTGACGTCCACACAATTTTTTCAAGTATTCATTCAATAATTAAATTTAAATAAATAATTTGAGTTTTAGGAAAGATACAAACTGAGTATCTTCATGTTCGAAGACTAACGCTTTAGCACTGAGCCAATCTTCACATAGATAAAGATGTATTTCTCAAACATATACTGTATATGATTATTTTTGCCTCCATTTGGTTGTCCTCGAAATCTTCACTGCACAATCTTACATTTTTGCCGTGGTTACCACTCAATAACATAAATAATTTTCTAGGATTTATTAATGAAAAGAATAAAATAAACAAACAAACTGGATTAACGGTATCGAAGCTTGCTTCACAAACGCTATAGTACAAATTTTCAATCGTTAATAAAATACGTTTTTATTCATGCAATCAAGTTCACCTGTAAATGATGACAATTGACGTCCACACAATTTTTTCAAGTATTCATTCAATAATTAAATTTAAATAAATAATTTGAGTTTTAGGAAAGATACAAACTGAGTATCTTCATGTTCGAAGACTAACGCTTTAGCACTGAGCCAATCTTCACATAGATAGAGATGTATTTCTCAAACATATACTGTATATGATTATTTTTGCCTCCATTTGGTTGTCCTCGAAATCTTCACTGCACAATCTTACATTTTTGCCGTGGTTACCACTCAATAACATAAATAATTTTCTATGATTTATTAATGAAAAGAATAAAATAAACAAACTGGATTAACGGTATCGAAGCTTGCTTCACAAACGGACAATGAGAAAGGAAAGAAAACGAAACTACAACACAATGCAAGCAATGAAACAAAGTGTTTAAACAGTAACAAACAAGAACAAGAGTCCAACACCATACATAGAAAGGAAAATGGATAATTGGAAGGAAATTCGCTATCAATTTTGCCACTTAATATTGTTATTCTGACATATTTATATTAATTGTAATTACAAAATAAAATGAAACTAAAATAAAATTTTTCTTTGTTGGTTTAAGTAGGAGTTGACTTTAAAAAATTATATTATTTGATAAAAAGGCCCCAAACAAAATATTCATCGTAATATAATTTCCTTATGGCGTCCCTATAATTAGCACCTTTTTAACATACTCGTATCTTTCAAAATTATTAAACAATCAAACTATTTTTAAACGATTGAAAAATAATATTAAAAAAAAAATCTGTCTCGTCAATTTCAATTTCATTAAGCTTATAAGTAAGTTGTCTAGGTTAGAACCGTTATTTACTCCGCCGTTGACACGTTGACTTTTTCAGCTCATTTACTCTGTCAAAGCCCAAAGGGTGAAATATCCAGTGAATATTAACCGGCCTGATAGCTTTCTAATATAGAACATTAACTAAACGGAACGACAAAAAAAAAAAATTAGGAAAAAGTAATTGAAAAGCGCCGACATTATTTTGAGATTCAGTACTTGTTCGCGACAGGTATTAAATTAGCTAAGGGTAGTCCCGCCCCTTGGCTCCGGTCACCACCTCAAGAGGTCAACTTGACAGGAAATGTTAAATAAAGCAAGAAATTTGCCATAAACAATATGCAGTGAGGTGGTGCTGGTAACTCTAAACGTAATGCAACGGTACAACCCATAATTTATTTTTAAAATTCTGGCTCGAACAGCGCAACACTTTAAACTAGCAACTATTGTAAAAGCGTTTGTAAAAAGCACGTCATTTGTAAAGTGAAACACTGGTAATCTCACAATTTATTCTTTTTTTAGAATAAAAAAAAAACATTCCAACTAATATGTCTTTATAGAGGTCAAACTGACTAAAAATAACATAAAGGTGTAACATGTTTTTTTATTGACTTATTGAAACGGAAATATAGTTTGCAATGAAATGTTGTAGATTTAAAATTATTGTCTATTTTTACTGTTTTTTTTTAAAATGAATTCATGTTACGAGATAGTTTGTTTAGGACAACACCTTAAAGAGGTCGCTAAATCGAAGTGGTTCCTCGCTTACACGCCCAGACTATATAAACGCCACACACGCACTACTTGTAATGGACAATGATGAAATAGCAAAGTATGTTGAATAGTTAATATCCAGAATACATTACTTCATTTTGTACTGCATAAAACCCCAGTTCTGACGTTTCGCTAGAATCTCATCTAGCATTGACGAGGTGAACCCAACAATATTCGCACTTCAACTGTTTTTGGGTTCACCTCGTCAATGCTATTTGGGATTCTAGGGAAAAGCACTGCGATTTTATGTACTGCATAATGAACGGATGTACTCCTGATATTACCTATTCTTTATATATATACACACTATAACATAAATTCCCTTGGGCTTTATCTATGTTATTTCAAGTTTGTTAATTTAATTGTTATAGATTAATTAATTTGTTTTAAAGTGTTGGGCGCCAGTTTACCTATTGTTCGACTGAAGTTCTAATTAAACAATTTGCTTATATTGTATAATTTTAAATTATGCTTCTTATTACTATGACCTACCTTTATTTTTATTATTTTGATTCCTTTTTCTTTATAAGATTTCAACCAAATTACTTAATTAGAGTAGGCCTTACAAAGAAATACAAGACTTTTTAGTTATAACAATTGCTTTAATATTTTAGAACATTATTAATTCCTGTTGCCAGTTAAATACAAAGTATACATGTTAAATCTACATTTAATTACAAATTATTTTAGACTATAATGTCGAACCAAAATCTTATACGGTAAACAACCTGTTATTTATTTCATTCATTTTATTTATTATTATTTAAATTTGACCAGCTAATAAATTAAAGACTTTTGGGGCGTGTTTAGGTTCTTGCCTTATGAAATTACTTTTTTTTTGAAATTTAGAGTTACTTGTATATTAGAAAAATTGTTTTATTGACCAGAAATTTATTTTTTTTAAATTAGTTTTTAATTAAAGTTTTTACTTAAGTGCAGTGACGTTCTTTCCTTTATTCCGTTAACCCTTGGTATTAGTTGGACGATTTTTTTTTTTTATAACACTTCACTTCACCACATTTATCGATAATTAATTTACTTATTTTTTTTTTTTTTTAACAACTTCACACGCTTTCTTTAGGAACATCCACACACGTCCATCTACTTTTTTGGTCGCAAGAAGACTGCCCCTCTTTTTCTGCACTTGAATTTGTTTACCGCGTATTTCCTTTGTCGGCTTTTACTAAGTCAACTTTTGGAAGTATTGTTTACTGTTAATGTTTAGTTTTTATTATTATTATTATTATTATTATTATTATTTTAATATTTATAAATTTATTATTATAATTTGTCCCCAACAAAAATTTTCTGTGATTATAAATCAAAACAATTCTATTATTTGCTTTTTTTTTTAGATTTAAATAAATGAAAACTTTTTGTTTAAACCCTTTTTTAAATTTTTAAATAAATTAATCTAGACATATTTACTAACTTATTCTAATTTCTTAAAACACTAATGACATGAAACTCAAACTGCTACAACTCTATTGCTGTCACTAAACTACCCATAAAGTCCCTTTTCATTGTCTCTTACACAAAGGCTCCTTCTTAGCTACCTGTTTCTTATTGTCACTTTCCGCAACAGAAACCTTTTTTTTCAAAGTCCTTCTACTGCTGACCCTCAACATTTCTGTCTCCTTAAATATTTACAACCTTGCTTACTCATGTCTATTTCTAAACAAAATATATAACAGTTTATTATAGTTAATAGTCTAACATATTTTATTGGAGTTTATTTAATTCTAATCCACTATTTCTGATTTGATATATTTTTTAAAATTTCTAACATTAAATTTTCCTTTTACAACATGGTTTTCTAGAGTGGCAACTAGGTAGCTAGACTTCCCATATTTCCCAATTACCCTATATGGTCCCTTGAATAATTCTAAAAATTTCCCGTATATCCCCTTTTCCACATTAGATGTATTTAGCTTCCTGATCAACACTAAATCTCCTACTTCATATTCGGTTAACTGGTTTTCTTGATTAAACTTCTTGGCACAGTTTTCCCTTTTCTTTTTCATTCGTAAATAAATTTCGGCGGTGTCGACGATTTTTTCACTTTCTTTCTGTGGCATTTTTATAAATTCGTCCCATATTCTTTTCGGTTTTCTTCCAAATTGTGCTTCATGTGGAGTAACCCTAATTGTTTCTTGAAAGGTTTCGTTGATTATTGTTTGTACGTCCTCCAATAGTAATTCCCAATTTCTATGATTTTCTTTTAATAATATTCTGAAAAGTTGATTCAGTTGTCTCATGGTTCTCTCAGCTCTGTTACTTTGTGGATTCCTCACCGAAGTGTTTAGTGTTTTTATTTGAATTCGTCGGAGTTCCTCTTTCCATTTTCTTGCAGTAAATTGCGTTCCATTATCCGTGATAATAGCCTGCGGTTTTCCATATCTATTGCAGTAATCTTGCAATCTCCTTAGTGTAATAGTCGTTGTAGGTCTATTGACTTTATAAAGCTGTACGTATTTAGTGAATACGTCAATGATAACCAAAATATATTTTGCACCACTTTTTCCTTTTGGTAAAGGACCACAGTAATCCATAGATAACACAATTCTCCTTTGTTTTTTGGTATGATACAATCCATTTCCCCAACTCTATGTCGTATGTCATGTTTGCATTTCTGGCATATTTCACATGATTTGACTATTTGTTCGATGTCCTTACTTAGATGATCCGCTGCGAAATCTTCTTTAAATGTTTGATAACTCTTGTTAATACCTAAATGGCCAAAGTGAGTATGTATTTCCGTGATTAGATTCCTTTTGATATTGTCTGGTATGTATAACTTGAAATGACCTTTATCTCGACGATATAACTTGCCTTCCCATAATTTGTAATGCTGGTGTAATTTGTCCGATGAATTCCTTAATTTATTAACTATAAGTTTTGTTTTATGGTCTTTGTCTTGAAATGTCTGTATATGTTTCAACATATCCAAAACTTTGTGGTCAAATTTATTACGTATTGTTGCAATTTGAATGAAATTACTGTCTTGATTTATTTCTATGTTGTCTTCACCAGGGTGTCTGCTTAATGCGTCGGCTACAATATTATCTTTTCCGTTGCAATGTTTTATTTCAAAGTTATACTCCTGTATAAGTAACATCCAGCGGGTCATACGAGCGTTTAACAGTTTACAGTTGTTAATGTATGATAGGGCCTTATTATCTGTAATCACCGTCAAAGGGTTCCCCAACACAAAACATCTGAATTTTTTGAGATTATGCACAATACTCAGAAGCTCCTTCTCTGTCGTACTGTAGTTCAGTTCAGCTCCTTTAAATGTTCTACTTGTGTACCCAATCACGGCAATACGTTCTTCTTCATCATATTGGAATAATTGTCCGCCTAAAGCATATCCACTCGCGTCACACTGCAGGTAATACTGTTTATTTAGTATTGGATGTGCTAACATAACCCGGTCTATAGTCTATCCATTTTGGGAAGGCGGGTAAAAGATTAAGTCACCGCCCGAGCTCCCAACAATAGCTTGGGTCAGGCGCTCGGCGGCCGGCCGCCCGCGCTAATGAGGCGTAAAAAGCACTCCACTCCAAAATATTATCACATAAAAGTAAGCGTATTTTTTAATTTTTTATTACAGTTTTGATGTCTACGTGTGATTTCATGAAAAACTAGTCCAAACACGACGGAGTTATGTCAATTAGTAAAATTGTACTCACTACAATTTTTTGTAACCACTAATTTTACTAATTGACATAACTCCGTCGTGTTTGGACTAGTTTTTCATGAAATCACACGTAGACATCAAAACTGTAATAAAAAATTAAAAAATACGCTTACTTTTATGTGATAATATTTTGGAGTGGAGTGCTTTTTACGCCTCATTAGCGCGGCCGGCCGGCCGCCGAGCGCCTGACCCAAGCTATTGTTGGGAGCTCGGGCGGTGACTTAATCTTTTACCCGCCTTCCCAAAATGGATATTCTATAAAAATATCCTCTTTATTTGTATAAAGCTATCTTCTTGTTCTTTAGACCATTTGAACCTACATCCCTTCTTCAACAGTTGTTGTAATGGTGCGGTAATTGATGCGCTGTCCTTTACAAAACGGTGATAGAAATTTATGAGCCCCAGAAATCCTTTTATTTGTCTCGAATTTCTAGGCCTTGGAAATTGGTTTATGGCTCTGACCTTTTCTTCACTTGGCTGAATTCCTTCCACTTTTAAAGTGTGTCCTAAATATTCAAGCTCCCTTCTACAAAACTGCGACTTATTGAAATTGACAGTTACGTTTGCATCTTTAAAAATCTTAAAAATTATCTCTAGTTGTTCTAGGTGTTCATCGAATGATTTAGACAAACATAAAATGTCATCAACGTAAATAATCAAAAATTTCCTTGCTTCCTTTGTTAGTATGGAATCTAAACTCCTTGTAAGACTAGCTAGACTAGAGCTTAATCCAAATGGTACCGTTTTGAAACGATAACACAGTCCATTATGTAGGAATCCCGTAAAGTCCCTGCAGTTGGTTTTTAATGGGATTTGCCAAAAGCTACTGGTCAAATCGATAGAAGACATAACTTTATAACCACTACATTTTGTCAGTAGATCTTGAATCGGTAAGTTTCCTTCATAGTCTGGTAACGATCTCTTATTAATTTCTCTAGCATCTAAGCAGATCCTGACTGTGCCATCCTTTTTAAACACAGGTACTATTCTGTTTACGTATGGACTATTGGCTCTTTCTATAATATTTAATTTCAGCACCTTTCTATTTCAGTGTTGACTGCCTCCCTAAATTTAATTGCCACAGGCCAACTATTTTGCTTGTATGGTCTCGTATCAGTTACGGTGAATTCATGCTCATAGGTAGTAATTAACCCTGGTTGCTCACTAAAAATTTGTTCATACTTATAGATAATCTCTATTAACTTCTTCGTTTGGTCGGGTTTTATATTCTCTAATTCCAACATTTTTTTTTTTATTATTCCTAATCTTTCCTCCTTATAGTTCATTATGACATTACAATCCAATTTTGTTTCTTCATTATTATAAAACTTAATTATTTTTTTTTCTTTCTTTAATCGATCATTACATTTGGCATTAAATTCGACTGTTCTCTCTACAAAATCGATAATAGTTTCATTTTTTATTAAAAAGTTTATGCCTAATATGCAAGTTTTAATCAGACCTGGCACAATTATGAAATGTGTTTCCACTTTATATTTCCCTATCCCTACAGTAGTTACTATTTGATTTTTTATAGCTTTAGACTTCTGACCCAACGCTCCCATAACTCTTATGTTTGACATTCTCCAATCTGACGAATTCTCTAACAGCTCCTTGTTCTTACTATAAAAATCTTCTGACATTACATTAAACTGACTTCCCGAATCTATCAAAGCAACAGTTTTAATATCCCCTAATCGGATTTCAAGTTCAGGGCAATTTTCTAATTCTAATGATGGTTCAACACAAACTTCGTCTTCATTTAAAATGTCCCGTATTTCCGCAATTAGTGTCCTACAGTTGGTTATTTTACTAGAGTTAGGTACCTGGCTAGGGTCAGCGTCCTCGTTTCATGCACTTGTAGAGGGCTTGGGTTGGTAATTTATGACATCACCCTTATGTTGTCTACCCTTGTCCAGCTGTTTACTCCGATAGTCGTTCTGACAATACCCTGTCTCCCGGCTATTTTCGTTATTCCTAAGGTCAGGTCGTTGCTCTCTTGACAAATTCCTGTCCCGAATGCCGTTCGCTTGTCTTTGTAGGTGCAGATAATGAAACTCTGTTACTAGGTCGACAAATTCGCCATTAGTTTTAATTCCCCTCGTCACCAGTGCAATCGCCATGTTAGGATCAAAATGTTTGGCTAGTTTACGTATAATTAGATCATCTGGAAGTCTCGGTTCGAGTCCTTTAAACCATAATAAATTTCGTTCTACATATTCTACCATGTTCAACTGCCCCCTGTAATTATATTTTCCAAACTCCAACTCATCCCGAACACGCCCCTGTATTAATTCACTCCAGAATTTTTGTTTAAATGCAAAGATAAAATCCCCGAACTGTTTAAAGCTTTCTGAATGTAATCTAAACCAATTGGCAGCTGGCCCGCGTAGATGTTGCATTAACCATTCTAAACCTGTTCCCTGGTAATACTTTTCATGTAACCCCATAAGCTCGTTAAGAAATGCCATAGGTATTCTTTCATCTCCCGAAAACATTATATTCGTGTTTATTGGTGTTATAAGATTATTATCTCTTCGGTTTTCTGTCGAATTTATTTGTTTTCTTATCTGTTCAATATTTTCGTCTAATTTTCTCAATTTTGGCTCTAATTCTTTGCTATTATCTGTTATTCTCTTGTCAATTGCCGTTTTCAAAGTTTCTAGGTAACCCGTTTGTCTGTTATATTGCTCTGCGCATGTTTCTTCAATCGTCACGATCTTTCCCTGCGTATTTTGAACTTCACGGTTTATGTTGTCTAATCGGCTATCAATTTTTTGTGCATACTCTTGGTGTAATGCTTGAGTATTTTGGCCTGATACTAATATTTTTTTATCTAGTGTTTCTAGCAAATTGTTTTCGGTTACCATTAACTTGTTATTAAGTGTTGCAATATCTCCCCTCCTGTCTTCCTCCAGTTTCCTTAATTTGTTGTCAAAATTCTCTCCCATTTTTGTGATTTCCTTATTCAAGTCTTCCCTATTCTTTTTTATATTGTCATTTATTTCTATTAATTTATTATCCATGTCTCTTTTATTTTGGACAATATTTTCATTTGTTTTAGTCATGTTATCATCAAGATTCTTTAACTTTTTTAATATTTCCCTCAAAATATCATTGTCTCCTAGTGTTCCTACTGTGATCTCATTATTAGTCAACATGCCTGTTGTGCTCTCTGTCCCCAAAACCCTTATCTCTTCATTCACATTTTCTGTTAGTCTCACCCCTTCTACGTCTCCGAACCCGTCTTCCGTATGCCTCATCTGTCCTACTTGTGTTTCTTGTGTATTTTGATGTTCCATTTTGAAATTTTTGTCGCGTATTCTTATACTGCGTCTAAGCGTGTAGCTATCTATTTGCCCTCTTACAATATTTTCCTTACTCATTAATTAATATAACAACTTACGCTAGACAATTCTTATTAATACAATAATACACTACTAGGTCTGCTGGTCAATACATTTAAATTTTGATGCAATTTCAAAATAGCCCCACGTTCAGTAGCCAATTTATAACATAAATTCCCTTGGGCTTTATCTATGTTATTTCAAGTTTGTTAATTTAATTGTTATAGATTAATTAATTTGTTTTAAAGTGTTGGGCGCCAGTTTACCTATTGTTCGACTGAAGTTCTAATTAAACAATTTGCTTATATTGTATAATTTTAAATTATGCTTCTTATTACTATGACCTACCTTTATTTTTATTATTTTGATTCCTTTTTCTTTATAAGATTTCAACCAAATTACTTAATTAAAGTAGGCCTTACAAAGAAATACAAGACTTTTTAGTTATAACAATTGCTTTAATATTTTAGAACATTATTAATTCCTGTTGCCAGTTAAATACAAAGTATACATGTTAAATCTACATTTAATTACAAATTATTTTAGACTATAATGTCGAACCAAAATCTTATACGGTAAACAACCTGTTATTTATTTCATTCATTTTATTTATTATTATTTAAATTTGACCAGCTAATAAATTAAAGACTTTTGGGGCGTGTTTAGGTTCTTGCCTTATGAAATTACTTTTTTTTTGAAATTTAGAGTTACTTGTATATTAGAAAAATTGTTTTATTGACCAGAAATTTATTTTTTTTAAATTAGTTTTTAATTAAAGTTTTTACTTAAGTGCAGTGACGTTCTTTCCTTTATTCCGTTAACCCTTGGTATTAGTTGGACGATTTTTTTTTTTTTATAACACTTCACTTCACCACATTTATCGATAATTAATTTACTTATATTTTTTTTTTTTAACAACTTCACACACTTTCTTTAGGAACATCCACACACGTCCATCTACTTTTTTGGTCGCAAGAAGACTGCCCCTCTTTTTCTGCACTTGAATTTGTTTACCGCGTATTTCCTTTGTCGGCTTTTACTAAGTCAACTTTTGGAAGTATTGTTTACTGTTAATGTTTAGTTTTTATTATTATTATTATTATTATTATTATTTTTTTAATATTTATAAATTTATTATTATAACACATTTCATATGCGAAATACATATGCGAAATACATATGTGAAATAATGCTAATAAACAAATTTACTCAAAGCTTTTTATCATGAATGTATATTCTCGCTTGACCATAAATATCAATTGAAGCTAATGATAATTTTATGGACTATTTCCTAAAATTAAATAACACGATTCTCTTTATTTACGACCATCATCTAGAGTAAAGAAACGTCTATTTTTTATATCCGTCAAGAACCGAAACTTTTCAGTAGGCTACAATTTAACGTTTAAATCAATCAGACAAAAGATATTTCAGCGATCTCACAGTTTAATGGATTAGTAAAAGAAAATGTGCTGAAGACGACCAAGATATATATCCGAGCCAAGCTGCCCGCAATATATTACCCAGCACTCTGCATATCGTCAAGGCATCTGCATCTTCCACATTGACCCGCTTTGTCCAGTCTATATCCCATAATGCAGACAGAACAAAAGGCGTTTAAATCCAAACAGGACTTTATGAAATGTTTATTGAAGCAGAGAGAGAGAGGAAGAGAGGAAGATCAGGGAGCCGAGAGATGCCTATCACCGCAGAAACAATGAACCGAACGTTTTCACAGGGGTACTTGTCAACTCCCACCCACGACGTCGCGTATATATACCGACCGCAGGTTGGTTCACAGTGCAACAATTAGATGCAACGGCCAATAGGAACAGTACATCGCCAAGTCATTAAATAGTTCACGACTGCTTGTTGCCAGCCTGACAAAATAAATAACTAGTAAATGTCAACCGTTAAAGACGTATACACCATAGTGCTACCTGTTTCCATCATTTTAATTCGCGTTGAACTCAGGGGTTAATGATGATGTTTGTGAGACACGGACGAGAAGCTTTCTTTATAGTTTTCTTTGTTCTTTTAACGACGCTTGTGAAATGTTAACGTTTTGCGTCGTTTTAAAATGTCAGCAACGGATTGACAAAGATTCTTCAGGCATAGGTATGTTAAGACATTAGAGGTAAGGCTATCATGGATGACGTCACCTATGACCTACTGCTTCTATGCGTCACTGGATTACTGGGACACTTTAACTTCTTTAAAATCTTTTTGGAAATTCTTACTAGTAATACTGAATACTGATACAGATACTCAATAAATCTGATTAACTAGGACCGTGGCCCATCCGGTTTATCAAAAATCCGGATTAGCCGGTCACTATGGAAATTTTAAAAGAAGACATTGTTTTCACAGAAAAACTCCTGCATATTTATCAAACAAAGGGTATTAATACAGTATATAAACGTACATATTGTACATAGATTTAAAGTCTATTGGAATTTATTTCTCGACAAACAAATCTGTCAGTTTTGGCTGTTTAATTTTGTGAGCCGCTTTCGTGCTGTGCGATCCCTTAGTATTTTCAGCATAGGACGCACAAAACAATAAGAGCAGTTTTTATTGATGCGTTAGACGTTTTATGTATGTACTGTACGTATATGATTTTTGTTATGTCTTATTTATTTTTTTTTATTTTACTCCAGATCATCCCGGTTTATCTGGAGATCCGAATTAACGGAGTCCGACCTATCGAGGTTCTACTGTACATCAACTAAGATTTACCTACCGTTCAGCATTGTTTTTTGTTACCATTTCATGGCAAAGAATTGTGGTTCCGATGAACTTCCGAGACCAATATTAGGAAATCGTATCGACGTCGAAGTCTCATTATTTCGAGCCTGGAAGTTTAATATATTCAGGCAAGTTCATAGCCTTAGTGGAGACACGGGCTAAAGGTGCAGCTTCAAGGGAGCTACGCGAATTGTTCAGGGCTAAACAAGTTAGGTACGATATAGACACGAAGGAGCCGTGTAGACTAAATAGACGGCATTGCAGAACGAGATAAAACCTGATTAGTAGAAATCCTGACTGCAGAGGGTAAACTCAGATCTTCCAGAGCGGTCAATATTATTTTAGCAAACAATATTTTGTCGTCTTTCTGATGCTTACACTATTTTAAAATAAAATACGTTAGGTGTTATTGTTAAAGTTTTCAGAGAGGAAACACTTTGCTCTTCCAACAAACTCATTTCAACAGTCCTTGAAACAGCTTTCTCTTGAAAGAAAAGGTTAGAGGTTGGAAGAGCATGTAAATTATAAAAGACAAAAAAGGATATGCGTAAAGAAGTGAGGCTTAGACAGGAACGAGGCTAGGTAAAGTGTAGGCCCTAAATCCAATAAGGAAATTGATTTCGTCTACAGCGGGAAATGCTATTCTAGCAAATAAACATTTGTAAAATATCACTGGTGCGTACGCCTATTTTAAAAATATGCCGCTCGTTATATTGTTCGTTCCAGAGAGTAGAGCTTCGATGTCTCAGCAGACCATCATTTCCACTATAGAAATACACTTGCAATGACTACTTATTTGATTTCTGTAAACAGGAAACCGAGAGATAGACAAATCTTTATGACTTCGACAGAGAATTGGATCACTTTTAAATGTGCACACGTGGTGCCATTAAGCTCTTGTATCTTCCGAGACTGGCTACACCCCTTCTGCAGTACCAAGAGAATCATACCTTGCTTAGGAATATAGCTCAATTCCTTCTGGATATAGTGGGTAGCATCTAGAGAATTTCTTCCTCAAGGATGCGACCCTAAACACGTAAGCCGTGGTCGTCGTTTGTACCGAGCTTTATGAATTTACCTTAATTACTCTTATATTTTTACAACGTTTACGTGTGATAACAGCCTAAACTGTGTTACTCCCCAAAATAAAACATTTAAAAATTGGAAATTTATACTTTATATTTTAGAAAATTACAATTATTCATTCGATTTCATAGACTTGGTGTAGCCGCATATTGACCGCTCGAAGATTAATTTTGCCACTTCGATGAAAGCCTACAATGCTCACACTTTCTACATTTGCACCGATCACGCGCGTAATGCACTTGAAAGCCGCAGGAACTACTCGTAAATTTGCCCTTTTCGCCGCGTCTCCTGCCGCGCATGCGCGAATGGTACCCTGCCAATCATATCACATAAACATTTAAGGATCAATTAAGTTTAATGTGTCCATTGCTCCGCGATACCAACAAACAATAAAATGTATTTTTACGGCAGAACACGGTTTAAGGCCATATTTCCCAGGCTATAGGAACTAATTTCGGAAAGCCATGTGGCTATAAAGTGTACGCAGTAGCCAGTTGACTTCCATTTTAAGACCTTTTCCCGCCATTTATGGCCGTCGGTTATTGTTGCGCGAGACGTAAGGCACGTGGGCGTTATCTTGCTGTATAAACTGGAAACGTTTAAGTACTTTCACTGATATTTACTAGGGCGACCTGGGACTCCGTTCATTGAAATAAGGAATCAATTTGTTGCAGCGTAATCTGAACGCTTTTCTGGTGGCATCATGTTTAAAAGCCCATTCATAGAAACGTAAATGTAGTCATAAAAAAATACACCTGGCGGTTTAAAAATAACATTTTGTCGCTGTACTGTACAACATAGTCGACCTAACCTAACAAGTACCCTGCATTACGTGCGAATTGTTACAAAAAAGATCTTAAAATAAAAAAAAATTAAAAACAATATATTTACTTACATTGTTAAAATTAAACTGTTTCAAAATTTTGTTTGCAAATTCAGTGAATATCGGTGTCCTTATGCTATCAATAATGCAAAATATCATACGGAAAATATAATAAAACTTTTCACACGACCGAAAAGTTTAATATTTTGAAAGAAATACACACCTAACCTTACTTGATAACAAATAAGAAACTTTATTAAATAAAGGGTTCTTTATAAAACAAAGAACTTAGCTATAGTACCTTAGAATGTAGCTATATTACGATGTAGCTACACAATATCTAACCACAATAGCTTGTTTTTTTTTAACAGTTCATACGTTTAAATGAAAGATGGCCTCCGTATTGTTTGCAATAACGCACATTAAGATGAATACCAATTGACTTGTCCGGCTAGTATACGTAAGGAACTTATTTAATTTTTGTTTTAATAACGAATACCGTAAACTCTCACTAATCCGGCAGATATGAAGCTGTGATGCTGCCGGATTACTGGAGGGTTCATTAAAAACACAATGTAAAATGAACAATATTTATTGCTCAAAAATAGAGAAAACATAGGAAAACAGTCCTGTAGTGTACTTGAATGAATGTACTAGTCTGTACTTTACAAAAAAAAGGTTACCTCATCTTTAACGGAAAAACAAAAAAAACTAATGTTTCCGTTTACACTGCAACGACATTGTTCTCTTGCACTTCATAACTGTAGTCACTCCACATAACTACTGCAACAACGTACGACTCTGGACCGGGCGACGTGAAGGCGACTCGGTCACTGATATCGACATGTAGTGAAACACATACAAGTTATGTTTATATATCGATTAGGTTTACATCTTCCATTCTTGACGAAAACCCCGGATTACTAGAGGAGTCGGATAGGTGAAGGGCCGGATTATAGAGAGTTTACTGTATATCCTAATCGGATCCTTTACAGGTATACTGTGAAGCAGTTAAATATTGTGATATGATTAGAAAATATTGAATTTATAAAGTTTATAATGTTGTGTGTTAAAAAGTAAGGTTAGTTTTAGCTTTTTGAAAAAAAAATAATTTGAGAACGTTAGAGACACGTTTTATTTTACTTCCCGTGTTCCTGAAGGATGTCTACATCGCCAGGAGTAGTTTGTTTGCAATATCCGTGATGATTAAATCGATAGGCCTAAATATAATAAGGCATAATCGATAGGCTTAATATAATAACACAAATTATTTTACTAAATGCTTGGGTTTGGAAATAAAATTTTTAAACAAATTTAATTACAAACATAAAAGAAATCAACGACAAAACAAACAGTGGGAAACATATTTTCTTGGTGTAACAATTTTTGGCCGTTTTTATTAGATTTCATATCCGGACATAGTTTCACACAGACATGTAAGGGGACAATAAATTGAAAACATCCCCCAATCCTCTGCCGCATAGTGACGGATGCCGAAACTATTGCGGTCAGTGGCTACAAGTACGTAAAAGTTGCAAAGTGGTTGAAATTTAAATTTGTGGTGGTCATATCTGGCTGATGATGGTGGCGTTGTCATCGAGACACATTTGATTCAATAAATTATTAATTAGGATTCACTGTACATTATTAATTCATTCTATTATTACCTTCCCTTGACAGGCTTAGCTCAAAACAATGTTGGTAATACAAAACAGTTAAGCCAAGAGGAATTGTTATTAAATAATTGACACTTGACAATTATTAGGAAACAAAAAAAGAGTGAAATAAATAATTTTATTTATAATAAAATCTTATAAGTCAAGAAGCCTAAAGTAATATAACCTTATACAACACTAATATAACTCTATACAATATTACACCTTTATATATTTAAAACTTACAAATGGGAGGGAGGGCTTTAAAAAATAACTCAAAAATCTTTTGGGACTACAGTGTGTCGAGCCTAGTAGCCTACTTTTGGGATAAATGGTCTGTTCAATAGACCACTCAGCTTCATTTTAATATTTATTACCTATAAACTATCAAACTATCCATAGATCTGCTTTTAAATTATAATTTACAGACCCTAGTAAATGAACACAATTAAGAAGCTTTTGTCATATGCAAGATAAGATACATATTAGATAACTATAATCACCGGTAATAAATTAGGGAATAACATATTTTTCGTTAGACATATTTATTACCTTACTGGTAATATTCAATACAGAAAGGTTTTTCAAGTCAATTCCTACTTACGTCAAAGAAAAATATTATTTTAGTTACTTTTTATTAAATAATTACATTTAATATAAATATATCTATCTTTATAACAGATAGCAATATTAAGTGACGAAATAGAAAGTAAAATTAGTTATGGAAATTAATTAAGTTAATTTATTAATATTTGAAAAACTATATTAACATTAAGTGCCATCCACTACAAGTTTAAAAAAATCAATTTGAACTTCTGGGAGCGAATAATAAGTATTTCATAACCGAATAAACATTTGATAAGGTGTGTATATATATATATAATTAAATATGGTGATATGTTTTCTTGTAATATAGTTAATAGCTGAAATAACTGATTCTTGTTTTCGAAATATTTTAAATTTATAAATATCGCAATATGTATTCTTGTGTATTAATAAAGAACATAAGTCAAAATACAAATACAAGAATTATAATTGAATTTACAATTCAAAGCTTTTCGTTGGCTAACAGTACCAACATCATCAGGAATATTAAACAATTAATATAATTGTAAATTCAATTATAATTCTTGTATTTGTATTTTGACTTATGTTCTTTATATATATATATATATATATATATATATATATATATATATATATATATATATACGAAGAGTGTAGACTATTAATAAATATTGAAAAATTATAGTAATACGTGTAAAACCAGCTGTATGAAATCATAGGTTATACATTAATCAAATATATTCTGAATAGTATAGGCCTATCGTAAATTAAATTTGAAAATGTTTTAAAAATAACCTCTAAAGAATCTCTAAGTGAAGACCAAAAGAGCTGTTTTTATTACCGCTATGTTCTGCATTCGGAAATTTTGTGAAAGCTGAAACCAAAATCGATTGTAATACGAGAATTGTTTATGTATGTGACGTCACCTTTTACAGATTCTCTCCAATGGAATTTTTTTACACGCTGATCCTTAAACTTTATCTCAAAACACGTTGGTTATCGCTATAGGCTTGAAATTCTTAATACACTCATCTTTCCTTTTGTTAGGAATATTAGTATATATTTGAGTACTCTTCAGTTTAACGTTTTTGAGAATAAAGTTAATCCGAAACGCGTCAACGAAGAAAAATGTTTTGATTTTAGGAAAGTCGGAAGAATGTACCCCAATGTATAATATTTATGGTTTTTTAGTCGAACAACATAAAACAATATATAAATACTGTGACAAAATGCATAAATATTTTCAAAACTTCGAATGTAATACAATACGACCTCTCAACAGCGCCTCTAATGAATACCACAACACCCCTTCCATCCTTACCTCGTAAACTCGCCTTTTTAATTCGATACACAACTTAGATTTTAATAGGTATCCGTTAACACGTCGCTTAATAAAAGCCAACGACAGGCCAGATCTCATCGGAGCATCACCGAAACGTCCCGTAACTCCATCACCTAATCTGAGATCGGGCCTTCCGTTCACCGAAACAGTCGAACCCCCCCGCTTAAAACATCGCACTTTACGGCTTTCGATTTCAGCTAGGAATCGATTCTATCTGGCATCACTATTTGCATAATATTTCGTGTTGTATTGAAGCCGATGTCCCGGAGCAGAAACAATATGCCCATATAGCCGAGACCACCCGAGACCGATGCAGGTGGCAGAGCTCGAGTACAACGGAAGTCGAAAGGGAGAATATTGAAACGGCCCCCAACAAGATGTTATCGTTTACTGCTTAAATTGGAAAACAAATGTAAATACTGGTTCAGAACGATATTGGAATGTTTAGAATTCAATATGTAACTTTTACCTTATCCCGAAAAATTCTTGAGAATAAATTGAACGCTTTAATAATACAAAACCCCTGTTTGTGTCTTACAACGTAAATAACAAAACCCAAGTAGCCAAGGGGTTTAAAAAAATATATATATTCAAGTTTATAAATTGTAAAAGTAATTGATGAAAATTCTTGGTTTGTCACAAATTAAATTGAAATAAACACATGGATGGTGTTGACAAAAGTGTAAGCAATTAGAAGAATAATTATTTCAGAGACAACATAAAGATACTGATTCATTCCAAAACAAAGCTATAATTCTTACATGATTGCTTTGACTGAAAATACTATAAACGAAAGCAAAAGTTCACACACACACACACACACACACACACACACACACACACACACACACACACACACACACACACACACACACACACACACATAAACACACACACACACACACACACACACACACACACACACACACACACACAACACACACACACACACACACACACACACACACACACACACACACACACACACACACACATAAACAAACACACACACACACACACACACACACACACAACACACACACACACACACAAACACACACACACACACACACACACACACACACACACACACACACACACTGCAACGGTCTGATATACCGTGGAAAATAAGAAATAAATAATTTCCTGTTTTTGACTGAGCAATATGAAACAAGAAAACTTGTGTACTGACGATCAAGGTCGCAACGATGAGAACTTTGCATTAAAAGCAGAAGAAACGGAGACTTTTCAGTTGGACTTCGATAATCTAGACACAAGCCAGTTTTATAAACTGTACAATCAAAAAACTAGAAAATTCGAAGGCAAGGGTCGTTATGTTTTAACATGATAAGTTCAAGGAAGCAATGCATCAAATTATTGTTGTATTTTGATAGGATGTTTACAAGCCAGCTCATTGACCTTACCAGGTAGAGTGGAATGTGGAATTCACGTAACAGTTAGCCGGTACGACAAGGGGTTCTATCGGAAAATAAACAAACTCAGCTAGATAAAGGGTACTTCCACAGCTGACACAATAACAAAAAGTCATACTTAAGATATAAAAGGAGATATGTTTAAAATATAAATCTGTAGAATTAGTTAGGTTGTTTATTTACAAGTAGGCTTGTTACGAAGTCATTGTTTTTAAAGCCATAACTGATATAGATTAAATTGACGTGGTAGATAAATAAAGGAAATGACAGCCATAACTCAGCTAGATAAAGGGTACTTCCACAGCTGACACAATAACAAAAAGTCATACTAAGATATAAAAGGAGATATGTTTAAAATATAAATCTGTAGAATTAGTTAGGTTGTTTATTTACAAGTAGGCTTGTTACGAAGTCATTGTTTTTAAAGCCATAACTGATATAGATTAAATTGACGTGGTAGATAAATAAAGGAAATGACAGCCATTAGTGTGGTGAACAAAGTGTCAATAGACGAAATAAAATTTAGTATAGACAAAAGTGACTTATAATTTACTAATAGAATGTGTTTGAAGTGTTTCAGGTTGAAAACTTATCAAGGGACAAGAAATAAATAATACGGCAATTTTTGTAATAGAATAAGATAATTTAAGTAGAATTAAGGTTATGAATTGGTAAAAAATATTTTAATAAAGTAAAAACATTTTTTACCTCTCTAGCAGGAAACTTGCAACGGTCTGATATACCGTGGCAAATAGGCAAGAAATAATTTCCTGTTTTTAAGTAATAAAGTTGATTTTTAAATTAATCAAGTTTGGAATTATAGGAATAATAAAGAGTGAAAAATTAAATAAAACCATAAGTAGAAGAATTAAGCTAAATTAAAAAGTATTAAAAAACAAATTTGTAATAACTAGCTAAATTTGACCATCGGGAGTGAGGCGAAAATTTTGTAAGTGCTTAAAAAAGCTATCTTAAGAACCAAACCACGTAGAACTTTCATCGACATTTTAAAAGAACCAGAATAAGCTAGAATAAACATTAGTGAAAACAAAATTTGAAAAACTTAAAAAACAAAAAAGTTACAGCAGTTTAAATAAAATAGACATTTTTCAATGTTCCAAAAATGATAATCAAACTCTGCAAGCTAAAACAGATTCGTTGCCCGACTTGCCTGTACAAGGAATAAATCTAAAGATAGCAGGTATTGCAGGCGGGGTGAGGTAGGTTAAATTCACCGCTATATATATACTAGGTCTCTAAGACTTTAGAGACAGTCTGAAATAAATTTTTAATACGAGGAACGCTATGCTGAACCGCGAGTAGGACCGCCCTCAGGCCAGATGGACCAAACCTCAACGCTTCCGACGTCTAGGACTACCAAGGAATGAAGGCTCCAGACTCAGCCTCTAGGACACGGGAATAGAGGAAAACCCCCACCGACGAACGAGGGATGGCGACTTCCGATGTCCAAGGACCAGGGAATCCAGACGAGGGACTCTAGGACCGGCAGGAACATCTTTGGCAAGTCATTTTCTCTATTCGATACCAATTACGTCAAATTTAGTCAGTTAATTTTATTAAATTCAAACAAATATTCAAGCTTAAACAATGACTTCACTCTTTATAAAATTTAAATAAATTCTATGCTTAATAAAATGAATTTATGTGATCAGAATATTTCAAATGATAAATACTAAAACTTACAAAGGGTTTTTGGCCATGAGCCATTTATTTTCAAGGAAATAAGAATTTTTTGGATATTATAAATTTAAAAATTAAGTGTCATAAATACGAATTTACCAATTCAATATAGAAGATAAATTTTTATTATGTGTAATTTGGAAAATAATTTTATGTTTATGTAAATGTAATTGATATAAATGGAAATTATAAGATTTTAAAGTATGAAAACCAACAAGTTATTTAGTGGATTGTTTTGTTAATATAATTGTGTTGTATTTGAAAGTATAAATTTTCTTTTTTATTTAAATAAATAAATATGTTATAAAAATCAACAGTATTTGCATTTCATCCTGTGTCGAATAATCAATAAAAACTTTTTAGCTTTTTCCAACTAATATAAAAATGATTATTAAATCAGTAAACAAGTTTAATTAAATTTCACTAAATGATAATAGTTAAAACCTAATGTTTTTAAAGAGTTTCTCTCAACTAACTTCAGTGAGCTAGCCTAAAGATTAGTTGGTTTTTTGTATAAAAGTCCAGAGATTTATCTACTGGCAGATTGTGTTTAAAAAGACACAGGAGCCTTTTAAAATAGGTAATTTAAACATGATCATATTTTGCACGTTCCCTTGCTGTCTCTGCAGATCATCATCAGGTGGTAACTCTGTGAATATTTTGTGTATTATTTTAAATGTGTTTCTTTCAGGCTGGCTATTGAAATGACATGTGTGACTATATCTAGACCATACATAATTGATAAACCAATTTTGGGGAGTTTATACTTATTTTAAATAGTAGTCAGTGGGAATAGGCTTGTTTTGGGCATGGCCCTATGAGCGGGAAATATACACGAAACTCAGGGTTTTTAGCACGGTTTAACAAGCGGGGTGTTTGGCAGATTTTTGGTTTGTTTATAAATAAGTTTTTTAAACAACAAAATTTTGGTATTCTGCGAGAAGGGATATCAATAAAACAAACAAAAGTAGGGAGGGACGTGGCAACACACACACACACAGACACACACACACACACATCTCGCACACGCGCACACACACACACACACACACACACACACACACACGCGCGCGCACACACACACACAAACACATACACGCGCGCACACACACACACACGCGCGCGCACACATCTCGCGCACACACACACACACACACACACACACACACACACACACACACACATACACACACACACACACACACACACGCGCACACATCTCGCGCGCGCGCGCGCGCGCACACACACACACACATCTCGCACACTCACACACACACACACACGCGCGCGCGCGCAAACACACACACGCGCGCGCGCTCACACACACACACAAACACATACACGCGCTCACACACACACGCGCGCACGCAAACACACACACACACACACACACACACATTGTACAAAATTACAAACATTTTAATATCAAGAATGTTTATATAATAAATAGATAAATAACAAAGAAAATCTCATATAAAATTAATGTTATACATTTTTTAAATAAATATGACCTACGCTATGTGCAAAGCAATCGTAAAGTCGTATTTAGCGAAAGTACCTCAAACATTTTCTTTACATTACTCAGATATATTTTTAAAACGTTTAAGAGTCATTAGATAATGAAAAAAGACAAATTTGTGTCTGGCGCAGAAACGGGTAGTACTGTTAGAACGTAAAGTTTGAATCACTGAGCCTTGATTGAGCACCTATAAACGTATAATTTCCAAATTTTCATTCAACGAAATCGACTGCACATTAGTTGAACTATGTTCAGTGATTATTTTATTTTTTCTATTTGCTGAAGGTTAAACACCACAAAATATTCTCAAATCACTAAAAATTGGAAAAAATGAGTGTAAACATTTTTGAGTGACTCGTCGATGCTCAGTGATGATCCAAAACCGTTCTGCACATCCATTAAAGCTAGAAATGGTAACATTATTCTGAAACGCCGTTGTGACACTTTAGATCCTATTGAATAAAAAGTTCAAGTTCATGTTGGGACAGTTCATAAAGTTATCAGCAAAACGAGTCCCACAGGATTTATCGCAACAACACAAGGGCACCAGGTTGTGCGTGTGAACACACCGAAGGGAGCGTTTTTGAACTAGGTCAGTTTTTCCTGCATAAAATTTTAGCCAGAGATGAACTTGGGTAGAGACAAATTTTAGCCAGAGCAGAACAATTATAGAAATTGAAAAACGTTTTAGATAAGTGCCCTAAATAATACGACAAATATTCGATTTAAAATGCTAGTTGAATATTGGGACAAGAGCAGCAACAAAATAAGGAACAACTCACAATCGATTATTCATTTCTCGAAGTCATCATCGGAAACGAATAAAATACTACTATTGCCTAAATGTTGTATTAGATATTCTCTCTTGTGATGATGACTGTTGTTGAGACGCGTTTGATAAATAAAATATCGATGATTTGGTATCTCTTATTATTCAATGCTTATTACCAATACTCAGAAGAAAAGCTCAAACGTTTTATCAAGCGAATTAATATTGGTGGGAAATTGGGAAATTTCATTTTCTAAATATACACAGTTTTCTTTGCAATTTCTCTCTTTACTTTTTGAATGACCGTCGTATATTACAAAGGAATTTATAGCTAACGATCTTATGGAAAAATACCGCATCGACCACTAAAGCCTTCTAACAGATGGGAGTTTTACCAGAAGGTTTTATACCTCGATTGTTGCTTTTTAGTTCAATAATATTTTAAATTTTACGAAGCTGTTATTCACACTATCTACAGTTGTATATAGGGTTAAATGCATTTTGGTCCTGTTTATGTTTAATATATTCAGTGGAGGGATTTCAAACTTTAAACGTTCTGTTCCGATTTTCTCCCTGTTCCAACATATTCTCCCTCTTCTATCTGAAGCCATTTCCAACTTCAACCAATTCTCCATCTGAGCCTACCCTCTTCTATCTGGACCCACTTCCAACTTTAACCTATTCTCTACCCGAGTCTATGCTCTTCTATCTGGACTCACTTCCAACTTAAACCTATTCTCCATCTGAGCCTACCTTCTTCTATCTTGACCCACTTCCAACTTTAACCTATTCTCCATCTAAGCCTACCCTCTTCTATCTGGACCCATTTCCAATTTCAACCTATTCTTCATCTGGGCCTACTCTCTACCTTGATCTACATTCTGTATGAGCTTACTCTCTATCTGGACTAACTCTTTAATTATAACTAAGCTCTATCTACTATCTACTTTGGCCCATCCTCTAACAATGCCTACTCTCATATTGCGCTTGTCCTTGTCTGGTTCTATTACTTAGTCATTGAGGATACTCTCTCCCTTTTCCTCGCACGTTTTTGTAGGGTTTAGAATGAAGAAGGATGGATCGTATATTGGTAGGAGAGTACGAATGTCTCTCTAGCAATAGGTATGGTGAAGAATGATAGGTTGCGTATGGCAGAATCGCTTCATACAGGACTTGAGTATTCGAGGTATGAAGCAGAATCGCATAGCTGTGACATATTTGTTTTCTAAAGGACTTGACTATTAGAAGTATGTGACTTATCAGTGACAGAATTGCTACCTTCAGGGCTTGTCATGTTTTGAGATGTGAAGCAGGATCGCTTAGCTGTGACTTACTGTACTTGTTTTCTAAAGGACTTGACTTTTTGACGTGTATGGCAGGATCGCCTATCTGTGGCAGCCTTGCAACATTCAAGGCTTGATTGTTTGAAGTGTATGTCAGGTGCGCTCTAATAAATAAAAGATGCCCATGGTATTTTAATGTTTGCTTTTCTAGACGGCATAGGAATAATGATGTAGTCTTCAACCCAGATCCTTATTACAAGACACAGCCTGTTGTACACATGTTTCCTGCCACGTTTAAAACAAAACTCATATTTTGACACAGGTATTAGTATAATTAAAGCAGAATTTGTATCAAGAGTGGGCGACCCGCATCTATTTAAATTAGGCGCTGTCGAACTGTCTGAAGGAATAATTCGCGTCCGACTAGTTGGGAAGCGTGCGCGCGAGTTCTATTTCAGTCAAGTTGGAGCCGCGTGTTTTCAGAGGTTTTCTGGCTTGTGTCTGGAGGTGTGCTGACGGATTTACGAGTCGCGCTGGATAGAGCGTATTGTTCCACGACATTTATTCATTATGAGTAGCCGAGTATTTACTATGGTAATAACGGTGAGTAATGAGCGGGCATTATTGTTATTGTTCGAATTTATGAACACAAACGTGCGCCATTGGATGACAAATAGTTTTCAGAAACAAACTGTTTTAACTGAATATGTTTGAATAGTTGGCAGGCCTGAGTGTTTGGTTAGTGCGGTGCTACTTGTTTCTAGTTCTGAATTCCCACCCAGAAAGGATTGATGCACTTTACAATATAAATATTATTTTAAAAAGGTTTTAATATATATTTTTTTAAAAACGTGGTAACCAGTATGACTCAGAAGAGAAGACTACATTCGAAGAATGCGCCAGTTAATAGAGGTTTTAATAAATTAATATCTTTAATACTAAAAGAATGTTGTTATAGAAAACCTTTATTGCACGTAGAAAGATTTACTGGATAAATATTTTAGGTAAGGAATATGTTCTAAAAGCTGTCAGACGCGCCTTGGAAACTTCCATTTAAAATATTAAAATATAAAAATTATTGTCATTATATTGAATTAATTGCAATAAGATTAATTGCAATATAATTTAAGAGATTTAATAACTGTTAAAAATATTGAATAATAACATCTCAACTTACTAATGTACAATATATAAAATAACAGCCTACGTATTAAAACAACTGTTCTACAACATAAACCTATAACATGAAAAAAGTAGCTGTTTGAAATTATAGGCCTATATATTATGTCTTGATTTAACCTAAAGACTACAATGCCGTCCTTCTGAACTCAACCCCATGTCACAGACACCTCTCTCTGCTCCGGAAGAGAGTAGTTCGACTTTAGGTAAACGACCCTTCCATTGCGGTGTCATAATTTAACCTTATTCCCGGTGCCAGGGGATTTCTACGTTCTACTCTTAGTCTTAACCAATTCCTACCCTTCTTTATCTTTCTCCTTACTGGGGGTGTAGACACCAAGAAGACATGTCACAGAATGATTCTAGATCTACTTCAGATATGGGACCTCGCAGTGGCGCACCCAAGGGAGGGGCCAAGGGGGCCCGACCCCCCCCCTTAGCATGAGCAAAAATGAAAAGTTATAAATAAATTAAAAATGACAAGAAAAATATTTTATGTTTAACTGCAATTTAGATGTAGGGTAATATGAAAGTCAATTGAAAATAATATTTAGCCTACTTGTGAATTGAATTCTCTGAGTCAGTATTTCCTCTAGTGAAAGGACTGTAATAGCCTATATTTATTCTAAACGCGCCATCCTCCCTTGAATATAATACATGATTTTATTACTTTTATTTGTGTCTGAAGTATCCTGCTTTAAGAGCCTTATTAAGTAGAATTAAAATGTGTCTTTAATTTTAAAAATTCTTAAGATTTCGCTTTGCGGTAAAATATGCAGTTTTTGAGTTGGCACCTTGAGGTATAACAAATTAAACATTGAAGTTACTTGACAATTGATAATTATAGGGAAATATTAAAATTGTCGACAAATAATGAACAACCTACTTTACTGATATAAAAAACACAGATTTAGTCTCAATTTGAACTTTTTTTATACTACTTATGCTTAAAACATATGTTTTAGAGTGGTAAAAATTCAATATTTTCTATGGGGGGAACAAAACGAAGTCCCCCCGGCCCCGTTGTAGTTCTGCCCCCCTTGACAAAATCCTGGATGCGTCCCTGGGACCTTGCACATGAGCTATATTTCGTTTCTATTCTATAACATACACTACAAGATTTTGTCCCTACCTTGATCCGACCAAAATCCACAATCCTTGCCTATCCCGATGATAAAAGACGTGGTGGATGATCGTCTTAAAAGTATAAAAAAGATTAGGAATTAAAAAATTACAATACTTGATGGAAAATTGTTACAAAAACGTGTTTTTGTTACATATTATATTAAACATAGGAAGGGAACTGTCTAGTGGTAAACCTTGGTAATCCTTCACATTTCTCTAGTTCCCGGCAGACCCCGCTCCGGTAGCTGCACAGCTTTACAACGTGCATCTGATACCGACTACCATGGTCGCTCGGTATAAACAACAATCGCAGCCGTAATATTTTTTGATGCGCGTTTTGGACGAAAGCGAGAATTTCAAAGTCGGACGTTCGTGATTGGATCTAATTAATCCGGCGGTCGTGCTCGGCCGGGTTATAAAACTGTTATCAAGCGAACGTATTGACCGCGGCGGGGACCCCTCATTATCCCGGCTCTCCGAGTTACTGCCCCCCTCCTAAATGACATTCTTCTCGACTTTGCGTTTGCTCCCGTCAAGGGTGTACCAGCCACCTCGGTTTATTTACAACCGATTGCTACTCTTGCGTTCCACTTTTTGATTTTTTTCAATTACAAATGCTTGTAGAGGTGGTGCGGAAAATTTGTTCTTATCTAGGACACTTGAGGGAATCAGTTTTTTTTATATTTTCTAATTTTTTTGCTCAATGTTGCCTTTTTTTCAAGATCTATCCTGTACTACTTTAGAACACAGAACATAGTCACGGCTAACGGTATAGGTAGGTTTGAATTTCCCTTAGAGATTATTTTGAGGTTATGTTTAAACTATTTATACTTGCAATTTCCCATTTAAAACATCGTAAATTCAATAAAAGTTGAAATGTTTATAAAATTCAACAACTTATACTTATTTTCAATTATTATTTTCTTGTTTAAAATAATAGGCTATTTTAAATTTTGGTAAAGTAAATAATAAGTGACCGAATAAAAAAAGAAAGGTCTTTTACTGTTAGTAAAGGCGGAAGTTCATACTATATATATATATATATATATATATATATATATATATATATATATATATATATATATATATATATATATATGTATATATATATAGATAGATAGATAAACAGAGACAGAGAAAAGGTAGAGAGGGAGATGGGGAGAGTTAGAAAGAGAGAGACAGATTGTTTTAAAAGATCATAAGAAGTAATGTGCAATAATGTATCCAAGACAAAGCGAAAGATGGTCCGAATAATTTTTGCATTTGTGTGTGTGTGTGTGTGTGTGTATGTGTGTGTGTGTGTGTGTGTGTGTGTGTGGTGTGTGTGTGTGTGTGTGTGTGTGTGTGTGTGTGTGTGTGTGTGTGTGTGTGTGTGTGTGTGTGTGTGTGTGTGTGTGTGTGAGTGTGTGTGTGTGTGTGTGTGTGTGTTTGTGTGTGTGTGTGTGTGTGTGTATGTGTGTGTGTGGGTGTGTGAGTGTGTGTGTGTGTGAGACAAACGGTACTTCTTGTTCTATAGTTTAATAATTCCGAAAGAATGTTGTGACACGTCCACACGTGGCGTATCGATTCTCGGCGAGATGAACGGCTCAACGGCGTTTTATGATGCGAAGGGGAAGTCGAGAAAAATCGCCGGCACGCCGGATACCATCCCTCCATTCCAGTCGGGTCTTCACAAGTACATCGGATGCTAAACACTGCATCTCCAACAAACGTCAGCATATTAGGAGACCTTACAAGGATATGTGTGTTGCCCAAGGATAACTATCATTCGTTAGAATAACACGTAGTACTATGTGTGTTTTGTTATTAATTTGAAATTATTATTATAGTTCCACGCATTTCGGATCCCAGTTCACAAGAGTTGTCTATTTACGTATCTGCTCCAGAAGGATGCGGTCAGGTCTTCGACTTTGTTCCAGCAAGAATCTTAGAGTTTCTTGTAATTCCATTGGTCATTCTTAGATTCGAAAACGTAAGAGAGGCAAATCATATTATACACCTTTTTCCAGAATCTTATTTTTTATAAATGAATTAAAATACTGTACCCTAGAAGTATATCGACAGCTAAAGTACACACACACGCACCCACGCACGCACACACACACACACACACAAGCACACACACACACACACACACACACACACACACACACACTTTTGAAACAAAAACTTTATAAACAATCCTCTTTTTCATAAACACAGTATTTGATGGCTTTCGCCAATACGCGTTGTCAGCAATACATGAATAAGCATCATTGAAGTCCAGCGTTCAAATCACACAAATACAACTACGGGAACTTACGGACAGTGATGACGTAAGCAAACTCAGACTGCGCACTTACCTGGAAAGAAAACAACACAAAATTAGATAACAAGTAAAATTTATATAAATTTACGTCAAACATTATATGCTTAAGACAATGTTAGGCATGATTTAAAAATAAAGAAGCCTATTTTATTGAAAATAAGATTGTTAATGAGGGAGAGTCATTCTGGTCCTATTGAAAAGAAAGAAACAATCCCAAAGGGACAAAACAAAAATACAACAAACAGTACACAGAAAATGAAAAAGCTCTTTTCCTTTAAATGAATAGTAAAATGTAGTAAATACATAAAATAAAATTTGATTTTAGTAAATTAATTTGAAAACACACTATCGCTGAATTTTTCTAAAAACTCGTACAATTTACAACTCAAAGCTCACACACTAGAAGTCATTTAACATGTTTAGATACGCCTAAAGGTTTTCCAAGATAAAACTAAAATATACACAGGATTGGTGGCGAGATGGGTCGAGATATATCTAGAAATGAATCAATCGCATTTAGTAAGTGTGGGGAGAGGACAGTCATACGTTGGACAGGTTTAGTACGGTCTGTCAACTTGCAACGGATACTACAAATTGTACGAACTAATGACCCCACATCCTAAACCTATCCTGTATCTACTCAACAGTCAGTGCTTGAGAAAATTACACCTTTACAAGGAAAATAAAAGCCGTACTGATGTATCCACACGCGCGGGCGAGCGCACACGCGCAACCACAAGGCAAATTGAAGTTGAATCGAGGTGATATTGGGCCTGTAAATAAATTTAAAATACTACAGTGCAAATTATGGGAAATACAATATGAAATAAACCCTAAGGGTGAAGCTAAATTTAAAAGGCTAATCACATGGCCAAAATGGACCCTCATTCTCTTACCTCATAACATACAACGAGAAGTTTCGACGTTCCTGTTTTTACATCTGGCCGAACTCAGGGCACCGTCTTCCAAAACTCTGGCACGCGTCCCCTTTGAGTTTATGTAAAGGTAAGAGTTAACTAACTAAAAAAATTGTTTAAACAAAGGCGACATCGGTGTGCAAAGAAACAAACTGCTGAAGAAAACTTGAGTCTATGTATACCAAAGCTTGAACCAGACATAATGAACTTTACAAAAAGAAGAAACAAGGTCTGTCGCACTAGTTTCTCAGATCTTTATTGTAGATGTTCTTTTACAAAAAGAAGAAACAAGGTCTGTGGCATTAGTTTCTCAGATCTTTATTGTAGATGTTCTTTTACAAAAAGAAGAAACAAGGTCTGTGGCATTAGTTTCTCAGATCTTTATTGTAGATTTTCTTTTACAAAAAGAAGAAACAAGGTCTGTCGCATTAGTTTCTCAGATCTTTATTGTAGATGTTCTTTTACAAAAAGAAGAAACAAGGTCTGTGGCATTAGTTTCTCAGATCTTTATTGTAGATTTTCTTTTACAAAAAGAAGAAACAAGGTCTGACGCATTAGTTTCTCAGATCTTTATTGAAGATGTTCTTTTACAAAAAGAAGAAACAAGGTCTGTGGTATTAGTTTCTCAGATCTTTATTGTAGATTTTCTTTTACAAAAAGAAGAAACAAGGTCTGTGGCATTAGTTTCTCAGATCTTTATTGTAGATGTTCTTTTACAAAAAGAAGAAACAAGGTCTGTGGCATTAGTTTCTCAGATCTTTATTGTAGATGTTCTTTTACAAAAAAAAGAAACAAGGTCTGTCGCATTAGTTTCTCAGATCTTTATTGTAGATGTTCTTTTACAAAAAGAAGAAACAAGGTCTGTGGCATTAGTTTCTCAGATCTTTATTGTAGATGTTCTTTTACAAAAAGAAGAAACAAGGTCTGTGGCATTAGTTTCTCAGATCTTTATTGTAGATGTTCTTTTACAAAAAAAAGAAACAAGGTCTGACGCATTAGTTTCTCAGATCTTTATTGTAGATGTTCTTTTACAAAAAGAAGAAACAAGGTCTGTAGCATTAGTTTCTCAGATCTTTATTGTAGATGTTCTTTTACAAAAAGAAGAAACAAGGTCTGTGGCATTAGTTTCTCAGATCTTTATTGTAGATGTTCTTTTACAAAAAGAAGAAACAAGGTCTGTGGCATTAGTTTCTCAGATCTTTATTGTAGATGTTCTTTTACAAAAAGAAGAAACAAGGTCTGTGGCATTAGTTTCTCAGATCTTTATTGTGGATGTTCTTTTACAAAAAGAAGAAACAAGGTCTGTGGCATTAGTTTCTCAGATCTTTATTGTAGATGTTCTTTTACAAAAAGAAGAAACAAGGTCTGTGGCATTAGTTTCTCAGATCTTTATTGTAGATGTTCTTTTACAAAAAGAAGAAACAAGGTCTGTGGCATTAGTTTCTCAGATCTTTATTGTAGATGTTCTTTTACAAAAAGAAGAAACAAGGTCTGTGGCATTAGTTTCTCAGATCTTTATTGTAGATGTTCTTTTACAAAAAGAAGAAACAAGGTCTGACGCATTAGTTTCTCAGATCTTTATTGTAGATGTTCTTTTACAAAAAGAAGAAACAAGGTCTGTGGCATTAGTTTCTCAGATCTTTATTGTAGATGTTCTTTTACAAAAAGAAGAAACAAGGTCTGTGGCATTAGTTTCTCAGATCTTTATTGTAGATGTTCTTTTACAAAAAGAAGAAACAAGGTCTGTGGCATTAGTTTCTCAGATCTTTATTGTAGATGTTCTTTTACAAAAAGAAGAAACAAGGTCTGTGGCATTAGTTTCTCAGATCTTTATTGTAGATGTTCTTTTACAAAAAGAAGAAACAAGGTCTGTTGCATTTGTTTCTCAGATCTTTATAGTAGATGTTCTTTTACAAAAAGAAGAAACAAGGTCTGTGGCATTAGTTTCTCAGATCTTTATTGTAGATGTTCTTTTACAAAAAGAAGAAACAAGGTCTGTGGCATTAGTTTCTCAGATCTTTATTGTAGATGTTCTTTTACAAAAAGAAGAAACAAGGTCTGTGGCATTAGTTTCTCAGATCTTTATTGTAGATGTTCTTTTACAAAAAGAAGAAACAAGGTCTGTGGCATTAGTTTCTCAGATCTTTATTGTAGATGTTCTTTTACAAAAAGAAGAAACAAGGTCTGACGCATTAGTTTCTCAGATCTTTATTGTAGATGTTCTTTTACAAAAAGAAGAAACAAGGTCTGTGGCATTAGTTTCTCAGATCTTTATTGTAGATGTTCTTTTACAAAAAGAAGAAACAAGGTCTGTGGCATTAGTTTCTCAGATCTTTATTGTAGATGTTCTTTTACAAAAAGAAGAAACAAGGTCTGTGGCATTAGTTTCTCAGATCTTTATTGTAGATGTTCTTTTACAAAAAGAAGAAACAAGGTCTGTGGCATTAGTTTCTCAGATCTTTATTGTAGATGTTCTTTTACAAAAAGAAGAAACAAGGTCTGTTGCATTTGTTTCTCAGATCTTTATAGTAGATGTTCTTTTACAAAAAGAAGAAACAAGGTCTGTGGCATTAGTTTCTCAGATCTTTATTGTAGATGTTCTTTTACAAAAAGAAGAAACAAGGTCTGACGCATTAGTTTCTCAGATCTTTATTGTAGATGTTCTTTTACAAAAAGAAGAAACAAGGTCTGTGGCATTAGTTTCTCAGATCTTTATTGTAGATGTTCTTTTACAAAAAGAAGAAACAAGGTCTGTGGCATTAGTTTCTCAGACCTTTATTGTAGATGTTCTTTTACAAAAAGAAGAAACAAGGTCTGTGGCATTAGTTTCTCAGATCTTTATTGTAGATGTTCTTTTACAAAAAGAAGAAACAAGGTCTGACGCATTAGTTTCTCAGATCTTTATTGTAGATGTTCTTTTACAAAAAGAAGAAACAAGGTCTGTGGCATTAGTTTCTCAGATCTTTATTGTAGATGTTCTTTTACAAAAAGAAGAAACAAGGTCTGTGGCATTAGTTTCTCAGATCTTTATTGTAGATGTTCTTTTACAAAAAGAAGAAACAAGGTCTGTGGCATTAGTTTCTCAGATCTTTATTGTAGATGTTCTTTTACAAAAAGAAGAAACAAGGTCTGTGGCATTAGTTTCTCAGATCTTTATTGTAGATGTTCTTTTACAAAAAGAAGAAACAAGGTCTGTGGCATTAGTTTCTCAGATCTTTATTGTAGATGTTCTTTTACAAAAAGAAGAAACAAGGTCTGTGGCATTAGTTTCTCAGATCTTTATTGTAGATGTTCTTTTACAAAAAGAAGAAACAAGGTCTGACGCATTAGTTTCTCAGATCTTTATTGTAGATGTTCTTTTACAAAAAGAAGAAACAAAGTCTGTGGCATTAGTTTCTCAGATCTTTATTGTAGATGTTCTTTTACAAAAAGAAGAAACAAGGTCTGTGGCATTAGTTTCTCAGATCTTTATTGTAGATGTTCTTTTACAAAAAGAAGAAACAAGGTCTGTCGCATTAGTTTCTCAGATCTTTATTGTAGATGTTCTTTTACAAAAAGAAGAAACAAGGTCTGTGGCATTAGTTTCTCAGATCTTTATTGTAGATGTTCTTTTACAAAAAGAAGAAACAAGGTCTGTCGCATTAGTTTCTCAGATCTTTATTGTAGATGTTCTTTTACAAAAAGAAGAAACAAGGTCTGTGGCATTAGTTTCTCAGATCTTTATTGTAGATGTTCTTTTACAAAAAGAAGAAACAAGGTCTGTGGCATTAGTTTCTCAGATCTTTATTGTAGATGTTCTTTTACAAAAAGAAGAAACAAGGTCTGTGGCATTAGTTTCTCAGATCTTTATTGTAGATTTTCTTTTACAAAAAGAAGAAACAAGGTCTGTGGCATTAGTTTCTCAGATCTTTATTGTAGATTTTCTTTTACAAAAAGAAGAAACAAGGTCTGTGGCATTAGTTTCTAAGATCTGTATTGTAGATGTTCTTTTACAAAAAGAAGAAACAAGGTCTGTGGCATTAGTTTCTCAGATCTTTATTGTAGATGTTCTTTTACAAAAAGAAGAAACAAGGTCTGTGGCATTAGTTTCTCAGATCTTTATTGTAGATTTTCTTTTACAAAAAGAAGAAACAAGGTCTGTGGCATTAGTTTCTCAGATCTTTATTGTAGATGTTCTTTTACAAAAAGAAGAAACAAGGTCTGTGGCATTAGTTTCTCAGATCTTTATTGTAGATGTTCTTTTACAAAAAGAAGAAACAAGGTCTGTGGCATTAGTTT
Source organism: Prosapia bicincta (assembly GCA_036971475.1). Lineage (NCBI taxonomy): Eukaryota > Metazoa > Arthropoda > Insecta > Hemiptera > Cercopidae > Prosapia > Prosapia bicincta. Next base: position 239,007,297 of record JBAIZL010000001.1, read on the forward strand.
CTAAGATCTGTATTGTAGATGTTCTTTTACAAAAAGAAGAAACAAGGTCTGTGGCATTAGTTTCTCAGATCTTTATTGTAGATGTTCTTTTACAAAAAGAAGAAACAAGGTCTGTGGCATTAGTTTCTCAGATCTTTATTGTAGATGTTCTTTTACAAAAAGAAGAAACAAGGTCTGTGGCATTAGTTTCTCAGATCTTTATTGTAGATGTTCTTTTACAAAAAGAAGAAACAAGGTCTGTGGCATTAGTTTTTTCAGATCTTTATTGTAGATGTTCTTTTACAAAAAGAAGAAACAAGGTCTGTGGCATTAGTTTCTCAGATCTTTATTGTAGATTTTCTTTTACAAAAAGAAGAAACAAGGTCTGTGGCATTAGTTTCTCAGATCTTTATTGTAGATGTTCTTTTACAAAAAGAAGAAACAAGGTCTGTGGCATTAGTTTCTCAGATCTTTATTGTAGATTTTCTTTTACAAAAAGAAGAAACAAGGTCTGTGGCATTAGTTTCTCAGATCTTTATTGTAGATGTTCTTTTACAAAAAGAAGAAACAAGGTCTGTGGCATTAGTTTCTCAGATCTTTATTGTAGATTTTCTTTTACAAAAAGAAGAAACAAGGTCTGACGCATTAGTTTCTCAGATCTTTATTGTAGATTTTCTTTTACAAAAAGAAGAAACAAGGTCTGTGGCATTAGTTTCTAAGATCTGTATTGTAGATGTTCTTTTACAAAAAGAAGAAACAAGGTCTGTGGCATTAGTTTCTCAGATCTTTATTGTAGATGTTCTTTTACAAAAAGAAGAAACAAGGTCTGTGGCATTAGTTTCTCAGATCTTTATTGTAGATGTTCTTTTACAAAAAGAAGAAACAAGGTCTGTGGCATTAGTTTCTCAGATCTTTATTGTAGATGTTCTTTTACAAAAAGAAGAAACAAGGTCTGTGGCATTAGTTTTTTCAGATCTTTATTGTAGATGTTCTTTTACAAAAAGAAGAAACAAGGTCTGTGGCATTAGTTTCTCAGATCTTTATTGTAGATTTTCTTTTACAAAAAGAAGAAACAAGGTCTGTGGCATTAGTTTCTCAGATCTTTATTCTAGATGTTCTTTTACAAAAAGAAGAAACAAGGTCTGTGGCATTAGTTTCTCAGATCTTTATTGTAGATTTTCTTTTACAAAAAGAAGAAACAAGGTCTGTGGCATTAGTTTCTCAGATCTTTATTGTAGATGTTCTTTTACAAAAAGAAGAAACAAGGTCTGTGGCATTAGTTTCTCAGATCTTTATTGTAGATGTTCTTTTACAAAAAGAAGAAACAAGGTCTGTCGCATTAGTTTCTCAGATCTTTATTGTAGATGTTCTTTTACAAAAAGAAGAAACAAGGTCTGTGGCATTAGTTTCTCAGATCTTTATTGTAGATGTTCTTTTACAAAAAGAAGAAACAAGGTCTGTCGCATTAGTTTCTCAGATCTTTATTGTAGATGTTCTTTTACAAAAAGAAGAAACAAGGTCTGTGGCATTAGTTTCTCAGATCTTTATTGTAGATGTTCTTTTACAAAAAGAAGAAACAAGGTCTGTCGCATTAGTTTCTCAGATCTTTATTGTAGATGTTCTTTTACAAAAAGAAGAAACAAGGTCTGTGGCATTAGTTTCTCAGATCTTTATTGTAGATGTTCTTTTACAAAAAGAAGAAACAAGGTCTGACGCATTAGTTTCTCAGATCTTTATTGTAGATTTTCTTTTACAAAAAGAAGAAACAAGGTCTGACGCATTAGTTTCTCAGATCTTTATTGTAGATTTTCTTTTACAAGAAGTAACAAGGTCTTTGGCAATAGTTTCTCAGATCGTTACTATAGATTCAATTTGCTGTAAAACTGTTCTTAAAGAATAGAATTACAGTTCAGTATCTACATTTAATGCTGTTGTGCAAAGTTAAGGTTTCCTAGCTGTCATAAAAAAATTATTTGAAATTCGGCACGATGTACTAAGCTTTTGACTAAAGTGCCAGCAACGTAAAACCAGGGATAACTACTGGTAGTTTATCACAAGAGATGTATAGATGCTGACTCTGCAGTCCATGAAAAAACATTAAACTTTGTAAATAGCAAGATATTAATCTATTTAAAGTACTTTACATTCAATAAACCGCTACGAAAAGAAAATTTCGTCACTGTTTATTTTACTGTAAAAGCAAACATATTGGTAAGGTTTGCCAGTAAAATCTCAGGTTTACACTCTTAAATGTAAGGGCCCGAACTCTTCTGTGATTATCGCTTATGTCAAACTTCTAACATGATACAATTGGTAAATTTTAAGTTTTACCTCAGAGACACGTTAAATAACTTAATATTGATTGACGTGTTTGTTGCTAGCAAGAAAAGTAATCACCTACCATTTCCGTAGCTCGTAAAGCTCAAAAAATCATATCTTATTTATACTTTAGTATATTTTCAAACTCATAATGGTAAATCGTAAGAATTTCCAGTAAAACATTAGTTTACCAATTCATAATAGTCCAAGTTTAAACTTTTCTGTGATCATCTCATAAGGAAGTTTTATTACCATTCATTCAGTAAATCTTAGGTTTTACCTCCGACACTTGGTAAAACCTAACCTAACCTAACCGTATTGGACGTGCTCGCTACTAGCAAAAAAAGGAAATCGTTTTATCCTACAAAAATCTACCAACCGATATTAGTAAAATCCCCACATTTACCAAGTCATGTTAGTAAATCGTAAAGTTTACTAATAAAACTTAAGACTTACCGATATATGGGTAAACACTCAAACATAGGTGACTCCTCTCTCTCTCTCTGAGTGTGTGGGTGTATATATATATATATATATATATATATATATATATATATATATATATATATATATAAAGAGAGAGAGAGAGAGAGAGAGAGAGAGAGAGAGAGGAGAGAGGGGGAGAGAGAGAGAGAGGGTTATTATATGTTAGTTGTAAACAATTATTCCACCTTTAAGCGCAACAATCAATTTTTACCTTGTTATGAGGCAACTTTCGTCACTTGACCATTGTCAAATCCCCATAACGTCAGTCAACGGAATAATAATGGACAACGTTAAATGTCACAAATATATATGTATGTCTATATATATATATATATATATATATATATATATATATATATATATATATATATATATAAAGAGAGAGAGAGAGAGAGAGAGAGAGGAGAGAGGGGGAGAGAGAGGGGAGAGAGGGGGAGAGAGAAAGGGTTATTATATGTTAGTTGTAAACAATTATTCCACCTTTAAGCGCAACAATCAATTTTTACCCTGTTATGAGGCAACTTTCGTCACTTGACCATTGTCAAATCCCCATAAAGTCAGTCAACGGAATAATAATGGACAACGTTAAATGTCACAAATATATATGTATGTATATATATATATATATATATATATATATATATATATATATATATACATATATATATATATATATATATATATATATATATATATATATATATATATATATATATATATTTATAGGTTAGTTTTGGTTGGTAAAGTTATTTAGATTTTTTGGACTAGGAGACTGACAGACTTACCTTGGTAAGAGTCCACTCTGTAGTCTTGAAATAGAAACACATAAAAGCACTTAAACAATGATATATTTCAACCACACAGTGGTCTTTGTCAATCGAAGAGAAAACACAAAAAGAAATATGAGAGAATGAAATAAAATAATTGTAATCACAGATTATGTAGAGTAGAAATCAGATGTCACAGATGCACAGATTAAAGATATATATATATATTGTTTCCATGAACATATGAGTGATTATAGTTTATATAAGTCTGTCAGGGGAAAAGAGATAAGGCTATTTAAAAGAAAAAAAAAAAATGAATGGATTTATCTGATGTTGAGGTTAGGGGATTCTCTGGACTTGGTATACCACTGGTATGATAGTTCCCACCTTCTCAGTTCTGAGGGATTGCAATCAGGGGGGAGTGATTTAATTATTTTTGTGGTATAGCAGTCATCAAAAGTTGTGATGTTGTGACTCGCAGCATGTTGAGCTGTTGGTCTATCCATATTCATAATTTTAACATCATGTCTGTGGCCATTCATTCTGATATTCAGACCATCCGTGGTCAGGCCTATGTACTGTGCTGAGCAAAGTTTACATTGTAGCTGGTATATGACATTTTTCGATGTACAATTATGATGACCCTGTATTTTGAAGACCATTTTTGTTGTTTGGCTGTTGAAACTATTTGCTGAGGGGTGTATTGGACACGTCTTGCATCTAGGTCTATTACATGGGAAGGAGCCATGAGGAAGTTTGTGTGGTTTCTCTGCATCAGGGTGTGGTAGTTTAGAATGTACTAGGATGTTTTTCAAGTTGGGTGGTTGCTTGTACCAAATTTGCGGTGGATCGGTGAAAAGATTTTTGGTGTGGACGGAAGCTTGAAGAATTTTGAAGCCATCTCTCAATATCTTGTTGAGTTTATGTAGACCAGGATGGTAGTCAGTTATTAAAGACAGTTTATTTTGTTCTGTTTGTGGTTTATGGTGAACCGAGGATTGTGCTGAATGAATTTGGTTTTCAATGAGTTTTTTTGGGTATCCTCTTCTCTGGAAGGCTGTTGATATCTTTCTATTAAAATCTTCCATTAAATAGTTTCAACAGCCAAACAACAAAAATGGTCTTCAAAATACAGGGTCATCATAATTGTACATCGAAAAATGTCATATACCAGCTACAATGTAAACTTTGCTCAGCACAGTACATAGGCCTGACCACGGATGGTCTGAATATCAGAATGAATGGCCACAGACATGATGTTAAAATTATGAATATGGATAGACCAACAGCTCAACATGCTGCGAGTCACAACATCACAACTTTTGATGACTGCTATACCACAAAAATAATTAAATCACTCCCCCCTGATTGCAATCCCTCAGAACTGAGAAGGTGGGAACTATCATACAGTGGTATACCAAGTCCAGAGAATCCCCTAACCTCAACATCAGATAAATCCATTCATTTTTTTTTTTTTTTTTTCTTCCAAATAGCCTTATCTCTTTTCCCCTGACAGACTTATATAAACTATAATCACTCATATGTTCATGGAAACAATATATATATCTTTAATCTGTGCATCTGTGACATCTGATTTCTACTCTACACAATCTGTGATTACAATTATTTTATTTCATTCTCTCATATTTCTTTTTGTGTTTTCTCTTCGATTGACAAAGGCCACTGTGTGGTTGAAATATATCATTGTTTAAGTGCTTTTATGTGTTTCTATTTCAAGACTACAGAGTGGACTCTTACCAAGGTAAGTCTGTCAGTCTTCTAGTCCAAAAAATCTATATATATATATATATATATATATATATATAAAATTTATATTTATATTTATACTTATATATATATATATATATATATATATAATCTCTTGGATTTTTTAGTCCATTACGTTCGGTGAGATGAATGTTACTTTACATTAGTATATGACCATCCGAACTTAAATTTTGTGTAAATTTGTAAAACCTTACTAACAGAACGTTTTCAGCTGACAGTTTTCTGGTGACACATGAAAATCGCCACGGAGCGATTGAAAACGTTTTGTCTAAGTAATTTTTTACAAATTTACACAAAATTAAAGTTCAGATAGACGTAAATTAATGTAAAGTTATTAGTATATATATATATATATATATATATATATATATATATATATATATATATATATATATATATGTATATATATATATATATATATATATATATATATATATATATATATAATCAATGGGAACATTCTATAATAATAATACATATTAGGAATATATAACAATACTTTCTACAATATATACACCTCTGTGTATAAATGTCAACTAAACCAGAACGCAGCTACAAACACACTCTACCACTTTGATGTAAATTACGTTACAAGTTATTGCCAAACCTTTGGGTTCCGATATTGTTGACAACCAAACAAACGGTCGCCGCTGACAGAAACTAATTTTTAGAACTTCCTAAACGTACAAAAGCTCTGTAAACGTCATAATAATACTTTCCAAAAAAATAAACCAATTAAACTAATCACAAACTTAATTATAAAAAAGTTTAAACAGCCGCGAACCGTTCATTATCGAACACGGACAGCATTATTTTAATTAAACAACCAGACTGACAAAAACACGCAAAATAAAAGGACAACAAACAGTTCTACGAATACTTTACATGATTGATCCGGAGCAATGCCTTTGACAGATTATGAATTTATAAAAGAACTGAAAACCAATATCAACAAAATCCTTTCAACTATTGTGTGTCGTTTTAATTGGACTGTCATTAAAACGGGTCCTGTTTAGTTGTCAAACGTTATTGTGTATCGGTGGCCGGAGGGTGGGAGGGGGTTGGTAAAGACCCCGCGTCCATCAGACCGCTCCTACGAGATTACGCGGCCACAATGAGTATCTTTCTATGCAGCGCCCGTTCCGTTCCCGACTCTGATAATTTATATCCCCCCCTCTTCCCCAGGGCTTCTCAAAACGCTCGATCTGCCCTCGACTCAAAGAATAGACCAAACTAACTGCACATTCTTCCTTTCTTTTCCCATTTTCCATTTAGCATTCCAAGTTATTCCTGAAGGAAACCGTATGAGTACGTATCCAGCATACGAAGAAATTAAACGTATACAGAATTCGGAATTTCTGAAGTTATAAACACTCAACATTCACGTGCAATAAATTTGTAAAACTGTATTGTCAACCTCACAATAAACTCAACACACGAGCAAACATTGTTTTATTATTTGCCTCTCATTGGTAATTAGTTAAGGCTTCTATGAACATTTCGGGCCCAGCTTAGTTGCGCAAGGAGTCTAACTTGACGGCGATGAACTACATGTAGGCGTAAAATGATTTCGTGATACCTCATCCGTTTTTTGTCTTTTATGTTTACTTACTAAAATTACTAAGTAGCTAAAGACGTATAACTTAAGAAAAGTAAAAAAAAACTTACTGAAAAAAATGTTTTTGAGTGCGCTAAGCGACCTTAGTTCGTAGGTTGGACGCTAGAATGTGTTGAGCTAGGCTGCAACAGTTTTGACAATGTATTCTCTATATTGTGCTCAAAGAGTGTAGGCCTATGTTGTATGTACTTAAGTTGTTCAAGTAGGACTAATACGTTTTTCTTTTGTGTTTTGGTGTATATATGTAAACTCAGTATTGTTTTAGAGTTTTGAAACGTAGTTCTTTTTTGTGAAGAATTTCCAGGTTCTGGTTGATGTCTGTAAATTGAGGAATGTTTCTATTTGGTTAGCAAAAGATGTGTTCCTGTCAAATTTTATTTAATTACTTTTGTTAGTACTAAATACAATGGAAAATTGTATTATTAAAAAAAATGTAGACACCTCTTTAAAGACTATTTACAGTATAAATATTAATCTTCAAGGATAAATTCCCAAGCAATAATTAAAAGTTGTTTCTAGCGCCACTAGTGATATTTTGTTGAACTGCAAGAACCGTTGTGAGGTAAACAATCAGCTGTAAACAGACTACAAACTTGTGTCGTTCAAGCGAAATACTTGCTCAGACGTTTTATTTTACAAAGAAAACAAGACTGTTAAACAAAATCGGAACTTGGTGTAAACTTTAAATCTAGTTATGTTTACGTAAACAGTTGCTTAAACTACATTGTGATTAATGGGCGCGTAAACAACTGCAAGTTCTGCCTGCTTCTGCTGAAGAACGCAGTTACTGGAAATGCAGATGATTATGGTCATGTGATATGGAGGTAGTTCGCTAGAGGTTGGCTCCACGAGTCCTAGGCGGGTTTTGGGGGCCCAGACCCGGTAAAAGAAAAATAATAATAATAAAAAAAAATGGTCAAACCCATCTGGAGAACACTAAGAATATGTAAGATAACGGTTCGAATGAGCGGTCAAAAATCCATTGATATGTAAAGAACGGATTAAACCCCCAAAATATACGCCACTCAGGGGCGTAGCCAGGGTGCACAGGGGCACGTGCCCTCTCCCCAAAACCATGTACTGACTACGCCCCTGAAGCCAAGAAATAACGTTTTACGTATTCTTTTTTTTTAATCCCAAACGACAACAATATAGTAATAAACACAAAGTACAAATTTTATATTTAATTAAAAGAAGACGATTTTCACACAATACGTAACTAAATAAAAGTATTACGTCACAACTAACAAAACAATTAACGAAAACTGTTTTACGAAATTTGTAAACATTGTTCATTAACAAAGCAAAAAGTAAACAGCGCCAAGTTTGGACTGTCTTTATAAAAGAAACTTAACCACAACAAAAATTAAAATAATCTGAAATAGATTTATATACACATTCTTTATAAAAAAAAACTTTAAATATGTAACGATCACTCAGTGTAAAAAATGTAAATATTAAAAAATATTGTTTTATAACAATAAACATTCCATTCAATGACTTGTCGCTATTCGATACTAAACACTAAAAAACCGAATGGAATCTAGACTTTCATTGCTTAATATTCAAATGAGAATGAAAGATTACTTCAGAACGAGAAGTGAAGCTAGAATGAATAATATTTTTTTTGTAAATTCTGTTGACTTTTGATAAGTAGCGGACCTCTCTTCAAGTCCCGCATCTTAACTGTAAACACTATAAATAAAAACGTAAAATCTCCGAGTCGTGGAATAGTTGAAGATCCGCGCAAAAACTGACAGCCAACACCTTCGCTCATAAATCAAGGCGCACTTTATATCTCCAACGCGTGTTTTTATATTTCCTACAGAGAATACTGTGTTTATGTGCGAAATTGTACAACAAACAAGTCAACAGACTGTATTATACGTATGAACATAGAAGGGCGACAACAAACCGAATTAATCAGAACTAAAATATATTAAAAGTTTACATAAAATACAAGTTACTTGAGATTAAACAGCTATGTACATTTCGATGACCATGTCGTCATCATCAGAGAGTCTTATTACAAAATTAAAATCTAGCTAATCAAAAAGTTACAAACCTAGTCTCTCTAGTTTGTAACTTCTTGTTTGATAGATAGTAATTTTGTAATAGGACCCTCTGATGATAACATGGTCATCTAAATGTACATAAGGGTTTAATCTTAAGTCACTTGTATTATTTGTTTTTTTTAAAATTATTTTTGTGGTATTGGGGCTTTTTCCAGTATTTTCTTTGTAATATATTGTACCACTATGCTCCTGATACTGTATATAGTACAATCCTGATACTACATAATCTAGTAATAAAATACAGTACGGATATTAGTTGAGAATTACGCCATAAGGGTGCGTGTTTCAAGAGTGACGTTATGATTGTATATTAATCCACGTTTTAACCACTATTTCTAGTTTGCGACATTTAACACGTCCTTGTTTCTTGTTTAAACAACATTCGTGAATAAAAAACAAAATTGAGTTAAGGTAGTGTTTATCTAGAATTACCCAATTTAAAGTTTGTTTCAAATTTTACATTGTCTATAATTGCTTTTATTATTTACATATATTTTTATTTTTAAGGAAAAATCCACTTGACGAAAGGTAGGTGTATTAAAAATAGGACTATAGAAAGAACACTAACTTTCCTCTTAGTTTCTTTGGAAGTATGGTTCACGTGGGAAGGAATGCTTCACGGAATTTAACCGAGGTTAAAGAGATATGTCCAGCTGTTAATCATTCAACGCTAAAACCTAAATTAGGATAATTGAAGAATTTAAAGAGAAAGATTTAGACAGTTCATCAATAAACCATTAAAAATAGGACTACAGAAAGGGCACTAATTTTCCTCTTAGTTTCCCTTGGAATTAAGGCTCGCGTGGTTAGGGACGCTTCGTCGAAATAGACCGGCGCTATGTCGGGGTTAAAGATATATGTGTCCCCTGTTAACCGTTCAAGAGATGCTAAAACTGTTAACCTATGCTAAAACTTAAAGAGATAATTTAAAAGCAGAGTAAGACAGTTGATGCATAAACGAGGCCACGATTGTTTCTACACTGAGCAGCTCACGTTAATGCGTTGTAACTCATCTGACCGCCCCATAAAACTAAACTAGACGCTGAGGTGTCGGCGATTTGGTATCATTAACATGAGACGAGCTAAATCCCGATGCCTGTCTATGAGTGTTTATGGGTCTCTATGGCATTAACCCGGCGTCAATGATTGTACATACATCACAGATACGCTACGGATATCTTATGCGGTTCGTGCTTCACACTAAATATATAGACACATTAAGTTTGATATATCGTTAAATACTCGGTGCATTCCTGAAGATGTCGTGAGGTCAAACCGAAGTAATATTAACCCAATAAGAGACACTCCCGCTGGGCGAGGTTAGAAACTTGCCAAAACATAATATCTACATATTGCGCACCTCTATCATCGTAGACCAACTCTCTCACAACTTCGGACATTAAGTTCTTTGAAACTAAACTTTTTAAACAAATTTCATAATTGAAATTTTATTAATTTTCTGCATTCCACATGTAATAGTCTATATATTAACAAACCTTATTCCTGGCAGTTCAGAAAATCTTCAGGAATACGAGAGTAATAAAAAATAACTGGCGCTACCGCCCCAAAAATCTAAGATTTTGAAAAAAGATATTAATAGCTTCACAACCAACACAATACTTTGAAATGACGATTTTGTTTCAAAAAGAGCACTTTATTATTCTGCATTGGAATTTAGCTACAAAGTATCCAGCTACGGTAGATTTGGTTTTTAAAAGAAATTATGTTGACTAAGGCACGGAGTAAATAACGTTAAAAATGATACACGGCCTGTTTGTTCTTTGCGTCGAATCAAGATTTTTTTGATTATGATTGAAAAAATGTTAATTTGTAAATGGATATTTATTAGGAGTTTTATATTTTGTCGATTTTTATTATGTTTTATGTATTTTATAAATAGTAAGTTATGATGTATAGTTGTTTAATTAAAATTGAGCTCTTGATAAGGAATTTCGGAAAGAAATTCTAAACGTTGAATGTTTTAAAAAGCAAAAATTGTCTGTGATCTGTCATTAGCCTATATAAAAAATTAATAGTTATTAACAGACATTAAATAAAAATATTAGTTAAGAATCCTTCTATTACGTCACACTCTCGTGATATATATCTTGTACAAATTTTCATTCCTTAATAAAATACGTATTTATTCATCCAATCAAATTGAATTACATTTTTTTAAACCTATAGTGGATGATAATTGATGTTAATACAGGTTTTTTTCAAATATTTATTCCTAACAAAATTATAAATTAAAATCCGAGGATCTAACCGGGTTCGAACTAAGAATGATCATGTTCAACGTCTAACGCGTTTTAGCACTCTGCCAACTTTCCAATACCCAGAAATTAATTCCTCAAAGACGTATATGAATCCCCCCTTAATCTGGTTGTCGTCGAAATCTCCACTGTACAACCTTAAACTGTTGGCATGGTTACAAAATATTATAAATAGTGCTGTGAGTCTAAACATGAATGAAAACAATAGAATAAACCAAAAAACTAGAAATAGGCAAACAATGATAAAAAAAAGTTTCTTTCTTGACCTCAGTAGGAATTTACTGTTAAAAAAAATTTATTACTTGTTTATTTATAGCTCAATTATACACATTTTTTAAATTATTAAATTTTTGGTACGGCAACACTAGGTTTTATTTTATCCGAGTCCCCAAAGACGTCCTTAATCCTTAGGTATAATTTTTTGCCAATGGGTATGCAAATAATTACAAAAATTGGAAAGCCCTTAACTTGGAAAGTACGTAACTGGAAAGTACGTAATAACTTTAAGAACTGCAATTGCGAAATATTTTATTATTGAAGCGTAATTTCTTTAGAAGCGCCTTGAATGCACAACTATCATTCCGCCACATAAAAATATTTTCCGTCGCATTTCCAAAGTTGAACGGATTGTCCCGAAGTTATCCGAAAACAAAACACGACGCTTCGAATTCAGTCGGTTAATATTAACAGCTGTATGCGTCTTCGTTTAGCAGTTACTGTATTTGGAGGTTATGTTTCAGAGCAAGGTCTTATATATTCAGATATACTGTATATCTATTTTAATTAAACGATAGCATATGATTTCATACAACAGCTCGTGGTTGTTATATTACTTTCAGTATCGTAAATTATTAGAAACTAATGCTATTCAATAGTATTTAAAAGTTAATAAAAATATTAATTTGTTATTCAATTCATTATTTATTATTCTAAATAATAATAAATACTTATGATTATTAATGAATTGAATATAATAACAAAAAACGATATAGGGTACTTGTTTGAAGTAAAAACGTCTTTAGGCGTGTCTTGCACATTTTAAGTACCCAGTTCAGTTTAACTTTTAAAATCTATGATTTTAAATGACAACTTTTTGAAAATTAGTCTTTGTGGGCTTATTAACTATATTTTTCATTCAGTTTGATTTCACCAGTCAGCAAGTCCACCCACGGCCGTCACATATTAAAGAAAGGGTCGATGGACTTCATACTGTATTTACGTATGCAGTAACACTTAGCACTTAGGGAAGGTGTCTACATATATATGAGTGGCATAGTGTGGTGAGCGTGACCTTAGTAGATGCGACAAGCCTGACAAACTTTCGGGTAAAGCAAACATAACGCACGACAAAGCTATTAACACAATCAGTAAATATGGTCAGTAACTCACTGTTACACTTTCGGGTAAAGCAAACATATCGCACGACAAAGCTATTAACACAATCAGTAAATATGGTCAGTAACTCACTGTTACACTTTCGGGTAAAGCAAACATAACGCACGACAAAGCTATTAACACAATCAGTAAATATGGTCAGTAACTCACTGTTACACTTTCGGGTAAAGCAAACATATCGCACGACAAAGCTATTAACACAATCAGTAAATATGGTCAGTAACTCACTGTTACACTTTCGGGTAAAGCAAACATAACGCACGACAAAGCTATTAACGCAATCAGCAAATATGGTCAGTAACTCACTGTTACACTTTCGGGTAAAGCAAACATATCGCACGACAAAGCTATTAACACAAGCAGCAAATATGGTCAGTAACTCACTGTTACACTTTCGGGTAAAGCAAACATAACGCACGACAAAGCTATTACCACAAGCAGCAAATATGGTCAGTAACTCACTGTTACACTTTCGGGTAAAGCAAACATATCGCACGACAAAGCTATTAACACAATCAGCAAATATGGTCAGTAACTCACTGTTACACTTTCGGGTAAAGCAAACATAACGCACGACAAAGCTATTACCACAAGCAGCAAATATGGTCAGTAACTCACTGTTACACTTTCGGGTAAAGCAAACATAACGCACGACAAAGCTATTAACACAAGCAGCAAATATGGTCAGTAACTCACTGTTACACTTTCGGGTAAAGCAAACATAACGCACGACAAAGCTATTACCACAAGCAGCAAATATGGTCAGTAACTCACTGTTACACTTTCGGGTAAAGCAAACATATCGCACGACAAAGCTATTAACACAATCAGCAAATATGGTCAGTAACTCACTGTTACACTTTCGGGTAAAGCAAACATAACGCACGACAAAGCTATTACCACAAGCAGCAAATATGGTCAGTAACTCACTGTTACACTTTCGGGTAAAGCAAACATAACGCACGACAAAGCTATTAACACAAGCAGCAAATATGGTCAGTAACTCACTGTTACACTTTCGGGTAAAGCAAACATAACGCACGACAAAGCTATTACCACAAGCAGCAAATATGGTCAGTAACTCACTGTTACACTTTCGGGTAAAGCAAACATATCGCACGACAAAGCTATTAACACAAGCAGCAAATATGGTCAGTAACTCACTGTTACACTTTCGGGTAAAGCAAACATAACGCACGACAAAGCTATTAACACAATCAGCAAATATTGTCAGTGACTCACTGTTATAAAGTTTGGCCAACAGTTACACAACAGTTCCCCACAGCCGATGACAGTCCCTCGGTTTAAGTCCTTACTACGTTTGCTAATTCCATCACAAAGGCATACATCCTGAATCTCACGTCTTTGGGTTTGCCTGTGGGTCTAAAGACTTTCGTATTGGGACGTTATTCATTTAGAAATCGTGAAAAGTCTTGTATTTACCCGAAACAAGGCAATATTTGTTGACAAAAGCGCCACGTGACTGCGAACCTATACATTATGCAACTGTGATGAGTTTATGGCGTGGACACAAAGACCGGGCAGATGTCACCCGCCATTTTGTTGGAGCTGGTATCATATGGAAATTAGAAGCCATGTGGCCACACAGACAACATTTCTTCTTGCTCTTTTCGTTTCTTTGAATAAATATACACGCTGTACAAGGTAAAATACCGTTTAATAGTAGTGACAAGGTGCACAATGAGAAATGAGAATAGAATACAAAAAACAAAATGAAGTAAATTATTGTAACCACACGTCAAATAACAACGAAAATATAAATATAATTTCAAACAGCTGTTTGATTTTTGAAGTGAATACGTCTTTCCATATACATAATTAAATATTGATAAGGGAAAAATCTTTGAGTTACCTCTATCACACCTGTGGTGTGTGTGTGTGTGTGTGTGTGTGTGTGCGCGCACACACACACGCGCGATTGTGTTTGTGTTTGAGAGACAGAGAGAGGGAGGGAGTGTGTGTGTGTGTGTGTGTATGAGAGAGAGAGATGATTTTGCCACTATACGACCTATTAATAATTAAAAGCTCTTATTAGCCTTTTTGATCCAAACGTCCGATTTTACAGACGTGTTGAAAAATCTCGGTCGACCCCGGACATTCGCAAAAACTTTGTTTCAAGAATCGAAGGGAAAATGGTAAAAAGATTACGGTAAAAGATACAACCCATTAAGAGAAAAGACCTGGGAAACCAACTTTTCTTTATTCTTAAGTAATTTCAATTACGCATTTTTATCATTTTTTTAAAAGGAGGTGTAACAAGACTAATTATCATCTTTAGAGAGTATTTCGGATTTACGACCCTGCACGCCTGTTATTTTTCTGTATCTAGAAAGTATATCCCCCTTCAATTATACCTATATTTACAATCCATTCCAATCCTAAGTAGATGACAATAGTCATACTGGGTTGGGTGATTTTGTTAGCATTTTGAAAACCTAGAAATTGTTCTACAAGTTAATTTGTTCAACTTATTATGTGTGTGTTTTGTATTTTTACAATATATCTATTCCTAAATTTCACTCCTGTGCAGTCGTGATGTTAAGTTTATCTTTACACGTATCTACCACTACAAAGGACTTCGCTAAATCAATGGCCCTATGTGTGCGTACATAGCTGACCACGGTTTGTCATAGTCTTATCATAGTCACAACACGAGGCAGTTATGTTGTCTTTGTTAGATAAGATTTCCATTTAGGAAACATCATTTTAGCAGCCTTATGTATCTGAAGGCAGAGTCAGCTGCTGAGTGTGCGTCTTCGGTGGAGCTAGATGTCGCCGTCGTGTCGAGTTGCGCCGAAGCTGGACCTATTAATCGGTCTACTTCTTTCCCACTCACAAAAACGTCTCAAATCAAGAACTTTGTTTCGTCCTAAACACATGTGCTTAATGAAAGACTAAATCTGAATAACTGATACTAAATTTTAGAAATTATTTGGAATACAAAAGTTAAAAAACAGAAAAGGCAATTTTTGTAAATTGTTTCTGATTTGTAAAAAGGCGAAATTGTAAATTGATTTATGTAATCAACCACTTTGATATGATAAAACAATGCTACAAAAGTAAAACAAGCGGGTCTTTTTTCAATAAATGTGCTAAATATATCTAATAATAGTATTCATTGTGAAAAATTCCAGGATGAGTTTATTTGTTTACGTCACTACTAATCAACACATTCAACTCCGATAAAACAATGTTTTGAAAGTAAAACGGTGAACTTATATAAATTGTTGATAACAATTATGTTATATAGCATCTTTATTCATTGTGAAAACATTTCATGGGGGGGGGGAGTTTATTTGTTTAAGTCCCGCTGAAGTTAAAAACATTTCCTTAGTCTCATCAACACCGTTAAATCCCATGAAACAATTCTTCTAAGCAAAATAGTCGCTCATCATCAATTTTTGTTAACAAATGTGTTAAATACATTCAAGATTACTATTCATTGTGAAAACAATTCAGGACTAGTCTATTTGTTTAAGTCACTGCTGTGGTTAAGAGGACACGTCCTGAATGTTATCAACACTGTTAAATCCCATGAAACAATTCTTCTAAGCAAAATAGTCGCTCATCATCAATTTTTGTTAACAAATGTGTTAAATACATTCAATATTACTATTCATTGTGAAAACAATTCAGGACTAGTCTATTTGTTTAAGTCACTGCTGTGGTTAAGAGAACACGTCCTGAATGTTATCAACACTGTTAAATCCAATAAAACAATTCTTCTAAAGCAAAATAGTCGCTCATCATCAATTTTTGTTAACAAATGTGTTAAATACATTCAAGATTACTATTCATTGTGAAAACAATTCAGGACTAGTCTATTTGTTTAACTCACTGCTGTGGTTAAGAACACGCCCTGAATGTTATCAACACTGTTAAATCCAATAAAATATTCTTAAAAAGCAAAATAGTCGCTCATCATCAATTTTTGTTAACAAATGTGTTAAATACATTCAAGATTACTATTCATTGTGAAAACAATTCAGGACTAGTCTATTTGTTTAAGTCACTGCTGTGGTTAAGAACACGCCCTGAATGTTATCAACACTGTTAAATCCAATAAAATATTCTTAAAAAGCAAAATAGTCGCTCATCATCAATTTTTGTTAACAAATGTGTTAAATACATTCAAGATTACTATTCATTGTGAAAACAATTCAGGACTAGTCTATTTGTTTAAGTCACTGCTGTGGTTAAGAACACGTCCTGAATGTTATCAACACTGTTAAATCCAATAAAACAATTCTTCTAAAGCAAAATAGTCGCTCATTATCAATTTTTGTTAACAAATGTGTTAAATACATTCAAGATTACTATTCATTGTGAAAACAATTCAGGACTAGTCTATTTGTTTAAGTCACTGCTGTGGTTAAGAACACGTCCTGAATGTTATCAACACTATTAAATCCAATAAAATATTCTTAAAAAGCAAAATAGTCGCTCATTATCAATTTTTGTTAACAAATGTGTTAAATACATTCAAGATTACTATTCATTGTGAAAACAATTCAGGACTAGTCTATTTGTTTAAGTCACTGCTGTGGTTAAGAACACGTCCTGAATGTTATCAACACTGTTAAATCCAATAAAATATTCTTAAAAAGCAAAATAGTCGCTCATTATCAATTTTTGTTAACAAATGTGTTAAATACATTCAAGATTACTATTCATTGTGAAAACAATTCAGGACTAGTCTATTTGTTTAACTCACTGCTGTGGTTAAGAACACGCCCTGAATGTTATCAACACTGTTAAATCCAATAAAATATTCTTAAAAAGCAAAATAGTCGCTCATCATCAATTTTTGTTAACAAATGTGTTAAATACATTCAAGATTACTATTCATTGTGAAAACAATTCAGGACTAGTCTATTTGTTTAAGTCACTGCTGTGGTTAAGAACACGCCCTGAATGTTATCAACACTGTTAAATCCAATAAAATATTCTTAAAAAGCAAAATAGTCGCTCATCATCAATTTTTGTTAACAAATGTGTTAAATACATTCAAGATTACTATTCATTGTGAAAACAATTCAGGACTAGTCTATTTGTTTAAGTCACTGCTGTGGTTAAGAACACGTCCTGAATGTTATCAACACTGTTAAATCCAATAAAACAATTCTTCTAAAGCAAAATAGTCGCTCATTATCAATTTTTGTTAACAAATGTGTTAAATACATTCAAGATTACTATTCATTGTGAAAACAATTCAGGACTAGTCTATTTGTTTAAGTCACTGCTGTGGTTAAGAACACGTCCTGAATGTTATCAACACTATTAAATCCAATAAAATATTCTTAAAAAGCAAAATAGTCGCTCATTATCAATTTTTGTTAACAAATGTGTTAAATACATTCAAGATTACTATTCATTGTGAAAACAATTCAGGACTAGTCTATTTGTTTAAGTCACTGCTGTGGTTAAGAACACGTCCTGAATGTTATCAACACTATTAAATCCAATAAAATATTCTTAAAAAGCAAAATAGTCGCTCATTATCAATTTTTGTTAACAAATGTGTTAAATACATTCAAGATTACTATTCATTGTGAAAACAATTCAGGACTAGTCTATTTGTTTAAGTCACTGCTGTGGTTAAGAACACGTCCTGAATGTTATCAACACTGTTAAATCCAATAAAATATTCTTAAAAAGCAAAATAGTCGCTCATTATCAATTTTTGTTAACAAATGTGTTAAATACATTCAAGATTACTATTCATTGTGAAAACAATTCAGGACTAGTCTATTTGTTTAACTCACTGCTGTGGTTAAGAACACGCCCTGAATGTTATCAACACTGTTAAATCCAATAAAATATTCTTAAAAAGCAAAATAGTCGCTCATCATCAATTTTTGTTAACAAATGTGTTAAATACATTCAAGATTACTATTCATTGTGAAAACAATTCAGGACTAGTCTATTTGTTTAAGTCACTGCTGTGGTTAAGAACACGCCCTGAATGTTATCAACACTGTTAAATCCAATAAAATATTCTTAAAAAGCAAAATAGTCGCTCATCATCAATTTTTGTTAACAAATGTGTTAAATACATTCAAGATTACTATTCATTGTGAAAACAATTCAGGACTAGTCTATTTGTTTAAGTCACTGCTGTGGTTAAGAACACGTCCTGAATGTTATCAACACTGTTAAATCCAATAAAACAATTCTTCTAAAGCAAAATAGTCGCTCATCATCAATTTTCGTTAACAAATTTGCTAAATATATATTCACAATTACTATTCATTGTGAAAACATTTCAGATTGAGTTCATTTGTTAACAGCAACGCTATGGTTTAGAACACTTCCTGTCTGCAAACAACACCGTTGACTCTTTTAAAACAAATAACACACTTTCTGTTTGTAATGTACGACATTCTTCCGTAAACGTACAGCATTGTTATTTTATCACGAGCTACCTACACGCGCTGATATGATATCTTAAGAACAACAATACACAGTGTCGCATATTACTATACACCCGTTTGTGAAATATTTAAAACGAGATATGAACGCCATATGCTGAGCCTCATCTAACGTAGCACAGATTCCTCGAGTGAATAAGTATCAGAACGGATTACAGAAGAAGTTGTTTTTATCTGTGTTAGAGTAAACAGGGGGGATTTAGTACTCGCAGGTGTGAGTCGAGTCAGTTACAGTCGTAATAACTTCGCCGCTGACTTGATTTCAATAACAATCCCGACAGAGTTTGAGCGTCGCGGGGAAGGACTGACAGTAAATCATAAACATGTCTTATCGAAGTTCTGTTGTGTGTTTTACGCCGTGCTTTGGCGACATTTCACGAGCGTGTAATAAATACGGCGAGTTAGTGCCAACACAGAGTGCACTGGCGTGAGCTGTGATTGTCTTTGCCTAACCTAAAACCGCTCCGGTAAATGCAACAATCTCGTACGACAGACTTAACGCTCAGCTGTGCCAATTTATAATCTCATAAACATGAGGCTAAGCGTTATAGGTATGATTGAAACGATCGAGCCGCACAATTATAAAGTCGCCTTATAATGTTCATCGGATCTTGGTTTATATTGGACATTATGTAGTAATGTTTATAGTTGAGATTTACCTATTATGGTATCGCGGCGAAGGAAAAATCTGCGGCAACAGTCCTCATGAAACATAACCGCTATTGTTCCTTCTATGAATGATTTGATGGGACTCAAACAGTCTTTATGACACATTTGTTGGTCGGATAATTGGCGCTTATGAACAACTAAATTAATTGCCTTGTAGGATCAACCCCGTAAAATAGGTACAATAGTTTGTCCCCGCCTATCTTAGTTTTTTTTATCTTACTGGCGCATTGGTTTTTTTATTAATAAATATATAATACAGTGTTCCAATTTATAGAAGACAAATATATACACCTCCAAATATCTACACCGCTAAACATGCAACCCGTCAAACATGTATAACGTCAAATATAAACACCACACAATGTGTATCCCGCCAAATGTGTACACCGCCAAATATGTACACTACCAAATATGTATACCACCAGCTCTGTACTCCACCACATCAGTAAACCGCCAAACACGTATACACCCCATGAAATATGGACCTCGCCAAATGTGTAAACTGCCAAGTATGTACCCCGCTAAACGTGTATATTGTCAAATATGTACTCCAACAAATACGTACACCGTCAAATATGTACCCCACCAAAATGGTATACCGTTAAACGTGACGTGTAAACCACCATATCAGTCTAACGCCAATCTGTAAACCGTCAAATATATTCCCCGTCAAATATGTATCTCACCAAACGTGTATATCGTCAAATATATACATCGCCAATTTGTACACAGTCAAATGTGTATACAGTTTGTCGTGTGTTAAAAAGTTTGAATAAAGAAAGAAAAGATAGCAGAACATGTTCACCTAGAAAACGGACAAACGTATTCACCACCAAACGTTATACAACCAAACGTGAATAATATCAATTGTGTTCTCCATCAAACGTTATACCACTAAACGTGTATAATACCAATCGTGTTCACCACCAAACGTTATACCGCAAAATATGTCTAATATCAAAAAAAGTGTTAACCACCAAACGTGTCTAATAACAAACGTTATACAGCCAAACTTGTTCACGACCAAATGTTATACATCCAAACGTGTCTAATTCCAAACGTGTTCACCACCAAATGTTATACTACCAAACCGGTTTACCTCCAAATGTGTTTACCATCAAACGCTATACTGCTAAGCGTGTCTAATACCAAACGTGTTTACCACCAAATGTTATACTGCCAAATGTGTTCACCACCAAACTTTATACCGCTAAAATTGCCTAATACCAAACGTGTTCACCATCAAACTTTATACCTTTAAACGTGTCTAATACCAAACGTGTTCACCACCAAACTTTA
This sequence comes from Prosapia bicincta, assembly GCA_036971475.1. Lineage (NCBI taxonomy): Eukaryota > Metazoa > Arthropoda > Insecta > Hemiptera > Cercopidae > Prosapia > Prosapia bicincta. The sequence continues at coordinate 239,028,420 of JBAIZL010000001.1, forward strand.
TACCGCTAAACGTGTCTAATACCAAAAGAGTTCACCACCAAATTTTATATCGCCAAACGTGTTCACCCCCAAACATTATACCGCCAAACGTGTCTAATACCAAAAGAGTTCACCACCAAATTTTATACCGCCAAAAGTATTCACCACCGAATGTTACCCCTTGCTCATTCCAAACCACCAAGTCTCTTCTTATTGGAATAATAAAACACACAAAAACTACAAAAAAACGTGTGCTTGTAGCCAGATTCAATTCGCAGTTATCGACCATGTGTAATACAATCTTACTATACTCAACTTGTGTGTTTGCATTGTACAATTTATTTCGCAAAATAAATTTAGCGAATTTGTTTGTGAAGCCGTCTTGTTCAACAATTCGTCGTAAATAAGATGCCGTCACTCTCTGTGGCACATTTTTATCAATGTTCCAGTTTTACGAAACTGTTCAAACATTTAGCGGCATAAATATATCACGCAAATCTCAGATATATATCCTTCCAAATTGATTAGACACTATGTTATCGCTTCCCAGTGTTTATTTACGGCGCGGCGAAGATAAGGCAGAATGTCGCAAAGGAAAAAATTCGTGAAAAAAGACAGATGTGGCAGTCTGCGCGTTTTTAGCGAGCGACCCTGGAACGGTTTTTCCACCGTGATCATATTTTGCGCCTAAATTTCGCAAACATATTTACGATGTATTCATTAGCACGTGTTGCTTGGTAGGCCTATGTGACGTATTTAGTAACCTAGATAAGCTCATACAGAGCGTAGAGTATCAGTTCCTGAGGAATACCAGAGTATCATGCCCGTTCCTTATTCTTGCTTTAATCCATCTACCTTTCTTACCAGGGCGTAACGGTCTTTCTACCCGTTAGAGAGTAGGTCCAATTTTAAGTTCATGAGTTAAAATCCTAGTTGACAATGAGACACATCCGACACCGCTATTGTCAATTGTAAGCCTACACAACGTAAGTGCTACTATATGCAAGTGACTGGGTATTCATAAATACTACATACAGTGTATAAATCATTGTTTTTAACTAAACGTTACTTTTTAACGCTATTGACTATTTCTGGAAAACGAAATACTTGTTTGGAACTCCACTAATGAGCTTAATGTTAGTGCGTTTTCATGTTAAAATAAAATTGCTGTTGTATTGAACTATTAGGCATACTGCCGTAAGTAACTCGAACATGTTACCGCTCGCAGGTTGGCAGCACTGCATTGCACATCCAACAAGCCCGCGGGCACACATGCGCCCCTAGTATGACCGACATAGTATAGACATGACATTTCCATCCGCTTTGACCAAAGCATGTACACCACTGTTTATTGGAACTGTATTGTTGTTAACGAATAAAATTAACAGTACCCAAGTGAAATCACACGAAAAATAAGTATCCAATAAAGTTTATGCTCTTTTCTGTTGAAACGCATTAAAATTTTAGCCTTTAATTATTTTACCTTATTGTATAACGATTCAATCATACCCAAGTCACTGCCCTACGATGCTTTTTAAGGCTAAAAATTAATTAATCACATGAACTCAACATTTTACAATCACATAAAAGAAACAGGACACAAATACACAGACATTTACCATAACCTAGAAATCTTACACATCAACAAAAGGAAAACATCTCAACACACTAGAACAATATGAAACTTACAAACACAAAGTACAAACATATTAAACGAACAAACCCAATATAAATCACACATACTTTTTGATACTATCGAAAACTTGCCTTTAAAACTGTCTCCGCTAAACCCAACAACTCCAAACAGAAGACACTGATGAAGATCGCCACATATCGATCGAAAACGTTGTGTCTCAGTTTATAAAATTTAAAGATCGGATAGTCATATAAACTAATGTTAAAGTGAATAATTAAGTTTTACCAAACGTAAAGGACTACCAAATTCAAAAGTTTAAGAATTAATAAGTTATTACAAAATTTATCGTACCACATTTCAAAAGCACTTTCTGCATTTCCACAAAAGACATTCAAGAAGCACTACAATCGGCCTATTTATTACAAATACTTTATTCACTTCTCAACTAACCTTCAACAAGAATCTTACCTGATATTTTCGAGAACTATACTACATTGTTCCCATCAGAAGACTTCGCCAGTAGTAAAGAGCGACGTTAGGAATGCACTTTAATGTAACTCTCGAAAGTCGACTAGCAGAAATTATCGAGTAAGATGATGGTTTAAGTACATTAAAGTACAATTTATGCATAACACTGTGTTCTTAATCTGTAAAATTTAAATATGTTTTGATAGTTCAAAAGTTAATAAATAATATATTATTAATTATCGACGAAAAGTTAACAGCTGACAATAAATTTCGAAATCTTGTTGTAGTTCATGACGAGCTGGTTGTTAATCACTTATTACACTTTGAAATTACTTGCAACCAGACATTCTGTTAACTATAAATTGTTAAATTGTTAACTTACATGATGAGGTTGAAGAAATCGTAATACGAAAACGTTTCCTTCAAATATAAGGTCCTTCATAACAATTTCAAAACTTATATACTTAACAGAATATCTGTTCGCAAATGATTTCAAGTGCAATAAGTAGCTAACATTATTTATAAATGGTAGACAAACAAGAGACGGCTTGTGCAGTGTGTCAGAAGAAGTTGAAGTACGTAGCCTTGTTCAACGCAAAGTGTTACCAAAGAAAGACAGTTTGAAAAGGCTTTCAAGGACGAAACGTTTTTCAGATTCGGAGAGATCTTTGGGGCCAAGAAAGTATAGTCAGATGAATCCAAATTCCGCCTAGGCCGCACCAAGAAGTAAAAGGTTTGAATGTTCCTAACCGCGATATGATGACGAAGAATGGTTATTTAATCAAACGATTAAATAAGGACCAAGACCAAGACTGAAGGTCCGACCCTTAGACGAGGCCAACCGAGAGTTGATAAAGGCCCGATTGCACTACCTGGACCGAACTTATCAGACGGGGAATTGATGTAAGGAAACCTGCCAGTTCCGAAGGTTCTAATGGTCCGGAATAATTCTGGAAAAGCGGTAGAAAAAGTGACTGGCTGGAGTTCATCTCGTTCCAGGCGCGGGCAGGTCACCAGTTCAGGGCTTATAGTGGTCCAAGCCAGTCTCGGGCCTATCGTAATCACGATTTTGAGGTTAGATTAGTTCGAGCGTGGATTAAAATGCTGGATTACAGATTCTCTCCATTAAGCTACAAATTTGTGTTCTTTGACTAGGAGGTAGGTAGGAAGACAGGAACTCCCGGTCACCTTTCTTCTTTTCACCATCTTTTCTCTTCTTTATATTTTCCACAAAACACTCTTGCTGAAGTACAAAATTAAATGTGATCTAAATGTTTGAAAATGAAAACCCTGTAGTATAACTTTTGAAAATCAATTCTAAAAAAAATCAAGTAAATTATTGTTCAAGTAGCCAACATTAAAATTTAAGTGTACAAACACACACAAACACACAAACACACACACATACACACAAACACACACACACACACACACACACACACACACACACACACACACACACACACACACCCACCCACACACACACACACACACACGCCTAATTAGAAAGGGTAGAACTTTGTTGTACAGTATATATTTTGGGTTGTTGGGTAATAAATTGTTGCAATATTGTGCTAGAATCTTCATAAATCTATTGCAAGTTTCCGCCATTCCTAGCATAGTCATACTTGCTGGAAAATTTCCATTAGACTGTCACAACTTCCTAAGTAGGCTACTTTCTGAACCCATTAGCGAATCTTAACGTGGTCATTAATTTTTTACACCTCACGGAGGTTAGTAAAACCCTGTGCTACTGAACTGTCACAAAAGTGGAGAATTCTTTGTCCCTGTACAGACTGTCTTCACCTGTAGACGGCTCACACAGGGTTCAAGCTTGTCGTAACATTCTTTACGCCATAAGAAAAATGTATGAATACTTTAAGAAAAAGGAGAGAACATTGTCACCACTCTTAACAACTAATAAACATCAAAACAATTACCAAAGCTAAACAATAAACAACTGAAACCAGACACAATTTAACATTAAACTAAATCTGCTGAAATGTAATAAAAAAAACAAAACACAAAAAAACGCCAAGACGGCAGAACGCTAATAGCATAGCAGGTTTATTGCGCTGTACGCTGAAATTGAACATGTGTTGTGTGTGTACAACACGGACGTTCATATTTCAACATCCTACTTGAGCAGCGCGAAGAAGGAGAAACGGTCGCGATCGGCGCTTTACCCTTCCCCTGCTTAGTTATTGCAAATTGCACTACGTAATGGATGGCAAATTTAAATTGAAATGCATAAACTGAATAGAATTTCGCAAAGGTACAGTGAGAAATGAAGACGCGTCCCGCCTTTGCCGATGATGGGTAAAAATTTCGCTTCCTTTGGCACTTGTGTTAATTTAATACGGTGTAGATTGTTTATTGGTAGATTATTGTAGTAATAATAGCAAGTAACCAATAAAGGATACACAGCTCCGAAAAGGTGTCATATATATATATGTGGTTCTCAAAATGGTTTTATAAACATTACATGCATGGTTAAGAAATCTCACACTGAAAAGTAAATTAAAAAGTATTTAAAACATACATATGCAGGTTTTTTTTAAAATTTAACAACACCACTAGAAATTCACTTATTACTTACACTTATATGTAACCAAACTAGAAACTTACTTGGTATATTTGCGAGTCGACTTTCGAGAGCTTAATAATTACAGTGTTCTCATGTTCGTGCTTTAGAAGACTACGTGTTCTTGTGTGTGAGAATTCACACACACACACTCACACACCCACACCCACCCACACACACACACACACACAGACACACACACACACAAACACACACACACACACACACAAACACACACACCCACACACACCCACCCACACCCACACACACACACACACACACACACACACACACACACACACACACACACACACACACACCAACACCCACACACACATATACACACACACATAAATATATATATATATATATATATATATATATATATATATATATATATATAATGAGAGTATTTAATAAATATTAAAAGACTACTACAAGAACATAGCACTCTTCTAAAGTTCAGAAATGAGAACATTATATTTACTAAGTAAGATTCTAGTTTAAGTACAATGAACCGCAAGAGACATATACAGTAGTGCATAGGTACACATTTCCGCTCAGAAAACATAGACTGGGATCAGGAAAACTCTAGTTTTTTGTTTATAATTTCAAGACGATCGGCGAAATTGACAATCCAGATGGGGATATTAAACCGTTGACACACTATATGAAAGGAGGATCACAGCACCTTATAATCCTGATGCATGATCTACATGACGTAAACCTACTTTATATAGGGACCCTAATAATATATACCTTGTAAAAAAGTTGTAAGGAAGGGTGAATATAGGAGAACACTATGTCATCGCTTGGCCAGGGCTACTTAACTGATGTAGAACTACTCACAACAGAGGTGTCTACCAGCTACCCGGGTATATGAAGAATAGGAAGGGGATGTGAATATAAAACCACGGTAACATTCTTCATGGAATTCACCTTAATCACCTGATACCCCTACTTAACTCACCTCTTTTTCTATATTCTCAAAGTTCCTCTCCGTTCCAGATCTTAGTATATGGCCTACTTTTACCTTAATCCCTGTCCCACTAAGCAGCTGCAATGAGAATCACCTTCGAACGTTCTCCAACCACGTGGTCCATCCACTACTTACGCCTCCTCTCCCAAATACCTTCCCTGTAATATTCTCTACAGTAGTTTAGATCTACTGTCAATACTAATAGAACGTACGAAATGATGGAGTTTTGGTGATTTCACTGTACCCATGGCATCTCGATTTCCTCTTGGAGATGAAGAACCGCTGCGTTTACTATACGATCTGCCCACGGCACTACAATATTGCACGTCCATCAGGGTACGTGAGTCCATCGCACACAAGCAGTAGCGCAGAAGTCTTTCCTTAGTGGCCAACGTGGGATGATGCCTTTGGAAAAGACCTCTTATCTTGCTGAACCTTGCTAATTCCTGTTTGCTGCGAATGATGCAACTGATTACTAACCACCATTTAAATCACTAATACCAATTGTAGTGTTTAAATATAAATACATTTTTTGTGGTTTTAAACATTTCCTACCCTACTTTTATGTGCCAATCAGGTACACAATGGCCATAAATTTGGTATTCCTGATATTGACTCCAAACTATACCTCTGATTTACCTAAACTATTCTACCTAATAACAGCTGAGGGTTTTCCATGTTATAAGCAAATTTTACAGAATCGTCTGCCTTCTCCTACAACGAAAAGAAATTTAAGTCATTTACATATGGAAGTCCTAGTCTTAAACGAGGATGTAGTGTGTTGTCACCTCTCCATAGGCAGTTGGTAAATTCACCCATCCATTTACAATTAACGAAGTCAACTCTCCATAGGTAGTTGGAGAAGCCCATCAAGTTACTAATTATCACTTTCACTGACTATTGTGTGATCTATTTCCGATGTTCTCCGATCTCACCCGAACATTTCCGAGCTCGAACTATATTTATTGATGTAAACTGTATGATACCCAAAATCAAACAGAGTGGTAGGATTATAGACGGGGTGGGGCATTTATTCCAAAATTATGGTTCACGCGTTAGCATCGACTGATTACCTCAAACTATAACGTTTTGTATTTAGGATCCCTGAAAACGGAAATATTTACAAAAATATTTGTTTTACCTGTATAATTCAAGTGTGCATGCGAAAGTAATTTTGAAATGAAATTAAGATTCTGCTCTAAACACAACTCCGAACGGGTTAATTAACGTGAAACCCGATAGGCGGGTCGGCTTTACGTATTTTCGGCTTAAGGAAGTCTGTTGCGTGCTGACCTAGGTAGCCGCAATAAGAGGTCTGTCGAAACCTGTTTGGAAAGGACCGATAAACGAAATCAATATTCAAGAAATCTTAGTACGTCATATGTCACATGTGATGAGGTCGGACGTCCATAAACGTCAAGGTGATAACTGGATGTCACTTGGTCGAAAAAAAACACGAAAAACAACTCTTCAGATGTTGACTGGACTTGAGTTTCAGTTGCCCTCCGGTAGGTCGCGGTCGATCAGGAGCTGGTTGGCTTTTTATAGCAGTGGCAGTGGCTTTGGTAATCGATACTAAATTATGACGATTATAATTAGAAAGCAAACTATGATTTGTGACTCAGTATTTATAGGCCATAGTGTGATATACGTAGTGAAAAATCTAAACGCGGAAATAGATAAAACAAGAAAAATAGAATGTGTTGTTACTGAACAACAATAAAAATATACACAAACAAAATACTTAACGCCACATTCGTACAGCCTAAGAGTTGTTCAAAAATATATAAATACTATCTGTTTAAAGTTATTTTATCTTTGATAGTTATTTTGAATCTAAGCTGGAACAACAAATTAAAGATAATAACACAAACAAATAATGAAAAGTAAATCTTTTATTAATATTTTATAATAATAAATACATTATTCGACTTGTATTAAAATCAAGGTAAGATAGATGATTCCATTTATTTTAAAATTCTTGAACTATTAGAGAAAAATGATTTTAAAATATTTCTTTTATGAAACGTAATTATGTCATCTAATATATGATGCAATATATGTGATCTAATATTTATATCAACCTAATATACAGTATGGAGTTATAAAATAAATATAACTCTTGACTTTATTTCTCAGGTCTATTATTTTAGTTAAATTAACGCTGAAATAGCATATATTATTTAGTTCATTAATTCTAGTTCAACAATAATTATTTTGAAAAGTTTTCTAGTTAATTATTTTTTCAATTACTTCAGTTCATCACTTTTGAAAGTTGTCAGTTTTTCGAAAATATTTCGAGACATTTTCTGCATTTTTACAGTTCGATATTCTGCCCGCCACCATTATACTTGTTAAAATGTAGTGTTTTACACATTTCCAATTGAATTCCTGGTTCTACCTGCTTTATATAACTTAAGCATCTTAATTCCCTGATTTCAGTTATTTCTACCGACATTTTATTTTCTAAAATTCTTCCCCATGCTTCACGAACGTTAAGAAATGTGCCCTAATAATTTTTTCAATAAAACCACCCGTCCTTCTGGGCCGGCGGTTCACACAACAACGAGACATTCCAGTCAAGCATCTCCTGATGTATCTGTCCGCTTCGATGGCTTCATCAAATTATAACCTTTGATTCTATTTTTAGATTTCGTATCACAAGCTGTCGAAATCAATCAAATGGTTCCTCCAGTAATTTTATCTTCTGATAGTTGGTGCAGTGAATCGAGAATGGCCTCGCCTTTTGGGTTTTTTATATAAATTATACTTGGCAAGTGGACGTTTCGCTGACGTGACCTGGCGTTAATGTCTACGACCGTATTGTGAGGAAAACGTTTGCTTATGACGTCATGCACAAGGTAGGGAGATTTCCCTCTTGTTTATATTACATTGTATGTTTGGGCTGCAATACCAATACTTTCAGGTTTTGTGTAACGGTAGACAAATAAATTATAACCGCGAAAAGTAAAACATTAAATTACCGGTACAGAAATGCAATAATGATTTTATACATTATTATTTTATCGAAAACTTTAGCTTTATCATACGAAACAATAACTTACTCTTAAAACGGTTAAGTTACTTTGTAAGAACTTGTACTTGGATGCTGGTAGTTATAAATTCATTGACAGTGGTTGAGTAGTGATATGCGATACATGAAGAAGCCGCCATGCGACGAAAATGCAATAAAATGTTACAGTGAGCTATAATCTATGAACTTTATAATTGCAATTCATAACAGCACTGAACAGTCAGTAGACACTATCTATTCAACTAAGTTGACCGGTTTACTTTTGGTGAACGACCATAGAATTTACCATTTTTCTAATACTAGAAGATCATTATGTCTCCATGCATCTACCGTTCCGTATACATGTTCTTACCAGGAGGCGTATCGGGTACATTTCTTTATGACCCCGATAGAGAGGAGGTGATATCATATCGCCCTATATCCTCAACCACTGGAATGAATATCCCTACCATATTCCCACATATTATTGACAATTCTTTCATACTCTCCTTGGGTGATACTAATCATACTGGCGATCGCCCTATAACCATAACAAAAAAAGAGAATTAAAGATACATTATTATGTTATATATTTGAGTACAGTTGTCTGCCTTTCCTAACGTTACAATATTTTCTTCTGTTGACGCGTTTCTGTGTGACTCCATTTAATAAACTTATGTCGTAGTCTTTAAGAAGTACATGTTAAAATGTGTCTGGTTTCAGTTGTTTATTGTTTAGCTTTGGTAATTGTTTTGATGTTTATTAGTTGTTAAGAGTGGTGACAATGTTCTCTCCTTTTTCTTAAAGTATTCATACATTTTTCTTACGAAAGCTTGAAACGACAAGCTTAAACCATGTGTGAGCCGTTTTTCGGTCTCGCTAATCGGCGAGGATAGCAATACGTAATACGTAGTATGCTAAAGGCTGAAAGTATCGTCTTCCGGCCTCGCTAACCGGCGAGGATAGCAATACGTAATACGAGGTATGCTAAAGGCTGAAAGTATCGTCTTCCGGCCTCGCTAACCGGCGAGGATAGCAATACGTAATACGTAGTATGCTAAAGGCTGAAAGTATCGTCTTCCGGCCTCGATAACCGGCGAGGATAGCAATACGTAATACGTAGTATGCTAAAGGCTGAAAGTATCGTCTTCCGGCCTCGCTAACCGGCGAGGATAGCAATACGTAATACGTAGAATGCTAAAGGCTGAAAGTATCGTCTTCCGGCCTCGCTAACCGGCGAGTATAGCAATACGTAATACGTAGAATGCTAAAGGCTGAAAGTATCGTCTCCGGCCTCGCTAACCGGCGAGTATAGCAATACGTAATACGTAGTATGCTAAAGGCTGAAAGTATCGTCTTCCGGCTTCGCTAACCGGCGAGGATAGCAATACGTAATACGTAGTATGCTAAAGGCTGAAAGTATCGTCTTCCGGCCTCGCTAACCGGCGAGGATAGCAATACGTAATACGTAGTATGCTAAAGGCTGAAAGTATCGTCTTCCGGCCTCGCTAACCGGCGAGTATAGCAATACGTAATACGTAGTATGCTAAAGGCTGAAAGTATCGTCTTCCGGCCTCGCTAACCGGCGAGGATAGCAATACGTAATACGTAGAATGCTACAGGCTGAAAGTATCGTCTTCCGGCTTCGCTAACCGGCGAGGATAGCAATACGTAATACGTAGTATGCTAAAGGCTGAAAGTATCGTCTTCCGGCTTCGCTAACCGGCGAGGATAGCAATACGTAATACGTAGTATGCTAAAGGCTGAAAGTATCGTCTTCCGGCCTCGCTAACCGGCGAGGATAGCAATACGTAATACGTAGAATGCTAAAGGCTGAAAGTATCGTCTTCCGGCCTCGCTAACCGGCGAGGATAGCAATACGTAATACGTAGAATGCTAAAGGCTGAAAGTATCGTCTTCCGGCCTCGCTAACCGGCGAGTATAGCAATACGTAATACGTAGAATGCTAAAGGCTGAAAGTATCGTCTTCCGGCCTCGCTAACCGGCGAGGATAGCAATACGTAATACGTAGTATGCTAAAGGCTGAAAGTATCGTCTTCCGGCTTAGCTAACCGGCGAGGATAGCAATACGTAATACGTAGTATGCTAAAGGCTGAAAGTATCGTCTTCCGGCCTCGCTAACCGGCGAGGATAGCAATACGTAATACGTAGTATGCTAAAGGCTGAAAGTATCGTTTTCCGGCCTCGCTAACCGGCGAGGATAGCAATACGTAATACGTAGTATGCTAAAGGCTGAAAGTATCGTCTTCCGGCCTCGCTAACCGGCGAGGATAGCAATACGTAATACGCAGTATGCTAAAGGCTGAAAGTATCGTTTTCCGGCCTCGCTAACCGGCGAGGATAGCAATACGTAATACGTAGTATGCTAAAGGCTGAAAGTATCGTCTTCCGGCCTCGCTAACCGGGAGGATAGCAATACGTAATACGTAGTATGCTAAAGACTGAAAGTATCGTCTTCCGGCTTCGCTAACCGGCGAGGATAGCAATACGTAATACGTAGTATGCTAAAGGCTGAAAGTATCGTCTTCCGGCCTCGCTAACCGGCGAGGATAGCAATACGTAATACGTAGTATGCTAAAGGCTGAAAGTATCGTTTTTAGGGAGCTCTTTGAATATATTTAAGACAAAAACCAATTTTTCAATACAACCAATTGTTTTTCGAATTTATTTCTCATAAATGTTTAATGCATAGGCCTATAATATATTACAATGTTATATTGATAGGCCTATACTTATTTTCATTTCTGTTAAGGATATATCTATGTATTTGAGTACATTTTTCTATCTTTCCTGACGTTGCAATACTTTCCTTTGTTGACACGTTTCGAAATGACTCCATTTTCAAAACCGTACCTCAATATACAATGTACTTATTGTAGGCCTACGATTTACGTTTTTGAAAGTGGAGTCATTCCGAAACGCGTAAACAGAAGAAAATATTGTAACGTTAGGGAAGGCAGAAAACTGTACTCAAATAAGCTACATAGAAATATTCCTAATAGAAAGAAAGAAGAGTATATTAACAATTTCATAAATATTATGTGTGTATATATATATATATATATATATATATATATATATATATATATATATATATATATATATATACATACACAACTGAAGTTATTCAAATAGAAAAAATATAAATTAATATTTATTCAAAGCCTTTCATTGGTAAACAGTACCAACATCATCAGGAATAAATAACACAATGCACGATATACAACATTGTTATCAATGTTGTACAATAACAACACGATATTCTATTGTTAAATTAAAAATAGCATTATTACCAAAGTTAATATAAATTAACAAGTTTATCTTGTTGCCGTAACATTATAGAAATTGATTATAGTATCAAATTTAGAATGTATTTCTATTTGTTCATTTATTAATTTGTTATTATTATTGTATTTATATATTTAGAATGCTTCATATGTGTTTATTCGTAATCCTTTTAAAATTTTTTTTATAAGTTTCATACTTTCAATATTAGAAATCAATTTGAATATAAATACATTCTAAATTTGATATAATATTCAATTTCTATAATGTTACGGCAACAAGATAAACTTGGCAACAATGCTGATTCTAATTTAACATATGTTGTATATCTTGTATTATTCACTCCTGATGATGTTGGTACTGTTTATCAAAGACAAGCTTTGAATAAATATTAATAAATATTTCTTGCGTATGAATAACCTGCATACATACAGACGGTGCTATTACACAGTATCGATGCTTACTCCTACCGCTCGACCCTCTAAATACGGACTCAGCAAAACCGAAGACATCCTGAAACTCTACCGGATGTAACCTAGACTCAGGTTGGATCCCTTCTTTTTTATCTGATCTCCTTCCTTGTGGGATGGGTAAACATTGTGTTTTATGGGAAAAACCTGTCCTCGATCGCTTCTTAGTTCGTTCAGGTCCCATACTTTATTATAGTAAGGAAGTTTGTTTCGTCCATCTCTAAAATTGAATCTTAGCGTAATTGACCCTAAGGGTAATAGAACAAAATACCAGGCGCTGACATCCAAGATATTTTTAAAAACACTAAACACTTGAGCAGTGGCAATTAAATAAAATCAGTTATACCGATGCAAACACTATTAACATCGCATAAAACTTGCAATATTCTAACCTAACCTAACCCAATCTTGTTAGTGTAACAAGGCCTCTTACCCTTTATTTGTCTTCAGTGTTAATTCAATATCTTAAAGATAATGTTAAAATACTGAGTAAAAAACTTACAATATTGTAACCTAACCTAACCCAATCTTGTTAGTGTAACAAGGCCTCTTACCCTTTATTTGTCTTCAGTGTTAATTCCATATCTTTAAGGTTATGTTAAAATACTGAGTAAAAAACATGCAATATTCTAACCTAACCTAACCCAATCTTGTTAGTGTAACAAGGCCTCTTACCCTTTATTTGTCTTCAGTGTTAATTCCATATCTTTAAGGCTATGTTAAAATACTGAGTAAAAAACATGCAATATTCTAACCTAACCTAACCCAATCTTGTTAGTGTAACAAGGCCTCTTACCCTTTGTTTGTCTTCAGTGTTAATTCCATATCTTTAAGGCTATGTTAAAATACTGAGTAAAAAACATGCAATATTCTAACCTAACCTACCCCAATCTTGTTAATGTAACAAGGCCTCTTACCCTTTATTTGTCTTCAGTGTTAATTCCATATCTTAAAGGTTATGTTAAAATACTGAGTAAAAAACATGCAATATTCTAACCTAACCTAACCCAATCTTGTTAGTGTAACAAGGCCTCTTACCCTTTGTTTGTCTTCAGTGTTGATTCCATATCTTTAAGGTTATGTTAAAATACTGAGTAAAAAACTTACAATATTCTAACCTAACCTAACCCAACTTGTTAGTGTAACAAGGCCTCTTACCCTTTGTTTGTCTTCAGTGTTAATTCCATATCTTTTAAGTTATGTTAAAATACTGAGTGTTTTGTTTGTTGTTAACAGGTAATAAAAAGTTTATGACTATCCGAAATTTAATTTTTTGTAAATTTGCAAAAACGTACTGAGACAAAACGTTTTCAATCGCTCCGTGGAAATCTCATCAGTGTCTAAATTTTCCGCTTGGATTTGTTATTGCGTTAAGCGGTAATGGTTTTAAAGGCAGGTTTTCAATAGTGTCGATGATTATATGCGATTTGTATTGGGTCTGTTCGTTTATTATGTTTGTATTTTTTGTGTTTGTGAATTTCATACTGTTCTATTGTGTTGAGGTGTTGTACATTAATTACTTAAATGAAGACAGTGATGAAGATCGCCAATAAACGATCGAAAACATTGTCTCAGTAGGTTTTTATAAATTTACAAAATTTAAAGTTCGGATAGTCATAAACGAATGTTAAAGCGGCCTACAAAATTCAAGGAATAAAAAGTGTTCGGTGGTTCTTTATCGGTGATTTTATATATTCCTAAGTGGCAAGTGCTGGACTGTTTTTTAAAAAGAATTTTATTGTCCAAAAAATGTTTTCTGAAGTCAGTAGTGGTTACTTTTGTATACAGTATTCCTTAAAAGTGTTTACTTCACAGGTTATATCTGATCTTAAAATAGAGTAGAGTGTAAGATCTAATTTAATTACAGTTTTATTCTATTAACGTGAATTAAGAGCGCCCATAAGGTTGCTAGTAGTTAGGTTAAGTTTCGAAACTACAAAACAATCGCTCAAGTCGACAAAGAAAACACAGTATGGTCTAAGCAGAACAAAAGATGTTCACGTCAGACGTTAGAAACACTCACTGATGAAATACAAAGAATCGTACGCTTGTTAAAATCCAAACGATTTCTAATACAAAGAGCAACCACTAGTACATTATAAACATTAAATCTAACGCCGCAATAAAGATGCATCGCCAGGTATGCGAGAAACGCGGGGAATACTGAAGCGACGAGGAATAAGGTAAATCCGTAAGAATTCATAAAGAGCTGTACAGCGAGGAATGCCGGACTAGTTGGCAAACGTGTTTACGTAATGACGGCGAGACCTTCGCGCTAATGCTATCAATCATTCAATAATTTACATTATTCTCGGAAAGAGCATTTCCTTGGGTCGTGTCATGCCAGACATTCAAGACTACACTTGTACCAGGTACTTGCGCTGTGGAAGGACTCTGCTTGTCCTTATGGGATTCGCACAGGATTGGTTTATATTTAGACTAGCCATCTGGCAATCAATGTACAAACTATTAAGATAGAAATGGAATGGATTAGAAAGAACTGAAATATTTGAATTAAATATCAACGTACACTTGAATGTAAGGCTATGGAGATTTTAGGAATAGACTATGACAGGAAGAGGCGGAGAGCACTATCTATATGGCACCCACTTATAGAAATAAATTTGTTGTTGTTTTCGTGTCTATGGAGTTCTACAGAATATAGAAAGTTGGGACGGTAGCGGCCGCCAGTTCTGACGCCTTTTGGTTAAAGAGAACACATCTTATAGTTTGATTTAAAACAGAATAGGATTCTGCGTAGGTGAAATCGATCAGAGGTAGTGGGAATTACAGCCGTCTGAGCTAATAGGAAATTCACATCTTGCTGCGTGGGCGAGCCTTGTTGCAAATTCGACGTTAAACTTGCGTTCGTCGCTTAGTGTCATCGTAACTGTGGTGAAGTGATTTACTAGTGGTGTAGCTTGCTTCGTTCTGCAATTTCAGTAGCTAGTAGTCGCGAGTTGACAGTCAATGCGTTCGAACTGGCAACATTGCATCCCTACCCTACAACAGGCCCATTCCTATTCTACTTTAAATCAAACTATAGATGGTCTTCAAGTGGCACCATTCCCAACTTCAGATTATGCGGTGTGAGTTCTGGGCACTCGAAAATGTGTCTCGGCGTTAGACTGACATGCAGACAGTTTCTGCAGGTAACGAATAAATTAATTCAATAAATTTGAACAAATTTTGAAGCTAAACTTCGCTAAACATGCTAAGACGTTTTAAAGATATTTTCTTACACAAATATATAATTTTTAAAATATGTCTTTCCAACTTTTTGTGACACTATAGGTCGCTTTTAACGAAATACCAAAAGTGTATCTACGATTTATCTAATTAAATTCAAAATTTCAGTCATAGAGGGGTTGACGCCCATTTCATTATGATATTCACGATACCAATGTGTTATATGAATTATGCTTTTATGGTAGATCGTTAATTAAATAATTACTGTTGGTTTTTTTAGATGCCTAAAGAAGAGCTTTCAGTCTTTGTAAGATAGAAACGTTCTAATTAATTGCATATATTGTAAAGACAGTTTTAGTTCTGAGTTTTGTTAAAAGCTTTAAACATTGCTTTAAAAAATTGAGGATTATTTGCATTATATTTCAATATATAATTTTGTTCACTATTTTAAAACATTTCATAAAGTCCCTCAGCTGAGGGGCCTTCAATGAAGATCAGGTATGTTGTTAGCAGTTCTACATTTATGCGATCTAACTGGGTCCGTCATATTCTCCACCACTTACTCACTGCACCCGCTCTGTCTTCTCAGTTCAGTGGTTACCAAAATTCGTTTTAAGTTCAGCAACTCGTAATTTTAAGCGTAAACTTTAAAAATTTTAATATTAAAATGATTTTACCCTTCTATTGTGAAACAGTAAAGGCTACATTCAATTTTGGTAACGAAGAAGTAATTGAGTGTGTTTCTAGTTTTAAAAGCCTTGCAACCTCGCACAGGCAAAACCTCTCCTACTTAAAGGCGTTTTAAACTTCTTAGCTCACTCCTACTTACGACAAAGTTAAGAAAATCTTGATTTATTTTATCCGTAGCGTTAATATCCTTATCAGACAATGTACTTTTTATTGCAATGAACATTTGAACTAACATGGGTGACTTTTCCATGTCGAGCTCAATCGGAGCTCCTGGTATTAACGTTATTCTAGACTCAGACTTCCAGTGGTACTAATCTCAATGAGTAGACTCATGGCCTAATTGGTTCTTGTTGAAATCACAAGTAGCTAATATTAATATATATATATGTATATTTGCTGATACGTGTTTGATGAAATACGGATGGAAAAAAATATGATGAATAGTTATTAACTGGAGTATATCCGTTCATTCTGCAGTGCATAAAATCGCAGTTCCGACGTTTCGCTAGAATCTCATATAGCATTGACGACGAGAACCCAACAACAGTTGAAGAGCGAGACTGTATATATATATATATATATATATATATATATATATATATATATATATATGAAAAAATTAGAAATACAAATAAAAGAATAATTTATTCTTATATTTAAGCTTTTCTCACTCTGAGTGATTCGAAAATGGTCAAGTGACCGAAAGGCGCCTCATCACACAAAGTAAAATCATTGCACTTAATGGTGGATAAAATTACTTACAATAGTAATATATTAACTTCATAAAGTCAGTGCAACGGAAAAAACAATGGATAACGTAAAATTTCAAGATATATATATATATATATATATATATATATATATATATATATATAATATTGGAAAAGATTTCATTCCACACCATTGTGCTTGTGCACAATTAAAGCAACAAACTGACAATACAATACGGCGATGATTTCACGGTCAGTTTGTTAGAGTGATATAGTAAGCTGTCAAAGCTTCGGGCACTGACAGTTGTCTTATTGATGGATCTTACCTCGCAGACAAATCGTCAGCTGATCACCGCCAATTGATACTAATTCCAACATGGCGAGCGCAACCAATAGAATTAATTAACAACTATATCTGACGTCATTGTGTCCCTTTGATAGTTTTTCGGGATAATTAATGGGTTTTTATGTTTGAGTGATGTATAGAAATCTGACGTGGGATGGGTCAATTAACAAAGCGCCAACGATGAGTGTGTGATTTCTATTCGGAAACTTTGTAAGATATGGGCTCGAGAAAGAAGTGTTTTTATATGTAATTTTAAAAGTAAAAAAATAAGTTTCTATTTGTTAGTCCATCTATCCGTCACTCAAAATGTTTCTTATTATTGAATTAGAAGGTTGTTAGAGCACAGATTTTGATTTTTGTTGAAAATAAAATAAAAAGTATACTTTTTAACAATTATGCCTGTAGAAGCTTTATAAAAACGTATTATAAAATTTTTACATTTTTTTCTTTTAATACATGTGTGTTTGATAAATTGAAGCTTAAGATAAATATTTCTCTCATCAGAATAAGAAAGGCATATATTCTCGATATATTTATTTTCAAACTAATCGAGAATAATAATGTAAATAAAGAATTAGTGGAATTGGGCGAAATAAGAGAATAAGCTATAGTATTGCATTTCAAGAATAAGCTATAGTAAATAATTAAAGAATGTAATTAATAGAAACCCCCTTATAAGATGCTGGAAAAAATAGTGAATAAAAATTTTATTTCACTAATTTAGATGGAATCTGTTATTAAAGAGTGTCAGACGTTTTCATTTAAAAAACTGAAATAAAAATATATAACGCATTATTATTATTATAGGCCTATTCAAATAATTATAATAGGAGATAATGAAATATACATTAATATAGTTACCAAATAATCAAAATATTGAATAATAACATTTTAACGTAATAATGTACAATAATTAAAGTAACATACCTACGTGTTAAAACTGCTGTACAACATAACCTATAACATGAAATCAGCTGTTGCATGAAATCATATGTTATGACTTAATTAAACTACGTAACAATGAGGGACTATGAAAACATTGAATGAAATTCCTAATTGACTGCTTTATAAGTTTTAAATAAAAATAACATCTTCCATAAACGATCCACTTTGAGATCTGTGACAAATCTACTATAGGGTAACAACCTTGCCCACAAATAACAATACACCCTTATCCCACTAACATGGATATTATGTCCCTTCTGAAACCCTACTTTAACTATTTTCTTCTTCTTCCTACAAGAGGATGTCACTAGACATCTCGTTACGGCACCACAGAGAGATAGTCTACTTCAAACCAGAGTGAACCCTTCTTAATTCGAGCAATGATTGTTCTCGACCACGAAAATTCAAGTCCTACCCCGATTATGTTTATATTGAGGTAGGATTGATCGGTGACTTTGGGATGTACCAACATTGTTGGTATTTTTGTAGCTCTCGAAAAACCACCAAAGCAATGAATTTCGTTTTTACACGCATCAAAATTAGAAAATTATTTCAAAATTGTCTAAAATGCTTTTAGGAACGAGAATTTAGTGAAAATACAACTCAAACAAATTACCGTTCTTAGCATTTTATTTATTGAGTATTTATAAACTTTAAAATTCATTATGTGAAACAAAGCTATTTATCTTAGTTTTGACATTTTTTTCTTTTTTTTTATCTTGGGAGCGGGTTTAAGCTGCCCGAAGCACCGCTACCTTAGGTATATTGTACTTACCTCCCTGATCTAGTCAAAGAGCCCCTTCCCTCTTACCAGGTCCTTCTAGTTTTGACATACTAACTGTGCAAACCTTTAGAAAACCAACTTATATGCAGTTGAGGTTAAATAATGTTTTATATGAAAATAATTTCGATATGACCTTGAACGATTGGTTTTAAATGAAAAATTATATAAACTAATTTGATACTCAGTTCGTAAACATTTTTTTAAAATCGATTATTTTTTTATTTATTCAATTTTTGGGGAAAGAAAAAATAAAAAAATTTATGAATAAATAAACCTTAAATCTTACTTAAATGATATTCTACTTACAAATTTTAAAGAAGGTACCTTTGATCCTATGTACACACGTTAACGCCCACAGCACTATTACACTTACCTGGAAAATAAAAGAAAAATATATATTAGTTTCAGATAAGGAAAGAAAGAACTATTGAGCTATTTTTAAATTTATTTTAAAAATATTGTAGTAGAAAGCACTTTACACACGTAATACAAGAAAATAAAAATTAAAAAAATAAAATGGAGTGCGGAAAACGCATTGATAAGACCACAATTTTGTATGAATATAGAAAATGTATCAACTGCAAAGATACAATCTTATTTAGCTGTTTCAACCTATGGCAGTGTGTTTAAACGTCTGCAGGGTGAAGTTCTAATAGACATATTTTGGATCGGGAACATCCAGAAACTTCAAGTGCGCACCTCTATGCTCTATATGACAACTAATTACGTATAAAAAAATTGTTTTACAACTCTTATAGTCAACAAAGAAAAATTTTATTTTAGTTACTCTTTATTTTATAATTACAATTAATATAATTATATATTTACATATGACAGAATCACAACATTACGTGCCAAAATTGAAAGCGAATTTCCATTTCCCTCTCTATACAGTATATGGTGTTGAGCTATTAGTTTTGTTTGTTACTATTTATTCGCTTTCTTTTTTCCAATTTTAATTTATAAAGCGGATGATTATGTATAATATCTCATTCTATCAACCTCTTATTGCAAGGAATCTTTCTCTTATTATATACATCTTCAAGGAATAGATTTCTAGCAATGGACTCAGTGCCAAAGTGCTGGATTTCAAACATGTAGTTATTCAGTTCGAATCCGACCAAGATATCAGCCCTTTTAAGTGATATTTAATGAATAAATATTTGAAAAAACTCTATCAACATCGACTACAGATTTAAAAAAATGTATTTTAACTTTCTTGGATGAATAAAAATTTTATTAACGTTTGAAAATGTGTGCAAGATACACATAAGGAGAGTGTGAGCTAAAAGAAGGAATAGAACAAGATTAGAGCCGTGTGGAAAATCATTACAAACAATAGTGTAAGTAATTAGTAGATATTTGTAGGCGCAGACTTTCCTTTAAGAGTTGAAATTTAATGAAATGCAAATTTTCTAACAAACTTAATTAATTTTTTTAATACTTCATAAATATATTCAAGCTGTTTCTACATAAAACATAGACAGTAGGACTGAAAAAGAGTTTTTAAATTAAAAAAAAAAAAAAAATATTTTCAACCGACGATCAAACAAGTGGAATTTCTGTTCAGTTATCTCCCCTTTTTCAACTCGGAATGGCTCCTGTAGAAGCAATGGACCTTATTTAATTTGTTTTCTTAAGCGCAAGTTACTATTTCCCCCTATAATAGAAACGACGAATAATTCTGTCCAAAGACATTTTGTACTTAAAGTAACTGCTATAGATTGGCGTCGCGTTGTACACAAAAACTGCATTTACCCTCACTGACAAACGTAACGTATTGCGACTATAAAAGCCAATTTAAATAAAATGTTAATGCTCTGACAATAAACTATTCGGCTGATGGATTCTTCAACAAATGTAAATCGCTTGTCGATAAAACCGCAAATAAAATAAAACGAGCACAACTGGTCCCGGAATGGACTGGCAAATCCCGACGTGTTCTACACTAAAAGTTTTAAATATTTTCCCACTTGTAAAAAATACAAGTGGACGTGAGAGGCTATCCGTCTTGGAGTGACATTGTTTCTTTAATTGGCATTTGGAGGCAGATTGATCGCGACCCCTCAAAGATACATCAAACTGACCAAACCAGTTGTCCCACTCAAATGTAGTTTCGATGTCGTCGTGAAGAAGTGAGTGATAGTATGTCGGAACGGACGAGTTATTTACGACTGGTGTCTGATCGATAGTCATCAACAGTGTCTTGGTATAACGCACGCTCTAAGGCCCGATAAATCGACTACTTTGGGGAAAGGAACAGCCCTCCATCAATAAACAAATAACGACATTTATTTCTTCTAATTGCACTTTAAAACCACTTGAATAACGGTTCGGTATTAATACAACTGGAGATTAACACAACCACTGGCGACATAAGGTCTGACTTGGATATTATCAAGGTAATAGTTGTATTGGCCCAGTAGAAACCTCTAATTAAAAAAAATTGTCAATATAGTTTTTGCTCTCAAGGTCTAACGGGTGGGTAATGCCCTCCTAGGACCAAATCCCCAGTCTGGAGGCCAGAACCTTATGTAATGCCACTGGGAGTAGATAAAGGGGCGATTACCTGAACAGAACTAACCAGACGGGGTATAGAAGTACGGAAACCTGGTCGTTTGGAAGGTTCTACCGATTCAGAGTAGTTCTGGAAAAGCTGTCGAACCGCTGTCCCTGTGCTGGAGTTCGTTTCGTTTCAGGGGCGGGCAGGTGACCCGTTTAGCACTTACAGCAAGATCAATTTCTCTTATATACTGGTTACCACGGGTCATGGTAACAAGCCCCTCGGCTCGGGCCTGACGCTAATCACTCGGACGGGAGTCATGAGTTTGAGGCTGGATTTAAGGGGGTAGCAATTTCACTAGCTGGACAGAAGATAGAACCGACATTAAGGATCTATCTTTGCGTTATCTTTGGCAAAGGAGGTTTAGACGGAAAACAGGTACTCCTTTGCCACATTCTTCTGCTTTCACCATCTTTCTATTTCTTCACATTTTTCACACACTGTCAACATCGTTTGAAGGTTCGTAAAACCTGGTCGTTCTACTAGTCCCGAGTAGCTCTGGAAAAGTGGACAAAACTGTAGTGATCGGTTGGAGTATCGACTCGTCCCAGAGGGGACCTGTCACCAGTCCAGGCCTTACTATAAGACTAAAGCCACTAGTCCTTTCAACAAGCTACCCTCCCTCTGCTTCGGGACTGACGCTAGTCATCTGGTTGAGAGTCACGATTTTGAGGTTAGATTGGCGAGGGGATGGATTCACATTCTGGCTTGTATATTCCCCCAACATTTGCATCCATTGTGTGAACTTTCGGACAAATGGATAAAACGGATGTCTCGTAGATGCCCTTTCATAATTTTTTTTTTCTTAAACTCTTTTCACAACTCACTATCAACATTTCAATACAGAAAACTTAGTCATGTAGCCAATTCCTAATTTATTTGAAGCTAAGCTCAACATAATTACACAAATATATTCCTAGTTGTCCATCAGGAAAATGCTTTCTTTACAAAGGATATAGCAATTCAGAAGCTCATAAATTTCCAGTACATGTGTAACAAATCCAAAATGCTCTAACTTGATCTATACGTTTGTCTAAAATCATAGGTTTTGTCAACTTTAAAACTGCTACACATCTTAAAGTTGACGAATTTTTAGAGTGAAGTAATGTTATGTTCGATCGGGGTCCAAAACTAGTTAACACCAAGATATTTGATAATCCTAGGAACTAAGATGTATGTAGAACCGAACTGAACTGAAACGTATGGTATTGCAATGCAATCTACATAGGTATCGTGGAACCTGTAGTCTCAGAGAGAGGAGTAGTTGGTGAAAGTAAAGTGTACCAAGTAAATAATAGAAAATTAAAATAGTTTTCAGCGGGAAATGATATTATAGAAATTAACGATAAGCATAACAATGTGCATACGAATATTTTAATTGCTTACTATTGAATGTTGGAAATATTTTGAATATTTCAAAAACGCAATTTACACACGGACCTTGGCGAAAAAAATTATTTCAAATAGTTTCAAGCGGGAAATACTTTTCTAGCTAATAACAACCACGTAACAATGATGTATACGCAAATTATTTATTTAACTTTGTACTGGTTATGGTTAAATATTTCCAGAACGCCACCTACACACGGACCTTGGTGAAGAAAGTAAATTTAAATAGTTTCAAGCGGGAAATACTATTCTAGCAAAAAGAATTGGCGTAACAATTATGTATAAGCATATTTAATCGCATAACTTTGTACGAAATGTTGTTAACATTTTCAAAACTACATAGAAAACATACCTACATAACATAAGACCGGGACATTCTTAAGTGTAAAATATCGGCAGCATTCTATGCTCAAAAATAGTTTCAGACGCTTTTACTCTCAAATTTAAACTTCACTATGTTCCGTAGCTCATGTACGTTTCTTTACCTTGCGGTAGAATTTATATATATATATATATTTTTTCAGCTTAGTTGTATTTTTTCTCA
Organism: Prosapia bicincta; assembly: GCA_036971475.1. Classification (NCBI taxonomy): domain Eukaryota; kingdom Metazoa; phylum Arthropoda; class Insecta; order Hemiptera; family Cercopidae; genus Prosapia; species Prosapia bicincta. The sequence goes on from JBAIZL010000001.1 coordinate 239,052,015, forward strand.
TCTTTTAAGAACATTCGAATTTTTAAGTTTCTCTTTATTTAGAGTTTCTCTAGTAGCTTATATTTTATATCTTCTTTCAATTTATGTTTAAAACATTCAATGATTACAAAATTGTAAAGAAAAAGTTCCATCTAACTTTCTACATCTTCTGCACGAACCAATCATCCACTCAAAATGTTAATCGAGTGTAATGACAGGCTCGTCTTGAATGGACCTTCTCTTCTATACCACTTTTTTTGTTTCACAAAATTCACCCTCTCTTTCCTATTACGTTAAAACGAGTTGCCACTTATTTTTAGTTTTCATTTCTCAATTCACAAGATTTCATGCACTTACCTTCAAAAATCTCTTCTTTCTCCTTCATAGTATTCATGCTATCAAAATGTTCATTATTACAACTTTAAATTATTACAATACTTTTGTAATATTACAAACAAGATTACAAATTGTCTACAATATTACAACTAAGAATTTAATCGTAATGGAAAGTATCAAACTTCTTGTATAATATATTATTGTGTATAGGTTCAGCCCTCTAACGAACTAAATACTACACACAAGACTAATAACTGCTATTTATTTAATTTACTTTTTTGGTAAATTTAAAGGAAGTGTAATAATACCTATTTTTAGAATTTTTATTCTTCTTCTTCTCTTCTACTTATTATTCTTTACAATAAAAAAATACAATAAATAAATAATATTTTAGTAGTCGTTTGCAGCTTATTAGAATCCTGAACCTATATAATGGCAATATCATTACCTAATTACAAAACAAAGTCTAAAGTCTAGTTTATATTTATTTATAATCACTATTCATAAAAAATTATATAAACGACATCATTAAAAAAATATATATTTAAAGAAACGAACAAATTTGTAATCAACCACGTCATCTGAACGAAAAAACACAAAGAACAATCGATTCAAATAAGTTTAGTGTTCATGTTAGATTGTGTCAATAACTACTAATGTCTTTACGCTGATAACGCGTATCTGTGACTTTTGACCCCTTCACGCACAACGCACAGATGCTACAAAATACTGACAACACTTCACGTGAAACAATGATATAGGCGGCGTCAATAAATTAGCTTGGCTGACGGGTGCTGTCCCATGTCAGTATTGTCCTGTATAGCCGGCTAATATACGTAATTATACAGTAATAGCGATATGACGCTTCCTCTGCATAAATCAAGTTTATTTAACTGTGCTTTTTGGAACAGGTTACTTAAATAGAAATTTCAACCTACTTGATTTATTAAAGATATAATCTCTTGATAAGTTTTAAATCTATTAACTGATTTTTTAGTTATTCTATACCTCTATCTACCTATGTGTTATCTTTCTTTAGGCTATTTAGTTTTTACATTTTTCGAAAAAATTATATACGTATTTAAAAGCGTACACATCGAATAACAAAAAACTAGTTCACACAATTTAATTGCAATCTTTTTAATTTAACAATAACGAACACCGAGTACAATTAATGATTTTTTCCATACGCATTTCAGTGGCAGGCCATCATTACAAGTCACTATAACTGCAGAAATTTCCATATGAACTGGTGATCATTGTTAATTACTTACTACTTTTGTTCACAAGCTAAGCTCAAATTTTGCTATAAAAGTGTCATTTAAGTTAATATAATTAATATACGCATTAACTAGAATTTAAAAAAAAACATTTTTAACATGTACATGTCTAAATGTATTTTCATTATGAAAATGACAATTACTATTAATAATTTTTCAACAAGAGATAGTTTTTGATACAAAATTGAGAATTCTGAACTATAAGAAAACAGGCAAAATAAAAATTAATTCCTCTGGCCGTGATGATCAGCTGTTTCTGTAACAAAAGACCCTCTGGATGTTCAGCCACAGGAGCCTTCCATTATTTAGCCTCCCTACATTCTACCCCCCCTGCTCCACATTCATCCTCATATCACGACTATTTTAACCCTTTTACTGGAATACTCTTTTGTTTTTTTTTGAATGCACGTAGAACCAGAGGTTAGAGAAAATGGTTATTCCTTTGTGATTTTTGTTTTAAAATTACTCACTCCAATTATCAAAATCAGTTCTTCACCAAGCAAAATCTTTTAAACCTCATTCTAAAAGTCATAAAACTGAATATTTCTATAATTCTTATAAGATATATTAGAAAATTTACGTAGTTTTCCGAGCTTGGATTTTTAGATGTCCTTAAATTGCGTTCCTCCACAAACCAATCTATTATCAGAATAACAAGTCCAATAAACAAAGAAACAAAATCGCAAGAGGCTTGGTTAGACGTTTCGCAGTGGCCTACTTGCATAGAGTGGTGGGAGGCCGCTGTCTTAGTGTTTGTTGAACCACGTTGTTATACGTGTCGGCTGTCACAACCACTGAGTATTGTTCACTTCTGTGCATGGGACAGCTGCCTGCCCTTCCACATCCACTAGTCGGCAAACTACTCTCGTGCGCATCTCAGGTCTCTTGCTATAGCTCTTGAATTATAGGTAAGCGAATTAAAGCCATTCATACGTATCAAACTTTATTTTGTTCTAAAACCCATACTAAAATAATTTATTTTATGAAAAACATTCCTATATCTTCTTTAAGGGTAAACATTGCGGGAATTATTTTTCTAAGTGTAAATGATACGAAGACCTTTTATAAAACAACTTAAACAAGCAGACCTACTTTTTCTTTTAATTTTCTGTGTATCTTGTTGCGGCAAGGGAGCGGCAAAGATGATTTGAGGGATTGAACCATTTCGGAAATATTATCGGTATTCCTTTCAAAAATTACATCCCCAGAATATTATTTAAATTTTTCTATTTTAAGCTAAATTTCTCAGTTTTCTTACAAAGCTCATATTAATTTTAAACTGTCGTTATTAAATTAAAATATTATAAATTAAAGTTGCTTGATATAATCATTTTAAATTCACTGATAAACTAAATTTAAAACTATATTTTAATCATTTATCATTATAAATTATTGATAGTTTTGTTAGACGTGTAGTTCTGTTAATGATAGTTTTGTTAACATTAATCTGACAGCTGTTAATAACTACAACGCAATTGACTTTTTTCGTCAATGTTTGATAAATAAAACTTCTGAAGATCGCCTAAATCGGATCTGGCTCATATCCATGAGAGAATCCGCTGCGACATAGGTCGAAGTTCATAGAGAACGTAACTCTGTTACGCTCATTTTCTTTGTCAAATTGTAAGTCGTGACAAATAAAAATTTTAATTTCCTTTTAAGGCCCTGTATTTTTTTTCAAAACCTCAAATCGATTTCCTACAAAACTAACACCCTTGTACGAGTATTTGAATATAATGTTCTTTAAATACTGCTTGAATTTTAAATTCATTAAAATTAATAAGAAATTTAATTCACTAGTTTTATCGATTTGTGTCTAATTACACGTTAGAATATAATGAAGGCATTTAATTTTAAAAAATGTGCCTCGACTATAAATAAATTACAGGTATCTCAGGTATTTCAGTAGCGCCCAAAAAGGGATTTCTGATGTTAGACTAAAAGTATTTACTTAAAAACACTGAATTACAAAATTTCAATGACAATTACAGCGTCGCTGAGTCATCACATAAGCAATTACCTTAAACATCAAGCTTGGGCCAACAGCAACAAATCGCAACCAATGAGTAAGTCACACACTCGGGTAAGTTATATATATCCTAATTATGAGTCATGAAACGCAAAGGTGGAATTCTAAATGTCATCGCCGGAAAGATTTCTTGACAAACCATTATCCCAAAGCGTCACATCAAAGATGTCATCCTAGCCGGCCATTTTAATGTCAGGTGAGGTTTTGTCCGGCCAAGAATGTTTACATCTTGTTTATAACCTAAATCTATGTAAAGATGAAGCTCTTAAAACTTGGCATCCATCAGATTAAGTGGATCATTTGGAATGAAATCAAGGCTTGACAGTCGGGATAAATTGCGATGCGCTCGCATAAGTTGACGACAAGTCGTACAAAACTGGGTTACGAGGGGTAGTTAACATTTTTTTACGATTATTTCGCAAAGTAACTGTATTGTTCTGCTGTATAGTATATCGAGCGTGCGCGTCATTTAGATTGCTTCTGCAACGATTCGAATTACCGACGATAAATTTTTAGTGAAGATGCAGAGGAGAAGTTTCAGTAAATCTGTTTTAATAACGCTTAAATATCAAATCTTCAAAGTATTATTGTCTTAGTTCTACTTGGCTCTGGTTGGCCCTTTCGTTCGGTTCATGGAGCAGAAAATCTTGCTTGGGTATAGAACAACGTTAAACTATAAGTAATGATTTTTATTATTTTTTGTTTTAAAAATATTCGTTAACTTTTTTTAATAAAACTTATTATTTTAAAGTAACTTAGGCATTTAATAATATATATTTCCCATCAGTAGCATACAAAATCACTCACTACCAGTTTCGCCGTAAAACAGTAACATTTTTAGTAAATTCATAGTTAAAATCACTGATGCTATAAGGCTACAGTGATTCAGTTTGATAACTTACAGGCACATAGCTTTACTGTGAAAGCATGGTTACATGTGCTAATCGGGATATAGGCTTTCGTTACAGTAGCCCGGTGATAGTCAGGTGTGACAGTAATAAATCTATGCGTTCACTATTACTAAGGAATGATTTAACTTTATTAACAATACTGTAACTAAAGCTAATATATACGTTGGTAAATCATGTAATGGATACTTTAATAAATCATCTGTTAGGCAAGTTAAAAAAACATCTGATAGATATATTAGTAAACCAACTGAAGGATAACTTAGTAAAATATCTGATAGATATTTTAGTACAACATCTGATAGGTACATTAGTAAATCATCTGTTAGATACGTTATTAATCATCTGATACATAGATTAGTAAATAATTTGATAGATACACTAGTAAACCATCAGATAGATACTTTAGTAAACTATATGATAGATACGTTAGTAAACCATCTTTTAGGTACTTTAGTAATGATCTGATATATAGATTAGTAAATAATTTGATAGATACGTTAGTAAACCATCTGATAGATACGTTAGTAATCCATCAGATAGATACTTCAGTAAACCATCTGATAGATACGTTTGTAATCCATCAGATAGATACTTCAGTAAACCATCTGATAGATACGTTAGTAATCCATCAGATAGATACGTCAGTAAACCATCTTATAGACTGGTAGATAAGTTAGTAAACCATCTGATAGATACGTTAGTAAACCATCTGATAGATACGTTAGTAAACCATCAAATAGATACTTCAGTGAACAATCTAATAGATACATTAGTAATCCATCTGATAGTTACGTTAGTAATCATCTGATATATAGATTAGTAAATAATCTGATAGATACACTAGTAAACCATCAGATATTAAGTAAACCATCAGATATATACTTTAGTAAACCATCTGATAGATACGTTAGTAATCCATCTGATAGATACGTTAGTAAATCATCTGATAGATACGTTAGTAATGCATCTGTAGATACTTCAGTAAACCATCTGATAGATACGTTAGTAAACCAACTGATAGATAAGTTAGTAAACCATCTGATAGATACGTTAGTAAACCATCTGATAGATACGTTAGTAAACCATCTGATAGATACGTTAGTAAACCATCTGATAGATACGTTAGTAAACTATCAAATAGATACTTCAGTAAACAATCTGATAGATACATTAGTAATCCATCTGATATATACGTTAGTAAATCATCTGATAGATACGTTAGTAATCCATCTGATAGATACGTTAGTAAATCATCTGATAGATACGTTAGTAATCATCTGATATATAGATTAGTAAATAATCTGATAGATACACTAGTAAACCATCAGATATATACTTAAGTAATCCATCAGATAGATACTTCAGTAAACCATCTGATAGATACGTTAGTAATCCATCTGATAGATACGTTAGTAATCCATCTGATAGATACGTTAGTAAATCATCTGATAGATACGTTAGTAATCATCTGATAGATACGTTAGTAAACAATCTGATAGATAGGTTAGTAATCATCTGATAGATACGTTAGTAATCATCTGATAGGTACGTTAGTAAATCATCTGATAGATACGTTAGTAATCATCTGATACATAGATTAGTAAATAATCTGATAGATACACTATTAAACCATCAGAAAGATACTTTAGTAACCTATCTGATAGATACTTTAGTAAACTATCTGATAGATACGTTAGGCAGCTCTAATCTTCCTTGAAAAAAAAACCTTGTTATTGGAGTGACCCATTTTGCAAATAAATTAGTGACATACATTTAGCGGCTAAATATTTTCAACGACTAATTTTACATTCTCCAATATCCCAGAAAAATTTATCGTAAAAATATTTTTAATAAATATTGAGGGTGTCAGTTTCATATGGGTACAGTGGAGCCTAGATTTTCCACCCCACCTAACCTAATTTCGGGCCAACTAAGGTAGTAAAGATTATATAGTACATTCATACGTTTTCATCTTTTATGCGTAAAACTCTAATGGACTTCTTCAAGAAATAACTTATTGAACTGAAACATGCAGCAAGTTTATATGTATGACCTTATCATTCTGTACTTCTATTGCATTTTTATTTCAACATAATTTTTGCATTTGATAATAAAGTTGCTGTCTCTTTTCACATCTCTTATCACGTTTTCAATAATTTCACCAGTTTATCATAAGCTTCCAACTAGATTTTATACAAAGTCCGTAATATTCGAATTTTCGATTATCCGAGGTAGTCTCGGTTCACATTACTTCGGATAATCGAGTCTCTACTATATACAGGACATTCCTTTTATTTTCCTTGTATTGTGTAAGAATCCGTTAAATAACAAGCCAACTTCAAGGAGCTGCTGGTGTGTCCTATCTATTCGCAACTCTTTCTATTTCCTAGAACACGAATCCGAATAATACGATCTCAACTCATATTATCTCTTCCACACAGGTACGTGCTCTTCCACACAGGATATTTTGAAATCTGTTTTTTTCAAGGTATTTTAAATTTATTTCCATATAATCCGATTTAAAATCAATGAGTAATAATCCAAATCATTTTGTCAGGAAGTTTCCCCGCATCGGATATATAAGAATGTATTAAGGACGCTATTTTTTGGCATTGTGGATTGGTCGATGTTGAATAATACATACAAGTGATACAATCCCGGGAGTAAAAAATGTCTTCTTTGATGTTAAAGTGGGAACAGCTGCAATAATTTAGAAAAAATCCACTACAGTAGTTGGACGCGATTATTAGCTCAGTAAATCGCTTAACGACCCGACCGATGCCAAAACTATCCGACGTCCGAAATGACACACACAAAAGACAGGAAGTTGATCGTTTGCAATTAATTTGGTTTGAAGACTAAAAGTGGACCGGACTCGACTTGACTACGTCAGATGACCTGCAGCTGTTAAAGGGAGCATCTGTCTTGATTCGCGAATACCTTGTCACTATGCATCGAGTACGCGATGTGCCAGAGATGTAACAGAAATAAACCGTACTCGCCGACGGCTAAACAATATCACAATTATTTACTTAGTAAAACAGAGTCTCAAACATTTTTTCAAAATTATTTATAATTGAAGTTATTTTCCTAGTCAGTACACTACACGGATTATAGAATTCGAACATTCAATGCAAACACTCAAACTTATAACCCTACCTTTCAGTGCAACTGGATCCAGATCAACATATCTGGCATGGCAGTAATGTTCAACATATTTCAGGTGACGCATTTCACTTTCTACATTAACAATCCTGCCATATTTAGCCATCCTGCCTGATTTAACCGCCCCTACTATTTTAACCATCCTCCCTATCCAACCTGAATGCCTACAAATTTTTCATATTTAGAAATATTTCCTGACTAGTTTACCCTTCCTATTTTAACAATCTTTTCATATTTAACTAATTCTCCTAATTTAACCATCATTCCATATTTGACCAACTTCCCTAATTAAACCACCCTTCTTCTTTAATAATCTTTCATAATAAACTATTTCTCTTAATTAAACCACCCTTCTCACTTTAAAAATGTTTCCTTATTTGATCAATTATCCCAATTCAACCACCCACCTAACTTATACAATCTTTCCATATCCAACCAACTCACCTAATTTAAGTAACCTTCCTATTTTAACCATTATTCCATATTCAACCAACTCCCTTAATTTAACCACTCTCCCTATTTTAAACATAATTCCATATTCAACCAACTCCCATAATTTAACCGCCCTTCCTATTTTAAACATCATTCCATATTCAACCAACTCCCTTAATTTAACCACCTTCCCTATTTTAAACATCATTCCATATTCAACCAATTCCCCTAATTTAACCACCTTTCTTCTGTACCAATCTTTCCATTTTTAACCAACTCCCCTACTTTAACCACCCTCCCTATTTTAAACATCATTCCATATTCAACCAACTCCCCTAATTTAACCACCCTCCCTATTTTAAACATCATTCCATATTCAACCAACACTCTCAATTTAACCACGCTCAGTATTTTAAACATCATTACATATTCAACCAACTCCCCTAATTTAACCATCCTTTATTTTAAACATCATTCCATATTCAACCAACTCCCCTAATTTAACCACGCTCCCTATTTTAAACATAATTCCATATTCAACCAACTCCCCTAATTTAACCACCCCCTATTTTAAACATCATTCCATATTTAACCAACTCCCCTAATTTAACCACCCTCCCTATTTTAAACATCATTCCATATTCAACCAACTCCCATAACTTAACCACCCTTCCTATTTTAAACATCATTCCATATTCAACCAACTCCCTTAATTTAACCACCTTCCCTATTTTAAACATCATTCCATATTCAACCAATTCCCCTAATTTAACCACCTTTCTTCTGTACCAATCTTTCCATTTTTAACCAACTCCCCTAATTTAACCACCCTCCCTATTTTAAACATCATTCCATATTCAACCAACTCCCCTAATTTAACCACCCTCCCTATTTTAAACATCATTCCATATTCAACAAACCCTCTCAATTTAACCACGCTCAGTATTTTAAACATCATTACATATTCAACCAACTCCCCTAATTTAACCATCCTTTATTTTAAACATCATTCCATATTCAACCAACTCCCCTAATTTAACCACGCTCCCTATTTTAAACATAATTCCATATTCAACCAACTCCCCTAATTTAACCACCCCCTATTTTAAACATCATTCCATATTCAACCAACTCCCCTAATTTAACCACCCTCCCTATTTTAAACATCATTCCATATTCAACCAACTCCCCCTATTTTAAACATCATTCCATATTCAACCAATTTCCCTAATTTAACCACCTTTCTTCTGTACCAATCTTTCCATTTTCAACCAACTCCCCTACTTTAACCACCCTCCCTATTTTAAACATCATTCCATATTCAACCAACTCCCCTAATTTAACCACCCTCCCTATTTTAAACATCATTCCATATTCAACCAACACTCTCAATTTAACCACGCTCAGTATTTTAAACATCATTACATATTCAACCAACTCCCCTAATTTAACCATCCTTTATTTTAAACATCATTCCATATTCAACCAACTCCCCTAATTTAACCACGCTCCCTATTTTAAACATAATTCCATATTCAACCAACTCCCCTAATTTAACCACCCCACTATTTTAAACATCATTCCATATTCAACCAACTCCCCTAATTTAACCACCCTCCCTATTTTAAACATAATTCCATATTCAACCAACTCCCATAATTTAACCACCCTTCCTATTTTAAACATCATTCCATATTCAACCAACTCCCTTAATTTAACCACCTTCCCTATTTTAAACATCATTCCATATTCAACCAATTCCCCTAATTTAACCACCTTTCTTCTGTACCAATCTTTCCATTTTTAACCAACTCCCCTAATTTAACCACCCTCCCTATTTTAAACATCATTCCATATTCAACCAACTCCCCTAATTTAACCACGCTCCCTATTTTAAACATAATTCCATATTCAACCAACTCCCCTAATTTAACCACCCCCTATTTTAAACATCATTCCATATTCAACCAACTCCCCTAATTTAACCACCCTCCCTATTTTAAACATCATTCCATATTCAACCAACTCCCATAATTTAACCACCCTTCCTATTTTAAACATCATTCCATATTCAACCAACTCCCTTAATTTAACCACCTTCCCTATTTTAAACATCATTCCATATTCAACCAATTCCCCTAATTTAACCACCTTTCTTCTGTACCAATCTTTCCATTTTTAACCAACTCCCCTAATTTAACCACCCTCCCTATTTTAAACATCATTCCATATTCAACCAACTCCCCTAATTTAACCACGCTCCCTATTTTAAACATAATTCCATATTCAACCAACTCCCCTAATTTAACCACCCCCTATTTTAAACATCATTCCATATTCAACCAACTCCCCTAATTTAACCACCCTCCCTATTTTAAACATCATTCCATATTCAACCAACTCCCCCTATTTTAAACATCATTCCATATTCAACCAATTTCCCTAATTTAACCACCTTTCTTCTGTACCAATCTTTCCATTTTCAACCAACTCCCCTAATTTAACCACCCTCCCTATTTTAAACATCATTCCATATTCAACCAACTCCCCTAATTTAACCACCCTCCCTATTTTAAACATCATTCCATATTCAACCAACTCTCTCAATTTAACCACGCTCAGTATTTTAACCATTATTCCATATTCAACCAACTCCCCTAATTTAACCACCCTCCCTATTTTAAACATCATTCCATATTCAACCAACACCCCTAATTTAACCACCCTTCTTTTGTACCAATCTATCCATATCCAACCAACTCTCCGAAATCAACTACCCTTCCTAAAATTGTATTCTTTTACAATTAATAAAAAGGACCAATTGACGTTTACAGAATCAAATTCAAAATATACAAAAAATGTTACGAATAATATACATCAAATAACAAATCAAATTGCCAACTCGAAATTTTAGTTTTTTACATTCAGTTACTTTAATATTTCACAGCATTATAATTACCAATGCAATTTTAAAATGATTTAAATAACAAGCACACAAGCGAAATTTCATTAGCTATTTGAAATTGCAAACTTTATTGGGTACTCAGTTGCATCAGTGAATGTAGTCTATTTATAGAGAGAGTAGTGAAAGCGGTCTTTTTATGAATGAACTTCCCCTCCGCAGTTCGCGCTAGGGTCAACGACGGAGCGGAATAAAAAGTAAAAAAGAATTTCGTAAAAACAACCCCGAAATCGACTATTCAAGAGCGTAGGCGCTGAACGCCTGTTGAGTAGGGGAGGCCTTTCTTTCATTCGATCGACCTCAATTCTTTAGACCTGTCCACCTTGCGTAGTCGAAACGCGATCTCGTTTTCACGTTACAATTAGTTTCGTCATTAGGCGACACTTTACAAGCTTTACACGCTTATCTGTTTGCTTAGTCACGTGACCTGTAACCTATTTAGCTTGTTACGTTATTAAAATAACTTGTGCGTGTATTTACCAATGTAAAGAGCAGATGTAAGGTATCATCACTATACCAATAGCAAAATGCGAATCCCCCTGAACGCCAGATCGATTTCTCTCACACGCACGCACACTCATCCTTCTGAGCGCAGAGGATTAGCACAGAACCGAAACCGGCCGTTTTCCTAATCCATTGGCCATTTAGTGGTGTCATCTAACCAAACTCTAACATTTTAAGCTGTAATTTTAACTAAAAATAGTTAATAAATATTCATTCTACTTAAAATTACAAGGAAAATGATACCAAATAACCCATTATTTACTTTACTTTATAATATCAGTAAACACCTTTTTTCATGTTATCCCATCAGGAACAGTGACAATAAATTTTACATCGTCTAGTACTAATTTTCTCTTGATGATGTGCAAGAATTAATCCATGCTAAACTTTCTGAGGTGTGTTATCAAATTAAAAAAATAAAGTTTGATCAAGGAAGCACCACTAGGTGATTATGGTTGAATTTAAAACAGAATAGGACTATACGTAGGCGAAATCAACCAGAGAGAGTGGGGATTACGGGTTTCTGAGCGAATAGGAGGCTCACATCTTGCTGTAAGGGTGAGCTTTGTTGCCAAGTCGTTAAATTTCCGTTCCTCGCTCAGTCTTAATGTAGCTGTGGTACAGTGAGTTACTAGTGGTGTAGCTTGCTTCGTTCTGCAGTTTCAGCTTTGCTTCCCTTCAACAGTCTTTTTCAAAACTCGGAATGTTCCTTCTATTAACTCACACTCTATTTATATATATATATATATATATATATATATATATATATATATATATATATATCTTTTACAAATTTTCAATCGTTAATAAAATACGTTTTTATTCTTCCAATCAAGTTCAAATACATTTTTAAAACCTATAGTTGATGACAATTGATTTTAATAATTTTTATAACATCTAATAATAATTATAGAACATGGTAAGTTACTACAAACAAATGGTACCTGGTATCTTACACAAACTCTCTCACATTAATACAAAAGATAAAATGTTCTATTTTTATTATTAATAGAGAACCTTCAAATTATCTAGTTAAATAAATTTTAGTTTGTATCTAAAAATGTAATTATTAATAAGTTAAAATTATTTTTATGAAGAAATACTTGAAAATATATACATACAGGAACAAAAGCAGCTATCTACGTACGAGTATAGGCCTGCAGTACTCAAGCGTTTAAAAACTTTTCACTTACCACTTTACTAGCAGCAAACCAAAGGTCCTACTAACATTAAATAAAAAGAATAATAAAATCTAACTAATTATCTCAAACTTTTACGCTTACAAAATGTTTTTAACCAACAAATACGAAAAATTGTAGCTTACTAGCTTTTTTATGTTACTTAAAGTGAAACTCTTATTAAATCTATTTTTGTAAAGTTCTTTCAAACAAAATATTACCTTTATGATTTAATATTCTGAATGAGGGAATCATACCTGCCAAGTTTCAAAATTTAATTCCCACTCTAAGTGCTTTAAACCTTGATTTAAGTGAAATTTTTTATTAAGTTTTGTACGATGCACGGCGCGGAATTGGAGAAATTACGATCTGACAACACCGCATCCCTAACCTACCACAAACCCATTCCTAATCTACTTTAAATCAAAGTATAATAAACAGAGCGCTGGTGCCGGCTGGAATACGGCCCATTCTAATCCTCTGCCTTGAGTGAGCTGGATTGTGTGTGTGTGTGTGTGTGTGTGTGTTGTGCGTGTGTATGTGTGTGTGTGTTTGTGTGTGTGTGTGTGTGTGGCGTTCAGGCGCATTCGCATTTTAATATTACTGTAGGAAGCGATCGAGAGGGGATTCGTAAATACGAATACGATTCAAACAATGACACAAGGGCTCTCCTAATGTATAATAATTACAATAACAATGTGTCAAAAACATTACTAGGCGGAAATAGCATTATAAGGCTTCAATATTCGATTTTCATTTTCAACCATACAAAATGCTATTGTCCAACAGTTGAAGCCTAATTAATTACTGTGGCGACTAAACCAAAATTAGAAAGTAATAATGTATGTAAACAGATATAGGTAACATTTTATAAGCTGGCACTTAGGGGCTGTAGGGCTTGGCAAGAGACAAAGGACGAGGGAGGGTGGAAGTTCTCGCAGGTCATTTTCAAAAACATCGACCTTTGGACTTGAACAAACTAAGAATTAACTAACTAATGACTCACTATTTTGTTACTTACTAATACGTTTTATAGTATATATAATTACAAATAGAAATAGGGAGTTCGTAGAAGCGTGCTAATAGGATGTCTAACGGTCGGGACGGGTAGGCCGCGATTTATGGCCTCTATGACTGATAACGACCCCCTGATGGTTTCTAAACGACGAATACACAAATTCTACCAAAGAGCCAAGTGCCAGCTTATAAAATTTGACCTATATCTAGGTTTTGCAGGTGCGATGAAGGGTTGGGCACGTGACCGAAATAAAAGATTTTTCCTATCCTTCAATAGTGCGGGCAAACAACTATAAGCGGAAAACATTTGTATAGCAAATGATTGATTTAAAGATGGATGAAAACATTTACATGATGAGCGACGAGACACACTATCATCATGGCGGTTGTGTAAAGAAACAGAACTTTCGTTATTGGTCGGTTACACATCCTGAAGAGCTACATGGAAGTCCTCTCCATAGTCATAAGATTAATATGAAGTGTAGTGTAACGAAAAGTTGTTTCTTTGGGCCCCAACTTCGTTCTTTGAAGAGGGTAGGCGAACCATTCGGTCAATTCAAAACGTCATCTGTTGATGCTACATTTGGGATGTTTTCTTGTGGGATTCCTTAAAGCAAGACATTACATAAACAAACCTCGCACACTCACGGAAGCCATAAGCCATGAAATCGACAGTCAGTCTCCTGCAATGCTAGAACCGTTTTCGGCAGTTCTTCATTGCAAGACTGGAAGAATGCAAAGAAGGACGTTATCTTCCAACCTTAAACGGATGAAATTAGTTATTTTGATGTAATTTTCATTATTTTATATAAACACCTTCTATAATAAACAATTAAACGTGTATCACTTTTATTTTTCGTGATGTTTATTTTTAACCATCATTATACTCCAAGCTATATAAATAATTCAAATTAATTTAAATACATTATGAGCAAATGTTTATCAGATCTGTTTTTATATTTTGCTTTAGAGAGTTTAGCTTGGGAGCCCAGTTAATAATGAAATATAATGAATTTCACTGTCCTGAAGTTGCCGAAATTTAGACGTTTTTATTAAACTAATTAACCACACACACACACGCACACACACACACACACACACACACACACACACACACACACACACACTCACACTCACTCATACATACATACATCACAACACATTTTTAAATCATGTAACATGTTTACGGCAAGCACCAGTAAACTCTCAGTGATTCTATTGATCAGTAAATCTACAGAGCGTAGATTTACCAATGATCAGGACAATAATAAATCCAGAAACGTGTTATGACTAGCAAATTTTGTATTTTGAAAAATGGTGTAGGCTACTTGTGTTTATTATTATTTATAAATTGATTCAGATCAGTGTTTATTAACTTTAATCCCTGCATCTCTAACGCAAAATTATTTCCTATCGGAGTCAAATAGATGTAGCTACGTCACCACGGTAGGAATAGAGATATTAATGAATGGGTAAAATATACGTAGAATTATTGTGAAGATAGGAAATTCAGACAGTACTTTTAGTCGGGTAAGCGTGCGTGCTCGCTTTAACGTGTATTATTTGCACGAAAATTCCAGTGTTTGTCTAATTACATATTTTAAATGATGAAAATTTCATTCTGATGAAAAGATATTTTCTACTCGTAATTAGGTATTCATTATTCAGCCAGCATCGCAAAAGTAATAACCATCACACGGGAAATTTTGCGTCCTACACATTAAAGCAATAAAACAGCTCTACAAGGGAAAACATTAACGTCACGTTATAATTTATTTTCAACAAAATAAGCATACAGTAATTTAAAAAAAAAACAAAATATGACTTTCCTTTCCAAACAAATTGTTCTTTGTCGCCGTTCATTTTAGTAATAAATAATTTAAACATTAAAAGAACCTTTTGAAAACGACCTGCCCTATAACTAACGAAATTTATTCAACTAACGTCCCGCATTTTAACTATATCCCATCATCACTGTAATTCCAGCGACGCAACGCACAAAGACATTCTAAAACAATGAAGAAGGTAGCGAGGTGTTGATACATACGTCTGTCGCCAGTCGCAGACAGTGGCCGATGCAGGCTGTAATTTGAGGCAATAAAACACTGCCTAAAGACAAGCTGGCCTCTCTTTACTGCCCATGTCAAATTAGGATACACTTAATTTTCATTGAACTTATATCGGTTTCTTTGTTTGGCCGTTAATGACCCGGAGAAGATCCGGCGCTCTTTGGGTGATCGGCATTTTGTAAAAAAACGAGGATGTCTTTATTACCCGTTCGTGATTTGATACAATAAATGTTGCCGCATCTTTCTGAAAGAGGGGGTTACTTGCACAGCGTCAGGAGTGTGTAATAACGCTGTAGGGCTACTGCATTTTAATACTTACACGGCAAAATCTTGCTAGATTTCTCGCTTTCGTCCTTAGTTGACCAGTATAGTGAGGATATCTTCTTGTCAAATTGGTAAAAGGTAAATAGTAAAGGTCCAACGTAAATTTAGAAGCATTTGACCTGATTCATTCTCAGAGGTGTTGGCCACATGCATTACGGAGACCAAATACCTGTCGGGAGCACAGAGAGTCTAACTCCTATATCTTCATCTCCTAAAGTTAAAAAGAAAGGAGAGGATTAGGAGATACAATGATACTCTACGATGCAATGAATCGTCACTTGAGTGTGAAGTGCCCCATACATTAAGTAGACCAAATAATTGTCGGAATCACAGAGAGTATAACCCCTACGTCCACACCTACTTGAGTTTATACAAAAGGAGGGGATTAGGAGATACAATGATGTTCTACAATGCAATGAATCGTCATTTGAGTATAGAGTTCCACATACATTAAGTGGACTTAAATAACTGTTGAGATCACATAGAGTCTTATACCCTCATCTTCTCAAGGTAAAACTTTTAGGAAAGTTTATGTGCAATTAACATTAGAACAAGAATAGTTCATCAGATTACTGTACGATCTAATGTATCATAGCTTGAGTGGAGAGGGGAAGAGAAGTAGAAATTATTGAAACTTGAATTCCCTTCGACTTCCCAGTGTAGAAAAATACTACAATATGGTAAAAAACTTGTAATCTAAAAGATAGGGAGAGAACAGGAAGAACAGATAAAAAGTATAAAATAAAGATACATAGATAGATAGACAGACAAATAGATAGATAGAGAGAGAGAGAGAGAGAGAGAGAGAGAGAGAGAGAGAGAGAGAGAGAGAGAGAGAGAGAGAAAGAGAGAGTGAGAGAAAGAGAGAGAGAGAGAGAGAGAGAGAGATTGAAAAAGAGTTCTGTGTGTTTTTAAAATAATTTGTGCGTTTCGGGAAGTTCAATGTTATGAGAACCAATTTTTCAATAACTGAATTTATTTAATAATATTTTGTCAGTAGCTGAATAAACGTCTATTGTTATTAATGGATGGAACCAGTCACAATAGTTTAAAGATTTTTTTTTGCTTTCACACTATTTCATAGAATTGTATCCAATAAAGTAGTTGGCCTCTCTCTCTCTCTCTCTCTCTCTCTCTATATATATATATATATATATATATATATATATATATATTTATATATATATATATATATGTGTGTGTGTGTGTGTGTACACGTTATGATAACGTTACCAAACATTTGCTCGAAATACCAACGCACTTTTCGAAAAGGATATTTGCGAAACGTCAGCCAACTGGGTCCACGATCACTGCAAAAGTCATAAAGCTGCCAACGCCGTAACAATGCACTTTCTGGGCCGAACTTAGCGGTGGGTCCTACATATTAGCACCGACCCGTGACGCACCGACAAAAGGGAGGCGACTCAAACCAACAGGGAAAATGTGTTGTTTTTTCGTTTTGTTTAGCGTGTAGGGTGTTTTCGGTTGTAGATTGTGCTTGTGTGGGTGAGTCGAGAAATGTTTCTCACCTAACAATCGATATTTATTAGTCGTGCTAAGATGTCGCCTGCGTGAAATAAACCCGACGAACAGTTAGAGCTATTTAGGTGGGTGTTACAGACTTTTAAAAACCGTGGTGTTTTTAGAGACTATCGTTAACATATGACTAAAGTACTGAAGTAATGCTGATGTATACAGATTTGTTTCTGTTTTAGAGTTTTACTAGAATTAGGGTAACAATTTAGAATTAATTGAAGGAACATTAACTTTCAAGTATAGCACTTATTTTTTGTAACGTAACAGTAACACTGGGGTCCACTAAAACCGAAATATATTTTTTCACTGTAGTCATATACATTGTTTTTAAAATATTTTAAAATAATTACCCGTTTTATTAGGTTATTATCTTATAAAAAAATGTAGTTTAGTATTAAAACTAAGGTTTTTGTGAAGGTAAAAGAGAGACATTCCCACAACACCAGATCTTTTTTACAAAAATGCATGGTTGTACTGAATTGAATAAATAGTTAATTTATTTTATATTGGATAAACAATTATACACATTCTGAAAGAAATAGTATTGTCCTTTACCACAGTATTATTGAAAAGTTCTTAACCCTACAAAATTCCCCATTAACCAAAATTAAAAATATATTGAAAAACTCATAATAAAAACTCAGATTTTCTTTAAATGTTTCTGCCCCTTAAACCACACATTCCATGCAAACCATTGTCCAGTGGTCATCACACATTGCAGCTCCACAAGTTTGGCAACGGAGTTCTATCTTTCTTTCTTTTGTTCGAGGACAAATAGTATATCTTTTTTTCTTGGAGGTTCTTCCCCTTCTCTTACTTTCTCATATTGTCTTTCAGAAATACCCAAAATGTCCTAAATGACCATTTTAAGGCCCCTGGGCAGTGTTGCTGTCTCTAAATGTTTGTAGAATAAAGATTTGATTAGCGATTTTCCTAGTATTGTCAAATACAACCTTCGGGAAATATTTTTGGGTTTCTTAGTTTCATCATCAACTATGGCATTTCCGTGAAAGGTTGAAAGCAAAACAATTTTTTTCTCTTTTGGGGCGAAATACACAATTGCTTGATTATGGTTAAAAGCAAACAGAGATTGTCCTACAGTTTTTACTGATAAGAACTTTGCAGGGATCTCGGATTTGCTTGCCCTCATTGTCCCATAATTGTCAATTTATAGTCTACTAACATAGTGTTGAACATCATTCTGAATCTTCCTCAAGTAAATCTCTTATAAAATCAGAATTTTCTGCTAAATTGGAGAATTTTAGTAGCACAAACACGATTACTGTACTATTGAAAAAGGTATATGTAAATATAACACTGGGGTCCACAGAAACCCACGGCTACTCATATTGTTTATTGCACCGTAAGTAGTAGAATACAAGATGGCAAAACCAGTGTGCACTCTACACAGGAGTACCAACTGAATTTACGTGGGGGCTATATATCCCTAAAAAAATATTACAAAATAATTATCCAGTAAAAATTGTGTGGGGTCCAGTGGATGATTTAAGGTTTATATATTGAGGTTAATAAAAATGATGGATAATAAGATGGTGATAGCCTATAGCTGACAGTAGTAATAAAAATAAAATTAACAATGTTAATTTTTACTATAAATTAATAAGCTTTGCATTTTAAAAGAAAATTTAAAAGAAGCTATTGGTTTGGGAAAACGTTTTCAACTTGGAAAACTATATAAAATAAGGTTTTTTTTTTTAATTTTTTAAAATTCCTTCAACGAACACTAAAGAAACACTTATAGTAGAGAAATAGATACGTAATAAGATTCTAACATTTTTTATGTAACGTTGCATAAAAAACAATATTATTATGTAAGATTCTTTATTATATAAGGTACTAAATGCGTCTTTTGTAATTGTGGAATATTTTAAAACATAGATAATCATAAAGTGAGATTCCAAACACTAAAAACTATAGGAATATAGTTTAATTCAAAAAAATTAACCTCTAAACGGGCAAACAATAGACACAGAAACGTTAATAGCTAATGGAAGGTCTACAGAAGTCAATTTTTAAAATGAAATACGAATAAACTATTACAAAATACTTTTTATGTGGCATATAACTGAAAATTATCATCTGTTTTAGAAAACATAATGAACCTTAGAGTTCCTTAATATTTATAACTGAATTAAAGGACAGCATTATACTTAAATTATTTACATAGAAAACAATTTCTGTCACGCTTGAAACCTGACTTTATACATTAGTATAGGTGACATTATACATTGCTGACGTCGGAAATATAATCTTCATTTTTTTTCATAATGATGACCATTTACCGCACCTGCATGCTGTAAAAGTTAAACAAATGCATTACGTACAATAAATACCGTGACGAAAGAATGCGACGTCCTGTGCACACGGCCAACGAAATATCTGCAACAGACGGTGGTAAATTTCGTCGTCCGTTGAATCCATAAATCCTGGGCGAAAGTTTTATTTAAACGATCGGCAGTACATAACCTCCTTCACCTCGGCGTCTATTAAAACACTCGGCGCTATCAGACGTTCTGCGGGGGATGGGTCCGAAAAGTCGCTGATGACTGCCGCTGACAAAAGCAACAAATCACGAAAATTGCCGATAACAACCGAACCCATGCGACGTGCTCCGCTAGTCTTTATAGAGTCTCTTCATCGTGTGGTCATAAATTAGGACCAGGAAATCGCCATCCCTCTGTATATCATCCCCGATATCGACTTCCTTCCATTCAGATGTTCGCCGAAAGCGATTCAGATTTACATTGCAACTAAACTATGTATTTACAACTAATTTCAATTCAATTTATAAAATTTTCCTTCATATGGGTATAATTACCTATTTAGTTCACTCTAAATTCCATTGTCCTAAGTTATTTCAACATATTTTAGTTCGTATTTCTTTTTTTCAGTGTGAAAATGATATCCGTCTAAGGCTTTAAGTTTCTTCTTTCTGTTTTATAATTTAGTTATTTTGTATCTAGAGCTTTAATTTATGTTTAGTTAAATTTGATAATATATATTTATTATCTTGATTATATATTTATGTTTTGTTAAGCCTGATTATATACTTATGTTTTAATACTTTATTATATGTTTTACTATAACTGACTTTAAGTTCATATTTTGCTAAAGCTGATTGTATGTTCATGTTTTGTTAAACTTCATTAGTCCCTATATGTTTATATTTGCTACATTCGATTATATTTATGTTGATATGTTATTATTGAAGCGTTCATGCTTTGTTAAACTTCATTATATGTTTTGCTAAACTGGATTATTTGTTATTCTAAACATGATTATAATATTGTTTTGTTAAACCTGATTATATGTTTATATGTTGCTAAACTTGCATTTTTATTTTCTAAACATAATCATAATAATATATTGTTAAACCTAATTATATGATTATGTTTTGTTGTCTTACTATATGTTTATGCATATATATATATATATATATATATATATATATATATATATATATATATATATTGATATGGAGCTCATAATTTGAAGGAGGTTTAAGATAATCAACCATTTTGAAGATTACCGCGTAGGAAAGAATTGTGGGAGAGGATTAGGTAAGGATTTTACTCTAGGATACTGAGTACCAAGTCGCAATTATGAAGTAGACCTCTCAATCCGTTACACTGCAGGAAAGGAAGAAGCAGCAGCAGAAGGAAGGGTAGTGCGTGGAAGAAACATAGAGATTTAGTGTTCGGAACAAGGTATAGTTGGCATCAAAGGGGCAATGTAGAGTAGTTTACTCTCTTGCGGTCATAAAGTGGCGTCTACCCGGTTGCACTTCCTAGTCAAGCAGTCTGCTAATAAAAGAATAAATTATTTGTGCCGGCGTACACAATCGCATGAACGCATTTAAAATT
>JBAIZL010000001.1:239078620-239556120 GCA_036971475.1 Prosapia bicincta
AAACAACTGTTGTTACGAAATTTTAAAATGTGTTAAAAAATATGAAGGAAGAAATTCATAATTGAAAACCGGTTTTCGTTGTTAATATTTATTTAACGACTAGTTAGCTGCATGGCTTGCAGAACAAGAGATCCAATAGGCCTACCAACATTTTCCCGTTTCACGAGGGAATCAATTTCCTAACCGAATAAACTTTGGATTTACGTAGTGCTTCTACTAAATCTAAACACGCATAGCCAACCCAACTGCATATAAGCCTCCCTAGAGATCAGAACTCATTTCCATGTGTCAGAGCTGTGATGTAACAAAAAACCTTATGGCAACTAATTATGTATCCGCAAATGTTGACTTCTTCGTATGTTGTTAAAACAGCTGTTTTCCAACCATTTTGTACAGCCCACCTGTTTTTGCGAAAATGTTATCTTTGCGGAGAATTTTTAACTACCTGTTTTGTTAAAAAGGTTTAAGACGTTCTCTATTCTAAATATCTGCCCACAAAAGAACGTATAACAATTTATTTCAAAGCAAATTATTGCCTTTAATTCGACTCAAAATATGTCACTGTGCAAAAGATGTATTTAAATATAATAGACCTAACAAATGAATTATCAATATTATTTTTTTTTAAATCTGCAAATGTTCCGGCAAACTTCTCAATGGAAGGAAGTGTATATCCGGTAAGATATAGAGGGATGGCGGTTTCCTCTTACTAATTTATGACCGTACGATGCAGAGGACTCTATAAAGATTGACGAAGCACATCGCATGAGTTCGGCTGTTACCGGCAATTTTCGTAATTGTAGCTTTCGTCATCACCGACTTTTCTGGTCTATTCACATACTGTACACGACTGTTCAAAACGAGAGTTTTAGGCTTGTCGCACACTGAATCCATTCATAGTCCGCTCAGAACAGTCGCTTCCGCAAAAATTCGAAAACAATATAATCAAATGTAGAAATGCACACTGCATCCGTTCCGTTAGTTCAGTTCAGTCCGCTCAGCCACTTTTCGGTAAGCGAGCGATTTTGGCGGAAGCGACGGAAGGCCGAGTAGCCGCGCATGCGCAGAGTGCAAATAATCAGTAGTGTTATGCAACTGAACTCGGACGGTCTGACACAGAAATGTTCGCAGTGATGTGATTATTGGAATCGTTTATTTATTTATTTTTAAGGTGAGTTTTGATGAACGACTTATTTCAGCAGTACAGGCATATCCAATGTTGTACGACCTGTCACACAAGGATTACTATTTTATTACAATGAAGGAGGATACTCTCCCTCACTATCCCGTGCGGCATTAATATTGTGCACCCAATTTTTTTCCCTTGATACTTTTTCATCCTCTTCTGCAACTAGTGTCAATGCTATTACAAGTAATTTCTTCGTCACTACTGCTGGATTTTATCGCACAAACGGAAAAGCCGACACAAAGAATTTACATGCGAACATTGACAGTGTCTGTCGTCCACTGGAGGTTGGCGCTCAAACTTAACGACTGACTGAGCTGAGCTGAGCGGGAAAACTGCCGGAACGGAGCTGACTGAACTGAGTTGAGCTGACTGGACTGAACGGATCCAGTGTGCGACAAGCCTTACTGCATAGGCCTACATTGCTGGGAAGCGGACTCTATATTATCTTGGATAAAAACTTCAGTCGGGATTTCTGATACCTTTACGTATTGTTATGTATTTATAGTGAGTAACTTATGTGTTTAAATTTATTACATCTTTTGCGAATTTTTAGAGAAGTAGTCGTTACGATTCAACCCGCAATTTAACACCTACTTCAATAGGGGTACTAGTCCACTGTGTTACTGACGCAGGATGGCTTGCGTGGGTAGATAGCAATATTATGTTGCCTTACAGATATAACAGATAAACCTCCCAAAGCCGGTAACATTCTACTTATAAGTTGTAACGTGCATTTTGTAACGGGTATTTTGTAACGAGCATTTTGTAACGTGTATTTTATAACGTGCATTATATAACGTGTATTTTGTAACGTGTATTTTGAAATGTGTGGACAAACAGTTTCATGCAGATAAGTGAAAATCACGTATTTTATAAGCCTAATGAGACGTAAAGTTTTGTCAAAGAATGATAACAGGAGACTTCAAGAAGTATCAACAAGAAGTATTATGACAGTAGAGGAGTGACAGAACCTTATGATTCTTATCAGATTTATCTTGACCCTAGCAGAAACAGATTATTATAACAAAATAGAATAATGTTTCATTTGTAACACATTTCATGTCTGTTATTTATATTGGAATTTATATACACCTGGTTGTTCCTGTTAGGTTACAGATGTCCACCTGGTTTGTATTATATTCTCATAATTTTGACTATTTTGATTATGCTGGCATCAACAGACCAGTTATATTATATGTAACTCCAATGTCATACATGGAAGATATTGAAATAATATCTTATGTTAAAGGCAGAGCGGTATGTTATAGGTATTTCTTTAAAAAATTGTATAGTTATTAATACATTTAGCTTTATATTACAATACATAACAGCACATTCGTGTATATTATATTCCTACATATAATACAAAATAGCAGCGCCCTAGCTAAATGGCATGGCAATGCATTGTTTAGAAATAAGACATTGAATAAAAAACTGTAATTTATTTAGGAATTCTCAATCACGCTAGAGAAGTAAATATTGGTTCCTTTCTTGGTAAGTTATACACACAACTTTAAAACTTTATAATCTAGTGGTGTCTGTGTGTGTGTGTGTGTGTGTGTGTGTGTGTGTGTGTGTGTGTGTGTGTGTGTGTGTGTGTGTGTGTGTGTGTGTGTGTGTGTGTGTGTGTCTGTGTGTGTGTATTTGTGTGTGTGTGTCTGTGTGTGTGTGTGTGTGTATTTGTGTGTGTGTGTGTGTGTGTGTGTGTGTGTGTGTGTGTGTGTGTGTGTGTGTGTGTGTGTGTGTGTGTGTGTGTGTGTGTGTGTGTGTGTGTGTGTGTGTGTGTTACTTATAAGTAAAAACTACTGGACCCACTAAGCTGAAATTTTACATGGACATTCTTAGGGTACTTGGTTAACACATAGGCCTATTTTTATTTAGACACTCCATAATGGCTCCGCCCCAGTGGTCTTGAAAACTCCCTTAACACTCAACTACCTATTCTAAATTAAATACTTGGCTTAATCATTTGAAAGTAAATATGTTTGTAATCACCTGTAAAATTCACTTTATACAGAAATAACAGGCGGTAGTAAATGTTTGTTGTTATTCATTTTTCAATGTTAGTTATAATTTACAAATGCCATGTACAGGCAAAAGCTTTTAATTCTGTTGGTTTTTCAAAACAATAGTTGGTATGTTTATAATTTGATGTATTTATTGGGATTTAATTCCAGTGAATTAAATTCAATCCAATAACAAATACAAATTAAATAAAACAAATTTACATTAACCTCTTAAGAAACTACTCGAGTATTTAGAAAAAACTGTAACGCTTGGAACAATATTACGGCGTTGTCGCGAAGCTATCAAATTGTTTTTTTTACCATGTTTATTAATTTTTGATCTCCACTGTATTTATTTAGCATTGTTTGATGAATCTGTTTTATTTAAAAGTCAGCGTTAGAACTCTGTTAAGAAACGTATTTCTGCGTTTGTAGAGAAGTCAAATGTTAACATCCCCAGAACGTTTACAAGGACAAATCGGGTTTAGTTCTTAGTAACGTGGGTAATTATTTGTCCATGTACATTTCCCAGAAACTATCTGAAATAAAGGCTTTGATTTGCTTGTTCACTGCCACAGTATGTTATGTCTCACAACGAATTGAATGTTAAAAACCTTTCTTCTTTAAACCTAAGCAACCCTTTTCTATTAAACAAATATTGGTAGAAAATTGTACAACAAAACGTTTTAGTTCTGCCCCTTTCGGTCACTGTTTTATGGATCAACTAAGGCTTTTGTTTTTTGCCATTTCAGAGTCTGAAGTGACTAAAGAGGGTCACAGTTTCGTCGAAGACAAGATCTTCCTTTGGGAAACATTGTTTTGTATCAACTATTACTAAAAGCTATTCGAAACACTTATTGGTCCAAACAGATAACTATGAGTGACAGTCCATTTCTAATTTACTGTAAACTCATCTAACGCGAGAATCCACTAGCGAACCCTAATATCGAAAAAATGTAAAAGAGAATTGATCCTTTTATTTCTGATACACACGGCCTTCCATTCTTTGTAATAGTACATATTCTTCTACACCGAAAGTTATTCTTTATGTCTAGTAAATTTCCATTCTTCAGGAAAATTGGAGAGGATCATAAAATAAAACAAGCAGGTATTAAATCTGTATGTAAGTAGTAGCACTTATATTTTTCCTTTCTGAAACCACGGTCGAGACTAGTCTGCTTTAGGAAAGCAGCCTTGCCCACAATGTGGGATAATCTTCCATTTCCATTAGAGATCATAATGCCTTTTCTTTAGTCCCGCCTACTTCCATCTATCCTTCCCTATCCTTACATGGAAGTGTAAGAAGTCA
Source organism: Prosapia bicincta (assembly GCA_036971475.1). Lineage (NCBI taxonomy): Eukaryota > Metazoa > Arthropoda > Insecta > Hemiptera > Cercopidae > Prosapia > Prosapia bicincta. The sequence goes on from JBAIZL010000001.1 coordinate 239,083,125, forward strand.
CAAAAAGTAGCTTTACTTCGGCTCCTGGTCACGTGGGACCCTATATCCTCTACCAATGAGTTTTATATCCCTATTTTGACCCTACTTATATTATATCAATCATATTTGATAATAATCATAATGGCAGATCGGGTTAAAACTATGGTAAACATTTTTTGTATTTATAGGGACAGAAGTTAAAACTTCAACACCTATGAAAACTCTTCTTTAGCATCGACCTTGTAGCACTGAGGAGGTAGGCCAAATAGGAAGGCGAAAGTCGGTTTATTTTGTCACATACTGCCAGCCTTACGCCACAAGGTGTCCCTAATGAGCCAGCACGGATAGCTTATCTCACTTCCTTCCGGTTCCTTATTTTTCCCTTCCATTGTCCGAAAGCCGTCAAGGCCGGCCGTATCATGTCATTTTACTGACACTCTTATATAATTTACTTGGCATCCAAAAGCATTGATCAGGACGATGCTTACGATAAGCCAGAGACCTGGTGATGAGGCTTGTTTGTGAAATCTTCCCAGTTCTAAACTTAGGATGAGCTGTTCCCATAATCCTAGAGCCATAGATTCAACTTTGTTTAATGTATTTGAATCATATACAATATGAAAAGCACAATGGTACAATATATTACAATGAAAATATTGGTAAGAACGACAATACCACAAAAATAACAAATAAAACAAGTTACTTAAGATTAAACTTACTTAAAGATGTAGGCTAGATTTCGATGACCATGTCATCATCATCAGAGGGTCTTATTACAAAATTACTATCTAGCAAACTATCACTTCAGTTTGTAACTTCTTGTTTGGTAGATTGTAATTTTGTAATAAGACCCTCTGCTGATGACATGGTTATCGAAATTTACATAAGGGTTTAATCTCAAGTAACTTGTTTTATTTGTCATGTTCTATTAATTTTATAGTATTGTTGTTCTTTCCAATATTTTCTTTGTGGTATTAGAATCATTTTACATAAAGAAAATTATTAATGAAGCATTAAGGGAGAAGTATTTAGTAAAAATAATCTTGATTGATATTTTTGTATAGGCAAAAAAATACCATTAAAATCATATTCTGGAAGATTGTATATTACGCGTAGACTTGTAGAGATGGGAATCATTATCACTTAGAGTCATGAAGAAAACACGAGAGTATTAAAATTTTATATATATATATATATATACATAATTTTTTTCTAAACAACATCTAAATGAATCGTAAAAGACCTATTAGCTTTATAAGCGCCATGTTTGACTTTCGGAAATCTTCGGTATAGTTCGAACAGCTTCGAAAATGTTCTTAAGATGTGAAACGAACTATTTTCCCCATATAGGATCAAACGTGTCAAAAGAAACTTGAAGTATCGTAACAATTTACTTCTTTTCCAACAAAAATTATGTAGTAAGCAATTTACTAGTTTCTCAAAAAAATTATGTCGTAGGCAATTTACTAGTTTCTCAACAAAAAATTATATCATAGGCAATTTACTAGTTTCTCAACAAATAATATGTCGTAAATAATTTACTAATTTCTCAACAACAAATATTTTGTAAGCAATTCACTAGTTTTTCACCAAAAATCATGTAAACAGTTCACTATTTTCTCAAAACAAAATATATCGTAAACAATTAACTATTTTCTCAAAAACAATTTGACGTAAACAACTCACTAGTTTCTCAACAACAAATATGTGATAACAATTTACTAGTTTATCATTAAAAATATACTCTAAACATTTCACTAATTAGCTGACAAAAGATGCCTTAAACATTTCAATAGTTCTTAACACTATTTATCAGACAAGCAAAGAACGTGTTTCAGTTAATTAAACGTTCGCGTTAAATGGTTTTTCGCATTAATTATTTAAGCATTTGAGAGGCAGAAGAAAATAAGGCTAAAACACGGCAGAGATGGCGAGCAGCGCGATAGGGCATAAATTATGTGCATTGGAAGAGAATGACAGACACCGCGATCAGAACACAGATAAACGGCAAGGAATGCACGGAGCAGAAACGGGGCGAGAATATTTGGCGTTCTGCATTTCTGCATTGCTCACGTGTACAACGAGAATTTATATAAAACTGGCGTTCGTTTCGCATTCGTTACCTTTAGCGTGCTTTTCATTTCGGCTAGTCATAAATTGCTCGGGATTACAATTGCCGTACCGCAGCTCAAACTTCGCCCCGGCTCCGCTGTACATATTGCAATCTGGACGGAATCTTGACGGTCTGCCTTCTTATCTGGCGACGCTGCTCGTTCCTTTGGGATAACATCGGGCCAATTTATTTCTATTTTAATCGAATAATTTTATAAAAATATATTTAATCTTGAAACATATTCCTTAAATGGACCAATGGTCGCAAAGATGACTACTTGAGTGTGTTATATTAACCCGAACCTGCTTCTAAGAATTAAGAAGGAGGAATAAACTAAAAGAATACGACAGCAAATGAAAATATTTCCCAAAGTGCTAAATAAAACTACGTAAAGGAGAACTGGATCAACGACAAGGGAATGCGTAAAATAAGAAAGTGTTGCAGGAAACTGATCCTGTGGTGGTACAATAGAGCAATCAAGAACTAAAAATATTAATATTGCGCTTAAGTAGAATGAATATTGCGTAAGAGGGAATACTGCGCTTGAGAAACGATTGTGAGTATGGATAGCATTAAGGTACGGACATAAGCTCATGGTAAAGAATATCCGGTGAGTCAGAGGATTATGTGAGCAAAGGCGGGTACATTTATTGCGGTTATACAAAGGTGTCGACAGCTTATAGCTCCTTGTAAGGAGAATTCTTCTTAGATAAGAAATTAAATAATAGGCTACATAGAAGAGCTATGATCCCCTGTTACTGACAGTAGAGGAAAATTATAGCCTCTTGTTATCAGGATCGATTACCTACTCTCTATTAGGGTATATCCGTCACAACCCCTTTTTGAAGAATCCTAGATGATTTCACTATTTCCAGTACCAGGGATCATTTGCCCCTTCCTTAGTAATTCTTAATTCAATCTAACCTTTCTTACCTTCTTACATGGTGCTGTAACGGGTAGACATCTTTAGCCTAATTCCATCTACCCATTTTTTGCTACAGTCATACGTTTCCTGTAGTACCAGGGTATCATTATGTCCTGTCTTTGATGTAATTCCATTTACTCATTCTCGTCCATCTTCCTAAAACGAAGAGTACAAGGGAGACAGCTATTTATGATCCTGATAAAGGGTAGGTCCACTTCAAGATATACAACCCTGTCAACGAGTCATACGTTTCCTGTAGTACCAGGGTATCATCGGGTCCTGTCTTTGATGTAATTCCATTTACTCATTCTCGTCCATCTTCCTAAAACGAAGAGTACCAGGGAGACAGCTATTTATGATCCTGATAAAGGGTAGGTCCACTTCAAGATATACAACCCTGTCAACGAGTCATACGTTTCCTGTAGTACCAGGGTATCATCGGGTCCTGTCTTTGATGTAATTCCATTTACTCATTCTCGTCCATCTTCCTAAAACGAAGAGTACCAGGGAGACAGCTATTTATGATCCTGATAAAGGGTAGGTCCACTTCAAGATATACAACCCTGTCAACGAGTCATACGTTTCCTGTAGTACCAGGGTATCATCGGGTCCTGTCTTTGATGTAATTCCATTTACTCATTCTCGTCCATCTTCCTAAAACGAAGAGTACCAGGGAGACAGCTATTTATGATCCTGATAAAGAGTAGGTCCACTTCAAGATATACAACCCTGTCAACGAGTCATACGTTTCCTGTAGTACCAGGGTATCATCGGGTCCTGTCTTTGATGTAATTCCATTTACTCATTCTCGTCCATCTTCCTAAAACGAAGAGTACCAGGGAGACAGCTATTTATGATCCTGATAAAGGGTAGGTCCACTTCAAGATATACAACCCTGTCAACGAGTCATACGTTTCCTGTAGTACCAGGGTATCATCGGGTCCTGTCTTTGATGTAATTCCATTTACTCATTCTCGTCCATCTTCCTAAAACGAAGAGTACCAGGGAGACAGCTATTTATGATCCTGATAAAGGGTAGGTCCACTTCAAGATATACAACCCTGTCAACGAGTCATACGTTTCCTGTAGTACCAGGGTATCATCGGGTCCTGTCTTTGATGTAATTCCATTTACTCATTCTCGTCCATCTTCCTAAAACGAAGAGTACCAGGGAGACAGCTATTTATGATCCTGATAAAGAGTAGGTCCACTTCAAGATATACAACCCTGTCAACGAGTCATACGTTTCCTGTAGTACCAGGGTATCATCGGGTCCTGTCTTTGATGTAATTCCATTTACTCATTCTCGTCCATCTTCCTAAAACGAAGAGTACCAGGGAGACAGCTATTTATGATCCTGATAAAGGGTAGGTCCACTTCAAGATATACAACCCTGTCAACGAGTCATACGTTTCCTGTAGTACCAGGGTATCATCGGGTCCTGTCTTTGATGTAATTCCATTTACTCATTCTCGTCCATCTTCCTAAAACGAAGAGTACCAGGGAGACAGCTATTTATGATCCTGATAAAGAGTAGGTCCACTTCAAGATATACAACCCTGTCAACGAGTCATACGTTTCCTGTAGTACCAGGGTATCATCGGGTCCTGTCTTTGATGTAATTCCATTTACTCATTCTCGTCCATCTTCCTAAAACGAAGAGTACCAGGGAGACAGCTATTTATGATCCTGATAAAGGGTAGGTCCACTTCAAGATATACAACCCTGTCAACGAGTCATACGTTTCCTGTAGTACCAGGGTATCATCGGGTCCTGTCTTTGATGTAATTCCATTTACTCATTCTCGTCCATCTTCCTAAAACGAAGAGTACCAGGGAGACAGCTATTTATGATCCTGATAAAGGGTAGGTCCACTTCAAGATATACAACCCTGTCAACGAGTCATACGTTTCCTGTAGTACCAGGGTATCATCGGGTCCTGTCTTTGATGTAATTCCATTTACTCATTCTCGTCCATCTTCCTAAAACGAAGAGTACCAGGGAGACAGCTATTTATGATCCTGATAAAGAGTAGGTCCACTTCAAGATATACAACCCTGTCAACGAGTCATACGTTTCCTGTAGTACCAGGGTATCATCGGGTCCTGTCTTTGATGTAATTCCATTTACTCATTCTCGTCCATCTTCCTAAAACGAAGAGTACCAGGGAGACAGCTATTTATGATCCTGATAAAGGGTAGGTCCACTTCAAGATATACAACCCTGTCAACGAGTCATACGTTTCCTGTAGTACCAGGGTATCATCGGGTCCTGTCTTTGATGTAATTCCATTTACTCATTCTCGTCCATCTTCCTAAAACGAAGAGTACCAGGGAGACAGCTATTTATGATCCTGATAAAGGGTAGGTCCACTTCAAGATATACAACCCTGTCAACGAGTCATACGTTTCCTGTAGTACCAGGGTATCATCGGGTCCTGTCTTTGATGTAATTCCATTTACTCATTCTCGTCCATCTTCCTAAAACGAAGAGTACCAGGGAGACAGCTATTTATGATCCTGATAAAGAGTAGGTCCACTTCAAGATATACAACCCTGTCAACGAGTCATACGTTTCCTGTAGTACCAGGGTATCATCGGGTCCTGTCTTTGATGTAATTCCATTTACTCATTCTCGTCCATCTTCCTAAAACGAAGAGTACCAGGGAGACAGCTATTTATGATCCTGATAAAGGGTAGGTCCACTTCAAGATATACAACCCTGTCAACGAGTCATACGTTTCCTGTAGTACCAGGGTATCATCGGGTCCTGTCTTTGATGTAATTCCATTTACTCATTCTCGTCCATCTTCCTAAAACGAAGAGTACCAGGGAGACAGCTATTTATGATCCTGATAAAGGGTAGGTCCACTTCAAGATATACAACCCTGTCAACGAGTCATACTTATCCTGTAGTACCAGGGTATCATCGGGTCCTGTCTTTGATGTAATTCCATTTACTCATTCTCGTCCATCTTCCTAAAACGAAGAGTACCAGGGAGACAGCTATTTATGATCCTGATAAAGGGTAGGTCCACTTCAAGATATACAACCCTGTCAACGAGTCATACGTTTCCTGTAGTACCAGGGTATCATCGGGTCCTGTCTTTGATGTAATTCCATTCACCCACTCTCGTCCTTCTTCCTAAGACGAAGAGTACAAGGTAGACACCTATTTATGATCTCGATGGAGATTATACCTACTTCAGATGTGTCACTTAGCATGTGGTTACATGATCATGCCCCAGATAACCTCTACCAGGGCATTTATGTTTCTACCCTAATTCTACACATATGCAAAAGCCTTTGCCATTAATAATATATGACATCGGTGGGAACAACAGTTTAAAAGTACAAAAAAGTCATAGTCCAAGTAGTTAACAAATAAATTTCAAAGATTATCCAACCGTGCGACATAAAACCTACATTTCTAAGAAAAATCAAGGGGGTTACGCCGCCCAAATACCATTTCATATATCGGCTTCATTTGTACAACGCAGCGAAGTATCGAAACTGCTTGGCGACCAACAGTCCCCGGTCTGTCACCAATCCTAAACCAGTTTTCCGATTCGTGCCGCTTCAGATTTGGATTAACGATTTATTGTTTATGCGTTTAGCCGCACCAAGGATTTGGCAACGTCGCAAATAACATATTTGCGGAGCCAGGTAACTGTGTAATCTTGTAATGTATTTATAGTGACCAATAACATTAAATAAAATGTGGAGCATTTATACGGGTTTAGTGACGTGGCGGTGGGTAGGATAATCAGGTGATATTAGTGGATATTTACAGTGCCGTCCGAGGCTTTGTGCTCACCCGTATTAGGGGTGTCTGAGTGCTAACCGCCCAACTGTCTACTTGTATTCATGTTCGGAGGTTATCAGCGTACTTTCTGCTTTAGGTACATACGGATCTGGACAGATTTAATTATCATTGTCTCAACGATGTGCTGTCGCACATTTCACCATGGGCGGAAGTGTCACTGGGTGAATCTGTCGCACATTTCACCATGGGCGGAAGTGTCACTGGGTGAATCTGTCGCACATTTCACCATGGGCGGAAGTGTCACTGGGTGAATCTGTCGCACATTTCACTATGGGCGGAAGTGTCACTGAATGAATCTGTCGCACATTTCACCATGGGCGGAAGTGTCACTGGGTGAATCTGTCGCACATTTCACCATGGACGGAAGTGTCACTGGGTGAATCTGTCGCACATTTCACCATGGGCGGAAGTGTCACTGGGTGAATCTGTCGCACATTTCACCATCGACGGAAGTGTCACTGGGTGCATCTGTCGCACATTTTACCATAGTGAAAATGTCACTGGGTGCATCTGTCGCACATTTCACCATGTTAGCCCATATAATTGTTTAAGGGATATTTCGCGTGTTACAAACTTTTTTAGTACATTAAAAATGTTCCAGTAATAATAACCAATCAAACATTTCTATATTTCTTTGCAGATTACAGGCGATCAGGCAGTATAACTATTATCGCCTATGATGAATAAGAGAGAGTGAATGGAGGTTTTATAAGATCACGTCACAAAGTATCCTACTAACTCTCTATCGAGGTATTAGAGATCGTTACACTGCTTTGTAAGGGGAATAAGAACGAGTAGATGAAAATGGGTCTAAGGAAAAGTAGATGGAAAAGAGGTTAAGGGAAGGTAGATGGAAATGGGATTAAGGAAGGGTAGATGAAAATGGGTCTAAAGGAGGGTGGATGGAAATGGGATTAAGGAAGGGTAGATGGAAATGGGTCTAAGAAAGGATATATGGAAATGGGATTAAGGAAGGGTAGATGGAAATGGGTCTAAGGAAAGGCCCTTACTATACCCTGGTGTTGGAAATAGGGGAACGTTTGGCATCGCATGGGAACGTCTAACAGTTGAAGACTCGTTCTTAACCGCAGTGAACACAGGTGTCCTCGCTGCCCTCAAATCGGACATTGCGTTTTCTTTAGTAAACCCTCAATAATTCCAAATTAAATGTTTTTACGAAATCAGTTAAAACGGAAACAATTATTTTACTAAATGTTTTAAAAATTTAATGCAAAAATTAAAAACCCCAACCGTGAAACTATATTATCGAGACGACTTTGATGAACAAATTTCCGATTGCATTGATCAAATCATATTGACTTGTTTCAAGACCAAAATACTCTACATATTTTACATTAGGACTACATGCTTCAAGATAGCCGTGAATATATTTCACGGCACTTTGTAAGCTGGGGTATTTACTTGCAATAAAGGTTTAAAGAAAGTTATAAACAATTTATTTATCGGTTTAAATGCATCGAGCAGTACGCTCTAAACGCATTTTTTAAAACATCTTAAAAAGTTACTTTTAAAAAGCCCTTGGTTAACGTGTTGAGAGAACTTTGGGTGTACAAACGTTTGATAGGTCAGGTGACATGGGAATCCAGCAAACTTTTATATACGTAGGAATAGGTTATACACTATAACCTCAAACAAATTATTTCACACACACACGCCAATTTATTTTTACAGTATATTTAAGGAAATCTACTGATTATTAAATAATTTAAAGATAGTCACAATATTCATTAGCAAGCAAAAAATAACATTTTAAAAGGTGGCATTGAAACAGTGTTTTTACGTTCAAGTTTAAGACCTAACCAAATATAAATCACAATAATTTTCTATGAATGGTTAACTCGATCAGCCTAAACGCTCCAAAACCTTGTCTATAGCGACCACAGAGCTACCTTAGAATATTTGGGTATATAGTCTAACACATTCGTCCATTGGAGCTAGGCAATCTCGGTATTAGAATCTGTAGACTTAACTATTCTCTTATATTCGCTTCGCAAAGCGTCCAGTTTGTTTTAATTTGCTAACACACTTTGATCCTCATTCAGCACAAAAAAACTTTTAAAATGATTACGTAGAAGCCAGTTAATTAAATATCCACGCAAGTGCGACCCGGTAGCCATCTGTCACTCTATATACCTGTCAATCAACCTTTTGTTGATCATCCATTGTTGCTATGGGAAACTGTTTTTTACGTACAAACCTTTTATTCTGCCGCAAGTGTTTCTTTTCTATTTTCGATCTATTGTTTGAAACGTTCTCCTTAAAACACAAACAGTTTTTTCCACTCGGAATCAGTTTCGGAAAATACGGCTGCACCTGTCAATCATTAGTTTTTGGGAGGGGTGAAGAGCTAAAGTGAGGAGAAGCCCAGCAGAAACACCTATAGATAATAAGTTCAAATCACGATTACAAAAATCGCAAGTAAAAGATGAACAGAACGCTGAATCTCTGTGAGGCAACTGAAATTGTTTGGATTATTTTGTATGCAAACGTGTTAGTTAAGATTCCGCTTATAGGCTTAGAGGAACCTCCTTAAATGATACTTCGACAAATTAATTATTCCATCCTCATAACGGTTTTACATTACAGATACTGTAGTTTGTACATTACTCATATTCGGGCGGAGCGCTGGTGTTAACTCCATATTTGTTTACTTCTCGTATATTTCCCAACATACCTACAGTTTGACTATGATTTAAAACTTTCAGTTAAGTTAAATTTCAGAGCGTTGTGAAATGAAAAAAATGTAGTCTAGACTGTGAAAAAATAGTTGAATATAGTGTGGAAGATAAGTTGAGATGCCCAGAAGATATTTTCTTATAGTAATAGTTTCTTTATGTTTAAAGCAGATCAACCGGAAAGACTGTTATCCCTCAAGAAGGACAGGAAAGGATCGTGAATACAAGATTAAGGAGAGGCATTCAAACCTCTAATACAGGAGGATATTGGCGTCCTGAAGGATACCTGCTCTATATATGAGTCATAAAAGGCGTCTATTATTACACCCTATTAGAGAAAAAAGGATATGGAAGGGTGGATGAAGTTATGTAGTGTTGAGGAAAGTAGGGCCTAACATTCAATCGCTTAACTGACATACACCTACTCTCAATCAGTATGAACAGAGGTATTTACCCGTCACATAGGGATAGAGAAGACGAAGAAAAGAAGACAGACGAAACGATTATACAAGACGAGTGTTTGTGGGAGAGTTGGATACTATGTATTGTGGTTAACGAATATATTGTGGTCATTTTTAGTAAGACCAACTTACTCGTAGGAGTATCCTAATACCAACTACTCTTAAAGTCTAGTTTAAGTTTTAAAAAATTAACTCGTAAAAAATTTTCAATATCTGTACGTTGATGTTTAGTTTTGTTGATTCGTGAGTTTTGCGACCAAGACGAAAAATGTACTAACTAAAGGTCAAAAATATCTAATTTTACGACAGTAGCTGTAACCGTTACAGCGTCATAGTTTCGTACGCAATCGTTTACAAAGCCTCGTGAATAAGTTCGCTAAGTGAGAAACCATTGCAAACAATAATGATCGAGAATATCTAATTATGTAGGGCTGCGACCGTAGTTGTAACCGTTCCAGAGTCACGTATATAACCGTCCACAAAGACTTCTTGAGTAAGTTCGCGAAGGTTGACACCATTGTAAACACTAATAACCTACAATATCTAATTTTAATAATTATGTAGGGCTGCGACAGTAGCTGTAACCGTTCCAGAGTCACGTATATAACCGTTCACAAAGACTTCGTGAATACGTTCGCTAATATTGACACCATTGCAAACATTAATAACCTCCACAGTAGTTGTAACCGTTCCAGAGTCACGTATATAACCGTTCACAAAGACCTCGTGAATACGTTTGCTAAGGGTGACACCAATGCAAACACTAATCACCGACAAAATATAATTTTAATAATTATGTAAGCCGGCGACAGTAGTTGTAACCGTTCCAAAGTCACGTATATAACCGTTCACTAAGACCTCGTGAATACGTTCGCTAAGATTGACACCATTGCAAACATTAATAACCTCCACAGTAGTTGTAACCGTTCCAGAGTCACGTATAAAACCGTTCACAAAGACCTCGTGAATACGTTTGCTAAGGGTGACACCAATGCAAACACTAATCACCGACAAAATATAATTTTAATAATTATGTAAGCCGGCGACAGTAGTTGTAACGGTTCCAGAGTCACGTATATAACCGTTCACAAAGACCTCGTGAATACGTTCGCTAAGGGTGACACCAATGCAAACACTAATCACCGACAAAATATAATTTTAATAATTATGTAGGGCTGCCACAGTAGTTGTAACCGTTCCAGAGTCACGTATATAACCGTTCAAAAAGACCTCGTGAATACGTTCGCTAAGGGTGACACAAATGCAAAAACTAATCACCGACAAAATATAATTTTAATAATTATGTAGGCCCGCCACAGTAGTTGTAACCGTTCCAGAGTCACGTATATAACCGTTCACAAAGACCTCGTGAATACGTTCGCTAAGGGTGACACCAATGCAAAAACTAATCACCGATAAAATATAATTTTAATAATTATGTAGGCCCGCCACAGTAGTTGTAACCGTTCCAGAGTCACGTATATAACCGTTCACAAAGACCTCGTGAATACGTTCGCTAAGGGTGACACCAATGCAAAAACTAATCACCGATAAAATATAATTTTAATAATTATGTAAGCCCGCCACAGTAGTTGTAACCGTTCCAGAGTCACGTATATAACCGTTTACAAAGACCTCGTGAATACGTTCGCTAAGGGTGACACCATTGCAAACACTAGTCACCGACAAAATATAATTTTAATAATTATGTAGGCCCGCCACAGTAGTTGTAACCGTTCCAGAGTCACGTATATAACCGTTCACAAAGACCTCGTGAATACGTTCGCTAAGGGTGACACCAATGCAAAAACTAATCACCGATAAAATATAATTTTAATAATTATGTAGGCCCGCCACAGTAGTTGTAACCGTTCCATAGTCACGTATATAACCGTTTACAAAGACCTCGTGAATACGTTCGCTAAGGGTGACACCAATGCAAAAACTAATCACCGATAAAATATAATTTTAATAATTATGTAGGCCCGCCACAGTAGTTGTAACCGTTCCAGAGTCACATATATAACCGTTCACAAAGACCTCGTGAATACGTTCGCTAAGGGTGACACCATTGCAAACACTAGTCACCGACAAAATACAATTTTAATAATTATGTAAGCCGGCGACAGTAGCTGTAACAACATTAGGGTGTGCGTGTAGGAAGGGTCGGGTCGGGGCAGGAAATAAAAAAGCACTACGCACGTAAAATAGACTACGAGTGATAACTTATGAATACTGTATCAGTGAACTGTTTGTTATTGCAGGCGTTCATAGCCTTACCGCCAAACAAAGAACTTATATCACAAGTAGCAAACGTATTAGAACGGTTACAATTTATAACATAATTATAACTAATTAGGCTATATAAATAGATTTACTTATATCGTCTAGTTTCATTTATTTAATATCAAGAGACACCTAAAGAAATAAAGAGATTTTCCGAAACTGTTATTTAAAAACAATTTACTCATACACAACAACTTAGTTTAAATTTATTATTTGTATTATTTTGTTACTACTGTAGTAATAACGTTTTATTATTGTAAGAGAATTTCAATAAGTTTTGATTTTGAAACTGAGCATGGGAATTTCAATTGATTGCATAGTGAACGTTGTCCTGAAATTCACAATTGTACTTTTATGTTTGAATATACAGACTACCTTTATACCCTATATAGCCTACCTGAAAATTTTTATTCTGATGATTTAATAACAGTAATCTTAAGATAAGTATTATTGTGAATAAAAATTCCTGTCTGTAACTAATTAATTAGGGATATAGGCCTAAACTGTTACGCTGATCTTCACCATATGATACAAAACTATGTCGCTGGGGAGGATTGTTATTGATAACACAGAGGTAATCTATGTAGAGTGTACTTAATATCTAGTAGTTCTTCTGTATAGGAGGCTGGACTGGCGAAGATACCTGGAAAATGTAGGTCAAAAGCCATTTCTACGTTCTTGCTAATGCAGAGGACCAATAAGTACGAGGTGGGGACTGGAGGTGAGAAAAATCTACTCCGTCATTATTAAAACGACATAACGACTGAGTTGCGTAAAAAACTCGGAGAAGACATAGAGTCCGATTTTGGAGATCGACTGAAGGAGCTATGGGGAGCACTGCCTCAAGCAAGAGAACATGAAAGAGAAGCTCATTGGCGGAAAATAAATCCAAATCTGGTGAAATCTTGTTCACTTTTGGGGTCTAAGAATGGGTCAAGACCAAAACTCGTCGAAGAACCAGGGGGATAGGTGAACAAAGTAGTCACCCTAAGTGGTAGACTATAACTGAGAACTGATCGCGTATTCAGCAAGTGGGTACTTAGCTATTGCTAAGCTAATCCAATAAGGTCGCTCTGAGATCTTAACAAAATTAATTAATTATTCATAAATTAAATAAATACGCTTAATATTTCCAAAAAAATGCTCTAACAATTATGTATAGCATTTGGAAAGCAAATATGCATTTGCATTTGTATTTGTAGCAATATGTAAATATACAAAAGTCAATCATAAAACTGAATATTAGTTACTGATAATGTAGTTAGTCTAGATTAAATTTAAAAGAAAATACTTTAGAATTGACCAAAATCCTAACTTAGGATGTGTCTACATTACCAAATAAAAATTCCCTGCAAATTTCAAGTCTGTAACTATTAGTCTATAGTTTAGGCTTTGCGTTATCTATCAAGCACTCAGGACATCTTTTATAAATATAGACCAACAGAAAGATTCTCCATACAACCCCTGTGCCACGTGTCAACAAGTGGGCAAATTTGAAAGAACCCGAATAAACGTTTTAAACAGTTAATTAAAAACGATAATTCAATAATTGTTTACAAAAACTGCAAAACAATTTGTGCAACAAAAATGCATTTACCGTTGAAGGTATAAAAGCTGGCTGTTAACACTTGTACAACGCGCTAAAGAGGAGTCCTTAACTAGGACGCAATACGCGTGTCAAGTATTCCGCTCTCATGTCCTGCCTACTAACATACTACCGGGGGTTTAGAGCGGCAGTTTTTTTACCACAATCTGTCTCCCCCTCCCCTGGTATCATCCCTCCACGCTATAATACACCACCCGGCTAATTCTTCCTTCCGGGTTAGTTTTAAAGTACTTCCATATCGCCCTGAATTCAATTAGTCTTTATACACACAGGCGATGTTGTAATCGAGGTATTTATACTTTTGTAGTTGTTGAATTATTTGTTTATATATGCATATATATAATTTTCAAACATTAAAATAGGCAGTTAATGATAAGAGTTGTTTTCGTCTTCACTTTGAGGTTATTAGAAGGTTATGTTTAAATCATTTCCAATACATTATTACTGTGTATTTGATTAAATTATGTAATCACATATGACTTCATACAACAGCTGTTTTTTCTTATGTTGGATCTATAACATACTATTTCTATATTCCAAGATAATATGTATATTTCCCAACAACTTATATTTTCAATTTGGATTTTTTTTTGGATTTTTACTCAGTAATTTTAAGGTTTGATAAAAGTAAACGAATAAATTTAAAAGCAAAATTTATAAATATGATAAAATGTAGGATTTTATAAATAATAAATAAGGTGTATTTTTATTTCACCAATTATAAACGTTATTTAAAAAAAATATAAAAATTATTTAACTAACAAAACTATTTTTAGAGAAATGTTATTTCTGATTTTATAGTGATTTTATAATGATTACTATAGTGACTTAATTCAATTTATTATAACCCTAATTTAATCTGATTTCCATTATACGTTAACGTGTGGCTGACATCACGTATCTAGTAATTAATACTTGGTAGGGAAAAATTATGGTATCGCGTAGACACAATAGCTTACCAAACATAGACCTACTGTCAACCGGAGTAGATAGAGGTGTCTACCTGGTAGATTAGCCTAGGAAATCCTGTGACCCTAGGAATAGAGGCAAGCCGGATAGCCATCCGAAGTGGACTAGCCTCTACCGGGGTGAGAGAGAGGCTACATTATTGAGTGAAATAGTTGGTGGGTTATGTTTGTGCGATTGTTGTGACTAGTGTCTCAAGGCTGGCACACCGCGAGGACGCCAAACCCGGCTTTTTAGGTGCTAACAGCCCTCAGCCATGCAGAGAATTTTAATACCAATGGTAAATTTTACTTTTTAAAAACATTGTAAACCGTAAGCAAAATGAACATTAAGTTTAGCCTGGTTACAACACTCACCTTTTGAAGTCTGACTATATCCTAAAACAACAAAATTATTGTCCGTATCGGGCGTTCCTATGTTTCGTTCCACGATTTCCCTACACGCCACTTTTAAACTATTTACTGCAGACAACGATGTCAAGTACATACAGCTTCGTACAATAAGTTAAAGAAGTCGGTTTAATCATGAATAATTCTCGAAACAAACCAAAACGAGGCCAGACTCCCCAGACTTGTATAATGTCAGCCAGACACCCATTTCCTACATATTTTCTCGTAAACCGTTCTGGGCCTCTGCCAGCAGTTCGCCTAGTGTGCGACATCTTTTTGTCACTGGCGAATCAAAAGTGATTTCATGTAAAACTCTGTGCGGAAGGATTTGATTCCACGCTAGTTGCCACATTTTGCATCAAGTCGTTTCGGTGCTTGGGTTTTCGAGTTAAAGGTCTATAATGGAGAATGGCACTAGATATAATGTTAGGGTCGAACATCACTGAGCTTGGCTCTTGACGTATAGACATATGTCCTACAAGAGCTTTCCAGAGCAAGGGTTTAGTTTTGGGGAGTCCTTGGGTACAAGAGTGGTGGAGCCACAGGTAAAGGACCCAAAATTCACGTATTAAAATCTTGCTACAATTAGACTATAGGCTCTATATGCCTATCAAGGTTTTTTCATCAAAAACGTTTTGTTCCGTCATATAGGACATTCCTTGTTTAATTTGTTGTAATAATGTAATAATTTATTAAATAAAATTGTATATATATATATATATATATATTTTTTTTTTTTAACATAAATAAATTATGATAAACTCTTAGTTGTAAGCTAGAGTTTGTGGTAGCAACACTCACTGATGATGATGACTTTGTCATTAACACGTTATGAGTAAATAATTGAATTATTTGTGAGGCTTGTGTATGTCTTTTATTTGCTTTAACATAACCTCACAAGCAAAACTCAAAGAATAGTAGTATAGATAAATTTACAATTAGTTGAATACGGTTTAAAAAATAATTAAATTAAATAATATAAATCAATAACACTTGTACTTCTTTTTTATAAGTTTTTATAACATTATATGCTTCAATGCTGCGAACTTATAACTGCTCAATTATTTGCACTTGTAATTGTAGGACCCTTTATACCCTGTTGAGTTGGTTGGATTATAAAATCGGTGTGCGCCCCCTAGCCAGTGCCGGAAGCACCCTTATGCAAAAGCCGATATTGGGCTCCCCCTTCATATATATAGGTTGAATAAAAACCTACTCTAATAACGAGTGAAAATTTGTACAAGATATATATCAAGAGAGTGTGAGCTAATAGAATGAATTAATTAAAAAAAAAAAAAACAGTAGAATATTTAAGGACAAATAAGGCAAAAAGACCCGCGGAGACAAACTCTAATAGTGTGGTAGCAATAGCCTACTCATAATATCAGCGAGACTTTTGTCCACTTGTATTGGCAGTGAAGAAATATTTCGCTAACTTTACAAATTACCACGCACTCAAATTTAACTTTAAACTACGTAAAGGCAGTCTAACCCTTCACTATAAACATAAAATTTCTCAAGCGTAGCCCATTACTTGTGAAAGCGGGCTTTCCAATAATTTCCATATCCCGTAATCATAAAAAAACCTAAAAATTTAATTTTATTTTAAAATTTACTCAAGACTATTTATCTACCTTGCAAATGAAATGTTATTAATGAAACAGGTTTCAGTTAGCGTGGGCAGTAACAAAAAATTAATTGTGCGCTTAAATGCCTTGTTTACCATCAACGCATTGCAAATTTATCGATATGTTTCTTTACCAAGACGTGAATTAAATACTATGTTTTTCTTACCAACAATAATTACTACTCATAAACCGATTGTTAAACGATGTTTAGTTTTTGGCCTCAACATAAGGTGAGGTTTCATAAAAATCAAATGTAGGCCTATAACTTACTAAAATAACTAAAATATTATAGTTTTTCTGCATTCCTAAAACATCAAGTGTTAAAATTATATCAGTTGCCAAAATAGTTTTCAATTTCTCTTGTCAAGGGTTCCGGTCCAAACACTAGAATTTTTCGAAATATCTGTAATATAATTACTCTATATAAAACAACCAAAGTCAAGTTTTATAAAAAATAAAAATATATTATTTTTAAAAAAATAGGAACACAACTCTACGACGTTTTTTTTAAATTCGTCCTTAACATTTTAGGTACTTCACAATAAATTACATTTTAACAAAAAATAAGTTTAATACAACAGGCTTAAATTTTTCAAGCAATTTTCAAAATTTTGCTATTTTGTTAAGGGCTGCAACTATAAACTAATTTTTAAAAAATTGTTTGCATGAAAGATGAAATTTAAACAACCGGGGAAAAAGAAACCCGGGTGGTGTAGCCACAATGTGTTTCTTCCCTTAGTGTTGATTACCTAACTAAACCGACAATTTTACAAAAAATGTGACTCTTAAATTGAAAAATCTGACAACTGCATTTAAATTATTTGCTTCTGAAAACAGAGACATCTATCTATCAACTGCAATTTTAGTGATTATCAATAGTAACTATCTATCATGCATAATTTCATAAGTGTACAAATAACTAACACTCAATAACCTCATACAAAACAAATAGGCTACATACATCACTACTATTTTCGATTAAAGTAGGATGATTTTATAACAAATAAGAAATGATTTATTATTGTTATTGTTTAGCAACCTTTATTGTCAAGCAACCCTCCTCAGAAGGACCAACAAGCAAAATTACTAAATTCATGTTTAGCGCCTCTGAAAATGATTACTTTTGAACCGTATGAGTCTATAGGCTAAATAAAAAATTAACGCAGTTAGAGGGGTTTAGTGTTTTAACAAATACTTTAGCTACTTATAATTTTACTCACACACAGATTGAAATACAAGTCAGCTCCTGAGTTTTAGATGTTTTCATTGTTTTTATCATTTGTTCAACAGATTCTTACTGCTTTAGTAAAAGTATTGACAATTTTTAGAATAATCCAATTCCTTCTATTAGCTCACACTCTCCTGATACATATCTTGTACAAATATTCAATAAATTTGATATTCGTTTATAAAATACGTTTTTATTCATCCAATCAAGTTAAAATACATTTTTTTAAATCTATAGTGGATGTAATTGATGTAAATACAGGTTTTTTCAAATATTTATTCAATAGTTGAATTATAAAATTTGTGGGGTCCAGCATGATTCGAACTGAGAATGTTCATGTTCGAAGTCTAGCACTCCTCGGCACTGAACCAACTTTCCAATACCTACATGAATATTTTTCAAAGATGTATACGAATATTTTCCCCCCCTCTGGTTGTCGTCGAAAACCTTCATTGTACAACCCTATACTGTTGCATGGTTACCACATAATATCATAAATAGTGCTCTAGGGTAACTAAAATAATTTTGTTGTTGTTGTTGTTAACCTCAGTAGGAATTTAGTTAAAAATATTTTTTTCAGATTACTTGTTTTAGTTTTATATGGAAGAAAACAATTTGATAAAAGGGGTAAGGTATGCAATATCGTTATTTCATTCCATTCGGGTAAAAATTACTGTTAACATATGATTTCATAAAACAGGTGGTTTTATGTTATGGGTTATGTGGTAGAACAGCTGTTTTAACGCATAGATGATGTTACTTTGTTTATATCATTTGTGATTATTTAATAAAGAGTAACTAAAATGAAATTTTTCTTTGTTGACCGAAGTAGAAATTTACTTTAAAAGGTTTTTGTTTATATTACTTGTTTATGCAGCAGGTTACCCATTGATATTAAAACCTCTCTTTATATTTTTCATTAAAATCCGTTCTTAATTCTGACAATAATGTGTTTAGTTAAACCAGATTATTCATTCCTACAAATACTGTATTTAGTAAAAACAGATTTTTCATTCTGACAAATACTGCATTTAGTAAAAACAGATTTTTCATTCTGACAAATACTGAACTTAGTAAAATCAGAATCTTTATCCCTACAAATACTGCATTTAGTAAAAACAGATTTTTCGTTCTGACAAATACTGAATTTAGTAAAAACAGAATCTTTATCGCTATAAATACTGTATTTAGTAAACATAATTCTTCGTCTGACACTTCATCCTACAAATATTGTATTTAATAATACAAATACTGTATTTAGTAAAAACAGAATCTTTATTCTGACAAATTCTCTATTTAGTAAAAGAATATTCCAATTAAATACAGTATTTTGTGTTTTGCTATTCCAACGGAATTCATTATAATGATTTATTCCCGGAGTTTGTTCACGCCGACAGGCACGCAATTATATATCGCCTAATAAACTCTTTTGTTCGATTGACTAAATCAGGCGTAGACGAATCGGTTGACGGCAAGACAGCGTGGCCAATGCGTTCCCACCCACGACTCCTTCAGAGCATGCAAAACTGGATAATGATTGGTAAAGAGGTCCACGAACAACGCCCGTTGATAACGTTATATTGAAAAGCGGACATTTTTGACAGGCTGCCTTTTTCCCGACACTTGTACGCTTCGTCGATCGCGGCGGTACCAAGTCGTGAAATTATTAAATTGCTGTAAAATAAACGACAGGGAAATTGTACCCGAATGTAATTGACTCGTTCGATCCAGTCAGCGTTTACCAGAGCGAAATATCCGGACGCCCTGGGTGACTTAGTCACATCCTAAAAGTCCGTCTAACAAAATATGTCTTTACAGTATCACGTATAGGTTACTTCCTAAACCAATATGAAAGAAATGTTACGGAAACTAACCACTAAAAGCAATCAATGAAAACTAATTTCATTATTAGTAAAATAACTTTATTATTACAGGCAGAGGGTACGTACAAGCATGTAGGCCTACAAGCCACGATAGATAAGGTGCCTTAGCCGTCTAAATACGCCTAAACCTTTCTTTCTACACCATCATCCACGGATAATCACTTACTACATCCAAATATCACAGTAAGTATGATGTAACCTGTCTTGTAGACCCGGACTAACTTGGGAGTGCCTCATCACTTGCGGTCCTCTGCATCTGTTCACTTAAAAAGTCGCCTATTAGCATCTCCACTAACTCAATTACCATTCTTACCGTAATTATAATTTCCAAATTTGTATCGAGTAGACCTATTTGAAAAGTACGAAAAAAAAATATAAGAACTATATAAAACACAACATAATATTCAAAACGATGCAGGCGTTGGCTGTTTACGTGCGGTAACAGTAAAACAATTAACAAATTGTTCCGCGTTTGGGGATTGTTCTTCGTACATTTTACCATACTTTTCAAAAATTCGATACAAATTTGGAAAGCATAATTAAGTTAAGAAGGTTACTTTACTTTAGGCCAGGGGGACTCCGGGGGAGGGCCAGTAGAGGCAATTGCACACCCCCAAGAATTTGGGTACTATTTTTTTTGTTAAAAATATATTTTTCATATGACTTTAATTTTAAAGAATCATTGTGTAATACGTTGTATTTTTGTAATAACAGCCTCTGATGATGAACAAATGGTCATCGAAATGTACACAAGGGTTTAATCTTAAGTATTATCAGTTGTTTTTGATTTTTGATTTTTTTAGGTATTGGGGTTGTTTTCAATATTTTCATTGTAATATTGTACCACTGTGCTCTTGATATTGTGTAGAGGGTGTCGTTCTTAACGAAATAGTATAGTCAAAACCCATTGCAAAATTGTAGTTTAGGCTAATAATTTAAAGCTTGTTTTTATATTGTTATTTTTTGTAAGTTTTACACTTGGGCGTAGGTTATATTAATATGACACTTCCCTAGTAGCACATACTTGTGTAATGAGGACCGCCGTTTCGGAAGATGTGTCCCGTCGTCAACTCAGACCATAACATGCCGGTATGAGTTGACAATGGAATACATCTGTCGAAACGGTCGTGCCTATTACACAAAGAAGCCAAGTGTTTACATATTAATGTACAGTATGTACAAGTAGTTTAGTGTAAACTAGAACGCAAGTTGAAGATGGAATGTTACAACCAGATTTCCTTTAAATATTTATAAATTATTTTAAATACCACCTTGCACATGAACTTGAAGTTAATTTTATGGAGCAGTTTTTAAATCTAAAATTAATTTACAATTCTGATCAATTTAATTTACTAATTTTGTCAGTTTGCGTCAAATTAGGCGATACAATAGCATATAATTTTTAAAATTGTGCCTCGGGATATAAATGAGCTAACACTCCCCGGAATGTCCCCAGAATGGATTTATGACTGTGTTATTATTGCTAAATGTAGAGCCTATGTCTGCTATTAATGCGTGTTATATACAGCATACAATATTAGTAACAATGTTTTAAATTTAATTTTAATATTTAAAAGTAACAAATTTGTCAAAATATTTTCTAATAAATTTATTATCGTATTTAAACACGTTTGTACGATAATACGTTCAAATATTTTACTTTCAAAGCGCCCCAAAGTGAAACCCAAAATAAATAGAGGACAATTACTTTCATTGTAATTTTAAAAAAAAATCTAAAATCTTGATTAGACAAGCGGATCTCTGATGCAGAAAACATGTTCTTAGAAACGACTAAATGTGACCAGGGACTGGGTGATATTGTTTTTAACATGTTTATCCAGACGACACTTTGAGTTTCTAACCTCGAGCGACGAAGCATTTCTGTCAATCAATTTTCCTAATAGGATTTGTATAAATTAACATGTTTGCGGCCGAACTAACGACCTAGTTAATTCCATTAACAATGTGTTGTTCCAAGTCTCGTCAATATCTGTAGAGGTAAACGCGCGTGAGTAGGTCTGTCCCGAGCCTAGAGACGTTTGTATTGGCCCAATTCCGTCCGTAACTTTAGCAAACTTTATCTCCGCGTCCTTCAGGGGCTCTTCTGTGAACACTGTTCACTGTGTTTTAATGGAATCTTTCACAACTTTTTCTATTCGGTAAATGACGGAATTTCAGCCAGAAGGTTATAAATATGATTCACCTTGTACAGAACAATTGGTTCTAATTAGGGGCATTTGATTTTTTTATTTAGGTAACTATTTACTTTTTTGTGTGAACCTAGTGATTTAAACGTTAGTAATGAACGAGTTTTACTTGAAACAAAGAAGATACTTGGCCCCGATGAAACAAATAGAAGGGACTTGTAAGACAACAAGAGATTCAGACTGAATAACTAAGTTAGCAAAAAATCCTGGATGTAATATTCGTCACTTGTATAAATTATGTACCTTAGAAGGAATGTTTACTTCCCTCATTGTCGTTACAATGACTGAAGAAGTTATAGCAGAAGTAAAATCAAAAAGGTATTTTAGTGCCACCAGGTAGAGTGACAATTCGTCGGTATGTCGATGTCTCGTATCACAGAAGCCTCAATAATATTCGTCACTTGTATAAATTATGTATCTTAGAAGGAATGTTTACTTCCCTAATTGTTGTTACAATGACTGAAAATCATTCGAAGAAGATATAGCAGAAGTAAAATCAAAAAGGTATTTTAGTCCCACCAGGTAGAGTGACAATTCGTCAGTATGTCGATCTCTCGTATCACAGAAGCCTCAGTAATATTCGTCACTTGTATAAATTATGTACCTTAGAAGGAATGTTTACTTCCCTCATTGTCGTTACAATGACTGAAGAAGTTATAGCAGAAGTAAAATCAAAAAGGTATTTTAGTCCCACCAGGTAGAGTGACAATTCGTCAGTATGTCGATCTCTCGTATCACAGAAGCCTCAGTAATATTCGTCACTTGTATAAATTATGTACCTTAGAAGGAATGTTTACTTCCCTCATTGTCGTTACAATGACTGAAGAAGTTATAGCAGAAGTAAAATCAAAAAGGTATTTTAGTCCCACCAGGTAGAGTGACAATTCGTCGGTATGTCGATGTCTCGTATCACAGAAGCCTCAGTAATATTCGTCACTTGTATAAATTATGTACCTTAGAAGGAATATTTACTTCCCTCATTGTCGTTACAATGACTAAAAATCATTCAAAGAAGTTATAGCAGAAGTAAAATCAAAAAGGTATTTTAGTCCCACCAGGTAGAGTGACAATTCGTCAGTATGTCGATGTCTCGTATCACAGAAGCCTCAGTAATATTCGTCACTTGTATAAATTATGTACCTTAGAAGGAATGTTTACATCCCTCATTGTCGTTACAATGACTGAAAATCATTCGAAGAAGATATAGCAGAAGTAAAATCAAAAAGGTATTTTAGTGCCACCAGGTAGAGTGACAATTCGTCAGTATGTCGATGTCTCGTATCACAGAAGCCTCAGTAATATTCGCACTGACAAGAACGCCCACCAAATTGCCATTGAAACCGCTTGTCGCTGACTGAAAGCAGTGACGAGCCCCCTACCCCTAATCAAGATGTTTTAAATAATATTTAAAAAAATTTTCGTTCTTGAATATAATTAATTTGCTTATAGCAAGCGAAACAATAAACAGTTGTATTAACTTTTTTCACATCTCACGCGTATACTGAACTTATGTGCATGTATTACTTCTTAGACAATAATTAACATTTGTTTATTAATAGACTAATTAATGTAACTGTACTCATTCAATTAATTAAATTACTTGATATTTTCAAAATAAACAAAAAAACTACCACGTTTATGCTGCAACTGCCGTTATCTTTCTGGCTACCGTACCTTTTATCCAAAGACAAAAACAATACTTCACTGTCGCCCTTTATTTTCTCTTAAATCTAACAAAACTATTTCGATAATTCAAAATATGTTTTCATTAGCCTGAAACAAATGGTCCTCGAAATAGTCTATAAGCTAAATACGGCTCAAGATGAATTTTACTGTTATGTCTACCTTCCCGATGTACAAGCTTTCGTTACAGTTTCTGTGCAGAATTTCCTGGAGGGATTACTTTTCTACTGGGTTTCTGGGTAGGCGCGTAAAGAGAAAACATATTAAAACAGTTGAGTAATAAATGTCAAATTATACCAAGAAGGAATATTGTGAGAAATATGCAAACACTTCCAACACAAACACCACAGAGCTATTTCTATCAGGATCTTGTGTGGTGACGATTCCTATATTGGATAACATGCAGAGAAAACTAAACAAGAAGAGAGTGAAGAGTTTCTCTGATAATCATCTAAACTCCATTAGTTATTAGGTTTAAAAACTAAAAGTATTCTTGTTGTAGTAGTAACACTCACTGATGATGACTCTCATTGAAACGCGTATGAAAAAATAAACTATTTGTTAGTGGGAGTTCATTATTTACTTAATTATTCCTTTCGCTCAGCTAAGATGAAATGTCGGTAGGAAGAACAGTTTTTTAAAGTGTTATAACAAAATATGACCAATTTATTTGCTGTAACTGTTTGCTTGCTATTTTATTTAAAAATATTGAATATCACAATATTTGTACAAAACAATAGGCCTATATGTAACTTGATAAAAGTCTAAATATTCTTTAAATATCTTTAAATATTCTAAATGTCTTTAAATTATTAAATCCGTAGTTTTTTACTGTTTCATTGTGATTCAGGAAAAACTTGTAAAAGTTTAGCCTACATTTACCCTCCACCTTTGACTATTTTTCCAAATATGTCATTGAACAAAATCTCTAAAGAGTACAGTTATTGGTCACATGTGAAAATAAAAATCGAACGTGGTGGGCAATCTGTAAACCTGTTTCTGTAAATATGTTTATTAGCCTGCACAATTGTCCCTGCAGAATAAAGAAAAAATTCCCCTAATTGTAGACTTATTGATAACAGATAGGTCTATACACTCGGAAAAACAGGTAGATCTAGTGATAAAACAACATACTCCTCAACGCCTTCTAAATCGGAAAACTTGAGATAGTTTAAAAAAGCTACAGAAGGTGGAATATTCACGGAAACTTCAACTTCATTTCTTTGCAACTGGGCGTAACAATTTTATTATAAACAATATATAAATTACTGTTTTTAGGTTATGGAAGACATTCAATTTGAGGCTTGGTACATCAGAATCTTTTAACAATAAGTTAAATAAATGCAAAAAACTAAAAATTTAAACAAATTTTCAAATACTTTTATTTCTCAAAATAACCTCGTTGCTTGTAAGGTTCAAAAACATTTTCCTACTACACTTATAAATTGGTATAAAATTTGTATCAAAAAAATTTATTTGACTGTAATATGATTCTATTATTGTTTATAAAATTTACTTATTAAAAAATGGCTAAACATAGGTGGAATTTTCAGCTTCCTTTCAGCTCATCTTCGTAGTCATGTGATCTAAATAATGTCTCACAGACTTATACTTTATTCAATTAAATCGAATTTACCTTATGTTACCTTCAAAATGGCTTCTGAAGAAGCACATAATTTTTAGGATAAGTTTAGGTTAAGTTATACGTATAATTAACGCATGCTTATAAATCGAACCGCTAGGTGGCAGCAGGTTTAACTTAATCTTGCCAGCTGTTAATATTTCAGTGCCTTAATATGTATATGCATTTAACATTCAGGAGTTTAGAATTTTAAACGTATTCAGGAATTTATCCCTAAATCTATCAATTTTCAGCATACTGGTTAGTCTACAAATAAAGCTATCCCGCTGGACTTTAAAATGCGTATAGTTAGGATAATTGTCCATAAACGTAATGGTATGATGTAGGCCTACTCGTCGCAAGACATAACCTCTGTTGCGCTGTAACATTAAGTACGGAGGCACGACTGCCCAAGGTACATCCAGTTAAAGTTTATACCTGTTATTCAACATCAGCGATGTTTTGATACATGTTCCTGGACATTCAGTTTTATTAAACATGTATAAAAATGTTCTGATATTGTATTTTTACATACTGTAATCGGACGCCCAATTTAAAATTTGATGTAGCAAACAATTAGCCACAAATAAATTACTAGTTTAATTTGAATATACAACTCAGAAAACACTGTTCATACCGAAATTTCAACTCAGCTAGTGAGCAAAAAATTGAAAATGAACACCAACCCACAATTTATTAATTTTTTAAACGCGTTTCAATAATTAGGTAATCATTATCAGAGATTATAACTTTACTATTATAAATAGAATTAGCGTAATTTTATATGTAGAGATGAATTTATCATTGAAACGTTAAAGAGAAACAATTATTGTTACTAGTAATTACTATTAGTAGGCTAATAAATATTATGCGAGGACAATATGTATGAACCTGTTTGTTGTAATCATATTGAATTCGCTATAGTTAAATAATACTTAACTAATTGAAAACATAGGGCTTATTTGCTGACGAGTTTCGAAATAATCGTTCCTTTTACGAAGCAAAACATCGAGGGAGTTGAGGCTTTGCTTCGTAAAAGGAACGATTATTTCGAAACGCGTCAGCAAATTAGCCCTATGTTTTCACTTAGTTAAGTATTATTTAACTATAGTATATATGAATATATATATTAGGGCGGACCGAGTAAACATTGCGCGCGAAAATATGCGAACTACAGCAAGACCAAGTAAACATTGCGCGCGGAAAATATGCGAACTACAACAAGAGCAAGTAAACATTGCAGCCGAAGAGGGGAATACTAGCAGCACTAGTACCGGATCGAGTAAACATTGCGCGCGGAAAATATGCGAACTACTGCTATTGTAGTGCTAGGATTTCCTCTTCGGCCGGGTAATATATTTATTATTATATTTTTGACAACTGTCTCAAGCATTTTTTTAATCTTTTGTCATTGTAATAATATTATCTTTGAAAAATTTTCAATAACATTTTTAATAATTATAACAACATTATTTTAGACTCAACACCTGCAAAAAGTAAATCAATCATAAAATAGATGCCTGAAACTGATTTAACTATTACCCAAGCGTTTAATAAATTGGTTCAAAATATGTTTATTTTGAAATAAAAGATTACTTCAGCGGCAAACTTATAATGAATTGTACATCTTTAAAAGCACACTTCGAAACTAAATGCGGCGTTACCAAGCAGCGTAAATGCCTCCTGGCCCAGGAAGAGAGTAGATAGAACCTGGCCGTGACACTTTCCCGCATATTCGCAGGCATTTCCTTGCCCACATCCTATTTCCTACACTGGGATGTAACAGTCAACACACTTTGATACGGGTAGGAAATTGGTGCACTTCAGGAATGCTACCTGCTCACGTGATGTCCCAAAGCACCTGAGGCGCCACGGATCATTGTCAGGGGCGCCGCGGCTTGTTTTGGAATTGAGTGTTTAAATTGAAAATATCGTGAAATAAATAACAATTTGTGATAAATTGGTACATTATGTTGTAGTTAGTAGTAAAATTGTCAAAGTAGTTTATTAAGAATGAAGAGCTGCTACACTGCTCTGACTTTATTTGTTGCCCAGTGAATAGATTTATTTTTTTACAACAAGGTAACATTCTTGTGGCAACTCATATCCACTACCTAGGGGTCAGGGCTAGACCATATGTCTATTGGCTATTTTAACATTTTCTAAGAAATATACCCGTATGTGCTTCAATTGTATTAAGTAGTAAGAAAAAATAAATTGGTAAACGATTATTCAAAACCAAGATAATAAAGACAAATTTTCTATAGGGACATCAGAGAAAATATTTTTACCTCAAGGGAGCCATGGGTTGAAAATGTTTGGGAACCACTGCCTTAAGTAATCCCAGGTGCGGAGGTATCTCAGCAAACTTTGGTTATTAACAAGGCCACTCTGATTTTATTCTCGACAGAATTATTAGGCAGATGACAACCCTAGCTATCGACGCAAGTTATAGAGTCTTCTCGTACCGGGTGCTGGGGTACTGTCAATTTCCCATGGATAGTTTGAAGACACAGCTGAAGGATTTTATATTGACAGTGCCCCGTAAGACAGTCAAAATATTCCTTAGTAGTTATTCCACTCTCTCTCTCTCTCTCTCTCTCTCTCTCTGTCTATCACTCTCTCCCTCTCCCTCCCTCTTTATCTCTCTCTCTCTTCCTCTCTCTTCCTCTCCTTACCAATCCGACGTCGGCATATCCTGTCCGAGATAGTTGCAGAATATGCCTTACGACTACATTTCCAAGCCCCCAACCATCTATGCCTCCATGACGTGTAATAGGCTGTTACCTTTGCAAACCCGCTGGCCAACGCACTGGACTAGGATTCACAGTTCACGCTTATATTACTTCACTGCCGATAACATTTACGCTGAATAATCGTAAACCTCACAGCAACAAATCAAAACTCCTAAACTGAACAAACTGCCTCTACAAGGCCTGTAATTATTTATTCTACCCAGAAAAAACTCACTTTTTTACTTCACCTTATCACAACCTAAATGTTATTGAAATCCGACGGTGTAAATTAAAGTTAAAGGTTACTCTCCGCACAGGTTTTTGAATTAATCAGAGTTTGTAATTTGAATTCCATAAAGTTGTTCATCAATTGTACCTAAACTTTTAACGAGCAGAGTTATTGTGTCTCGGTTTTTTATTATTTTGTTCTGTTTTATTGGATACGGGATACATTTCCCCTAACTAAATCATTCCGCCTTTGTCTAGGAGTTAGAATACGAATAGAGCAAAATGGGGGACAGACAGTAATTGTATACTATAGAGACAGCTTCAATATTTTCCATATTGGAATATATCCGATTAAAGCACGTCATAAACAAAAAAAAATGAAACACTGTCAACCAGAAATAGTGGTGAAATTCACATAGGTAATCGTAGAAACCTTAATTTACAATCACAACAAAATTTTTATAAACTCAAGTTTCTTTATTGATATAGGCCTAATAAATTACAATACAGCTACATTACTAGTAGCTACAAGTACGCGGTTAGTAGACCATAGGTTTCTTGAGTAAGCTAACAGATTGCTGAAGTGAAGGAGTGAACTTCGATCTTGCAACAACTACGAAGTTAATATGTAGACTACTTATTTGTCTTTCTTTAGAAAGTTAATTTTGCTTTTTTCACACTAATACTACCTTCTGGTAAATTCTACGTTTCCTCTGGTTTGTGTATTAATGTCTTGAATATCATCTTTTACAGTCGTTATTATCATTACTAATATCTGTATAACTATCTGATGCGTTTCGGAGAGACTCCATCTCTATGTACGCCAAAATAGAAAGGACTGGATGAATATTCACTTAAACCAGCCGACAAGAGTTAAAACAATGCTACAAATAGCAGGAAACTGTTTTAGTCAACCTTAAATCTATCATAACCTTATAATTTGTAGCTATTTTAATGTAGCTATATAGTAAAACATATAACATAGTGGTTAGGTTTATAAAAAACTGAGTTAACGCAGTTTCGCTTATAAATAAAAAAATAAATATGCTACAACTCCTAAATATAAAAAAGCGCCCTCCTTTATTATCATACGCGTTTCAACGATAATTTGTGATCATGCTCAGCGATGCTACACAATTTAAACTTAATTGAAAAAACTAAAAATAACCTATAATGTTTTAACAAAAGTAAGAACCCGATCTGGCACTGTCAAATTTACAACCAAATATATAAACAGTTTTGCTTATTTTCAAGTTTAGGTTATGTTAGGATTTCTTAAAATTTTAATTACTGTTTTTATTTTGCGATGTTCATAACGACATTTTTTGTGTTGAATTTATTTGTAAGCAACATATTTCAATAATAAATAATACTAAAAATAACTCTAAGAACAAATATTTTTATTCTAACCTGATGTACATTTCGGCTACCAAGTAACCATCCTCAGAGGCATTACAAAAAAGACTTGTTTATCGTGTCTCTGAAGGTGTTTACTTAAAACAGGAATGTACATCAGGTACGAATAAAAATATTTGTGGGTTGAGGTTGTTTTGAGTATTATTTATTATTATTTAACCATAGTAAATTATTTAAAATATTCAATGAGCCTATTTCAATATGAAAACAAATATATTTAACGCAGCATATAGTATACAATTACCGACAGTCGAGATGTTTTGAAATATTTACAGGACGACTCCAAGAAGGCCAACATGCAGACGGAAAGGTCGTGTCTAGCAGCCCAGTTGGCACACAAGAGACAAAACCTAGAATGAATCCACTACACGGGAAGTATATTCTATCTTTAACTGTCACTTTTAAGCGTTCTATTTATGACTCAAACTGTAATTCGACAAAACACGACGTACTTAATTAAATACACCGAGCTTAGAATCATCTTCCCCTCCCAGCGAGGTGGTCTCTTCTGAAGTTTAAGCATTTCGGATCTCGGTGATCATCGCTCCAGATCTGTATAGCTACTCCAGTGCACACACAGCCGAACGCGACAACTTTAGAGGACTTTGCTAAGAAAGACAAGATTTACTATACTTAGCAAAAATATAGAATTACATTAAATACTAGCTTATCCATCGCGCGTGGCTGCGATAACAGAAGGAATGTCATTATTAAGAAATCCAATTTAAATTGTGTATTTTTTATTGAAAATTTACATTGGAAAAACTTTTCAAAGTGACGTTTTAATTCTATTTACTTAGATTGCTTTTAAGAAATTATATTTCCCATAAGATTCTTCTAGAGGTTTACGAAGAACTGAATTAATAAATTACCGTGTATTTTCGGTTTCTGAAAAACATTCACAGCCACTGCCCAATGTATAATATGCCTAAAACATTCGGCATAAATTGCTAAATAAATTTACCTGTCAGTATTTCTAGGATTCGAGTGTACGATATTGATGCATTTTAAATTACCGCTAGGTTTGATAAAATTATATTCAAAATGTGTATCTGCCACATCTAGCTTCGTCAAACTACCGTTAGTTGAACGCGTTTCGGAAATACTCCATCTTTTATAACTTTGAACACACTAGTGTTCAAAATAGAGTTTAAAGTTATGACATATGAAGGGTCTCTGAAACGCGCTAATGAAAACTTAAAGAAGTTAGGTGTTACAGATAAACAACATACTCGAAATACCGCACTATACAACTTATCTTTTTTAAAACAATTTAGTCTAATTCTATATCTATTACATTCAAATAATATGTCGACACACAAGCACCCTTTGTTGCTTTGACGGTTGTTTCCATAGAATATTTGACATCAATAAATACTTTCTGTAAAGTGTAGGCCTGCTCGGTGGGAAATGTGTTCCAAGAAGCAGTCAGATATGTTAACATACGTGTGGCGATATTTTCGTGACAGAAATGCGTTTCCTTTAACCATACAACAATTATCTTATTCAAATCAGTTATAAATAACAGTAAACACAATAAGAGTAAACGTTTAGCGTGGATCTTAAAATATACTCATTAATGAAGTAATGAGTGAAACTTTCTGATTCTTTCATCAACCTGGAATGAATGGTTTGCTATGATTTACAATTATTGTAAGCATTACTAAACGACAATAAACACATGAAAGGGAATTCCTGATGAACAATATTGAAAACGAATATTAGAAAAACTTTTATTACTAAAGTACTACAAGAATAGCTTTGCAAAAACGAAAAACTAAATTCTATCAAAACAAATGACCAAACGCCATAAATACATTAATCTAACATCCTAAATACTATAGTAGAGGTACTAAGTATATAAACTAGCATAAGCGGACCATTAACCTAACCCAACCTTAAGGAATGTATCCTAGAGATACATTACCTGATAACGGAAGGTTTTTCTATAGAAATATCGTGAACATTTAACAAAACTTATATTATATAAGCCATGTTCCTTACATTTCATAATTGTAGTGGCTATTACAAGCTAAGTCGTGTAGGATAACCTTGCATGTGTTTGTTTGCTTAATACGTTTGTTAGTACAACTAACTAATTTTAAATTATAAATTCAAATAAAATACATTTTAAAAATCGCTATTTATTAACACATTTTTTTAAAAATTGAGATCCTTTTCTACAAAAAACGCCTTGTAGGTATTTTATAGTAAAAACTACCTCAGAAAACAGATTTAATAAAGATTGGAAAATACACAACGCAATATCTTAACAAGATAAATGTATAATTTTCAATAAACATTTTTAATAACGTTTTACTAAATTTCACGACGAGTTTCGATGACATTTTTGTATACAAAAATTATCTTATTACTGATTTGTAAAAAAATTAACCTAAATCAGTATTATTATTTAAACAAAGACTTTTCAACCGCTGAAGTCAAATTAGTGATGGATAATTTGTCACATGTAAATAAAAAATAAACTTTTCTATGCAATAAAGATTATTAATAATTGTATAAGGATTATGATTAAATAAGACCATTTATTGGAAAATACGTGCAATTTTATTATTTTAATACTAGCCCTACAGTACCAATATTTCAACAGAGTAGCTGGAGCTTTATTTATAGAAATAGTCATTACACTAGGTAGTCATACACAAAAGGTAACTAGGTACATATACTAGGTACACTAGTCACATACAAAAGGTAAATAAACTAATGTAACCTTAAATCATTGCTTATAATTTTCACTTTAACAAGCAGTATAATGAATCAATAACAATTTTCTCTGTGCTATTTTTGTTTAGGTTAATATGTAATTGTACTAAAACAGCATAGCCTAGAGTATTTATCTCCTATATTTATATGGCTATTGTGATCGTCTTTGTAGTTTAATTTAATTATATTCTTTGAAAAGTTCGCCTGTAAATAATCTACGACTAGCAGATTTTTATTTAGTAAACTAGCTCTTAAATTGTTCTACTGATTAAAATAGAGACTAATAAACTATTTCCTGGAAACAGAAGATCTGCAGTTAATGGCCTTTATTAAAATTGTATTAATTTGTTACTTTTATAGTCATAGTAAAAAAAAACAGAGTAAATTTTTAACAAGACAAATTCAGTTCTCACAATATAGTTTAAGCAAAATTATACGATAACATTGTCAAAGAATTTGCATATGTCTTGTTTTGTATGTTTAACATAAAATAAAGCCAGTAGTTATCTTTACCACATAAGCTAGTGATCTAAAAAATGAAGGTTAACTTGTGAACATTAATTATTCTGTAGCCTATAGGTTATACCCATATATCAAATAGGTTATGGTTAACCAGGTCAAAATATATGCATTCAGTTCTGGCCGCAAACCTAAACTTTGTACTTCAAAAGTTTACCTATGTTGTCCATATTTACAATACAATTTTAAATGCAGTTAACAATTTTTCATAGGTGTGTGCATAACACCAACCAACACAATGTAGGCCTAATAGGTCATTTTTGAAATTGCATGACCATTCAATTAATTATATATTAATTTGTTTTCTATAAACAAATTAGTTGTGATTGAAAAAAATTATTTACAAAAACGTAGAAAACTCATTGTTTTAAAACAGTTTAGTCACAATTTATAAAAACATTACAATTTTATAATTTTGTTTTATTTGGTTGTTAGTTTGGTGAAACCTTTATTGGTCATCAGATGTAATTAATAAGTTTTAAATAAACAATTTACTGATTTTTATTTAAATATAAACAGAAATACAAGGTTACTATAAAATGTCTTTAATATAAATAAACAACAACTGTTATATGCATTTTAGTTACCATAACCTATTCCAAATGACAAACTGAAGTAAAATGTGATAGAATTTATTAAAATTACAAATTTAAACAGCCCAGAATTTTAAGAAACGTTTTAGGTTAGGTTAACAATCTAAATAAAATAAAACGTCTTAAAACTCAGTTTTATAAAAGTTTCACATCCTCATCATTATAATAAATATATCCTATTTAATAAAACCAAAATAAATATATCAGATAGATAAAACATTTCTTTATTTAAAATTATTATACTATATGTATTTTAGGAAATTATTTTAAACCTGGCAGATTGGAGTAAAATGTACATTTATTAAAATTATCATAGAACTTTGTTTCAACCATTTTAGGTTAGGTTAACGATTTCGGTATTTTATACTTCAACTCAATGTCTTATGAGCCAGCAGTTTCACCATTTATTTTTATTAAAGACAGAAAAATGTTTGACTTTAACAACAGATGTGTGTGTGAGAAGTTTTAAAAATTACATTACTGTTGTTTTGGCTATTCCAAGGGGGTTTTCCTTTTCTTATAATTCTAATTTACTACAGGCAAACATTAATAAGTACAAAAAACCTATTTACATGATAAAACCTAGCTTTAAGAAAAGTTATTATTTAAAACAAAGCGATATATGTTTTTGTTCCAATTAAATATTGTAATCTATTGGTTTAAACTATTTTTTTTTTGTAATAGTTATTGTGTGCTTTATATTTATACCACTATTTTACGGTTTAGTTCCAAGATAAGATGTTAAATTTATTTTATTTGTAGCCCATAATTATTTATTCAGTTAAGATTTGGAAATCATGTTTCACATAGTTTTACTCCTTAAAACCTATTCCTATATTTGACCCTTTAGACTTAACACTTTTAAGGGCTTGGACAAAGATTAAAAACCTATCAAGATTTTAGCTTCATCTATATTCGTTCATTATTATTTTGTAAATAAACTACCTACATACAAATCACACTTCCTAGCCTATCTTTATCTCCTACACCACAAAATAAATGTGGTTTTTTAAACGAATTTAAAATAATATCTTAACCACAATAATATTTAAAATATATTACCTTATGTATATTTGCTTATCAAAATTAATATCTTCACATGTAAATCACAATTTCAAATCATATGATTTTTCCTTTACAGATGTTGCTAAAAAATTAACAATAATGTTATACTGTATTAGACGAATATAACTGTGGTGTTAGATTTCATTATTGCTTTGATAAATTACATCAAAAATCTTTTTTTTTATGTGATCAATAAAGGTTGTTACATAGCCAAACTATTTCATACACCTTAGTCTATTCAAAACAATACTGTTTTTAAAAATAATATTAAATTAGCGTATAGATCACATTCAAGAATATGTTTGAAATGGTATCAAAAAGCGATTTATCTACAGGATAACACATTGTACAGGATATTAGTTATCATCAAGCCTGCCTTAAAAAAGTAATCACAATCAAGATATAGCACTTACATTATTTGGAAATAAAAAGTAAAAATAATATCATTTAAAAATAACAAAATTATTTAAAACTAGTGGAGGATTCATTACTGTCCTTGATTTCAAAATGAAACAAAATCTAATCTTAAACAAGTGCCTAGAACAATTATGGGCAACAAAACTAAAAATATAAACCTTATTTTAGCTTAATGAAATCAAACTAAATGTAGATACAGTTATCAAAACCACAGCTAAATTAGTAGTCTTAAAATTTAAAATACCGACTGACAATAAACCGTATAGGCATGTTTGCACATACAATCAACACAAGCCTAAACATAACCTATAAGAGGTGGCTTTAAAGACTACACAAATAACTCATTTCGCTGCATTATCTCTCTCTCAGAATGACACTGTAATTCGCAGTGACAAAATTAGGCGTACTTAAGTGCTTTATCTAATAGAAACAAACCTGTAAATTGTTCTCGGAGTTAGGATTGAAAGTTCTTGCGACACAAAACATTTCTTCGGTAGTTTGACACAACTGGTGAATCATCTGAATTTAAACATTATCGTCTCGTTGGCCCGGTACTACTCAAATCAATTGCGCGCTTTATAAAAAAATATAAACAAATTATGTGAAAAAATATTCCAGAATATGTTAAGTTTCTCACAAAATGAAACACACTAATAAACTTCGAAAACCAAATAGTTCTAATATCTATACGTACAAAATATACACTATATTCAAGTATATTAAGTATATAATTATTAGGTCCCATAGTAGTTTAATAATATTGTGAAAAATCTTCAAGCCATAAACAAACAAGCCATAAACCATGATTTTATGTTATACATACGACCCGACCAACGTCGACAAAATAAATACGTTATTGTTAAGAAAGCAATATAGTGAGAGATGACTTCTTAACTCATTCGCTGAATTAAAAGCAACTAAGTAAAAACTTACTGCGAAATATAGTGTATCGTGAATTATAAATTAAATACTTTTTTGGTGAATTACACCAGTTATAAAACACAACAGTTTGTTTATATAGTTATTTTAGAATTTTAACTAAAATGTAGCCCTAAACCTGTAATCTAGTTTTTTTAACTGATTAAGTTTTTAGAACAACCACTGAAGCAAACTTTAATGTGTTTGTTTTTTTTTCCTCTTTTATTAGTACATTATTTTGTTAAATAATACTTGTAACTAGCCATAATACTGAAAATAGATGCAAATGATCAGCGGAAAATAGATATAAGGTGCAATAAATTTTATATTCATTTAGGCCTCACCAAAGAGAAAAAGGATAAAACTATATTTATTGTAAATCAACAATACTTATAACTGAACTTGTGTCATAGTTAAGAATGAAATCACAGCGAAAATCATACCGGCTCAAGGAAAACAGCGTTAGATAAAAGTTTGTAGCAATTAAAAAAAGGTTTAAAATTGTTACATTCTTATGTAGGAAAGAGCTGTGACCTAGGTTTATATTTTGTTACCAATTTTAAAAATTACTTGAACATATCTCTGTAGCTTATTTTTCCTTTTTAGACGGCTAACGCCAAATTTCCAAAACAATAGACCAAAGTAACAATTTATTTAATGCAATTACTTCCACAAACCCGCAAAATTAATTAATTTTTTTAGCATGTAACGGTTGCCTCAGATAACAACCCCTATTTAAAATCTAGTTGCACGTGCGTTTTTACTGTCACATAAAAGAATTTCCAGTGAATTTGTACACTACAATACGAAAGTAATGCACAGAAAAATATAAATTTTTTTAAAATCATATAATCTTTATAAATCATTTCATACTGTTTTAAAATTTAATTAATTTTTATAAAAAAATTAAAATGATAAATTTTAATTTAAATAACTAAATCTATATTTAAACTCCAGACTTGGATAGAAAATTAATTTCTATATAAAAAAAAGCTCCGAAGTTGACAGGAACAGAATTCTTCTGTCTTACGATATCTTGATAATGAAGAAGTTACGTTAACTCGGCCGTCAAAACCGGCAGAAATAAGCTTTCAACTTTGACATGAAACGAACTGTCAGAAAAGGTTACAATTAAAAGTATATCTTGGAAAGGACTTTAGGGGTGGGGGGATGTCTAAGCAATTGTACAACTGACAACTCTTCAACGTCACTCATATTGCAGACTCGCT
Organism: Prosapia bicincta; assembly: GCA_036971475.1. NCBI lineage: Eukaryota > Metazoa > Arthropoda > Insecta > Hemiptera > Cercopidae > Prosapia > Prosapia bicincta. The sequence continues at coordinate 239,120,465 of JBAIZL010000001.1, forward strand.
CGCTTCGCCGTCGGCAACCCGCAATCTACAGCTTTTTAAATATTTAACTCATGTTCCGTACAACTACTGGTTAAATTAAACATGCCATATTAACCGCAGCTTGTCTGAGATACGGTGTTTTAGGCGCAGAGAAAAACGTTTTGCATGTCAAGTTGTAAACGCTTACAAAAATGTTGTTTACATATCTCTAGGCCATCGTTTAACTCGTTAATTATGTAGATAGCTACAAATTTTTAATATTTTACTTCTATATTCAAATAATTTTACCTAATTAATGAATTGTCTGCATAATAAATTGTTTACGAAGATACACATTGATTTTAAAAAGTATGCGATAACAAATAAAATATTTAATATTAGACACTATACAAAGCACAGAAAGTTATTGTTATAAAAAAAGAAACTAACTTTCACAAACTAAAAATAAATTCACAAACAAAATACAGTATATTAAAAAGTAGGCCTAAATTAAAATCGAATATACCTTTCTAAAAGTGATGGTTTATATTTATAAAAGTACAATGAGGGAAATTTCGCGAACGGTGAAACAAAATACAAAACTGTGTTAAGTTGTAACAAATCTATGAGTTTGTGTATTTATACAAACTGTTTACGTAAATTTAGTAAAATTTCAGAACCTAAAATGCATTTCGGCGCAAAAATATTTACAATATACAACACCGTTTAAAAATAATTTCATATATATATATATATATAATTTATATACTAAATAGAAAATTGTTACTCACATTTCATTCGTTTTGGACAATTCTGCTTCCTCCTCGTCATTGTAGCGTTCCGCCAAATAGGCCTAATCTTGACAAAGTGTTGTTTCACCAGGTGTTTTTATAAGTTGTACTCATTGTCATTCACAAATCACATCCTGTTCTCCACACATTCACACTTTTAGCAACAATGTTTAGAAAAAATATTGAATTTATTTAGAAAAAAACCAAAAACTATAACATTTTGTCACTAGTATACTATGCGTATCAACCACTTATCACAATATCTATTACTTATTAAATACACATCGTGCACAGAATTATATGTACGAAAACAAAAACCAACACTTTAAACACAACACGTTTGTTTTGTTGTCGCATGAAGAGCGGACGCACTTTTGGTGTCGATCAAATGTTTTAGGTTATGCACATGTTGCTGTACAGTTGAAACGAACGTAGATCAGCTGTGGACGAAGCTCAGTGAGTGACTGACGCCCCGCGCGCTCTTAGCGCAGACGACCAACTCCGCCGCGACCGGCGATCTATCTGTCAACCTTTCTACTCATCACACGCGCGAAGCTCCCGAAAATCTAAAACGTCGTCAGAAGCAAACACCGAGACTTGGAGTGAAACCTCATGGTATTCAGAGTGACGTCACGACAGGTGGGCGGAGCCACACCGCCGCCTAAACCACGCCTCTTCACCTCCGCGCACATTATAACCCCTCCACCTGGTTGTTTAGTATCACGATCAAGCCTCCCGCATGTAACTTATACAGTGGACTGAAAGTGTGCTTTAAAAATGTTTAGAATTTTAGTGAATCCCATTATTCCATCAGAGAAAGGTGAAAATTAGTGGTAAGTAACTTTTGTTTACATGTGTAGTACAAAATCTCTCTCTAAAAGTACCTTGCAGTTAAGAAATAATGCAAAAATTAATACACGTTGTAGAATGTGCAACTCTAACCTAGAAACATCTTGCCCACCGTATAGATGTAGCCTCAATCAAGGTGCATTAGTACGAACTTTAAAACACCATTTATGTGATTCTAAATTATGATCATCTAATTAAAATTACTGAAATAACATTTAAAAATATAGTTTTTCAACTTTAATAATCAATAACCAACAGTAATTGCTTCAAAATCGATATATTTCACACGACGCATGTACAGTAATACTGTGTAATGCCATTGTAGCAAGGCTAGCTTGATTTACGACGTATTTCTCCGCCGCGCTGCTAGAGCGCAGCAGTAGCTGAAGCAGTTTCTGTCTTGGGAGGGGACTAACTGCACGGTATCAGTGTATTAGGCCTGTACAAGAAAACAAAGAACTTTGTATGGCCTAACGTCAATCTAAAATGAAATAAGGTCTCTGCATGAAACGCACGGATGTGTGCTATAATTCATAGCAATTTACGACATTGTTGTAAGTTCACTCATTAATATGTCAAACTTTATGACGTAAATCAATCAAATTGAAACAATATTTTGGCTCCTTTGAAAATGTTTTAACTATGTAAAGTGATTTATACTATTATGCGGGCATGATTAGCTTGTTCGAGACAGAACAACCAACCAAATAAATTGCTTCATGTCAGTCGAGAAACAGAAATTTGAAAATTTATTGTTGTAATAACTCTTAAGAATTTAGGGTTTTAATGAAAAAAAAACAATAAAAACTCAATTTATTGTGTATGTATGTCTTTTTTATGTTTTTCCACAATGGCGAGCAACTAATTTACTTTAAAAACTTACAGAAATAATTTGTATCTTTCGTTTGTATCAGCTTTAAAACAGCTTTTTTGTCTAGAATTAGGGTAAATTATAAACTAAGGTGTTATTTCAAAGTAGCTGTACAAATAATCAACAACACGTAGGTTGATGTGTTCAAATTACGTTTCTTAAACATATTTTCATAGCAAAAATTTCCCTTCTTAAACATATTTTTCATAGGGAAAAACAAATAAGCTGTCAAGTCGAACACTGTCAAGCTGTTGCAGTAACAAAATGTTTTACATTGAACAAACTACATCAGATAATGTTAACCTCTTTGTTGGTCCCAAACTTAGTAATACATTATATCTTTGTATTAAATTCAGCATAATGGAAAATGCTCAAAATATTTTTACAAATTATACATCAAATTAAAATTTGTAAAAAAAATACGATACAAAATTCATACTGATCAATTCATGTACCAGAATATAAAACTGTAGGCCTATACAACTTTTAAATAGTGTACCAGTATTTAGTTACCATATTTTTGGTTATAAACAAGTTGTAATCAAACAAACATAAGTTAACACCTTGGGTCAACCAAGAAATATTTTATTTTAGTTACTTTTTATTATATAAATTAAAATTAGTAATTATAATGTAATATTAATTATTTTTACAAATAATATAAATAAAGTAACATAACCTATGGGTTAAAACAGCTGTTCTACCACATAACCTATAACATAAAGTCATCTGTTTTATGAAATCATGTTATCACTTACTTTAAACAAATGGGACGAAATAACGTATTGCATACATTGCCCTTTTTATGAAAAGTTTTTCTCCCATATAAAACTAAATTTAATTCACTATTCAATTTAATTAAGGAATTAATATTTGAAACAAATCTGTATTAAGATCAAGTGTCATCCACTACAAGTTTAAAAAAATGTAGACTATTTGAACTTGAGTGGATGAATAAAAAATATTTATTATTGATACAAAATTTGAACAATATATAAAGAACTTAGTCAAAATACAAATACAAGAATTATAATTGAATTTTTACTAAGTTCTTAATTAATACACAAGAATACATATATATATATATATATATATATATATATATAAGGAAACTATGAAGTAATAGAAGAAATTTAAAAATGTGTAATGTCTCACACAAATTTAGAAAAAATATTAAGTTGTAACAATTTTATTAATGTTTTTTTATACTCTTACGTCTATCATTCACATAAAAAACACGTGAATTCGTTGGATATTTTCAATTAATGAATTTTCTTTGAACGTCATTTGTATTCAAACATTATAAAAAGAAAGTATTGCACATTGAAAGTCTAAGAGCATATATATACATTCCCAGAGTCCATATGTAGATCTCATATTTTTAGTTAGAGCGACTGGACGTGGTCACTACAGTTCTATACTTCTTATAACTGCAACTACGTGGCTTTTGCAACTGCCTCACGCCAACAATTCTTGTGAATACCGACCACTTTTGGACTCCAGAATAATGTTATAAGGTAGGCTAGGTTAGGCATGGGTACTTTTGGTAAGAACTTTTACATACGGAACTAACACACGTTTATGTTCACAATAATTATGAGAGATAGAACTAGATTGTGTAGGCTACGTGTATAAAATAATTATACACATATTTAAAGCCAGAAATTAAATTGACTGGCATTTTAAATGGGTACTTGACAAATTTCAATGATTGCCTGGTTAAATTGAACTTTTAAGAGTGTAGCAGTCCTGCACAAGCATACTTTTGTACTACATTCATTTCATTACATTCAACTATGCAATGATTTTAATACACTTAAGTAAGACATGCAGGATTTTTAATATGAATTATTTTGTTACAAAATAATATTTAATATTAAAAAAAATTCATTTCCTATAACGTATTAGCTACCAGCATTAAACACCCTTTACGTTAAACACCAGTTTAAGTAGAAGTTGAACAGTTATTTGCTCTTTTATTTTAATTAGTATGTTTTGTTTTCTGGCTTAGGCCTATTTAATTTCGTGTTTTCTTTACTTCTTTTATTACTTCGTTACTATTAACAGGAATGTATTGGGGTATATTACAAAAGTTTATATAAAAATAATAAGATTTCGTAGAACTCTTGTAGAGTTATTAAACTCCTTCTGGAGACTAAAGAAAACTAGCTAATTGTCAGAAGTGGGAAGTAAACCTATATTGTAGCTATCCAGTCTCTATAAGCAAAAATGCCAGATGTGATATACAGGCTGGACCGAAAACAATTAATTGTAAGTTAGAAAAAAAATGAAATGATGTTTATTAATATTTGTATAAAATAAGTCTTTGCAAAGTTAACGTGCTAGTAACAAAAGAAGCGAGCGAACTGTCAGAAGTGGCGACATCTGGTACGTTATAACGCAAAAATTGCTCCAGTAAATAGTAGAACTAGAGAAGTAAACGTAGCTATGAGCAAATAGGAATGTCCATGTCTAGCCCTTACTAATTTTACCATAAGTGTAAACGTATAAATAATTCGCTAGTATACTTGTGTGTGTTGGATGAAATAATAGCTACCAAGTCCTCAAACTGTAATATCTTGTCGAATATAGTTATATATGTAAAATGTTTCTGAAGTATCAGTTCTCAGTTGGTTCTAATTTAAAGCTGTCATATTTACGATACGTTAGGTCTACAAGCCTTGACGTTGGCTTCTAAGGAATTGCACAAGACTACAGTGGCAGTCCCACAATATCGATGCCCGGGGGCGGAAACATTCCTGAGGCACTCTGACGACGATCATCTTATAAAATGTAAACATAAGTAAGATTTATTTCATTAAAATTATGTGCAAAAAAAATTTTAAGACTAAAGGAAACAAACTTTAGTAGAATAAGAAACGTTTTTAACAGTTTCATTATTGCGGTTTTATAAAAATATTTGCAACTTTTTTGCCAATAAAATAAATGCTCTAACTATATAAGAACTATGCATAAGACCTATATAGAACCTATATAGTCACGTGGAAAGTGATACTACTATAGGCTACTGTCAAATTGTAGTACTGTAGTCTTTTACCAAAATATTGGGTATTTTTATTCGTAGAGACGTCCATCCAGGATAAAGTTTTCTTTTCACATTCATGCAAGTAGCCTAAATAATATTTTCGTCATTCTTCGGCTCCTCGGGGGGTCCTCTCACATCTGTGGTGGTGCTCCCCCTCATTACTCCTATTTTCGTCAACGTTACAATAATATTAGGCTAAAATAAGCCTATAGCTTTACATTTTTACAAAGTACAATGCCACGACCGTATATATAAACCTGAAATTTTTGCAGCATTGTACTTCAGAGTCGTGAAAAACTAGTGCGTTGTTTTACTTTAAATTGATGAAGATTGAAAATATTAACTTATGAAATACAGTAATTCTAGTCCTGAGCAATTCTATAGAAGTTGTAAAATATTACCAGCTTATTTTTGTTTTGATTTTTGATACTAGGAAAATTTAGCTATCTTGCATAAACCGACCCCTGTTATCTTGCTTAACTAACCTCTGTTATCTTGCTTAACCAACCTATGTTACCTTGCCTAATTAACCACTATTATCTTGCCTAACCGACTTCTATTATCTCCCCTACTCGACCTCTATTTCTCTTGCCCAACCGACCTCTGTTATCTTGCTTAACTAACCTCTGTTACCTTGACCTCTGTTACCTTAACTTCTGTTACCTTGACCTTTGTTATCTGGCCTATTCGACCTGCGTTATCTTTCCTAACCGACCTCTGTTATATTGCCTAACCGATTTCTGTTATCTCGCCTAATTGATCACTATTATCTTGCCTAACCAACCTATGTTATATTGCCCAACCTACATCTGTTATCTTGTCTAACTGACCTCTGTTATATTCTCTAACTGACCACTGATAACGTCCCTAACCGATCTCTGTTATCTTGCTTACTTAACCTCTATTCCCCTTGCCTAACCGACCCCTGTTATCTTCCCTGACGGACCTTTGTTATCCTGGCTAAGAGACCTGTGGTCTCTCGACTATTCGTTCCTAATTATGAATATAAAATTATTAATAAAGAAAGAACCAAAGTAACGATTCCGCAACACAAACATTAGGCTTCCTGTCCTACATCTCGGTGACACGGATAGACAGCTAGCTACTTAGGTGCTTTTCCTTCATTTGTGCTCTCGTTGTTAGTTTCGGTTAGTTACATTGTAAAGTGCATTTGTTATATTTAAAATATCTACTTATTTATCTGGTATTTATTTATATCTACTTGACTAATAAATATATCTAATGATACTGACTTCTTTCTCACCATCAGCGGAGACAAGCCAGATGGATTCTTAATTGTGGCATTCGGTAGCCCTATCGAAGAAATAGTGACCACCCTACGCTTCAAACGCCCATTATTACTCTATGTTTTGCAAAAATTCTTTGAACCTTTACCACAACCCCAGGATATTTAGTTTAATATTCTTGCTTCACCCTCTATATCACTCAGCCGCCTAGGTTTACCGCTTCCAGCTATCTGCTACTCCAGTTCCCAAGTCAAAACATAACTTTGGGTTTGATTTTTAGATTTTCCGTTGTTCTTATTGATGCTTAAACACCTTCTTCAGAACACAGGCTACAACTTACATCTTCGAATAGAGATCACCATGCAACCTCTAGCACCATAGCGTACCGAATGTAATGCCTTCAGAAGCGGCTCAATCATAAGGGCCGAGCCCTCCCAATAATAACAGCGAAGAAAACTTTAAGAGAGAGCGACTACATGAGTTTAAAGTTATCGGGTGTTTTTGTGGTTCACGAGCGATAAAAACACGATCAAGACTCATGCGCGAGTACTGTAGAACTTCCCGCTATACAAGGGTCGAATTCAACAGACCTCAGACTACATACGTTTAGAACTGTCGAAGTCGTTTACCCCTGGGATGTTCGTTCCAATACACCATGAATGGGCCAACTCTACTTGGCCCTGTAAACACTATTTCTCTACGCATCACGCGTTTTCTAAACTCTCGTTGTGTTGTGAAGTACTTTATTTTTGTGTGATTAAATATTATTTAATGATACAATCATAAAGTTGTGAATGTTTTGTATATTATAAATATTATTACATGTTTTATATTTGCTAATCTCTATGAATACAGTGGATTATTTAATCTAAACTCACTTTTTGTATTTTAATAATTGAGGAAAAATTAGTAGTTTGAAGGTTTGGGCTGCATTCACTAAAAAATTTTTCTTTTTCTAAATTGAAAATTTTGCAATAGTTGGTTCGCAAAATAGTCTTGGGTAACTGTTAAGTGTGGTAAAGGAAAGATTATTTGGTTTAACAGATTTCTGTTTGATGGTGTGAGTAAACGTGAGAGGACTAAATCCCGTCGTAGGTCTCTCGATTATTTAAGTGAAAGAATTTTAAAAACATGAAGTGGAAAATTCGTTAAAATATAAATCTTTTGGAACAATAAATATAGCAACACGAACTGACTCTGCCTTTCAGTTCTAATAGACAATGAACAGTTCTAAAAAAAGGGGTACGTTCTTTGTATTGTAATGTACTGTTTACAGTTTTGCGGGATTCTTGAACATTCTTTAAGGGGTCGTATCGAGACAGATCCTTTATTTAATTGTGGGACGTTCTTCGATATATTGTCAATTATAAGCGATCTGGATAAATCATCAGACGAGTCCCCGAACCTTCAAGAACGCATCTCATGTAATACAAAATGGGCTTCTAGACTGTATGCATAACATGTACATCTAAAAGTGGCATAAATAATGCAGATTTTGTTCCCGTTTAAACCGATATATGAATAAAAACGAAATGGTTTTTTTAAATCCAATTTGATTAAGGAACACACAGAACTAAAAAATTATGAAAATTACGCATTGGTAACGAAGCAACAAAATTGAATTTAAAAGAAAACGACTCCGTTTTTATTGACTTTATTTAATTATTTTTTTGAGAATAAAATTGCATACAAATTTTATTGAATATTTTTCTTTGTTTATAGGCAATTCAACGAAATTATTGTAATCAAAACGCAAAAAAGTGTGTTTTCGACACTAACTTTTTTTTTTCTTTCCTCCAATTTCTCCTAAACTATTGGAGATGGAGTTCTGGGATAGGTTTTATACGATTTGCCAGCTCATTATACATAAAACGTATCTAATTAACAAACTCAATTAACGCTCTAAAAATTTCAGTTTGAGTTAATTTAACTGAGGGAGCTGAATTTTAGGTGAAATCTTTGACACTATATAACTCGACAGCGACGCATTTCCGAACCCATGTTTATATGAACGTTTTTTTATTATTTTGATAAGAGCGATAAGCTTGTTCAGTATGGCATATTTCTCATAAAACAGCCTGTAAACCTATACAAAAATTTACCTATAGTGTGCAGACAGGATAGATTTGGTTGTAATTTTATACAACATTACCTAATTAGACGTTTACAATCGCGGAGTAATACTTTTTGCCAGGTGACGTCACGTGATCTCTATTCTAGCATTACATGTGTACATTTATTTCGTTAAATGTATAAAATTACAACCAAATCTACCCTGACTGGATACATCATAGGTATATTTCAATATAGGTATATAAAATTAAACTTCAGTGGCAATAATAAAAATAATAATTATCAATATTGCTTCAGGACATATTTTTGATTCATTTTATACTCATTGCATTGGGGATGGGCAATGTGTATTTTTAGTACATTTAAATAACATATGTGGCCTCCGTATAAAATAAGTACCAACAATACTTTTACAGGATATTGCCCATCCAGCTTACAGTTTATGAAATTTACAGTAATTAGCATTTCATTACTTTTACACTTTTTGACATTTGTTTGAATCAAATTCCTGCATTTAAGTTGTAAATTGAATTTAAGCTGATCAGCTTTACCAGTGAAAATAGTCTAGAGTTATGTAAGGTAATAACCAAGGACCTTTAGGTTGGTTGTCATGCTCTAGCCTCTAGACTATAGACTTGGCCGCTTCAAATATTTATTACGTGCATGTTCACAAATCAAAATCATGTCTTTGTTCGTTGGATTTTGCGTTGTTCATATTGATGGTCAAACAGCAGTCTGCAGAAGCAAGGTACAATTTGTATCTTCAGCAACTGACATCCGACCATCCTGTAACTACATTACTGTTTCCATAGGATATGAGGAAATCAGGCATGAACCTGATTTAAGAGCACACGTAATTTTTACAGTTTTATAAACCCGTTTCTCTCCTATGAACGTTGCCTTTCTTGGGTTTACCTTCACTTACAGGCTTTATAAAGTCTGTATGATTCCAGCCAACAACGCCCTCTCATCAGCAAATCACGTTTGTAGAGATTTTGGGGGTTTTCTTGTTGTTTAAGGACGATCATCCAGAATTATATTTTCGCCTTCGAAGGATAAGAAAAGATTGTATTACCGTATTTGAAGAAACCGTTGTGTGAGTCGTAGTGGAAGCACTGATGTGGTGTGGGTATAGTTTGAAAGCGGTGTACGTGCCATTTTCAGCGTGCATCATGGCATGGTTTGGTGAGCTTCATGCGTTTGTTTTAGAAGAGTTTATTAGTAACGGTGGATCTGTGAATGCTACTCAGCGAGCGTTTCGTATTCGATTCGAACTTGGCCGACATGGTCGTGTTCCTGATAGGAAAACTATTCAACTGTGGATGTCAAACTTTAGACAAACAGGCTCTGCACTAACAAGAAAACCTACTGGTCGACCTCGGGCTGCAACAACACCGGAAAATGTAGCGCGTGTGGGAGCGTCCGTCCAACAATCCCCAAGGTGTTAAGCACTTAAACATTCAGCTGCCCTGGGATAATCTGATAGGAGTGTAAGAAGAATTCTCCATAGAGAGCTAAATATGCATCCATTCAAAATGATGGTCACCCAGCAATTAAGTGAGAACTATTTTGAAACTCGCTTAAAAATATTCTTCAGAATATTCTCCCTGGTGCTTTATTAAATTTCGTCGGGTGAGCCCTACTTCCACTTATGAGGTACTGTAGAGAAAAGAATGTTCGCTACTGGGCTGCAGAGAAATCTCGGAACCTTCATCACTGCACAGCCCTCATGTGTCAATTTGGTGCACCATTGCTGAATGTTTTGTGTGGGGACCGTATTTTTTGAAGAAGATGGCCAAGCGGTAACGGTTAATTCGAATGTCACATGATAGAGACCTTCCTCCGACCTCGTTTAAATCGGATCGTTGTAGACCATGAAGAGCAAGAAGTTTGGTTCCAGCAAGACGGAGCCACATCTAACACTTCTCGGAGTTCTATGGAAATGTTGAAGGAGTTGGTCTTTGACGTCTTGTCTCTTTGCGAGGTGACATTCCCTGGCCCCCAAGGACGCCTGATTTATTTCTTGTGATGTTTTTCTTTGATGACACTTAAAAGCTGAAGTGTACAAACATCGTCCCACAAATTTCCACTTAAAGGGAATCGCCCAGGAAATGGCAGCCATTCCAAGAGAAATGACAAAAATACTATGAAGAACATCCGGGAAAGATTTCGTCAATGTATCAACAATGGAGGACGGCATTTAGCGGATATAAATTTTGAAATGAAGTAATATAAAATTTCATAGTATTTATTGTTTACCAAAAAAGATATGTTTTCTGTATCTGTCTTATTTTTTTGTAACTACTTTTTAAAATTAGAGAGGTTATATTGCCGGACCCTATATTTAGGAATAAGGTAAAGTTACCCCCTCCCAAATCCAGTATATAGAGAGCCAATTGGCATCCCGTGACAAGGGTTGGCTACTTGAAGAAGACTTACTCTCTAATGGAGTCAAAAGAGGTGTCTACTAGTTACTCCCCCTGATAAAAGGAAATATAAGGAAGGGTGGATGGAATTAGTAGGACTAAGGGTATAATCACCCTTCATTCTGGGAAATGGGGGAGAATTAAGCATCGCGTAGGGAAGGAACTGTAAATAATCAATCTGAACGATTCTTTAAAATTATTAAAGTATATGAATTATTTTTTAAACTAAGGATATCTATTTTTGTTTTCAGTTCTGCAGAGTTCGCGTTTCGTAGTATTTAGGGTATTCCTGTTGGCTAAATTCCACAAATATTTACATTTCAAATTCCTATGGCAAAATGTCTCTTTAAAATGCTTTATCGTAAATAGCTCTTCATATTTATTTACTGAAAAAACCATTTGAACAATTTGAATGTAAACTGTAAAACTGCAGAGCAAGTCTTCCTGGCTTTACAGAAAGCAGCAAATCGCATTAAAAAAAAAAAATTAGATATATTTTTCTTATACATTTATATTTTACAAAGAAACTATAGAGAATGTCACAGTACCTTGTTGACAATGATAAATCATCATCAATACGACAATTGAAAGTGAAATAGACCTTATACGGCTTTAGGACGGTTGTGGCTTAATATACGTAATATTATCAATTGTCAAAGCAAAATATTTTTAAACTTACATCAGCTGGACAATGCCTTAACTCAATGATATTATAAAATCACCAAAAAGGTAGAGGGTGGACACTTTTTTTTAACTCCAATAAAGTATAGGAGTCTACCTCAGGACATCGTCCCTAGCTACGCGACATCATAATATTTACTCTAATCACCGTAACAGGGAATTATATCCTGCCCTCCGGCCTATCTAATTCCATCAGACCTATCTTATTTCTTATCCTATAAAGGAATATAATTAGAATAACACCTGTTTATGACCCCAATAAAGAGTAGGTCTACTACAAGCAATCGACCCTAACTATGCTAGATAATAATTTTTCTCTAATCACTGTAACAGGGAATTATATCCTGCCCTCCGGCCTATCTAATTCCATCAGACCTATCTTATTTCTTATCCTATAAAGGAATATAATTAGAATAACACCTGTTTATGACCCCAATAAAGAGTAGGTCTACTACAGGCGATCGACCCTAACTATGCTAGATAATAATTTTTCTCTAATCACTGTAACAGGGAATTATATCCTGCCCTCCGGCCTATCTAATTCCATCAGACCTATCTTATTTCTTATCCTATAAAGGAATATAATTAGAATAACACCTGTTTATGACCCCAATAAAGAGTAGGTCTACTACAAGCAATCGACCCTAACTATGCTAGATAATAATTTTTCTCTAATCACTGTAACAGGGAATTATATCCTGCCCTCCGGCCTATCTAATTCCATCAGACCTATCTTATTTCTTATCCTATAAAGGAATATAATTAGAATAACACCTGTTTATGACCCTAATAAAGAGTAGGTCTACTACATTCGATCGACCCTAACTATGCTAGATAATAATTTTTCTCTAATCACTGTAACAGGGAATTATATCCTGCCCTCCGGCCTATCTAATTCCATCAGACCTATCTTATTTCTTATCCTATAAAGGAATATAATTAGAATAACACCTGTTTATGACCCCAATAAAGAGTAGGTCTACTACAAGCAATCGACCCTAACTATGCTAGATAATAATTTTTCTCTAATCACTGTAACAGGGAATTATATCCTGTCTTCCTGCCTATTTAATTACATCAGGCCCATCTTATCTCTTACCCTATAAAGGAATATAATTAGAATAACACCTGTGTATGGCCCTATTAAAGAGTAGGTCTACTACAGGGGATCGACCCTAACTACGCTACATAATAATCTTTTTCTAATCACTGTAACAGGGAATCATATCCTGCCCTCCGGTCTATCTAATTCCATCAGACCCATCTTATATCTTATCCGGTAAAGGAATATAATTACAATAACACCTCCCTATGACCCCAATAAAGAGTAGGTCTACTACAGGCGATCGACCCTAACTATGCTAGATAATAATTTTTCTCTAATCACTGTAACAGGGAATTATATCCTGTCTTCCTGCCTATTTAATTACATCAGGCCCATCTTATCTCTTACCCTATAAAGGAATATAATTAGAATAACACCTGTGTATGGCCCTATTAAAGAGTAGGTCTACTACAGGGGATCGACCCTAACTACGCTACATAATAATTTTTCTCTAATCACTGTAACAGGGAATCATATCCTGCCCTCCGGTCTATCTAATTCCATCAGACCCATCTTATATCTTATCCGGTAAAGGAATATAATTACAATAACACCTCCCTATGACCCCAATAAAGAGTAGGTCTACTACAGGCGATCGACCCTAACTATGCTAGATAATAATTTTTCTCTAATCACTGTAACAGGGAATCATATCCTGCCCTCCGGTCTATCTAATTCCATCAGACCCATCTTATATCTTATCCGGTAAAGGAATATAATTACAATAACACCTCCCTATGACCCCAATAAAGAGTAGGTCTACTACAGGCGATCGACCCTAACTATGCTAGATAATAATTTTTCTCTAATCACTGTAACAGGGAATTATATCCTGTCTTCCTGCCTATTTAATTACATCAGGCCCATCTTATCTCTTACCCTATAAAGGAATATAATTAGAACAACACCTGTGTATGACCCCAATAAAGAGTAGGTCTACTACAGGCGATCGACCATAACTACGCTACATAATAATTTTTTTGTAATCACTGTAACAGGGAATCATATCCTGCCCTCCGGCCTATCTAATTCCATCGGACCCATCTTATATCTTATCCGCTAAAGAAATATAATTAGAATAACACCTCTTTATGACCCCAATAAAGAGTAGGTCTACTACAGGCGATCGACCATAACTACGCTACATAATAATTTTTTTCTAATCACTGTAACAGGGAATCATATCCTGCCCTCCGGCCTATCTAATTCCATGAGACCCATCTTATATCTTATCCGCTAAAGGAATATAATTAGAATAACACCTCCTTATGACCCCAATAAAGAGTAGGTCTACTACAGGCGATCGACCCTAACTATGCTAGATAATAATTGTTCTCTAATCACTGTAACAGGGAATTATATCCTGCCCTCCGGCCTATTTAATTCCATCAGACCTATCTTATCTCTTATCCTATAAAGGAATATAATTAGAATAACACCTGTTTATGACCCCAATAAAGAGTAGGTCTACTACAGGCGATCGACCCTAACTATGCTAGATAATAATTTTTCTCTAATCACTGTAACAGGGAATTATATCCTGCCCTCCGGCCTATTTAATTCCATCAGACCTATCTTATCTCTTATCCTATAAAGGAATATAATTAGAATAACACCTGTTTATGACCCCAATAAAGAGTAGGTCTACTACAGGCGATCGACCCTAACTATGCTAGATAATAATTTTTCTCTAATCACTGTAACAGGGAATTATATCCTGCCCTCCGGCCTATCTAATTCCATCAGGCCCATCTTATCTTTTACCCTATAAAGGAATATAATTAGAACAACACCTGTGTATGACCCCAATAAAGAGTAGGTCTACTACAGGGGATCTACCCTAACTACGCTACATAATAATTTTTTTCTAATCACTGTAACAGGGAATCATATCCTGCCCTCCGGCCTATCTAATTCCATGAGACCCATCTTATATCTTATCCGGTAAAGGAATATAATTAGAATAACATTTAATTATGACCCCAATAAAGAGTAGGTCTACTACAGGCGATCGACCATAACTACGCTACATAATAATTTTTTTGTAATCACTGTAACAGGGAATCATATCCTGCCCTCCGGCCTATCTAATTCCATGAGACCCATCTTACATCTTATCCGCTAAAGGAATATAATTAGAATAACATTTAATTATGACCCCAATAAAGAGTAGGTCTACTACAGGTGATCGACCCTAACTACACGTCGTCATAATTTTCCTCTAATCACTGTAACAGGGAATTATATCCTGCCCTCCGGCCTTTCTAATTCCGTCAGGCCCGTCTTATCTCTTATCCTATTAAGGAATTTAATTAGAATAACACCTGTTTATGACCCCAAAAAAGAGTATCCCTTCCAAGGATACAAGTGCAAAAAAGAAGCTGTTATATCCCTTCCTTTAATTAATATCTTATACAATTGCCTTGCAGAAAGTCGACTGTGTAGTGCCAAAGATAAACCTCTAACGACAGAATTTCCCTAACAATGTACAAACACATATGCTCACAATAGCAGAACGCTACAGGCAGCCAAACCGGTTGCCCGCTTAGCGAGCCGGGCATACATCATTCTTGTATCATTCCGATCTCGGCCATAATCGTCATGTAATTATCCATTCACAATAATTCAATCGCGCAAACAGACAGACAAACAATCACAAGTCAAGGCCTTTCACTGGCAACTTTCATTTCGTACAGAAATGTTAAGGATACGTAGGCCGAAAATCACGCCGTTGTCGGGAGTTACGTCATTACGTTGATGTATCGATGTATGGAAGATGTTTGCGGAGCGCATTCGTTACATGTAACCTGAGATTTATCAATGGCGTCCGCCGTTGGTACGTATACAGTAATTGCTGGCTGGAGATTCAGACCGTTATTGGGTGCTTTTGCTTGTGTAATGAGTTGTCTGTTACTTTCTTAGTCATAGTAATGAATAAACAGAGTTCTCACAGGCGGGTAGGTAGGAAGAACGGGCGAAAACATTTACACGGGGTGGTCAGGTACCTCTCTATAGCCCCATAGGAACAATGCCACGTGGTCGATAGGTGCCACTCTAAGGCCCCGGTAGTTGCGACGAGCCATAGGAAACTCTGCCACGAAGGGGCAGGTACTTCTCTATAGCCTCGGTAGTTGTGAAGAATTAGAAGAAAAAATCCCACGAGTAGGACAGGCGCTTCTCTATGGCCCATGTAGTTGAGAAGATTCAGAAGAAACACTGCCATGAGGGGGACAGGTACTTCTCTACGGCACTGGTAGTTGCAATGAATCAGAGAAAACACTGCCACGAGGGGGCAGGTATTTCTCTAAGGCCCCGGTAGTTACGAAAGCTTAAGAAAAGTCTACCACGAGGGGGACAGGCGCTTTTCTATGCCCCCTGTAGTCGAGAAGATTCAGAAGAAACACTGCCATGAGGGGGACAGGTACTTCTCTACGGCACTGGTAGTTGCAATGAATCTGAGAAAACAATGCTACGAGGGGGCAGGTATTTCTCTAAGGCCCCGGTAGTTACGAAAGCTTAAGAAAAGTCTACCACGAGGGGGACAGGCGTTTTTCTATGGCCCCTGTAGTCGAGAAGATTCAGAAGAAACACTGCCATGAGGGGGACAGGTACTTCTCTACGGCACTGGTGGTTGCAATGAATCTGAGAAAACACTGCTACGAGGGGGCAGGTACTTCACTATTGCCCCGGTATTAGCGAAGAGCCTGAGCAAACACTCCACGACGAGGGCAGGACTTCTCTAAGGCCTTGGTAGTTGCGAACAGTCAGAGAAAACATTTTCACGATTGTAAATATAGGAATAAGGTATGGACACTAGGGCGTAGGGCAATCTCGGCATAACACATGCAGGTTGGGTATCCGAGGTAGACCTATTCTTCATAGGGGGTCATAAACACCAGTCTACCCTATACACCCCGTGTAAAAAGAAAGGATAAAGGGCAGATAGAGTTAGATATAACTAGTGAGAGCATAAGTATTCCCTGATACTGGAAACAAAGAAAACATATGTCATCATATGGGCAGAGACGCTTAGCTAAAAGACACGTATAATCGCTCTTGGTCATAAACAAACATATCTCATCGTATGGGCAGAGTTGCTTAGCTGAAAGACACGTATCTTCCCTCTTGGTCATAAAGAAGTGTATCTACCCTATGCAAGCCGTGTAAGTAGAAGGGTAGATACAACTAAGGAAAGCATAAGTATTCCCTGATACTGGGAACAAGGAAAACAAATGTTATCGTATAGGCAGAGTCGCTTAGCTGAAAGAGAGGTAGGCTCTGTGGTGGTCATAAGGAGGTGTATCTACCCTATGCAAACCATGTAAGTAGAAGAGTAGATACAACTAAGGAAAGCATAAGTATTCCCTGATACTGGGAACAAGGAAAACAAATGTTATCGTATAGGCAGAGTCGCTTAGCTGAAAGAGACGTAGCCTCTGTGGTGGTCATGAGGAGGTGTATTTACCCTATGCAAGCCGTATAAGAAGAAGGGTAGATAGAAATAGGGGAACTAAAGGAAGGTCGTAGTTAAGAAAATTATGGTATCGCGTGCCCATGGTCACACACCTGAAGGGACTTACCCGCTACCAGGTAAAAACTAAGATTCTCCCAATACGATCATATCTCCATTGAGCCACCTATAACAATATTTCGTACCGGTATCATGAGTGGTAACGTATTATTTATACAATAGCTGTGTTTATTTAGGTTATGTTATGTTATACAATATTAAAGTAAAATAAGGTACTTACAAGGTATTTTTTTTTAAATTTCCCAGTTCAG
The DNA here is from genome assembly GCA_036971475.1 of Prosapia bicincta. NCBI lineage: Eukaryota > Metazoa > Arthropoda > Insecta > Hemiptera > Cercopidae > Prosapia > Prosapia bicincta. Next base: position 239,138,294 of record JBAIZL010000001.1, read on the forward strand.
TTTTACTTTAATTATTTAAACAATGTTTAATGGCAGTGATCATAAAATTTAGTATAAAACCTATTTGTACTTAAAACAGTTTTCCATAAACCAAGTATTTCATATCAGTTTACGTTAAGACAAATACGCCCAAGATTCGTTGATAAATTTAGGCGTCCATTGCGTTAGTGCATTTGGGCGTCCAGATCAGTTTACAACATTCATATGCAATGTTACGTGACAAGAAGTTACACAACTTTTGTTACCTACACAATCATGTTCGGATCGATATAATATTACTGATGACTTGAGTTGACTAAATTGGCCCCAATATAATACACAAATATATTTCATGTAGATTTGTAATACGCATTATAGGTTGAGTAACTTAAAATTATTTATGCCATACGTTTCGGTCAGTACTTGTCACACCCTCTTCGGATATTCTAGATAATAACTTATTATAAATTAATAAATATTCATGTTTATATAAATATCATTATCAGAAACTTATCTACGATCGGATAATACTGTGGTTGAGTCTGAAAGTTTAAATATTAAGCTGTACGTATAACGTGGATTATTTGGCAATAGAACTTTTAGCTACTCCTTCTTTTAATCCCAGAGAATGGCCCATATAGTGTCATGTGCATGCATGTGAACACGGATGTTCTTAAGTCGGTACCAACATAATCAAAAGATTGTGTCTGTGATTTATGGATTGTCATGGCAAATGCAAGTTTGACTGGGAATTTTATTTGCATAGTACTTCCAAGTTGACTTTTGCTTGAGTCCAATGTATTTATGGAAATATGATCTTCTTAAAATTTTCGAAAACTTGACATAGATTTTTCAAAAAAAAAAATCACTTTGCCCATTGTAATACTCTCGTCAACCCCCAATATACCACTTTTGGTGTCAATGCTTAAAATAGTTTTAGATTTAAAGATTTTGAAAAACTTGGTAACAATTTATCAAAAAATTTTCACTTAGCCCATTGGATTGCAGTGGTTAACAACCCCGTATATACCTATTATTTTGAAAATCCTTGGAGTAGTTTCCAATGCTAAACAATATTCGAAAAAGTGATAACGATTTTTCACAAAATTTTCACTTAGCTTTTAGAATGGTGAGGTTAGCAATTTTAGTGAAAATCCCTAGAGTAGTTTCTGAGTACAAATTTACAAATCGACACACTCACACACACTCACACACACACACACACACACACACATACACACACACACACACACACACACACATACACACACACACACACACACACACACACACACACACACACACACACACACACACACACATACACACACACAAACTCACTCACACACACACACACAAACACAAACACACACACACACACACACACACACACACACACACACACACATATATATATATATACAATTTTTCGAAATCTCATTATGATAATTGTTTAGCAAATTTTGGTAAAATATAAGTTAAAAGTTAATGCAACTAACATTCTTCCTTCGACAATCAGTTACAACAATATAACATTTACCAAAATCCATAGAAACGTCTGATTCTATTGTTGTATTCGATTTAATATCTGTTGTGAATAGCCCTCTGCGGAGCCAACATCGGTTAGTTTTATCTAATGGGTGCGGGCCGTCTCAGTAAGTCGTGAGTAATCCTCCCTGAGGGAGCCGACACGGGTAGGCGCGGTGACTCCCACTGTAACCTGATTGGGGCTGTCTAGAGGTCCTTCAGTTATACGTTGAAGGTTCAAGTTATTCATCGTGCATTATGATTCTACCATAGAATACTTTTCTTTTTCTCTGGTACAATCATTATACCTGATGAATTCTTGACCCTTCCTCGTCTCACTGCTGCACTCCTGCTCAGTGCCATTCAGTTTGCAGTTGGAGTCTCCCAAATAAGCATCAATGTGTAAATGTGATGTAATAAACAAAATAAAATATAAAACTGCATAATATATTTCAGTAAGTAAATTACAGATAATAAAATTAATATTCAAGCGAAACTTAGAATAACCATAAATGGCAGAAACCGTCTAATTATAAGTTTCATATTTACAGACGTTTCATATATAAGTTTTATATCAGGAAAACTATCTACGATCGGATCATACTCCGATTGAGTCAGAAATTTTAAACATGTTTCGCGTATGACGTGTATTATCATTTGGCAAAAGAATTTTTAAAGCTACTTTTTTTTAAACCCCCTAGTGAATGGCTCATATGGCATTCCCTGTGCATTAAAATTGATTTTCTCAAGTCGATACCAGCATAATCAAAAGTTTGCCTCTGTGACTTTTGGATTGTCATGGCAAATCTCGGTGTAACTCATAATTGATGTATTTACATAGTAAATCCAAATTGACTCTTGCTCGAGTCCATTGTAATTCTGAAAATATGAACTTCTTAAGAATGTTCGAAAACTATAGATTTTTCAGAAAAACTAAATTCGCCCATTGGATTACTGACGTTAACCGCCAATATACCAATTTTGGTTTAAATCCTTAAAGTAGTTTTAGATGTTAAAAGATTTTCACAAAGCTGATAATGATTTATCAGAATATTTTCACTTAGCCCATTGGATTGGTAAGGTTAAAACCCCCCTATATACGAATTATAGTGAAAATCTGTAGAGTGGTTTCCGATGTTTAACAATTTTCGAAAACTTGACGATTTTTCAGAAAATTTTTGACTTAGTCCTTTGGATTTCTGAGGTTTAAAAACCTTATCTGAGGTTTAAATACCAATTTTTGTGAAAACCCCTAGAGTAATTTCGAGGGAAAATTTACAAATACAGTAGGTATATACAATTTTTCATAACTGATGATGAAGATTTTTAAGCAAATTTTGACTTCTGAGATTAAAAACCCCCTATGTACCAATTTTGGTGAAAATGCTTAAAGTAGTTTTCAAGAAAAAATTTACACATACACAATTATTAATCGTTTAAGAATATTAGATGTATTACATTGTTTACTAGGAGCTTACTTTTCGCACATTTTACTCGTACGACGTCTGCAATGTCTTAGAAGCATACATCTTTACATAAAACTACAATGACTAGCTGAATGTAAGCATTGAATCCTTGTAATACATAAAAAATAATTACATATATTGTGAAGAGATTTTTGGTTTTGCGTATTTTTAAAAGCATCCTAATCTTAGATAAGTGAAACCTCTGTCTACAAATAAAACCATTCAATAAAACCATTGTATATATTTTTATTTACAAAGTTATGATCTTCAGAGAAATATTATTACAAAAATGACTCCTCAAGATTATTGCTTTGCATTTGAATTTCACGTAAGGGTTTAAGTAAAAACACACGTTGTGGTTAAGGGCTTATGGTTATTTAAATTCTTTTCAAAACGACAGTTGCTTTAAGCTATCCTAATAGCTATCTTACATAAGCAACGTGTGTTTTTTTTAAATTATCGTTTACTAGCTATTATTACCTGACTTAGGTAGACTAAAGTAGCCTTAATATAATTGACAAAATTATTTTATTTAAGTTTGTAAACACGGCAGCACATACTAACTAATTTTTAAAATATTTATTTATTATTTTTCGATCTGTAACTATGTAAGACCTATTCGGATATTCTACAAGCTACAAAATATAATACAAAGTTTTAAAGGATAACCTTTTCTGATGGTAAATTGCAAAACGTTCGTGCCAGTAACATGTGCAAATATTAAATTTCTAATAATGTAATAAATTATATTTATATAACCTAATACAACAGTAAAGTTTTATTAGACTGTAACAAATTATTATGAAGAATATCCGAAGAGGGCCTGTATAGTCACAGAGCGAAATAAATAAATATCTTTAAAATTACCTGATCTGTGATGTGTTTTACAAATCTATAAAACAACATTAAACAGACGAAAATCAATAAATATTAAATTACGAAGAACGAAGTTCAATTTTAATTAGCGGAATCTCTACCACATATTTAAACCTATTAATTACACTCTTAACTTTATTTTGTCTATTTAATCAACGGAGATAGAAAAGAAATACTGTTTTTCCTTATATAAAGTTATCGATATTTTAATTATTTTGATCACGGTTGTTCATTTGGATGATTTTTCTACGAGTTTTCTTGGAATTTTCATTAGTTGAGTAAACGTTATAAGTATATTCTAAATACACACGAATACAGAACCTTCTCTTTTTTAAGTTGATTGTAATTGTTTATTTTGCTTATTAATTATCTTATAATTCATAATCGTTATTAAAATTTTTTTTAGTTTTCCCTCAAAACGTATTTTTTTCAAATTTAAAATAGGGTATTATTGTCTCCAAATCAGACGGATTGGCATGTAACTATAATGGACCACCGGGAAAATTTCTTCTTTCATTTAAAAAAAAATCACTTTGATCGGTTATACTTCCAGAGCTATGGAGGAAAAAACAGAAAAAAAACATACGGATCGAATACAGAACCTCCTTTTTTTTTTAAAGTATGTTAAAAAGGTTTCAATTGGTTGAAATAAAAACTAATTTTGATTAAAGTATAAACACATTTTAAATGTGTTTAAGATATTTTTTTGGAAAACTAATTAGTTGGACACTACTTACATTTTGGGAAGGCAGACAGTTTATATTAGTCTATAATGGCAGACATTGTTTCATAATAAGCGAACTGAATTTATAAAAACACGTATTTTACAAGTCTGAGCCCAATACGGTCTGTATTGAAAACTCGCGCGGACGTGAGCGATTGTCAAGACATGTGATTTACAGTAACAGTTAGCATTGTGCTGGCGAGCTTTTATATTCTGACCATCATGAAATCTCCCCTAAGTCATATCGGAACTCCTAAATCTGTCGCTCCCGGTGAGTTATTGCTGCTACCAGCTAAGGGACCCCTGATTACGTGAATACGCCTTTCAAAGACACTTTTTTCCGCACGTAAAATATAAATCACAAATTTGTAGCCCCGGGGTCTGTCTGGTTTTTGTGATTTTTGTGATTTCGCGCGACGTGTGAATTTATTGATTTTAACGTTTTCGGCTATAACGGGGAAGTCAGAGTTGGCTTATGCTAACTAAGGGCGACGGTTGACGGTTTAGGGGGGGGGGTTGTTTACGTAACTTCAAACATTATCACCGGAGAGGAGCAGTGCTGTAAGAACTGGTTTTTGTAATTTAACTGTGTTCGAAAATTAAAGGATTGGAATTTTGACTTACTTTTAGCCTAAATAGTCGAAAATAAACATCTAACAGTAGACCCAAATAGTCACTTAATATTGATATGAGATCCTTAAAGCTCATATAGTAACTTTCCAGGGAGGCCTTAAGTTGAAATTCTTAATATACACATATTCACTTCTGTTAGGATTATTTGTATACATTTGAGTACATTTATCTGCCTTTTATAACATTAAAATATTTTTAACTAATACACTTGTACATATATTTAAAAAGTACTTAACTAAGTGAATATGTAATGGCTTACTTGCTGACGCGTTTCAAAACATTCGTTCCTTTTACGAAGCTAACCCTCTACTTCGGTAGTAGTAGAGGTCCTCAGTAGTGAGTAGAGGGTTAGCTTCGTAAAAGGAACGAATGTTTTGAAACGCGTCAGCAAGTAAGCCATTACGTATTCACTTAGTTAAGTATTTTTAAAATAATTTTATTCAGTGAATTCAAGATGATTACATCAAGCAACTTTACTTGTACATATGTTGGTATGTCACACTTGCCTATATTGTTGAGGACGGCCGTTCCGGGAGATGTGTCCCATTCTCAACTCAGATCGTAACACACGACCTGACAATGGAACACATCTACAGAAACGGCCGTCCTCAACAATCATAAAAGTAGGTGCTACTATAGGCAAGTGTGATATACCAACATATGTAAGTGTTTTTAATTAAAAGCTCACGTGAAGATGGAGTCAATAATAAAAATATACTTACTAATACAATTTTCCGAAACGTGTAAACAAAGACCAATATTTAAAAGTTAAGAAAGGAAGGAAAGTACACTCAAATGTTAGGCCTTAAGTTGTTTTTCATAAATTTATTTTTATACCGTCACAAAAATTACCAACACTAATGAATACTGTAACAGGTAAACAGAAGAAAATATTTTGTCTATGATTTTTCACAATACATTTATCTTTCGCGTTGACATAATTGAAAAAATATACAAAGGAAAAATTCAAAGATTTGATGGTATTATAAAGAAAAAACTATTTAGAGTCACGCGGAAAGGAAATTAAAGCAGATATATATGTATATGTATATATATATATATATATATATATATATATATATATATATGTATATATGCTGATACGTATTCCTTCACGGATGGAAAAATATGATGAATCCTGCTTGAAGAGCAAGACAAGTGCTGGGGTTCTCCTCGTCAGTTTAGATTCTAGCAAAACGTCGGAACTGCGAATTTATGCACTGTAGTATGAACGGATGTACTCCAGACAATAACTATTCATCATATATATATATATATATATATATATATATATATATATAAGGTTTATGAAATTATATATGAAAATCATTTAAAAATAACTTTAAAAAAATTTCTAAGTGACAACTAAAACAGGTATTATCATTAACCCCCCATAACTATATGAAGCAACTGTGGCGTAATGTTTATTTTTAAATAAATAAAACCTCTAAACCACAAATAACATTTTATTTAAACCTTATGTACATTTCGATTGCCTAGCAATCATCTTGCTAAGTTGTATTTTTTAAATACCTCTGAAGATGATTGCTGGGCAATCGAAATGTACATAAGGTTTAAATAAAATGTTATTTGTGGTTTAGAGGTTTTATTTATTTAAAAAAAAAAAAAAAAAAAAAAAAAAAATTAACCCCCCATGTTTTGAATTCGTTAATCCTGGGGATAAAATAGTTTCTCAGAATCGTTGAATTCGAATGTGATGACGTCACATGCTACCGAGCGTGACATGGCGTCACTCCCATGTAATGTATTTATATATGCTTCCCCATAAGGCGATACAAATTGAAAGAATTGTTTAGTGTTACGTAAAATAAAACAAGCAAAACATAAAAAAAAAATACAGTTCCTACTTAGCTCAACAGAAGAAAATTTTATTTTAGTTTCTTTTATAAATTTAATAAATAATTACAATTAATATAAATAAAGTAACGTAATCAATGCGTTCGAACATCTGTTCTACCACATAATCTATAACATAAAATCAGCTGTTTTATGAAATCATATATCACTTATTTTAGGTCAAATGGGACGAAATATCTATATTGCATACTTTGCCTCTTTTGTGAAAAGTTTGTTTCCCAAGTATATTAATATCAACTGTCATTCACTACAAGTTTTAAAATACTTTGGCTATTTGAACTTGTGTGGATGTATAAAAAGTATTTTATCAACGATTGAAAATTTGTACAAGGCATATATAAGGGGAGTTTGAATTAAAAGAAGGATTGAACAAAAATTTGATATTAAGATGTGCTTTGCCGACTTTAAACTCCACATTGATCAATTGACCAATTCTTGTTGTTACAGGCCAGGGGATTGGAATGCGCTCTAAAAATGGGATTCTCTTATTGTATAATTTACTTTGTGTTTCAGAAATAAATAAATAAATAATGAATTATGAAACCCTGTAATAATAATAATTATTAACATTATTATCAATTAATTATAGTTATTAATATAATAATAATAATTATATAATATTATTAATATAATTAGTTGTTTAATTAATTAAACATTATAAGTGTATAATTATAACATTTTGTAACTTTCGTAGTTGAAAAGTGGGAGACACTGTTATTTTATCAAGTACGAGTGTTGCTCAATACGTCACCTAACATATAGACTCGATCTGTCATATAGTCCTAACATATAGATACGTAACATATTCAGTGAAAATGAAAATATTGACTGAAGTCCCTTAACGTTTTTTAACCTGCAAATACACTTCAGAAATCAGTTGCAAAACATATTTACTGCCGTCTGCGTTTAGAGTTTGCCTCCCGCATGAAATTCATCATTCCTTCTACTGTGCCACAACTTGACGTCGACAATCTACTCAATGATCCTCGACCTCTCCACTCGTAACAGATAAGATGTTCCATTACAGAGAAGATGCACTGGTATAGAAGATGCACCATCTGTTGAGGATGGTTGAATCTTGTTTTGTCACGACTGTTATCTTCCTCCACAGATTTTCGTTTTTTCAAATGAAACACTTCCCTTAAATCAGGATAATCCGGTGGATAAAAGTTTACTTAGCAGGGAAATATGCGGTCTGAACTAATCAGGAAGGTATTTATGGCCTACGGATTAACGGACGGTTCGGAAGATTTTACTAAAGCGTTGGTTCTTGTTGTAGCTCACATGTCCCCTCAGCGGAGGATCGATTACTATAGTTTGATTTAAAACAGATTAGGATTTTGCGTAGGTAAACTAGACCAGAGAGAGTGGGAATTACAGTTGTCTGAGCGAATAGGAAATTCACATCTTGCTGCATGGGTGAGCCTTGTTGCCAATTCGTCGTTAAACTTCCGTTCGTCGCTCAGTGTTATCGTAACTGTGGCGGAGGGATTTACTAGTAGTGTATCTTGCTTCGTTCTGCAATTGTAGTCGCTGGCAGTGGCGGGTTGACTGACTGTGCGTTCGAACTGACAACATAGCATCCCTACCCCGCCACAGACCCATTCCTATTCTACTTTAAATCAAAGTATAGTCCAAGCCGTACAGTAGGGCCTCGGTCTCGTACTTACATAGGATCGTAATAACAAGTATCGTTCCGACACAGAAGTCACGAGTTTTGGTCGGATTCTTGTGTGCAGAAGCTGACTTTTACGCATTGGAAAATATTACTTAATCTTTGTGAGTATTGGGCGAAGGGAAGGAGGCTCACCTGAAGGTCCTTTTTTCCACTTTCTTTGTAATTTACCACCTTTAGTTTTTTCACGAGCACACTGGTACACAATCGCCTTAAAAACTCCAACATTTCGATTTCTTCATCTTTTTGTTAATAGTATTCATTTTTTCCCATATTCCTTTATACAAATCTCGAAATTTAAATAGAAGAAACCTTTATACCACAAATTACGTTTTCCTTTATTTAAAACCTTAAAAGTTTAAAATAAATAAAAAAAAGTTATTTGTGGTAAGAGGTTCATTTATTTTTAATTAAAAATTACACCACTGTTGATTTATACAATTATAAATCTCGAAATATTCAATCTTACACTATCAAATTCTTTCTCAGTTTATTCTTTTGCACATATACTAATTCCAATTTAAACCGACAGATTTTACCATTCAAATAAATTCGCCCAAAAACATAATAAGACCTTCCAGTGTGTTTAGCGTACGTACACAACGCAATAAACATGTGTTTATAACTCTAAAACCTAGTCCATTGTATTTTCGAATGGCGATGTTGACGCTATGAATAAAATTATAATAAAATAAGAAATTAAACAAGAAGAAAGAATTACCAACGCAGCGAGAGAGAGAGAGAGAGAGAGAGTGACATGATTCATTCACATCCAGCCAGAGTTGATTCATTGTGACTAGGGTGAGCACCTTTACATGTGTAGAAATTTACGACTCCTATACTGGTGAGTTTACAAAGAGAACCAAGGGGGTTGTTTCTACCCTCCCGTACTGTACGCATTCAGTGCGTCGGCTTCACGCATGTTAGTGCATATAATTGTTGCGGTGGACGGAAACGTTGCGTATATACGCGCAGCTGAAACAGACGCTTTGCAAACTTAGCTGATGCGGTACGTGTGTAGTTCTTGCTGTGTATCTATAAAACTTGAAAGTTATTACTTTAATGGTCCAGGATTTGTAATACAGACCGAATAAGTTCCCTTTGCGCAACTTGTAGCAGCAAAGTCAAAACCTTCAGCACGATCCGATAAGTAAGCTTGCGCACTAGAAAAAATATTAAATGCGGTCCATTGCTTCTACAGGAGCCATTCTGAGTTGAAAAAGGGAAGATAAATGAACAAAAATTCCACTTGTTTTTTCGTCAGTTGAAAATATTTTTTAAAAAATCTTTTAAAAACCTTTTCCAATCCTGCTGTCATGTTTTATGTAGGAACAGCTTAAATATTTTTATGAAGTAATGAAAAAATAAATTAAGTTTGTTAGAAAATTTGCATTTGATTAAATTTCCTACCTATGGTCTGCGCCTACAAATATCAACTAATTACTTACACTATTGTTTGTAATTATTTTCCACACGGCTCTAATCTTGTTCAATTCCTTCTTTTAACTCCATTCTTATATATATTATATACACATTTCCAATCATTAATAAAATACGTTTTTATTCATCCAAGTTCAAGTACATTTTTTCAACCTGTAGTGGAGGACAATTGATGTTAATAGGCTACAGTTTTTTCAAATGTTTATTCATTAGTTAAATTTTAAAAACTTTATGTCTCGGTCGGATTCGAACTGAATGATTACATGTTTGAAATTCAGTACTTTGGCATTGAGCCAAATTTCCCATAGCTAGAAATCTGTTACTTGATGATGTATATGAAATTATAAGAGTAAGATTCCTTGCAATAATGAATCATTACAAGAGGTGGTTAGAATGAGAAAATATACCTTCATGAGGTTTATAAATTAAAATTGAAAAAAGTGAATAAATAGTAACAAAAATAATAGCCCCAACACCTTGCTCTGTATAGAAAGGGAAATTCGCTTTCTATTTTGCCACTTAATATTGTGATTATGTCATATGTATATACATATTTATATTAAATGTAATTATAAAAAAATTAAAAGTAACTAAAATAAAATTTTTCTCAGTTGACGTCAGTAGGACTTTAAAAGATTTTTTTATACTACTTGTTGTTACACTGACTAAATTAAAAATGCATGGCATGTAGTGGGTCAGCCATTTGCCATCCTGGTTGAGAGCTGGTCTAATAAGGTAACGAACCCAAATCACACTGTCATAATTCCCTTTTATTCTTTTGTTCTGACTATGTAATCATTTCATTTTAATTCCTTCCTCATTCCATTTACCTTTCTTTATTATTCTCACAAGGCGTGAACTTTCGGACATCTCTTTATGGCCCCGATAAAGAGTAGGTCTACTTGAGTTTCGCATCCTCTGCACACGTAATGCGAAGATCCCCTCTATATCCGCAAATAATGACAAAAGCCAAAAGATTTAAAGAAGGCTTTAGTTGTTGTGGAAAGACATACAAGTCAATACAATTAAACTGTTTCAAAAACTCAAATAAATGGATAAACAATAAATAATGTGCTTACGCTTTTATAAAAATAATTTGCTTTAATTGATGAAACAAAACTTTTAATTTTACGGCATTGCTTTTTGAACATTTTAGAATATTTTCAAGAAATAATATAAATTTTCTTTAATTTAATATTTTCATGAGCAACTGTGGCCTACTGTTATAATAATTAAATAAAAAAACCCACTAACCACAATATAAATTTATTTAATCACTTGATGTACATTTCGGTTACCAGGTAAAATAATTAAATAAAAAGCCCACTAACCACAATATAATTTAATTAATCACTTTATGTACATTTCGGTTACCAGGTAAAATAAATAAATAAAAAGCCCACTAACCACAATATAACTTTATTTAATCACTTTATGTACATTTCGGTTACCAGGTAAAATAAGTAAATAAAAAGCCCACTAACCACAATATAATTTAATTAATCACTTTATGTACATTTCGGTTACCAGGTAATATAATTAAATAAAAAGCCCACTAACCACAATATAACTTTATTTAATCACTTTATGTACATTTCGGTTACCAGGTAAAATAATTAAATAAAAAGCCCACTAACCACAATATAACTTTATTTAATCACTTTATATACATTTCGGTTACCAGGTAAAATAATTAAATAAAAAGCACACTAACCACAATATAACTTTACTTAATCACTTTATGTACATTTCGGTTACCATGTAAAATAATTAAATAAAAAGCCCACTAACCACAATATAATTTAATTAATCACTTTATGTACATTTCGGTTACCAGGTAAAATAATTAAATAAAAAGCCCACTAACCACAATATAACTTTATTTAATCACTTTATGTACATTTCGGTTACCAGGTAAAATAATTAAATAAAAAGCCCACTAACCACAATATAATTTAATTAATCACTTTATGTACATTTCGGTTACCAGGTAAAATAATTAAATAAAAAGCCCACTAACCACAATATAACTTTATTTAATCACTTTATGTACATTTCGGTTACCAGGTAAAATAATTAAATAAAAAACCTACTAACCACAATATAACTTTATTTAATCACTTTATGTACATTTCGGTTACCAGGTAAAATAATTAAATAAAAAGCCCACTAACCACAATATAACTTTATTTAATCACTTTATGTACATTTCGGTTACCAGGTAAAATAATTAAATAAAAAACCTACTAACCACAATATAACTTTATTTAATCACTTTATGTACATTTCGGTTACCAGGTAAAATAACTAAATAAAAAACCCACTAACCACAATATAACTTTATTTAATCACTTTATGTACATTTCGGTTACCAGGTAAAATAATTAAATAAAGCCCACTAACCACAATATAACTTTATTTAATCACTTGATGTACATTTCGGTTACCAGGTAAAATAACTAAATAAAAAACCCACTAACCACAATATAACTTTATTTAATCACTTGATATACATTTCGGTTACCAGGTATAATAACTAAATAAAAAACCCACTAACCACAATATAACTTTATTTAATCACTTGATATACATTTCGGTTACCAGATATAATAACTAAATAAAAAACCCACTAACCACAATATAACTTTATTTAATCACTTGATGTACATTTCGGTTACCAGGTATAATAACTAAATAAAAAACCCACTAACCACAATATAACTTTATTTAATTACTTGATATACATTTCGGTTACCAGGTATAATAACTAAATAAAAAACCCACTAACCACAATATAACTTTATTTAATCACTTGATGTACATTTCGGTTACCAGGTATAATAACTAAATAAAAAACGTACTAACCACAATATAACTTTATTTAATCACTTGATATACATTTCGGTTACCAGGTATAATAACTAAATAAAAAACCCACTAACCACAATATAACTTTATTTAATTACTTGATATACATTTCGGTTACCAGGTATAATAACTAAATAAAAAACCCACTAACCACAATATAACTTTATTTAATCACTTGATATACATTTCGGTTACCAGGTATAATAACTAAATAAAAAACCCACTAACCACAATATAACTTTATTTAATTACTTGATATACATTTCGGTTACCAGGTATAATAACTAAATAAAAAACCCACTAACCACAATATAACTTTATTTAATCACTTGATGTACATTTCGGTTACCAGGTATAATAACTAAATAAAAAACCCACTAACCACAATATAACTTTATTTAATTACTTGATATACATTTCGGTTACCAGGTATAATAACTAAATAAAAAACCCACTAACCACAATATAACTTTATTTAATCACTTGATGTACATTTCGGTTACCAGGTATAATAACTAAATAAAAAACCCACTAACCACAATATAACTTTATTTAATCACTTGATATACATTTCGGTTACCAGGTATAATAACTGAATAAAAAACCCACTAACCACAATATAACTTTATTTAATCACTTGATGTACATTTCGGTTACCAGGTATAATAACTAAATAAAAAACCCACTAACCACAATATAACTTTATTTAATTACTTGATATACATTTCGGTTACCAGGTATAATAACTAAATAAAAAGCCCACTAACCACAATATAACTTTATTTAATCACTTTATGTACATTTCGGTTACCAGGTAAAATAATTAAATAAAAAACCTACTAACCACAATATAACTTTATTTAATCACTTTATGTACATTTCGGTTACCAGGTAAAATAATTAAATAAAAAACCCACTAACCACAATATAACTTTATTTAATCACTTGATGTACATTTCGGTTACCAGGTATAATAACTAAATAAAAAACCCACTAACCACAATATAACTTTATTTAATCACTTGATATACATTTCGGTTACCAGGTATAATAACTAAATAAAAAACCCACTAACCACAATATAACTTTATTTAATCACTTGATATACATTTCGGTTACCAGGTATAATAACTAAATAAAAAACCCACTAACCACAATATAACTTTATTTAATCACTTGATATACATTTCGGTTACCAGGTATAATAACTAAATAAAAAACCCACTAACCACAATATAACTTTATTTAATCACTTGATGTACATTTCGGTTACCAGGTATAATAACTAAATAAAAAACCCACTAACCACAATATAACTTTATTTAATTACTTGATATACATTTCGGTTACCAGGTATAATAACTAAATAAAAAACCCACTAACCACAATATAACTTTATTTAATCACTTGATGTACATTTCGGTTACCAGGTATAATAACTAAATAAAAAACGTACTAACCACAATATAACTTTATTTAATCACTTGATATACATTTCGGTTACCAGGTATAATAACTAAATAAAAAACCCACTAACCACAATATAACTTTATTTAATCACTTGATATACATTTCGGTTACCAGGTAACCATGTTCAGAAGTACTTCGGAGTACTTCTGAAGATGGTTACCTGGTAACCGAAATGTACATCAAGTGATTAAATAAAGTTATATTGTGGTTAGTGGGTTTTTTATTTAATTATTATAAATTTTCCTGTCACTTTAGGGCAGTTAGCCAATGTAACAGTTATTGGCTATAAATGCACAGGAAAGGATTGTGATATAGTGAGGGACATAGAGGGCACTGATAGGTGATACAGAGGGTAATATATATAGCGACAGAGTGTTGGCGAGACAGCGTACGGCTTGTGTCTTGTACCTCAGGTAGATGGGCCTTAACGAGGTGGCTACATCCTTTTATAAGAAAGGAAATAAGGAAGGGTATATTAGAATCAGATAGGGTTGAGGGAAGGACGTTAAGATATTGGCCATAGGGAAACTTAAGACTTCGCAAAGACAGGAATGTTTACTTAAATAGGCGTGTCCATGGGATGAAGAGGTGTCTGCCCGACAACCTACGAATTTATTTAATGGGGTATAGGAACTATTCAACATAACTGGTGCACATTCGATGAGGGGTTTAAAAATATTAAAAAAATATTGTGCTTAGATCTCCATTATTTTATTCATTTGTCGTCGGGAATCCTTGCTATCGACAGTTTGAATAAATTTTAAACTAGTTGATTTATATGATAAAGTTGACATTTTTGTCAAATATGCGTCTCAGAATCAACAAGTTTTATTTGATGTTTTACTTTTGTTACGTCCGTCATTTTGCCGCACATACCGTGGGTAGTCAACTTAACTCTACGTTCGGGGTGTATAACGTGTTAACAGGGAAGTGTTTACAGTTGTGGAAACGGATTTTTACATTTGCCCCTTTTTTACGTTTTATTCACATATTTAGCCAAAGGGTGATTTTGAGACTGAAGTATTCGGAGTGGAGTTTTATTTTGGTTTGTATTAGTAAAAGGCTTATTTTAGTATTAGTTTAGTTTTAGGTAATGGTAGAAGGTTTTGGATATAGCCTATTATGTTTGAGTTGTGATTTGTAGCCAGCTTCTGTTGTTTGCCAAAAGGTGCAATTAATTTTAAAAAAATAAGAGCGTGAAATCTGACTTTTAGGTAGGATGTGATTTATTATCTCGCACATTGCAACTATAGTTTAAACGTTCTATGTAGTCAATACAGTTTTATCTTTTTAACTCCACGACAAACTGCCAATTTTAAAGTAGTTCAAGTTTTGTGTTATCTCGACATTCAGTTGTCTGAAGGCACAGATATTTTGTGCTTGTCTCAAGACTCAGATATTTTCAGATTGTCTGAAGGCACAGATATTTTGTGCTTGTCTCATGGCTCAGATATTTTCAGATTGTCTGAAGGCACAGATATTTTGTGCTTGTCTCATGGCTCAGATATTTTCAGATTGTCTGAAGGCACAGATATTTTGTGCTTGTCTCAAGACTCAGATATTTTCAGATTGTCTGAAGGCACAGATATTTTGTGCTTGTCTCATGGCTCAGATATTTTCAGTTTGTCTGAAGACACAAATATTTTATGCTTGTCTCAAGGCACAGATATTTTCAGATTGTCTGAAGGCACAGATATTTTGTGCTTGTCTCAAGGCTCAGATATTTTGTGCTTGTCTCAAGACTCAGATATTTTCAGATTGTCTGAAGGCACAGATATTTTCAGATTGTCTGAAGGCACAGATATTTTGTGCTTGTCTCAAGACTCAGATATTTTCAGATTGTCTGAAGGCACAGATAATTTGTGCTTGTCTCAAGGCTCAGATATTTTCAGATTGTCTGAATGCACAGATATTTTGCGCTTGTCTCAAGACTCAGATATTTTCAGATTGTCTGAAGGCACAGATATTTTGTGCTTGTCTCAAGACTCAGATATTTTCAGATTGTCTGAAGGCACAGATATTTTGTGCTTGTCTCAAGACTCAGATATTTTCAGATTGACTGAAGGCACAGATATTTTGTGCTTGTCTCATGGCTCAGATATTTTCAGTTTGTCTGAAGACACAAATATTTTATGCTTGTCTCAAGGCACAGATATTTTCAGATTGTCTGAAGGCACAGATATTTTGTGCTTGTCTCAAGGCTCAGATATTTTCAGATTGTCTGAAGGCACAGATATTTTGTGCTTGTCTCAAGACACAGATATTTTCAGATTGTCTGAAGGCACAGATATTTTGTGCTTGTCTCAAGGCTCAGATATTTTCAGATTGTCTGAATGCACAGATATTTTGCGCTTGTCTCAAGACTCAGATATTTTCAGATTGTCTGAATGCACAGATATTTTGTGCTTGTCTCAAGGCACAGATATTTTCAGTTTGTCTGAAGACACAGATATTTTCAGTTTGTCTGAAGGCACAGATATTTTCAGTTTGTCTGAAGACACAGATATTTTGTGCTTGTCTCAAGGCACAGATATTTTGTGCTTGTTTCAAGACTCAGATATTTTCAGATTGTCTGAAGGCACAGATATTTTGTGCTTGTCTCAAGACTCAGATATTTTCAGATTGTCTGAAGGCACAGATATTTTGTGCTTGTCTCAAGACTCAGATATTTTCAGATTGACTGAAGGCACAGATATTTTGTGCTTGTCTCAAGGCACAGATATTTTCAGTTTGTCTGAAGACACAGATATTTTCAGTTTGTCTGAAGGCACAGATATTTTCAGTTTGTCTGAAGACACAGATATTTTGTGCTTGTCTCAAGGCTCAGATATTTTCAGATTGTCGGAAGGCACAGATATTTTGTGCTTGTCTCAAGACTCAGATATTTTCAGATTGTCTGAAGGCACAGATATTTTGTGCTTGTCTCAAGGCTCAGATATTTTCAGATTGTCTGAATGCACAGATATTTTTCGCTTGTCTCAAGACTCAGATATTTTCAGATTGTCTGAATGCACAGATATTTTGTGCTTGTCTCAAGGCACAGATATTTTCAGTTTGTCTGAAGACACAGATATTTTCAGTTTGTCTGAAGGCACAGATATTTTCAGTTTGTCTGAAGACACAGATATTTTGTGCTTGTCTCAAGGCACAGATATTTTGTGCTTGTCTCAAGGCTCAGATATTTTCAGATTGTCTGAATGCACAGATATTTTGTGCTTGTCTCAAGGCACAGATATTTTCAGTTTGTCTGAAGACACAGATATTTTCAGTTTTTCTGAAGGCACAGATATTTTCAGTTTGTCTGAAGACACAGATATTTTGTGCTTGTCTCAAGGCACAGATATTTTGTGCTTGTTTCAAGACTCAGATATTTTCAGATTAACTGAAGGTAAAGATATTTTGTGCATGTCTCAAGACACAAACATTTTTTTATCTAAAGGAACAGATATTTGTGCTTGTCTGAAGGCACAGATACTTTATGCTTGTCTAAAGACACATATTTGGTGCATGTCTCAAGACACAGATAATTTATGCTTGTCTGAAGGTACAGATATTTTGTGCTTTTATGAAAGTGGCCTACAGATATTTTGTGCTTGTCTGAAGGCACAGATATTTTGTGCTTGCCTAAAAGGACAAATATTTTGTGCTTGTCTGAAAGCACAGATATTTTGTCCTTGTCTGAAGGCACACATATTTTGAGTTTGTTTGAAGGGACAAATATTTTATGCTTGCCAAAAGGCACAGATATTTTGTGCTTGTCTGAAAAGACGGATACTTTGGGCTGTTTGAGAGCACAGAGACGTTTCTCTTTTCAATATGCACAGATATTTTATGTTTCAAACAACAGACACTCTGAAAAGAAGGATATTTTACACACTATCTGAAAGCAAAGATATTTAGCACCGTCTGAAAACATAAATATTTTGCGCTGTCTGAAAGCATGCATATTTTGCGCTGTCTGAAAGTACTTAAATTTTACACTGACTGAAACACATATATTTTGTACTTTGTCTGAAAGTGCACATAATTTGCGTCAGTTACACTTTATATAATAATCTCTTGGAGGTCACTGACCATACTTTTGAAATGGAGGATCTGTGTCCAAGACGTGTTAGGAAAATCTCTGCTCCTTTGCTCTTTTCTGTTCCAGTATTTGTCCCTTGATGGTTAATAAAAACCATATTATAACCTAAATACCGGGCTTGTAAAAAAAATGGTCGAAACATTATACGCGGTTGAATTGCCCACAGATGAAGTTTAAACTTCTTGGACATCCTTTACTTATATTGTTACAGCAACTATTTAAAATAAAACTATAAAATACTTGGAAATATCTACATGTAAACTCTTTCTACATAGGAAACATATTAGTTACGAAAAAACATTTGTAATAACTGAGGAAATCAAAAGCTTTGAATGATGATCTGTAGAAACCTGGTTTGCAGGAGTTGCAGGTGACAACCACACCCTTAAGCACTATAATTTGGCTAAATACGAACAGAATGCATGAATGGACGTTATGAGCGAACCGCGTTTTCCCAGTACTTGTAAATTTAATCCAAACAAACACTAGAGATTTTATATTTATGTTATTTTGTATTATTATATGCATACCCCTACGTCATGTCCGGTTAAACTTGTAAATTTACTCACTTCAGCCGGTTCCTGTTATTTGTTACCGACATTTCTTACGTCCGTAGCGGACAATCAGTTGCCGAATTCGGATCAGGAAACATAAAGATCAGTAGGCGATTTTTGCAACAGGGGATATTAAGCCCAAAACCGAGGCTCCCCACTCCGGCAACACTTATTACCATACAAATGCGCCCGCTACCGCTAAATAAAGCGCCAGAGGCGACCACGACAAAAAGTACAAATCAAACTCCGAGATATATGCCACGTAGGAGTGTGATTGCGCCTAAAACTAGCAAAGAGCCGGGCCTATAAGAAACACCATTTTATTGGAGTAGAGTTGACACTGTGTGGGATAATATCAAAGATGTAGAAATGTCAGCTCTCACAACTTATGTACGTCTATAAACTACGTCCGAACCTTACAATGCGTGATCCTTTTCCGCGAGCCATGTGAATTTATGTTTAGCCCTGCCTCACACCTACAGCTGACTTCATTACACTCCTTAACAATTTATTATAATTATCAATTTAAATTTGATTTTATAGCCAGTGTAAATCGGGATTAAACTAAACGTATTATCGTAAATTGGTGTTAGTTTCTCTCCTTGAACATCTCTTCCGAAGGGCGGGCTAGCAGTTTTGTAATTGTAATTGGTTTACAAATGTACCAGGGGAAACTTGAATTCTTTGCACTACGAAATTCAAGTCCCCACCAAGGGATGAAGCTTATAACGACAATCGATAAATGTCTTTAAGGGATGATTTTAATATAAGGAAACTAAAAGCAATTTGACCTCTTTGTAATGTACTGTGTGGTTTAAAAACACGTACATTCTCTTTGAAGGAGAATAGACACGATTCTGAGAGGCACATAGAGGAGAAGGAAAACACATACATTAAAGAGATCTTTTTAATCCGTATAAATGATTTTAAATTTAAGAGGTCCAAGCCATGACTAAAGATATCAGGAAAACGTGTGTTTATTATAGTAGACAGAGATTTAGGCAGTATTCTACCGAAACTAGGCTAAGCGAGAACCTTCGTAACCTGTCATTAAATCTCTCACCAATAAATTAACCTCAAATCTAGAAATACTAAAGTGTTACCCTATGAAGACATATTTAATGATTTTAAAATAAATTACTTAAAAAAAAATACTAAGCAAGAAAATGAGTGATTATAAAAAAAATATCGCAAACAATAACTAGTGTCTAAAATGTCGCAGCCTACAAACTAAAATTTATTTTATAAATAAACTCCCGATTGTCTTTATGACAAGTAATATAAACAAACAATTTTTCAAAGCAATTCCTACTTACGTCAACATAGAAAAGTTTTATTTTAGCTACTATTTATTAAATAATTACAAATAATATAAATAAAGTAACATAACCTTTGCGTTAAACGTTGTTCTACTGCATAACCTATAACATAAAAACAGCTGTTTTATGAAATCGTAAGTTATCACTTATTTTGAGCCAAATGATATAAAATAATTATATTGCATACCTTGCCCCTTTTGTGAATAGTTTTACTGCCATATAAAAATAAAATTAATCCATTAAATGTAATTAATAAATCTATAAATGTAAAAACTGTAATAAGATTAATTGTCCATCACTACATGTTTTAAAAAAACCTTATTTGAACTTGAGTGTATGGATAAAGAGTATTTTAACGACTGACAACTGGAACAAGATATATATATATATATATATATATATATATATATATATATATGTATATATAATAAATTAAAAATATTTCAAAAACAAGAATACTTTTAATGAATATATTTATTCAAAGCTTTTCGCCAATAAAATAGTACCAGCATCTTCAGGAAAATAATTATCTAATAAAATATTTTTACAAATATTTGGTTATTGAATTTAATATTCAATATTTAATATTGAATTTTGTACAATTATTTTATTAGATAATTATTTTCCTGAAGATGCTGGTACTATTTTATTGGCGAAAAGCTTTGAATAAATATATTGATTAAAAGTATTCTTGTTTTTGAAATATTTTTAATTTATTAGACTAACTATATTACAAGAAAACATATCACCATATTATATATATATATATATATATATATATATATATATATATATATATATATATAGAGAGAGAGAGAGAGAGAGAGAGAGAGAGAGAGAGAGAGAGTTTAAGGAAGTACTTATAGAAGGAATTGAAAAAATAGTAATAGGTTATATTACATTTCAATTGTAATATTAAACACGTTAAAAAAAACTTAAAGTCAATTCCTGTTTGGGTCAACAAAGGAAAATGTGTTTTAGTTCCTTTTTATTAAATAATTGCAATTATTATATATATATGTATATACATGTGACAGATTAACTTTCGCTATTACTTGCGACCAGACTTTTTGTTAACTAAACTTGTTAAATTGTTAAGCTGGACGAGGCTGAAGAAGTCGTAAGACGAAAACGTTTCCTCCAAGTGTAAATTAACAATTTAACAACTTTTAGTTAACAAGAAGTCTGGTCACAAGTAATAGCAAAAGTGTAATAAGTAAATTTAAGTAATATTAAAAAAAAACTTATTAACTCTACAAGTTAAAAAAAATATTTGAATTTGAGTGGATGAATAAAAAGTATTTTAATAACGATTGAAAATTTGTGTAAGATATAAGTTATATATAAATATATATAGGGAAAGTGTGAATTAGTAATAAGAATTGAAATCAATCATTGTAAATAATTAAATTGAACTAATAGTATATTGTTATTATTCAAGTAAATATTTTTTTCTAATTCTTAACATCTAACTATCTATGTCAACAACAAATATTTTCATTTAATTTTCAATAAATGTTCTTCAGGTAATAATAACAATAATAATAATAATAACTTTGTGCACGCACAGGATTTGTAACTAATACAGACGCAATGTCCGCATATGTGGGTTGTTGCGGACAATCAGCCCAAAAGTAATAAAACCACAGGTTCGATGAACTTTTGCTAATCTTAGTGTCATCTGTTGCACGCTGTAAAAAGCTGATATAAACTTTCGTGTTCATATTGGTAAGTGGTCATGGGCTCAAGGTCGTTCAGATCCAATGATCACATATATAGTAAAGTGATAGTGACCTGCATATGGCCTTGGGATAAATGTTCATATGTATGCCCATATATATTGGATAATAGTTTTAGTGGCATCTGGAATATGGTCATTGCCGCGAGCGAGTTCGTAGATACAGTGTTCACATACATGGACAGTAATAATAATATCGCCTGATATATATATATATATATATATATATATATATATATATATATATATACATATATATATATATATATATATATATATATATATATATATATATATAAATATCGCAATATGTATTCTTGTGTATTAATAAAGAACAAAAGTCAAAATACAAATACAAGAAACCTGATGATCAGGTTTAATATTCCTGATGATGTTGGTACCGTTAGCCAACGAAAAGCTTTGAATTGTAAATTCAAATATAATTCTTGTATTTGTATTTTGACTTTTGTTCTTTATTAATACACAAGAATACATATTGCGATATATATATATATATATATATATATATATATATATACACACATACATATAAAATAACATAGGTTATTAAAATACAAGAATAATAATTAATATATATTCAAAGCTTTTCGTTGGTAAACAGTACCAACATCATCAGGAATGGATAATACAATAATGCGAGATATAGGCCTAAAACATATGTTAAATTAAAAATAGAATTGTTCCTAAATTTATACAAATTGCTAAGTTTATTATGTTGTTGTAACATTATAAACATTGAATATAGTATCAAATTTATAATGTATTTTTATTTGTTCTTTTATTAATTTGTTATTATTATTGTATTTATATATTTCGAATGCTTAATATATATTCATACTTAATCCTTTATTAATTTCTTTTATGAGTTTCATATTTTCAATATTTGGAAATTGGTGCTTATTATTAATACAATGATTTGCAAAACTTGATTTATATATTTCTAGATTAATATAAGCATTCAAATATTGTTTATATCTTTCTTTTAATTTTTTCTTGGTTTCAACCATATAAGTTTTATTACAGTTTTCCCATTCTAATTTATAAACACCACCGTTTTAATGCATAGTATTTGTTTTATTATTGTTATTATGTTTATTATTTTATTAGTTTTGTATGCAATTTTGATATTTGTATTTTTAAATAATTTGGTGATATTTTTTATTTCATGGCCTATAAATAAAAATGGAGGTCATATTGTATTATTATTATTGTCGTAAATAAATTATTATGTTGTGTATTAAAAATATTATAATTATTTGGGTAAACATTTTGGCTACATCTGCATATGGTCATAGGCTTCAAAGTCATACAGATTTAATATTCACACATAACGGATAGTAACACTATTACTGATACTTTCATATGATCACTGACTTAAAAGTAATACCTATCTAAAGTTTACACATATTGGGTAAACAATTTGGCTACATCTGCATATGGTCATAGGCTTCAAAGTCATACAGATTTAATATTCACATATAACGGATAGTAACACTGTATTACTGATACTTTCATATGATGATTGGCTTAAAAGTAATACCTATCTAAAGTTTACACATATTGGGTAAACATTTTGGCTACATCTGCTTATTTCAAGGTCGTGCTGTCTAGTGCCCTCATATAGTAGTAACATCAGTGACCCTAACATATGGTCAAAGTCGTCAAAGTCGTACTGTTCACACATATTTGATAATATTATCATATTACCAATGGTAATGAGTTTTAAGTTTTTCCCACATACATTCAAACAATTCAATAGTATTACTACTTATGGTCCTCAACTTCAAGGTAGTCCAAATCCAACTTTCGCATGGATGCCATTAGCATTATGTTTCAACATATGACGAGTTAATATGACCTTGAACCGTAACCACAAAAGCTGTGAGTAGGGTTCTTGTCCAATATATCTAGCCATCGGATCTGAAGTTAAGTTTCGTATGCAGAGTCACCAATATTATTTTCCAACACATGTAATTATGATAAGGTTATATAGTCCATAGTTTACCTTTGTTGGTAAATAATTACCCAGCTATAGGAAAAACAATTCTGCGTACGATCTGGAAGAAAGTACAGCTGATTGTGAGCTGTTGTAAGTGAGGACATTTGGTAGAACCTATAGACAAAGCTGGGGTGACTATGGCGGTAGGAAAACTTTACTCTAAAGAACGAATAAGGAACGAGAGACATTCAAGCCTTTGTTGAACCTATCAAAGGAGCAGCTCCGTCATGTTAGTTCCCTCTAATGATTCACTAAGAAGTCAGGTAGAAGTCGACTAAAAGTAGATATATTGGCACACGTTGCGCCGACAATCCAATCCAAGCAAATTTCTTCAAAGACGGGCCTGATTACACAACATTGTCGAGTGTATTGAGGGGGTGGAAGGGTGAGGTTTTTTGTGAACGTCGGGACGTGGCAACGTCTAATCGATGCAATGTCTGCGCCGGTTAGGACGGTCACTGGTCGCCCATTACGCACCTTAATAGCTTTCCGGTCATACTAAGTCACAAGAGGGAGACACATACACACATCCCCTTCTCTTCCCTTCCCTTCGTGCCTATACAATACTTCCCCATATTGACGCTTCCATTTTGAAAACAATGAACTCTTTGCCACTTCACGTTTGGATAAACCTCTTTTTCCTTTAAGATTGCCGAAGGAATCTTTCTTAAGATTATGGTGTTTGAACAAGATCTTTGAGACGCTTCGCTTTGAGCGCTGTTTTCGACGTTTGGTTAGCCTCACTTGAAGGTTAATTAAATACAAACGCATTGATTAAACGTCTCATGCCAAAAAAATTCTCTAAGTAGTGTTTACATTTTACAAACACGTAAAACGTGTGAAATCAATAAAATATTAAAAAAAAGTTATATTATTTTACTTATACATTTTTTTTTTTAAACGTTACCTTCTTAGGCATTTCTCTTTGTGCTCCTTGATGTATGTTTATTTTAACTTGAGTAATACAGCTACCTGAAACAATATAAATCGGTGTGTGACATATAACATGTAGCACAATACAGGCAACAGAATTAAAATATAGACCTTAAAGATGTGATTGGACAAAATTAAGTGCAAAAATTGCCATAGCCACAACTTAACATTTAAACAAAAATTGTTTAG
Organism: Prosapia bicincta; assembly: GCA_036971475.1. NCBI lineage: Eukaryota > Metazoa > Arthropoda > Insecta > Hemiptera > Cercopidae > Prosapia > Prosapia bicincta. The sequence continues at coordinate 239,163,667 of JBAIZL010000001.1, forward strand.
TATAAATCAACATTTATTAAAAAAACAAACAATTTTAAAATTCAGCATCATTTACGTGAGATGTAAACGAATAATACAATTTTTAAAAAGGTATTTTATGATTAGGTATAAAATATTTAAAAAAACCTTACAAGTTCACTTAGCTTATGTATTATTTACAATGACAACACAAAAGGGCTAAAAACAGAAGCACAAAGGTAACAACAAATGGAAGACGTTTTAAATTATTGGTCTAAAATTTATCTTTTGTATATTTTTATCATAAGTAGCAATGAACTGAGAAATATTATTAAAACAGAGGATAATAATAATAGTGTAAACCAATCTTTGCTAAATGATGGAGGAGATAGAGAACTTTTAATTTTTTTTTTAGTACGTGGAATTTTATAAATAATAGGGCTTGTAGAGGCAAATGATCCTATTCATACTGAAACAATTTTTAAACTTTTCTATGATATTTTTATTTTTTAATGCATATTAAATTTTAAATAATTTAAGTTTTAATTAACAAAATGTCCTTATAAACTAGGTACATTTTTTGTGAATGAGTTTTTAATTAATTTTTTTTTGACCAATCGTATTTTCAATATATATCTTTAATCCATCTTGAGATTTTACTCAACTTAGTGCAACCTAAAGTTGACCATGTGTAAAAACATGGTCTTCTTCTTCTGTCTGCATTGTTTCTGAAGACCAGCCCTCTTCTACGTGGCCTCCTCCTTACATTCGTATTAAAACTACACAGTAAAATAAATGATGTAAACACATAAACTATAAAGGCTATTAGCAGAAACCTACATATCTAACCCTTAATACTATTAAAACGTTTATTTGTTTTTCATTACATGGTATACATAGCCTGCTTTCATACTCTTAAAGTATTTGTTTGTTTACAAATCATATAGCAGTTTTTCATGGTTTTGTAATGTATTTCTTATGGAGATTTTTGGTAACTTTAAGTTCCTCAAAACCTTATAAATGTAAATTGAGAAAAACCTGTATTTCCCCTGCTTCTCAGTGTCAGTACCTTTAATATGAGCCATCTCCCAGCTCTGCACGACCTTCTAAGCTTCCACAATCTTTCTCTTAAAATTCTGCTTACGAAATTATATATATTAAGACTAGGGGGCATGTAGGGGCAAATGAACCTATTCATGTTAAAACTAATTTTAGGTTTTGTATGGTATTTTTGTTTTTTAATACAAATTAATTTATTATAATTCAAATTTTTCATTTGATTTTACTCTACTAAGTGCAACATAAAGTTGATCTGGTGTAAAAACAGGTTTGGTCGATTGAAGCCTTACTTATACTTATTGAAAATGTAAGTCTTAAACCAAATTGGTTCCTTTTCGTTGGAAATGACATGTTAGGATCTGTTGGTATTAATTTAATTAATGGTAAAAATATGATGCTTCCTTCTCCAGAACCAGTGATTATTTGTAATTTAATACACTTGTCAAACATATCTACTTATAAGACGAACTCCATTAACTAAACCTGATCCCAAGTTCATTTGTTTAATTAATTTTTATTATTGTTAAAATATTTGTAATCAGCTGTGTCTAGTATAATATTTGTACAGCTGTTTCTCAGCTGAAATATTTGAAAATCATGCTCAGTTGTTTCTCATGGCTATGTATTTTTAATGAAGATTTTTGGTAACTTTAAGTTCATTAAAACCCTATAAATGTTGTAAATTGGCATAAACCTATATTGTTCCCTGCTAATTAGTGTCAATACCTTTAATTTGAGCCACCTCCCAGCTCTGTATGACCTTCCAAGCTTCCACAAATTTTCTCTCAAAATTCGGCTCACCAAATTATATATATGGATTAGGAACATTTTTGGCAAATTCCCCTATTCGTATTGAAACAAATTTTAAACTTTATCAATAAAAAAAAAAATAATGTAAACACACACTATAAAGGTTATTAACAAAAACCTATACACATAACCTTTATACTGTTAAAATATTTGTTTGTTTACAAATCATAATCATATGTTTTTCATTGCAATATATAAACATAATCTGCTTTCATGCTGTTAAAATATTTGTTTGTTTACATATCATATCATTGCAGTGTATAAACTAAACCTGCTTTCATGCTGTTAAAATATTTGTTTGTTTACATATCATATCATTGCAGTGTATAAACTAAACCTGCTTTCATACTGTTAAAATATTTGTTTGTTTACATATCATATCATTGCAGTGTATAAACTAAACCTGCTTTCATACTGTTAAAATATTTGTTTGTTTACATATCATATCATTGCAGTGTATAAACTAAACCTGCTTTCATACTGTTGAAATATTTGTTTGTTTACATATCATATCATTGCAGTGTATAAACTAAATCTGCTTTCATACTGTTAAAATATTTGTTTGTTTACATATCATATCATTGAAGTGTATAAACTAAACCTGCTTTCATAGTGTTGAAATATTTCATTGTTTACAGATCATAATCATTTGTTTTTCATTGCAATTTATAAACATAACCTGCTTTCATACTGTTAAAATATTTATTTGTTTACAAATCATTCTCAGCAGTTTTTCATTGCAATATATTTTTTATGGAGATTTTTGGTAACTTAAAGTTCCTGAAAACCCTAATAATGTTGTAAATTGAGACAAACGTATATTTTTCCCTTCACCATCGTGTTGTTAAAATATTTGATTCTTTACAAATCATAATCATCTGTTTTTCATTCCAATGTATACACATAACCTGCTTTCATACTGTTAAAATATTTATTTGTTTACAAATCATACTCAGCTGTCTCTCATAATTCGGCTTACGAAATTATATATTAAGACTAGGGGCTTGTAGGGGCAAATGCCCCTATTCATACTGAAACAAATTTTAAACTTTTGTATTGTAATTGTATTTTGTAATACAAATTAATTTAATATAATTTAAATTTTTGATGACAAAATTTCTTTATAAACTATATTTTTGTGACTGCGTTTTCAATTTGACTTTTTTGACCAATCGTTTTATCAATATGCATCTTTAATCTGACTTGCGATTTTACTCGACTTAGTGCAACATAAAGTTGAGCATGTGTAAAAATAGTTTTGGACGATTAGAGCCTTACGTATGGTTATTGAAAATGTACGTCTTCAAGGAAATTGGTTCCTTTTCGTTTGAAATGGCATGTTAGGATCTGTTGATATTAATTTAGTTGTTGGTAAAATATGATGTTTATTTTCCAGAACCAGTGATTATTTCTAAGTTAATACACTTGTCAAACATATCTAGTACGATAAGACGTTCTCCATCAACAAAACCTGATCCCAAGTTAATATTTCTAATTAACGTTTAATACTGTCAAAATATTTGTACTCAGATGTTTTTAATATATTATTTGAACAGCTGTTTCTCAGCTGAAATATTTGAAAATCATACAGTTTTTCATTGCAATGTATTTATTATGGAGATTTTTTGTTACTTTAAGTTCCTCAAAACCCTATAAATGTTGTAAATTGAGAACAACTTCGTTCTTTCATGTCAATAGAGCCTTTACATTGAGCCATCTCCCAGCTCTGTACGACCTTCCAAGCTCTCACAATTTGTGTCTCAAAATTCGGCTTACGAATTTATATATGTATGGATAAGTTTAAAATTAAAATAATATTAAAATTTGAAAATTTTTGAATTGTCGTTTTTTATTTATGAAATTAGTAAAAACCTAACATTAATAATAATTCCTAATATTTTTACGCTGACTGTTCGCATAAATATTATTTCAGTATAATTAACGGAAATTAAAATTGATTTTCAAATAATTTTTTTAAAATTATATTTTACTCCTCTTAAAATTTTTAAATTGTGAGTTTTTTGTAATCTTGTGTTTTTACACATTGCTTGTAAAACACAGCTGATTTACGCATAAGTCTGATTTTATACAATATCAAGAGCACAGTGGTACAGTATATTAAAATGAAAACATTAGAAACAACGCCAATACCACGAAAATAATAAAAAATAACAGCCAATACAAGTTACCTATGATCGCTATGCAATCGAAATATACAATAGGATTGAACTAAATACAAAAGTTTATTCGTAGCGGGGGTTTTATTCAATTACTTCTGTTAGCTCACCTCTAATTATATATATCGTTAATAAAATATATTTAAATTAATCCAATCAAGTTAAAATACATTTCTTTTAACCTGTAGTGAACAATAATTGATCTTAATATAGTTTTTTCAAATATTTATTCATTAATTAAATTTAAAAAAGTTAATGTCTTGGTCGGATTCGAACTGAATGACTACATGCTTAAAATCCAGTACTTTTGCACTAAGCCCACTTTTGCATAACTGGAAATTGATTGCTTAAAGATGTACATGATATTATAAGATAAAGGTTCCTTGCAATAATGAAGCAATACAAGAGATGGATAGAATGAGAAGTTATAGACCACCAACAGCTTCATAAATTAGAAACCTTAAAAAACCTACTATAAGTTTGTAAATAGTAACCAAAACAAATAATAGTCCAACACTATATACTGTATGCTGAGGAAAATGGTAAATATGCATGGAATTCGCTTTCTATTTTGTGACTTATTATTGTGATTCTGTCTTATGTATGTAGGTTACATACTGTAGTTATATTAATTGTAATTATTAAATAAAAAGTAACTAAAATTAATTTTTTTACATTAAAAAAAATGGTTTTAGGAATTGACTGTTTATTGTACATTATTGGTTTATTTAATAAAAATAACGCCTCAGTTTCTTTGAGTTGTTATCTATAGTTAGTTTTATTACATTGCTTAAAGTTTCGATTCCCAATTGGAATCGTCTTCAGGAGCTAAAAAGTTAATTATAATATTAACAATCGCTATAACAACAATCCTAAATAAATTAAAATATTCAAAATAATAGGAATCAAAAAAATACTGAAAATATTAGCTTTAATAAAATATCCTTTGCATGAAACATCTGTTCTCAATGAACGAAGAAGAAGAAATCCAAAAATATTACTCAACGCACATTACTAATTATACCAAAAAAAACTTAAAAACTAATATGTTAGTGAATCAAAGACAATGAAAAATATTTTAAATTAGTAATTTTATTAACAGACTTTGGTCCTTTTTTAATAAAAATAATTTCATGTACTGTGTATAAACTCTGTTTAAACTTCTGTATTCTAAACGCTATTCTAACCTATTTCTGTTTAGTTTTATCAGCTGTTTTTTATTCTTATATTGGTCATAATGAACAAAATATTAAACAATAAGGGTAAAATTAAATAAACATAATTTTTAATTGTTTTTAAAAAAAGTTGTATTTATGAAATACAAACTCATGCTGTGTTTTATGTTTTTAACAAAATTAAGAGATTTGTAAGTATTAACATCTGAAAAATTTAAATATTCTCCATTTTTAAGTGTTAATTGTAGGTTTATTTCGGTATGATGTATTTGATCATTTTGCAAAGCATTTTTCCTAATTTTTTATAAGATCTTACATACTGATAGGCCTATATTAAATATTTAAAATTACCATGGTTGTCATTTTGAAGATTTTAAAGGCAATTTCTTTCAGTTGTCTATATTTACCAACAAATGCTATTATCTTAATTTGAGCTGTTCAAAGCCTACTAGATTGATATGTAGGCTAACAATTTTCATTAAAATCAAATTTTTCTTAATTTTTTAAAAATATTTTCTGTAAAGTGCAAAAGGGCAACCAGGCGGAAAATGTACTTATGTTTTGGATTTATGATCATTGGAATTTTTGAATTTTGGTATATTTGAACATTTCTTTTTGTTTTCTCCCACATTTTTAAATACCTCTATATTAAAGAATATTCTAAGTTGACGTAATTTAAATTTTTGAGCTTTTCATATACTTACACAAAGATTTAAAAATTCATCCTAAAGAGATAATTTTTATCTTATCTTATCAGTCTTATTTATCTTATTTTTAAATAATGATTGTATTTCTTATTAGCTATGCAATTTATTATAACTATATATTTTTATTAAACATTACTGTATTTAACTATAGGAAGATAGGTAAGTATTTTGGTTTCCAAAACAAATACATTTTCATAGCTAAAATGCTCTTTAACTGCACAATAAAATCCAAAGTGCATTTTAGTTAGGTAAATTAACACAATAGCGCCACCATTCGTCTGTTTTCATTGAGCGGCGAACGCGTTAAACCCACGATATGATTTCACTGGGAACCCTTTTTAAAAAAGTTGGGGTCAGAAGAACCATAAAAGTCTTGTTTATTCATGATGTACGAGTTGGAACAGGATTTGACAAACCGCACTGCAAGAAAGAGGGAGGGGGCTCCGAAATCACAATTTAACCGGCCCGAACATAAATCAAACTATTCATTCCGCATTCATCATGGATCTAGGATTGACTGAGTAAATCATATCTAGTTGCTGCACATGGGAAACTACTTTAAATATATAGTTCTGGCTTTAACTAAAGGCCTAGTTAAAAGCAAGACAAGGACATAAATCTAAAAGTAATCGTATTTTTGCAGTCCCCCGACCTTTATTGCCTTTTCTTTATATTAGCATACGTTTTAAATATTTTATTGTACTGCAGATTGGAATGGTACAGGTTCCCGTTTAGCTATGATCTATTGAACTAGGATTTCTCCTGGGCTTCTACAAGCAGCCTCGTCATCTGCAAAGCTAAACTAGTATAAGTCTCTCATTGTCCGACCATGTAAATCTGCTTTCGCTAAAAGCTTTAACATCCAGTCGTTGGGTTTTTCCATTACTCTGTCACGTCTGCACAAGTTAAAATTTTCGAATTTCATTTCGGGGAAATACAATTTAAATTGATTCCTTTCAAGTGGTTTTCCATGTTCATTCACGGCTCCTATGCTCTAAATATTTGCTTATACACCACTGAGTGACCTTTAACCATTCCCAATTCTACTCCCTCTTAAAGCAGAATGATTTCCGACTTTTCCTACTTCTCAAACTCAAACGCCTACAACAGGCAAAAATTTTACACTTTAAAGTTATTCAGCAAAATTTTGAAATTTTAACATAAATTCTATCGCACGAATTCCCTGCAATAAAAGCATGACGGAGGGTAGGAAATTATATATCTGAAGTACATCTAGTTCACTGTACAGGCATTGCTCTATATCTTGAAAAGAAAGGGTCCCACGCCCTTTTCCACTTTACACTATAAATAAATGGTATGGACATATGAAAAAGAAACAAATATTAAATATATATACAGTATATATATATGTATAATATATATATATATATATATATATATATGCTGATACGAATTCCTTCACGGTTGGAAAAATATGATGAATAGTTATTATCTAGAGTACATCCTTTCATTCTGCAGTGCATAAAATTGCAGTTCGAAGTTTCGCTAGAATCTCATCTAGCATTGACGAGGTGAACCCAATAACAGTTGAAGAGCGAGAAACTTCGGAACTGCGATTTTGTGCACTGCAGAATGAACGGATGTACTCCAGATAATAGTTCTTCATCGTATATATATATATATATATATATATATATATATATATATATTTATTTATATTTTATACATACTTTTACAAGAAACATGATATAACATAACATTTTAAATAACAAACCCAATAACCACAAAATAACTTTATTTAATCACTTGATGTACATTTCGGCTACCAGGTAACCATCTTCAGAAGTACTGAACAAAATTAAATTAGTTTCAGTACTTCTGAAGATGGTTACCTGGTAACCGAAAGGTACATCAAGTGATTAAATAAAGTTATTTTCTGGCTATTGGGTTTGTTATTTAAAATATTATAGCATAGGTCACAGTTGCTCATGAAATCATTATATGATATAACATATCAAGTAAAGTTTTAATTCGCTAGGTAAATTCTAACTGATAAGAGGAAAATCTGTTAGTGAGATGGATGAGCTTGAATTTTGTTCACTAGCAGCCTATTTGAGGTTGTATTTTAGTAAAGGCACAACGCAAGTTATTAACAACATCAAGTTTGTACCTTATTTTGTTTTTATTGCAACAAGCGCTGAAAATGTTTTTACGCACAAGTAGGTGCTTGAAAAAGGCAAGTATAATAGAAGAGCTGCCTGCGATATACTTCTAAGTGTTTTATTCAAAATGAAGATTTGACCATTATGGCGTTGTTGCCACATTGAACGGCAAACATTTGTTTCGCGACACTTTTGTACCATCATTCTTTTCAACCTGTCATGTTGATTTAATTTCAAGTTTACAAAATTTTCACAACCTCTACTTATATATTATTTTATAAATGGATACATTTCATTTAAATTTTCTGAATATCATGGTCAATAAAATTACCTATGTAGAAAAAATCAGAGGTGTAAATTTAGCTTTTAATTTTGATAAATTGTGCACTTAAGTTTTAACTAAATGAGAATTTATCTTACTATTTTCCAACTGGTCTTGCGCTCCCTGACTTACTCATGCTCTATATCTAGAAGGCTTTGTAAGATGTAGTGTGTAGGCTACAGGTTTGCCACTCTGAATCTTACCTACTCTCTATCGACTTTACATAGAGGCGTCTACTAGCTACATCCCCGTGTACAGTAGATACGTAGAAAGCCCGGTCGATGATAAGACTAAATTAGGGTGTTTCTGTAGTTTCTATGGAATCATCCAATATGACTGCCATCCCCTATAAAGATAGGACAATAATGTTAATAAAGCAGGTATTGCGGTAGGGTGATAAAACCTTCTGATAGAGCACATAAGGAGATTATGTGTATACAGTCGCGTACTTAAAATAGACCTAATTATATAACACAATCGTAAAGAGTAAGGAGCATCCTACAATCATACCTCTATCGGAAGCATCCTACTCTCTACCGAGGTCATAAATAGATATCTACCTATTACACCCCTTTTATAGAAAATAATAAGGAAGGGTGCAATTATGTAAAATTAATTCATCCAGGGCTATGAAGACAGGAAAGTTATGGCGTTGCAGGAGGATCGCGCACTTGCAGTAAACCTACTCTCGACCGGGGTAGAGAAAAATGTTTTCCAGTAATCTATATCTGAAAAAGTAATTAAAAAAGTAATCAAATCTTTAATCAGATGTCCTAAACAGAATATAGCTAACAAATAAAGATACGTTTGTCTAAATAACACAACCGTATCACCTGGCGCAGGTGGCCGTTGTCTGTAGGGTCAGTTGAGTTCAACAGGGCCCCAAGTTCAAGCCTTCAAGGCTTAAATCCTACATCAGCAAGGTCTTCTCATTCTCGTCTACCGGCGCTTTTACGATTGACGTTTTGAAATAGTTCAATATGGTTACATGGTATGTCCACCTCAACTCGTTTAAATAAAACTCGATGTGTAAAAGGCTTTTATAGGCTAATATATATCGACTCATTGCAAAAGGTTTCTATCTTCTCTGTTCTCGTCCATTTTAGACCAGAATGTTGCTATTCATATCGATTACTTACTCTCAAAAATAAAGGGACAATAATTAACCTTGGTAATAAGACTCAAAATATTAAAAGGTTTGAAAAAAAATTACAAAAATAGCCTCATTTTATGACGTTTACAAGGCTAAATGAAACATAGCACTATGCTAGATTAGATTAGAACCCAACAATATTATCAAATAGGCATAGTTTCAAAACGATCGGTTTTTTTTAAAGTTTATTAACGCAGGCTAGCCACTTGATAAGTGAATTAAATTATTTCATCAGTCTTGTGTAACACATTAAATTATGCTAAATTGGTGACTAATACATTTGTAACTTTTTAGCTTACGATGGAAGTTTTTTTTCAACTAAATTCACTGCCACAAATACGTGAGGGTAATTAGGACGCAGCTCCGAAGCACAAGAATTTCTAGGGCACTAAAGTGACGGTATACGCAAGGGAAACGAGTAAAATAATTTTTTTTTGTAACAAATAATAATGTTATGATAAGGTAAACAAATTTCGGTTAATTTTCTTTTGACAGAGTTCTTTGGCAGTACTTCTGAAGATGATTACCATGTAATCGAAATGTACATAAAGTAATTGTAGTGAAATAAAGATTTTTGTATTGTGGTTAGTGGGTTTTATTTATTTAGTTAAAAAATTAGCCCACAGTGCTAAACAAATTTATCGATTTAAGAGTTGATTACTGTGTATACTTATTGTTCATTGATGTTTCATATTTATCAGTAAAAGTGGGTCCATATATAGTTGTGTAGAACATGGCTCAAATCTGTCAGACGTGAAGATTAATACACTCAGCTACAATACCGGTGTAGGTTTGGCTAATTAAAACATTGGGAGTCTCAGAAACCACTAAACATGCCAGAAATTATTTAGTTTGTAGCCCGAAGATCTTGCTGTTGTAAATAAGTGTTTATATTTGAAGCCTTTTTTGCTACAAAATACGGAAAAGTAGTATTATTACTACTACACAGTAGTATTATGAATGAAAAAACATTCTAAGTAATTCATACTTAGGTCAACAAAGAAAGATTTTATTTTAGGTACTTATTATTAAATAACTACAATTAATATAAATAAAGTAATATAACCTATGCATTGAAACAGCTGTTCTCTCATATAACGTTAAACATAAAATCAGCTGTTTTATGAAATCATATGTTATCACTTATTTAAGGCCAAATGGGACGAAATAACTATATTGCATACCTTGCCCCTTTTGTAAAAGGGTTTTCTCCTATATAGGCCTAAAACTAAAATTAAATCATTATAAATTTAATTAATGAATTAATACTTTATAAAACTATTAAAATCTAGTTTCATCCACTACAAGTATTTTACTAACGATTGGAAATTTGAACAAGATGTGTGTATAAGGAGAGTGTGAACTAATAGAAGCTATTGAATAAAAAATCAGCAAAACTATTTTTGATTCAGTTCATGTCTATCTAATCGCCGAGTTTTCCTAAGAATGATTCTCGGTGCTTCTGTCACAAACTACTCAGGAGAAATCCTTTTCCATCCTTTTACACGTAAAGACCTTTCTAAAATCGACATCACCCACGACATATTAGCTCTGCTCACCACTGAAGGAAGGCTAATCCGAGAGATGCACTGACTTTAAAGTTTAGACCTTTATGATGTTGTATTTGAATAGACTCATTATTAAACGTGAAAGCTTATTATTAAACTAATTTTAAAACCGCTGCGTGTTTTCTTTACCAGATAGCACCACAGGCGGTATACACTTTAAATCCGAGACTGAGTGATTAATATTCCAAAGAAGACGTATAGAAGTATAGATACCTATATGAATTTTAAGTCGTACAGATAGTACGAATTTGAAAGCCAACAAAGGTCTTGTGACTCAGACATTTTCCGATCTAGGTATAATATTAAATTCAGACATGTGAGGAGAAAAACTAAAGCGCCTAAACAGAAGGAAACCGTGAACACATTAAAATTGGTACATTTAGATGACGGCGGGCGCAAACATCGAACCCGGTTCGTCCGATTTTAATTCAAATTAAGTACGAGCGTAAACAGCGGAAGTTGGCAAAATAATCAATCCGCGGATGGGCATGTGTAAAGCCTAAATTGGTACCACCTCGTACCGTATCGGGGTGGGGGAGACATTAGCCAGCTGATTAGAGCCAGTGATAACGTACTTTATTGTGGCACCGTTTGATTGATTTATATTCGGCAATGACTGCGTTAGTACGATGGCAAATGTAACTGTGTTGTAGAGGGAGCGACCTAGATCACTAGAACAGGCCAGATACTCTTGGACCCTTTACGGAAAGGTGAGAGGGATGAAATCAAGTTTAGAGAATGGAAAAATATTTAGAGAACACTTATTTAAAAAAAAAAAAACGCAAAATTATTTAACTGCGTACAAATTAATTAGAATAATATACCCAGATTTGAGTTAGACAGTGTAAAACATCCGTCCCCTCAGTGTTAAACACACTTTCATCATCCGTCCGAAATAACGTCCTGCCATTATGTCAGAGACCCATCCTCGGCTCCATCCCCGTAGAAAAGAGCCCTGTTTCTATAATCCTCTCCCCATGCAGTGTTCGGCAGACAGACGCTACAAATCCACGATGGCCACCATTACATAACTTGGAAAATATTGGATATATTTAGAAAAAACCTAAAGTAGTATCACAGAGACAAAGTGTACGGCAGTATACAATCACTAACCAAGTGATACTTGCGAAGACTTTTTGCAAGGACTTAAGGAAGCGCTGAACTAATTAGAAAATAGATGAACAAACAATAAAAGAAAATAAATATTGGATAGGATGATTTAAAAGAAAAAGAAAGAAAAACAAAAGGAAGGAGCCGAAGTACAAAATGAATAGAAATATTTGCTTATAGAAAAAAGGGAAACGCAACGGATGAGGAAAGGGGCAACTAATGGAACAAGCAACTGTTTGCTTTTCTAGTTATAAGACAATTTGCCCGGTAAGACTATTATTATCATGTCAATAGGATTGTGAATCTAAATAGGGATAAGGAAGGGATAAAAAGTTACTGGTACGAGATATAGGGGTGATCATGGTGTCACTTTTTTATGGCTGCATACTTGAAGTAGATCTACTCTCTATCGGGGTCACAAAGAGGTGTATACACCTCCTTAGTAAGACGAAAGGTAGAAACATGAGTTAGAACCTAGAAAGAGACTTAATAATCCCCTTCCTACTGGGAATAGGAGACAATTATTTCATCCCCTGTAGTGAGAATAAAAAGCGTACTTATCTCAAGTAGACCTACTCTCTAACGGGGCTTGTTTAGGTATCTAATAGTTACCCATTCTCTTATCTTACTGATAGATGTATAAAGTTGCGATCTCCTTTCTAAAGCCTTTTGCTACCTTATTATTATTAAATAAAATGAATCACATTTACATTACACTGATGAAGATCGCCACATAGTGAACGAAAACGCTCTGTCTCAGTGACGTTTTACAAATTTACAAAATGTAAAGTTCGGCTAGTCATAAACAAATGTAAAAGTGATTATTTAATTTTCACCGAACGTAATGGACTACAACATTCAAGAGATTAAATAAAAACTCGTCAGCAAGACTTAAACCAGCAATGTTTAATGCACATAAAAGTTCTACACACAACTCACAAATTAATCATTTATTACCTCATGCGCGTTTCAATGATAACATCATCATCATCATCATGAACGAAGATGATGACTTTGTCATTGAAACGCGTATGAGTTAATAAATGAGTTTGTGAGTTTTGTATAAGCCCTTTATTTGTACATTACCATAACCTCACAAGCTAAGCTCAAAGAGTAGTTGCAAGGTTATACTTGACGTAAGTCTTACAATAAACGAAATTCTTTTCAGAAATCTTTAAGAAAAAGCCTGCGTTTTTCTTGCAATAATATTTTCTGTAATTTATCCAGATGTAAGATTGCAAAATAATCCGAGATTAAATAGTTTTTGCTCAGTGTATCCAGGAAAACCCCAAGGATTGACAGGAGTCCAATCAATCTCCGGGAATGACGAATGATGACGTAACCAATCCCAACTGATGATGCTTCTGACCTTTTTCTACATCTCAAGGGATGAAGGATCCATTACTTAAGTCCAAACAATAATTAGACAACACTACTCACACGATATCGGCTATTGTTATCGATATTGGACACTGTGCGGTTACGTTAATGCTAAAACTAATGCCCAGGCACAGTGCTTAACATTGTTTTTGTGTTGCATAGTTACGATTAGGGTACTTACATTGCGTTCTGTGGAAAGTACAGATAAGATAATTTAATACAGGCTACGAATACACTCGACCTAGAAGCTAGCATTTCATACATAATTTTGTATGTACGTTTAATTCGATCTGTGCACTTGTCTATTATTGCGCATAAAGCAGAGAATACAGTGGTTCAGAAAGTGTGCGTTTCGGCTACCTGGAGATCATTTTCAAGGGTACTGAGACATGCCTTGAAATTGAACGTTTTGATCAACAAGTAACATCAAATATTTTATAAAGTCAATTCCTACTTAAAAAAAATATTTTAGTTTTTTTTAATTTTATAATTACAGTTAATATAAATATGTATACACATGTCAGAATAACAATATTTTCAGTAAAAAAGTGTCCTTGCAATTCTACATTTCCATTTATATGTTTGGTGTTGGACTATCATTTTTGTTTGTTACTATTTATACGCGTTTTTTTGCACCGTTTGCAATGTGTTGTAGTTTTCATTTCGCTTTCCTTTCGCATTGTCCGTTTGTAAAGCAAGGTAAGAAAAGAAAGGTTAATCCGTTTTGTTTGTTTATTTTCATTCATTTTTAATCCTAGAGCATTATTTGTGATATTGTGTGGTAACCATGGCAACAATTTAAGGTTGTACAATGGAGGTTTCAACGACAACAAGATGCGGCAAAAGAAAAATTCATATACATCTTTGACAAGTAAATTTCTAGCTATGGAAAAGTTTTAACTTAGTGCCAAAGCCCTAGACTTAGAGCACAAAGATATTCAGTTCGAAATCAGCCTAAACCCCAAAATTTTTATATTTAATTTATTGAAAAAATATTTGAAAAAACCTATATTAACATCAATTGTCATCCCCTATAGGTTACAAGAAATGTGTTTGACCTTGACTGGATGAATAAAACAGTATGTTTAAAATATTGAAATTTTGTACAAGATATATATATATGTGGAGAGTGTGAGTTAATAGATGGAATTTAAAAATATCGTGAAATAAATGAGAATTTGTGATACTTTAGCACATAAAAATATAGTTACCAGTATAGGCCTAATTGTCAAACTAGTGTTTTTAAAGATAAAGAGCTGCTACGCTATGTTATACAACTCCCCTCAACTTTTACACAATGAATCTATTTGTTGATAAGTAAAAGTGTTTGTGCATCATCTAAGCAAGGTCTACACATATATCTATTGTTTCAGTTTTAAAAAAATCTCTAAACATTATACCGTCATTTGCTCATACTTTATTAAGTACAGTAGTAGGAAAAAAATTAATTGATACAAATTAACTACCAACAAAATTATAACTAATTTTATCTAGGATCGTCGCCAGAAAATATCTTTACCTCAAGTGTGTCATCAGTTAAAGCCTTGGTTTTAGTAATACAGAATCACTGGGCGCCACTCAGTGCATGACAGTATGATAATTAAAATAGTTGTCTTCAGACCGGTACCTATAGGAGTAGCTTTAGCATTTTTTTAGGCATATCAGCTACAGTATTTCTATTGCATTGAAAAAGGTTCGTATATTTTGACTTGCTCAACATCCCGGTAAGATATCTCCTATCCTGAAGCTATCTAGAAAAACTACTGAAGCATTGACGTTGTTGGTGTAATTGGGGTGAGTTCTAAGATACAGCATTTTACGACATTTATAAAGAAAATCTCGATATATATATATATATATATATATATATATATATCAAATTAAACTATAATGTACTTAAACAATAATCTTAATTTGTATATATGGGAGTCGACTTTCGGGGACTAATTACGTGTCCTCATTTTCGAGCATTATATTGTAAGTGATAAGTGAATACTATAAAGAAAGT
The DNA here is from genome assembly GCA_036971475.1 of Prosapia bicincta. Classification (NCBI taxonomy): domain Eukaryota; kingdom Metazoa; phylum Arthropoda; class Insecta; order Hemiptera; family Cercopidae; genus Prosapia; species Prosapia bicincta. The sequence continues at coordinate 239,179,217 of JBAIZL010000001.1, forward strand.
GATAAATATCTTCGCAAAGTTATATATATATATATATATATATATATATATATATATATATATTTATAGCAACTGAGGCTATTTAAATTAAAGAAATGCCAACATCATCAGGAATGAAATGTTAAATTACAAGAAATATCATTGTTGCCAAATTTACACAAATTGGCAAGTTTATATGATGCTTCTAATATATATATAAACATATATATGTTTAAAGTAAAATTTTAAAATAATATTTAAAACTGTAAGTTTTGCTAAATGTTCTATTAAATTTTCTTTATTTATTATGACTTAATTTTTTCGTTAATAGCAACTACTCTACCTATTGGATACCCGTGAGGCTTCCGCTATCTATGTAATAATTTCTCTGCTATGAATGATAGTAAGAAGTATATCTAAGTCCTATGAGGTTCATGTGGAGGCTACACGTTGAAATCCCGTGTAGCAAGAAACGACAAGAAAATGTAATTTTGTTATCCTAGTGTTACGACCTTTAGTCCGTACGATTCACAATAGAAAGAAAAATATTATGAATGCAGTTAATGACATAAAATCCCTGCTAGAGGATTTAAACGGACTGTTAAAAAGTTGTCAAAATAACTAAATCTACTCTCGAGAGCTGTACTGCAGTATGCGAGAGCGTTGGATGTTTGCCATTCAATCTACACACCATAATTCTCGAAAGTAGATTCGTAAACAAAGAAGATTCTTGTTTAATTACATAAAAGTATAATTGATGTATATAATTAGGTTTAATTACATTATGGTGTAATCGATGTATATAATTATGTTTAATTACATTAAAGTATAATTGATGTATATAATTATGTTTAATTACATTATGGTGTAATTGATGTATATAATTATGTTTAATTACATTGAGGTGTATTTGATGTATATAATTATGTTTAATTACATTAAAGTATAACTGATGTATATAATTACGTTTAATTACATTAAGATGTAATTGATGTATATAATTATGTTTAATTACATTAAGGTGTAATTGATGTATATAATTATGTTTAATTACATTAAAGTATAATTGATGTATATAATTATGTTTAATTACATTAAGGTGTATTTGATGTATATAATTATGTTTAATTACATTAAATTTAATTGATGTATATAATTATGTTTAATTACAAAAAATTGTAATTGATGAATATAATTATTGTTAATTACATTAAAGTGTGATTGATGTACATAATTATGTTTAATTACATTAAATTTAATTGATTTATATAATTATGTTTAATTACATTAAAATATAATTGATGTATATAATTATGTTTAATTACTAGCAATACATCATGAGTATAATATTAACTGAACTGCGTTAAGCTTTTTCACTGTCACCATTTCCAAGAACTAGTACAATATTGCGTAACAAAACGGAGATCTCTAATTAACTAAGGTCTAGAGAAAAAAATAAGGAAGGCAACAAGAGTAAAGGGCTAAAGAAGGATATTTTGTAATTAGGAGTAGAGGAAAATGATAGCTTCTATGTAAGCTCGCTTACCTTAATTACAGATGCTTACCAAGTTAAAAGAATGGCGTTTATTTGCTATTTTCTATAAAATTGGATAGAAAGAAAATTGAGCGGATGTGTCAATTATGTCTGTAATTTTGTTATACGGGTTTATAGAAACTCAAGTTTTACTAATGGTTTATGCCAACACATAGGCCTACTTACGGATTATATTTAAACTGCATGTTTAATTTGTGATTTGGTTATTTCTGCAATGTTATTGTCGAGATTTATGTTGAAGATGTTATACTGAACTTTGTTTCCATTCCTTCTAAACCCCCTTAAGATAGAACATACTTGTATGACTCTTATTCTCTATAATACGGATCGCCGCAAATCCCGCAAACCTATCGTAACTGGAATTCTTTTGAGTTCCCGTTTCAACGAAAACCTATTTCCCATTGTCAAATTACGTGACGCGTACAATATCAGTGACCCGGAGTGTACTGAACATATATGCATAATGAGGAGCCAGTGTGTTCGTCACTCAAGGCAGAGGTGGGGTAGCGTGTTGCGTCGCTATATTTCACCAGCTCACTTTGACTTGTTTATTGCGCCATAGTTGTGTTCATCTTCGTCACATCACTTTTACACTTTGCTCGCTCTAATGAGTAGCGTTCACCTACTTCCGCCTCGCCTCGCCTCGCCTCGCCTACTCACCTCCACTCACCATATTATTCTTCTTCTTCCAATTATAGATCACGGCGTGCTACGGGGCTACACGCCGAGCGGTCACTTGTTGTGTGTTGTATGGCAACCCGTTCGCACAAGTGCTATTATTTACATGCGTTTAAATTGCGTTTCTCAAGTGTTTGCAACGTTTTAAACCTGTGTGCCCTACCAACTATAATCGAATCTTACGAGCTTCGGTCGTTAAATGACAGTTTCGATTCGCTCTAGCTATGATTCGATATTCTTCATTACGACCAAAAATATATAAGAAAATGTGAAAACCTCAATTAGTTTATATTTTGAATTGGAATCGTCTTCATCAGCAAAAATTTTATATATTATATTTTCTTTTAAATGACACATAAACTGACATATTTAAAAACAACATCCGACAAGACTTTAAACACGTTACACCAACAAAATTTAAAAAAATGATAGAACTAAAAAACTATACATTACCATCGTCAAGAGAGTACAGATACCAGAAACTCACAGATATTTACAGTACTTCAGATAAGTTGGCAGAACTACACCGCTTTTCAATAATATAGTTAAAGGAGGACAGTTGGCAGAACTACACCACTATTCAGTAATATAGTTAAAGAAGGACAGTTGGCAGAACTAAAGCACTATTCAGTAGTATAGTTAAGAAGGACAGTTGGCAGAACTACACCGCTTTTCAGTAATATAGTTAAAGGATGACAGTTGGCAGAACTACACCACTATTCATTAGCCTAGTTAAAGGATGACAATTGGCAGAACTAAAGCAGTATTCAGTAGTATAGTTAAAGAACGACAGCTGGCAGAACTACACCACTATTGTATAGCATAGTTAAAGAAGGACAGTTGGCAGAACTACACCACTATTCAGTAATATAGTTAAAGGATGACAGTTGGCAGAACTACACCGCTTTTCAGTAATATAGTTAAAGGAGGACAGTTGCCAGAACTAAAGCATTATTCAGTAGTATAGTTAAAGAAGGACAGTTGGCAGAACTACGCCACTATTTAGTTGTGTAGTTAAAGAAGTACATTTGGCAGAACTACATCACTATTCAATAGCCTAGTTAAAGGATGACAATTGGCAGAATTACTCCACTATTCAGTAGTATAGTTAAAGGAGAACAGCTGGCAAAACTACTCCACTATTCAGTACTATACCAAGGGATGATTATGTGTTTTCCTTGTTCCTACCTAATCCCATCCACCCTTCTTTACCCTACTTCTTACAAAGAGGTGTAAAGGTTAGACACCTCTGTATGACAACAATTACTAACTCTTAGCTACAAAGTTAAAGAATAGTAGCAAAGTCTTTACGTGCATTTCGCTAACACAGTTTACATCATCAGAAGTTTATAAATGAACTCAATGCCAACCGTATTGCTGAAATTAAAATAAAGATTTTGTATCGGCGTTTAACTGATGGTTTGTACTAGCTAAATATAACTTAAGCTACAGCTATCTGCTGCTAGAAGCTGCTGAAGCTAATATCTCCTTATGACCCTCGTTGATCTACATTATGTAAGCTAACATGCACACGTGTTGTCTCAATATCCCGACTGTACTCCTGCATCTCGCACCAGGGCTTCTAGCCCTACCTTAATCGCACTTATATACTCAAGTCTTTTCTAACTTTCGAAAGCAATAATGCTGGAAGTCATACTGGCTGGTCGCCTTAAAACTACAAAAACCTTACTTTAAAAAAAATTGAGTGTTGCAAAGAGGTGGAGCCAAACTAACAGCAAACTTGACCATGATACTTGGCTTCTGTTGGCTGAACTCCTTATTCCTGCCTGTCTCCATTTACCTTCCCTTATTTTTACAAGGGGTGTAACGAATAAATCCTCTTTATTACACGTACGCTAACCCACACACTTGATGCCTTAATAACTCCCCTATACCTTCTACCAGGGTTTATTTTGTCACTACCCTAATGCTGTATTCGCAATCTTTCCTGTACACCATAGACGAACGTACGTATGATCGATTTAAACGTACAAACAAGAAAAAGGAACTCAATGGAATTCTTTGTCAAAGTACTAAGACATGATAGAGAATAAAGGCTCATAAATATGGGTGAATCCCTGCGGTTCTGGTCGGAGTTCAGGTACAATACCATAAATTAAGGTGGACTTAACCAAAGGCTACCAACAAGCTACCAATCTCTTTTGCGGCAATAATTACGGTGAATCACAGTGAAGCAATATAAAGGAGTGAGTGACATACAACATTGAGGAGAAATCACAACTTCGATCAAGAAAGGTGTACAAGAAATGGTTTAAATGATTAAAATGGTTAAGAGTGTTTTATAGTGAAAACACTATCTAAAACAAAATTGTTTTGACATCTTTATTGTTTTAGTCACCACTTGAGGACTGGAACTCAGTTCCAAGACAGTAGTTTCACTTGATTAGACTAAACAGAAAGTTTATTCGACAGTATTTTACACATTATCTTCAGCGTAACGCTCATATTATGTAAATATCAGCTGTTTTCTTAAGCTTAAAAGAATATAAAGTTGTTTACTGGCGTATAGGCGATTATTTCGCCTGTGTGAGTATACCGGCCGTCGTGACACGTCTCACGCAAATTTCTCCAACTAGGTTAAGCAACGAAGCTGGAGTACAACGCTCGGATAACGACGCCGCGAGCATTGATCCACGCGCCCCAAGCGGCAACCACGGGAAATGACAAATGTCGGGATGCTGTGCGAAGTAAAATAATAAAACTTTATTGCTCAGTAGGCATTGCATCAGTTAGACCGGACAATAAAACAGTTTTCTTAAATTTTTAATTTTTAACCCCACATTTATTAAAGGGAATAATACAATGGGAGCTTGATCAATTCCTTATAGATGATGACAGTTCGATTCTGTACGCTCAAACGATCAGTGATACAAACGGGCGCATTTTAAAGGGGTAACTGATTTTTAGATTTTATCTCACATGAACAAAATTTAAAAAAAAACAACACTCACCAAATATATATTACAGTCTTTAAGTAACGAGGAAAAACGTTTGGGGGCGGATTAAATAACTTATAAAAAAACCTGTTTTTAAAACCAAAATAAAAAAAACATATAAATTAATATAAAATAAAATAAACATATTTATCGTGCACTTAATTTATTAATAATCGCCCTTCATTTAAAAAACAAGCATCATCGTTATTAATAATTGATTAAGCTACCTAGTGTTTTTAGATTTCTTATATACATTTTGTACTTAAAAAAATTTGGGGTGAGTGTATCAAGAGTGCAAGTTTACAAAAATAAAATACTATCGAGGGTGGATATAAAATTTCATCCTGGAGGTCACACAACCCTGCTCTGGAGTTGTAAGACAAACCCAAAGGAGGTCTAGGAGATTTGGAATACTCTAAAATATGGATATATATGGGTTTTCTCCTTCAGATAATGTTTAAAAATTAAATTTCTCCAAACCTCATTATACTAAGTTCTAGCACTGAAATAAGCCATTCTAATAGGAAATTCCTGTAGGAACGATGAGCAGTTGGTAACTAAAAATAGGATTAAATGGGTACCTTTAAGTATTACTCAATTACAGTTAATTTTATAAGAAGGAAAACCAATATCTTAGAAACATAAAAAAAATTCTATAATTACGTTTGTTACATTTTCATTTGGTATTCAATATCAGTTGGTGCTAAGTAGGCACTTAGTTAATGCAAACATAATCTTTTGTGTTTGAAGACAAACTGTGTTCAAGTGTGGAGGTTTGTTGTCAAAAGTCTTGCTTATCAGAACCAATTTTATAATGTATTGGAACTACTGTGTGATTCGCAAAGTTCAAACAAAACTGCACTTATAACTATGGTAACATTTACGTTCCCGATGGAGAGAACTTCCTATGCACTCCTCTGCGCACATTACAAAGATAGTCATGACTTACGGAGGTTCATGGCCGACATTTAATATGACAATGCTGGGAGTTCTTCACAAAAAGTACAACCATTGAAGAGACAAAAGAAAAAATAAGAAAAGATATTTTTAACTAATATTTTCATTTAATTTCTGTTAATAACTATTAATTTTTTCCATAGGCTAATGACAGATCACAGACAATTAATTCATGCCTTTTCAACACACAACATTTCGAATTTCTTTCCGAAATTCCTATTCAAGAGCTCAGTTTTATTAAACCAATATACAACATAGCTTACAATTTATAAAATTAATAAAATTACATTAAACATAATGTCATAACATAATGTTACATTAAACATTATATTCCATATAATAAAAATCAACAATACAAAACTCTTAATAAATATTCTCATTTACAAGTAAAACTTGTATCACATTAAAAATTGTTTCTGTGATTGTTTTATTGTGATTAAAATTTGACTTGTAAATAAGAATATTTATTAAGAGTTTTGTGTTGTTGATTTTTATTATGTTTATGTAATGTTACGAATTTTATAAATTGTAAGCTATGTTGTAGGCCTATATTGGTTTAATAAAAATGATCTCTTGAAAACAAATTTCGGGAAAAAATTCGAAACTATGAGTGTTAAAAATCATGAATTAATTTTCTGTAATCTGTCGTTAGCCTGTATAAAAAGACATTTTTCTCTACTTTAACATTATTATGTATAGGTTTGGTTTTTACTAAGTACTTTATCGATCAGTTTTTCTCGATGGATTTTATACAGTAATTTGTTTCTGCTTTATGTATATAAAAAATTCATTTCATTTTATTAAAAGTTTATAGTGTGTAAAGTTTTGAAAGAGCGCTGTGCCTTCAGGCTGATGACATCACAGACCTACCCCTATAATCCCGTGTCGACCGTCCTCGCAATGCTTGGGTTGGCAATTAGTCACATATTGTGCACTTCACAATGAGGCTCGTTCTGTTTATTAGTAGATATATCAATAAAACTGTTGTTTAGATGAAAAAAGAAATGAAAAATCAAGATAAATTGTACTAAACTCAAAATGATATTATTTAGTTTACAAATATTTTTGAAATACAATTTAAAGTATAAATACCATATAATTTTCCTCCATATAAGCTTCTCGTATTATATCTAACAATATTTAATTTAAAAAATGTTGTGTAAGTAGCACTTGCCTCTCTGAATATACTGTAAGTAGGCCTATACAACTATTCTCTAAGCTTAGCTGGTGAACTTATGTTCAAACAAATAAAAGACATACACAAGACACAAATTATTCATTTATTGACTCATACTCGTTTAAATGACAAAGTCATCATCATCAGTGAGTGTTGCTACTACAAACTCTAACTTACAACTTAAAAATTTCTGAACATCCCCACAAGTAATTTTTCAACAAGACAAGTGGAAAATGCAGCTAAAACGTATTGGTTACAGTTGTCAGTTAGAGTTTCTAGTAGCAACACTCAATGATTATGGTGAATTTGTCATTTATACGCGTATGAGTCAATAAATGAATAATTTGTGAGTCTTGTGTAAGTAGGCCCATTTAGAATATTTGTAAACATTACATTAACATTGTAATTTAGTTTTATTTATGTAAATAATAGTTCAAAATTATATTGAACTATATATGTATATATATATATATATATATATATATATATATAGAGAGAGAGAGAGAGAGAGAGAGAGAGAGAGAGAGCAATTGATTTCTTAGTAAAATTATATCGTATAGGTATCATTTTTAATTAATTTTTTATTCTCCTTTCAATAAAACTAAACTTTTATTGATATTTTTGCAAATAAATAAAAAAAAGGTTTTAATTTTGAATTACCTAACGGCGCCAGGATCGGTCGTCCGGCAGCCGTAGGGCATATCCCTTTTGCGACTGCTAGTTTTTAGCCATGGCATAATAGACATGACGTTTTACCTTCGCATTAAATGGGCATATTTTTTCCTTAATAGGTATGTTATTTTAAAGGCAAAGTTTGATGACCTTAGTAGACCATTCACGATTCATACTGACCAAACATTATCGCTTGTTTAGGAAAGTAGAACATTGGGAAAATATTTTCAATTTATTCTGAAAAGTATTTTTCATTTATTACAAGGTCTTGCCTTCCGTTTTAAGAAAATACAGCATTACAAGTTGACAGAATATAATTATGTAGTTTATTATAAAGAAATGTGACTTAATTTTTCAGATTCACTAGGTGGTAGAATGAGTGACTCGGAAGACGACGACAACCACCTGTGCCATCGATGTCGCCAGACATTCGTCGGTTTGGACACGTACGTCAGACATCGAAAGGTGAAGTGCCATAAAGTAATTGATCAGCCGAAGCCACTGGAACAAGGTCCCCGTCCCACCGCGTTCGGCATCACCTATGATGCGTTGGACAAGTCAAAGCAAGCGGGCGACGCCGAAAAAGAGTGGTCGCTGCCTAGCAACGATCGGAATAAAGACGCCAGTCTCGGCGACGTGATGCTCGGCGACTCCAGGAAGAACGCAATGCTAGAAACCTTTCTACCAGAAGCTCAGCACGACCATGATCCTTCTTTAAAAGCGGACGATTTCTTTTCGTTCTTAGAGCTTCAGAGCAGTAAGGCGGCTGCATATCATGACATGCCGTCAAAGAAGGGCAAAGAAACTCCAAAAAAAGGGAAATCCATCCCTCTGAGATCAATGCACGAGGTGGAGGCGTACAACAGAGGAGAACAGTTCCTCGACGATAACGACTACCAGCAAAGTCATCACAAGAAGATCTATCCCGGAAACGATTGTTTGGACGTTTTAACAGACAGTAGAAAGTCTTCGGTGATGTTCCATTCCGAGGAGCCTGGACCTTCGAAGCAACAAGACAAACACCAAGTGGAATCAGACTCTTCGAACATGGAATCTGAAGAAGACGATGAAGATGAGGAAGCTAGAGAACCAACCGGCGGCAAGTGGAAGCCCGGAGGGAGACCCTGGGAGGATAACTATTGGAACCCACCTTCTACCCATACAGGAGGTAAGTGGCGACCTTCGCCTCCTTCAACTCATACAGGAGGAAAATGGCGTCCTGCACCGCCTTCTACACATACTGGAGGAAAATGGAAGCTATCCCCTCCGACACCTCAAGACCAGACCAAACCTAACTATTCCGCACGTCAGGTTGATAAGGTAAATCCACTATCATAGTACATAATGTAAGACATTGCAAATATAAGTAGCATCTACAACATGTGTTAAAAATATACAGTTAACAAAAATACAAAAACCTAAAAATATGTTCCAGGAAACCAGATAATGTAATTCCCAATAATGTTTTTGTGAACATCTAAAATTCTTCTACGAAAAGTTAAAGAACACAGCAAACTACGTTTTATTTATACTTTTAGCTCACTGAAGAATGAAACCCGAATAATAAATTCTTGAAGATCTGACAATTTACTGTATTCCTTCCAAAGAAAAAAAAAAAAAAAAAAAAAAAAAAAAAAAAAAAAAAAAAATTAGGAATGGGTCTGTGACAGGGTAGGGATACGATGTTGTCAGTTCGAACGCATTGACAGTCAACAAGCCACTGCCAGCGCCTGAAATAGCAGAACGAAGCAAGCTACACAACTAGTAAATCACTCCTTCACAGTTACGATGCCACTGAACGACGAACGGGAGTTTGTCGTCGAATTGGCAACAAGGCTTACCCACGCAGTAAGATGTGAATTTCCTATTAGCTCAGACGGCTGTAATTCCCACTCCCTCTGGTCGATTTCACCTACGCAGAATCCTATTCTGTTTTAAATTAAATTATAATAGTTCAATTTTACTTAGAAATGTAATGTAAATCTAAAAATATAAGCTAATCCAGGAAAGATATAAAACTCATACAATCCTTAACAAAACATTATATATTATTATAAATTTTTTTATTTTTAAATTACTCGATTTATCATATTTATATAATTTCAAATTTTACTATATTAACTTGAAAAAATAAAGCTTAGATATTAAGAAGTCAGTATATTAGATAATTATACTTATCTTCAAGGTATAATTAATATTACATAATTTTCCTTAGACATAAATATCAACTTTCTACTAGCTTACGAATAATTAAAATAATTGTAACGCAAAATCATACGGTAACCCATGGCTTCACTAATAAACGATATTTCTCAATATACAAGAGATAGCACTTGAAAATGAGTTATTCGTAAACTCCAAAGAACCTCTAAGTGAATACGAAAACGGCTATTAGCATTAACCGCCATGATTTGCTAGCATGTGTGGATTGTGTGAGATCCTAAGTCACGTTCTACTTTGAAAATAGTTTCGCTTTCAGTCAAAGTTTATACGGTACGCGATAAGTGGTTATGTTTTGAGAAGAGGAAGATAAAAGTGGCCAAATTGAATTTTTTGAAGGTTTATGCCAAACGCTATTTATTAAGCTTGGGAGAGTGAAAACGTGGAAGAAGAAGGTCAAACTTCAATATTCTTGACTAGTAGCCTATTGCAAAAATACCTCAGAGATTGGCATCTACACAATTCCACGTGATTTCCACTGCAATGACTAAAAGTCATTAAGTATTAAAAGTCTTTATGTACATTAAAGATGTATTTTTATACACACTAATGAAGGCCAGATGGTCGCCGAAACTAATATGTTTGAATAAACTAGTAGATTTTGAAAGCAATATTTTAGTATTTACCTCTAGTGACTAAATGTCATTGCAGAAGGTGTTTTTCTACATTCTTGGGATGAAAAAACTTAACGATGTATTGAAATTAAATTATGATAACTACAAAAAGATAAATTTATTAAGATCTGACGAAGCTTTCAATAAAACAAAGGGTGAAGAGCTTGGTACGCTCAAACAAAGAGCACTGGTAAGCTTATAGATTGATATATTTAACCTGTTAGCTGTATTGGTCAACAATCCCTATGTCATGCTTGTAACAGTAGAATAACAACAAATGTTTTTCCAGAAATGCTTGGAATCAGCTGAGACAGAGCCGCCGCCCCCAAGTCATACGCACGGCAAGTGGCTTCCGGCCAGGAGCGATTCGCTAGTACCCGAACTGAGAAAATCCGGCGGCCAAATCCACTACTGGTGCGGGCCGTGTAACCGGAAACTGTCGTCGAGGGGAATTTACGAGAAGCACCTCAAGTCCGATCTACACCAGAAGAGGACCCGCCAGGAACGCCAGCTGGACGAAGACCTGATCGCGGTGGACAAGAGGCAGGATGGTAAGAGGGTTGTAAAGCGGACTAAGGCTTACCTCAACTCTAGTCTGTGGAGTAAGGCTCAAAGGAAACGCATGAAACTGGTAAGCATACGCAAGATTGGGTATTAAAGTGGGCATATGCTAAGATTGTAATTTAGTACTGAAGTAAGCATATCTAAGTGTGCAATTTAGTTTTTTTAGCAAGCATATCTAATATTGTAATTTATTAATTAGGTAAACATATTGTATATTCTAATTTAGTCCATATGGTAATCACATCCTACACTGTAACGTTTTTCCTATTACTGTAAGCAAATCTCAGTTTATAATAAAGTACTGTAGTAAGCACACCCTAGATTGTAATAGAAAACCTATTGCAAGCATATTTTAGTTTGTAATGTAGTATTATAGTAATGACATCCTAGATTGTAATGTTTTACCTACTGTAAGCATATCGTAGTTTGTAATACATTATTATTGTAATGACGTCCTAGATTGTAAAGATTTACCTACTGTAAGCATAACGTAGTTTTTTAATGTAGTATTATAGTAACGACATCCTGGATTGTAATGATTTACCTACTGTAAGCATATCGTAGTTTGTAATGTAGTATTATAGTAATCATATCTTAGACTGTAATGTTTTACTTACTGTAAGCATATCGTAGTTTGTAATATAGTATTATAGTAATCATATCCTGGATTATAATGTTATACCTACTGTAAGCATATCGTAGTGTGTAATGTAGTATTTCAGTAATCACATCCTAGACTGTAATGTTTTACCTACTGTAAGCATATCGTAGTATTAATGTAGTATTATAGTAATCACATCCTATACTGTAATGTTTTAACTATTGTAACTTTATTTTATTTTGTAATGTAGTAGGCTACTATAGAAACAACACATCGTAGATTGTAATGTTTTACCCACTGTAAGCATATCGTAGTTTTTAATGTAGTATTCCAGTAATCACATCCTAGACTTTAATGTTTTACCTACTGTAAGCATATCGTAGTTTATAATGTAGTATTCCAGTAATCACATCCTAGACTTTAATGTTTTACCTACTGTAAGCATATCGTAGTTTATAATGTAGTATTACAGTAATCACATCCTATATTGTAATGTTTTACCTACTGTAAGCATGTCGTAGGGTGTAATGTAGAGTATTAGCAATTACATCCTAGATTGTAATGTTTTAACTATTGTAACTTTATTTTATTTTGTAATGTAGTAGGCTATTATAGAAACAACACATCGTAGATTGTAATGTAGAACCTATTGTAAGCATATCTCAATTTATAATTAGAAAAACTGTAAGTAGGCCTACATCTTTAATTGTAATGTAGGAGGCTTCTTTGGTAAGCATACCTTGGATTGTAATGTTACTACATTACAAACAAGTGCTATGCTATTAAATTGTGTATTATAAAATTTAAATAACTAATATCATAGCTTGACTACAAAAAGGAAGTTACCAATATGAAATAAACACTTAATAGTAATATTTAATATCTACTTATAACAGATAGTCCATTTTCAGAGTCTGAAACTTAGCTAACAACTATTGCAGCCGGTTCAGGTAAGCTATCCTTCACACGCAAGCCATGACTCTGCCCCACCCATAGTACTAAGTAGTAGCATGTTTCTTCCATAGCATAGCCTTCTCTCCGTATCTCGAAATTATCGGGTTGACCGCCTTATGGCCGCCATTGCAGTGTATCTAGTCTGCACAAATGAAAATATATCCTCCCCAATATCCCAGACTAGGGATTTGTAAGTTCTTACTATAACCTTATTCACAATTAATTCCCACCTCTTCTTCGGTGATTAATGGTAAAACCAGCCACAATTATACTACACAAGTGACATTCTAGTAGTATTCCCCGCTTTGGCCGCAATCTTTACTCGGTCGGGAATAGGTATAGTGCGAACCATGTAACCGTACACTTGGCACTAAAAAATCGCACGAGTTTTCTCATGTACTACCACTTGTTAAAATATATGATGCATATTTAGAATGTTCTATACATTACCAGCTTCTGCATCCGATGTGTCTAAATATATATCATCGAATGTATCTAATATTGACCGTTTTACGCAAGTCAGTGTTTTAATAGTCCTTATCATGTTTGTAGGAAAGTATTCATACAAATCCTCTACCACCCGTCTCACCTACTGCGATCTCTCAAGGCCAAATTCGCGATTACGTCATCCGCACTATACGTTTGTGTATTAGGTACAAGTACTGTTTGTTTTTAATGACAAGATTTAGCGCTGATGTCGTTTAGTTCTCCACTTCTATGTGTCATTGGATTCAGTAGTTAGTGTATCTTGTGATATAATCCGAGAGAAATTGACGTCTCACACAGTAAATATTTCACCGTATACCCATATACTTTAATGACGCATTTAACAAATTTTTCTCTCTTCTACATATAAGACCTATGCGAGTGCAGCGTTTCAAATCCGATTTATATTCGTTATATCTATACTTGGTCAGATGTTTGTGCAGGATTCCTTTTCTGTTCAAGACAATTAAATTTGATGTGAAAGTTACAACTTTTTTTAAAACTAGTTAAACTGGTGTTATAGGTACCTTTCTATGACCAACTTGCTTTCTGTTTCAGCCTTGCTTTAAATAATTACTAGATTTTATAGAATTTAGTATTATATGGAACAGCCTCGATTATCCGAGCCCCGACTGACCCAGTTTGGATTATCCAAGGTAGTAAAAAATATACGAACGTTTTGGCTTCGGCATGCTCTCAGAGTAAACACGTAAAAATGCTAAAATTCTTAATATAATCGTTTTCACTTTTATTAGCAATATTTGTATAAATTTGAGTACATTTTCTGCCTTTTTTACTTTTTTTTAGGCAGAAAAATGTACTCAAAATTGTAGCTTACCCAAAAATACGTTTACATTTTTGAGAATTTTGTCTGTTTGTGTAAATAATTTTTTTATAGTGGTTAAAATTCAAACCGTTAATTTTTTATATTTATTTTATTTTTTAATACAGTGATGATTATGTAGTGCGCGTGACAGTTCAAGTAATGGCGTAGGGATGGATAACAGTCTATCAATCTTTACTATGTTATCACCATAAAGGTTCACTTCCGAACATAACCCTCCAGAATTATTCTGAATAAGTCGGCAAGTATGACAGGTTCACTTGAAACTGTGATTTGGCTTTAGTTCTGTGTTCGGGCAGGTATGACATTTCGTTAGTGTTTTTGACCTTTTTATCGATGTCCATTCCTCTATGCTATCACTTTTTATTATATGATGATCGTTATAGATCCATTACAATTGAATTTTCTCAGTTTGAATTTAGGCACGGCATTTGACGCCTTAGGGATGGTCACGTTGACGATGGCCACGTTGTTTTGTAACGGTTTTTATTTTTGGTAGCTTTAATTCTTTATGAATTAAAGCTGATTTTAAATATTACAGTTTATAATTATATATTTAGAAGATGACCTGCAGAGTCTTATTAAATTAAGATGCAAGGGATTTGTGTGCTCGTTAAATAATTGCTCTCTTAAATCTTCAATTAAAACAAATCAAACATAGTTTATTAACCCAGAAAAATAGAAATTACAAACCAAATACATATTACAAAAATACTTCATAAGTTACTGATTTTGAATATTTAACAATTTACTTATTTATACGGAAATTTACATATAAATAAATCGATGGCTGAAATGACTCTATTTTCGAGTTTGGTTATTTGCTCTTTTCATAATTAATTCTTACAATTTAAAACGAAAACAAATGCACCAAATGATGCATAAATTACATTTAAATACGCATTGAACAATTTAAAGTTTATTAATTTTGTACTAAACTGTTTAAGCATTTA
Organism: Prosapia bicincta; assembly: GCA_036971475.1. NCBI lineage: Eukaryota > Metazoa > Arthropoda > Insecta > Hemiptera > Cercopidae > Prosapia > Prosapia bicincta. The sequence goes on from JBAIZL010000001.1 coordinate 239,194,428, forward strand.
AATTTTGTGATTATTCACCAAAGTTTGAATTTGTTCACTTAGCTGTTTTAACAAGGTGTAGCCTCGCATCCCTCTATTGGATAAATCCTCACAATATTCTCTCGGTCATGGTTTTGAAAAGGCTTCAGTAACTCCGCGTTCCATCTTCGTTCTTGGAGACGTGCGTTGTCTTCTACCTTCTGATTATAAGAAATTAAATATGACTGGTACATTAAAAATTTAAAATAAAACATTTCCTCGCTCATGGAGACGACCGTTGCCTTCTACATCCTGATTTCAAGAGAGTTAATTATCGCTAGCAAGCAAGCGTCCTAATTACCGCGCATCGATTTCCGCGCATATACTTCAATTTTAGTTTCAAACTATTCCAACAGAGGCCACTACCAACCAGAGATTTGATTTATTTCTAAGAAATCACAATTTTTTGATCTAGTTCCATTATTATTACATTTTGAATACATTCTCGTTCGTTTTCTGAAATTTCCTTTTTTAATATGTAACACCATCTAAAATGCGTTACAGTTTCATAGTTAAGACCTCTAGCCTTTCCTTTGCCAGTTTGTTTCCACACTCTTTGCAGCCAGGGTTAGATGTACTAGCAACCATTGGAGAGTGCAGATTTTATCCAGTTTATGAGTTTCGATAAGGCGGGAGCAAACCCCATCGACGAGAAAGGAGATACTATCAAGATTACTAGGAGGACGTTGTCCTCCAAATACCGTCAGCCTGCCCTGTAGTGGAGAAGGTGTACATATCAAGTGCCTCTGCTACTGCCAAAAGTGCACAGTGAAGTTAGAGGCTACACTTCCGGTATCAATCCTCTGCTGGTATTCTGCTCCTCTTGGAGTAGTCAAAAGCACTCCGGAACCTCCAATAGCTATTGTATCATCAGAAGAACCATCTGTATATGTACGCACAATGTCTTGCGGCTTGTGTTAAATGGTCCTTGGCCATGTTGTATCAACTACGTCAGTCGACTCAGATATATCTGGATTTACTAAATTAGCATTTTCTTTTGAATGTAAGTTGTTAGTTGATTCTCTTTTCTGCTATTTTGTTCTCTCTGAGCTCTTGTGTGTGAAGTGGAGACGCTTCACTTTTACGTTTACCTCGTTGTACTCTTAACACTGCCTACTTTTTCTATTTTTCGGTGCTACTATAATTCCTCTCATTAAATTCCTATTAAATAATTTTCATTTTCTAATTGTTATTTTTTATACGCTATAAAAATCCAGACCCCTCGCCGTTTCTTCGTCTTCAGTTTCCGTTCTACTTTCTCCTACTTACATTCCGATCCAGCTCTCAAGCTGCTACCGCTTCATTTCTCCAACATCAGCGGGTTCATCTCCTATTCCTTTTTTTCTTAGGCCCGCAATTCAAAACATTTCTTGACCGTTATTCTATATCACCTTAGTCAAAAGATCAAGCCAAGATATCTGTTGTTTTTGCATTTCTTCGTCTACTTTGATAGACACTTAATCTCTGAGGAGTGTGAGATGGTATTCTGTGACTTCTTTTGGTTTACTACCTGTGTAGAGGGTTCAGTGTCTTAACATTGTTGTTGTTTGAACATTTATCGGATTCCGTTTACATTTGTATCCCTACTTGTTTTGAAGTTAACCTAATTTATTGTCCGTTTCTGATCTTTAATAATTTGCTTCGTCTGCACGACTGTTAGTTAAACCTTCAAAATTTACAAATGTCGTATGGCATTTTATACTTCAGCCTCAAAGATGGATTCTCAAATGCAGTAAGTACATTTAAAATAATCTTTAATCTGTATTTATACATGTTTTTAGGAATCCTCACCAGCCACTGAACGAACTGCCAAAGCGAAGAGCAGACGGCGTAGCGGAAGAGTACTGATGCAGTGTGAAGTCTGTCGCTCCCAAGTGTGGACGCACTTGCTCGGGAAGCATCTCGTGTCTCAATACCACTGCAAGAGAGCGCCGGCATCCCCCGCCTTGGCGAGACGGCAGGTGCTGGAGAACATCGCCAGCGTGGTGCGCCAATCGCCTTTCCAGTGCGGCGTCTGCAAGTTCTACTTCAAAAGCTCCTCGTATTTCCTCGAACACTGGACGTCTTCGTTCCACGCGGAACACGATGCAAAGGTTTGTAGGCATTTTGCTATGGGATTATAGTTGAGCCACGCTGTTATCATATCGTTTTAAAGTTGGTTTTTGAAGTTATTTATTTTCCTTCTACGCATGAACAGAAAAATTGTGCGGTGAAACGTTTTTGAGTTGGGGTCGCGCTCTAACACATGTATGCATATATGTGTTGTATACTTATAATATGTAATCTCATACAACAGCTGATTTTATGTCATAAGATAGGCTGTATATATTTTACTACGTAGGTTAGATACGTAGCTTATGCTACTCTATTGTATATTACTAACTTTAAAAATGTTATTATTCGATATTTTTTAGTTAATAAATATATTTATTTATATTTCGATAAATCTTACTATAATTAATTCAATATAATAATAAGTTATATATTTTTATTCGAATTTTTGAAATTTTAATTTCTTTACACGCATCTGTCACTTTTTAAGGAATTATTTCAAATAAATTCGTTACATAAAATTTTTATTCAGTACATTTTTAAAGGTTTTCTATTAACTACATTCTAATATCAACTAAATTAAATAGATTATATTAATATTACTATGAAGAAATCACTTTTGTCGGTCAGTTCCAATGACTGCTGCATAGTACATTTTGTAAAATATAAGCCTATTAGCCTATAAGATTATTTCTACATACAGTGTTTGTGTACAAATAAAAGATTTAATAATATGATTAGAGCTAAGCCAGTAACGCTAATTTATGAAGGTAAATACTACAAACAAACCAATTTAAACTCTCACTAACCACTAATTTACATTACAAAGAAGTTTCGGGATAGTAATGTGGCCATCATCAGTGATAAGGATTTAGACTAATGATAACAACATCACCGAAACTAGTCTGCAATTAGACAACTGGTGATTAGTGAGAGTATGAATATAATGATTTTAGTATTTATTTTAAATTTTTTTCCATTAGCTCACACTCTCCTGATATATATCTTGTACAAATTTTCAATCGATAATAAAATAAATTTATATTAATCCAATCGCGTTCAATTACATTACCTTTAACCGTTTTATCAAATATTTATACAATAATTAAATTATAAAAGTTTAGGGCCCTAGGCTGGATTCGAACTGAGTATCTTCGTGTTCAAAGTCTAGCGCTTTTGGCGCTGAGCCAACTCTCCCATACCTAGACGTGTATTTCTCATAGAAGTTTATGGATTTTTTTGCTCCCATCTGGATTGTCGTCGAAACCTCTGTTGTACAAGTGTAAATTGTTGCCATGTTTACTACACAATATTTTAGATAATGATCAAGGATTTAAAATGAATGAAAGGAATGAAAATAACAAACAAACTGAATTAACTGTATCTAGCCTTGCTTTACAAACGGACAATGAGGAAGGAAAGCGAAAAGAACTACAACACAACGCAAACGACAAAAAAAACATATAAATAGTAAAACACAAAAATAATAGTCCAACACCATACATAGAAAAGAAAATGGGAAGTTGCAAGGATATTAGCTTTCTATTTTTCCACTTAATGTTGTTATTCTGACATATGTATATACAAAAGAAACTAAAATAAATATTTTCTTTGTTGACATGAATAGGTACTGACTTGAAAAAAAAAATATATTACTTGTTGTGCAGAAGCTCTATACAAATAACGTTTATGTTACTAGATATTATAGAGTTGGTTATATGTTTTATAATTTATCAATTAATGGAACTGAGCTACAATAAATTTTCTGATATAATAGTCACTTAAAAAGGCAAAAAGACCTTTAGCCTATAGGTAAGAATCAGACAAGGTCTACGTATTATGTTACTAAGTAAATCATACAAGATCTGTTACTACCATTGACTTCTTGTGGGGACGAATAACACCTTAAACTACCTTCTTGTAAATGCCAAATTATCCTCTATAATGAAGACTACGGCAATATGTTGAGCACGTCTTCCCGAAGTACCTAACATCACCAGGCTAATAGAATTAGGCGAGGAGTGTCGGAGTGCCTCCATCAATCATAACTGCCGATGTACCTAATCAGAAGCAAATTGATAGATGAAGACAAGCCGAAACTCTCCAGCCAATAGTCCGGCAGTAGTAGTAAGGACTGGACGACAAAGTACTTAATGTTTTATGTTACTACTAGCATAAGCTTTGAATGCAATAAACAAGACTTTAGCTTTAAAAAGGTTTTATTCATACACACAATGTTTTTATAAGAATTCTCAAAAGCACTTTAGCTGAAACTAAGTTGCTGTAAACTTTAAAAAACATCTAAATAGTTCAATAATGTCAAACAAAACGACCTCTCTAACTAAAGAAGCCGTTTGAAGTCGTGAGGCCAAATATATAAACAAATTATTAACGGCCTGATCATTTCCCAAAGTTCACCTACATTTTTCAATATTACCGTGATATTAAAAATATCAAAATCATAATTTTGAAAATATTTTCATACCCATAGGTCTTTATCCAGTGAAAACTGGTTGATAAATACCAAATGACGTTAATACCTGTTCATCCGTTCACTTAATATAATTTTTATTGAAAAATACACAATGCCAGTCAAAAGAAAAATTAAATTGAACAAATGACAAGCCGGTTGAATATCGAGTCAAGTTTATTTATTTATGCTACGTTTGGAACGGATTTGTTGCCCTTATCAAGCCTGTAGTGCTATGAAAGTCAACACAAAGTCAACATGTAGTGCTACAAAGTCCTTACATTCAATGTCTAAGTGAGTAATGTGAGAAGGGAAAACATCAAACCCCTACACTTTATCAAGAACTTTCTTTGAGATCAAAGAACCGGCCTGTCATTTGTTCAATGATTATCTCGAGTGCTCAAATAATCATGAATAGGAAAATTAAACGTTTTTGGACCCATATTTATTGGATATTTTGTCGTCAGTTTGATCATTTTCAAAGTTTAAGAAAAAATTTTCCAACCCCCTGCACGTACAATTAAAATTAAATGCAACCTAGCTTAAGTTGTTTGCTAAAGTTAAAAAATTGTGAGATAAAGAAAATACGTTCTTCCTAGACAATATGTTTATGAAAACTTTTATAAACTACTGTGTAACAAAGTGAAAGCTGGCTACAAATAAGCGTATCAACCACACGCGTATATTACGCCATAGTAACAGAGGGATGTGTATCATTATTATATTGTCTTTTCCAGATGATCGGAATCTACTGCTGCTCGTACTGCCGATACGAGACGCCATCATCCGCTCTCATGTACGACCACCTTTTGGGGAACAACCACAAAGAGGCGATAGCCGTCATCGACCACTCCGTCCCCATAGTGATCGACAAACGATCGATTATCAAGTGCGAGGTGTGCGAGAAGGTATTTCGCACCAACTTCGAGCTGCGGTACCACGCCAAAGCATACGGTCATGCGCAAGAAGGGGGCTCCGGTTCCGACAAGTACCAAGGGAAGGTGCACTGTTCGCTGTGTAACTTTGTGTCCTTCTCTAGGAAAACACTTCAGAGGCATCTCAACATTAAGCACACAGATAAGACCGTGGAGGGCAAGTTTTTCTGCACCGTGTGTGACCTTCAGTTCGACACGGCTGACGACTCTAAGGAGCACAGATCCACGCAAGAACACAAGTATAAAGCGCTGAAACAAACCAAGAAGGCGGACGAGCTGTTCAAGTATTGCCAACATTGTTACGTGGTATTTTCGGATGTTTTGGCACTGAAGAAGCATATTCAAGAAGAACACCCAGACTCCGTCTACAAGTTAGTATTATATATTCCATACGTTTGTTCGTTTTTATAATTTATTTTATTTGTTACATTTGTTGGTCATTCTTATTAATTTTCGTTTACGCGTTCTCTTATATAACTTTATAATTTCGCTCCGCTTTGTTCGCTTCTATATTTTACTTTTGTACAGTATAGTAGCTTTTTATAATTGATTTTCGTTCAGCTGTATCAAAGATATAACTTACTTAATTGTAGTGTTTTGCTTTTTTAATTCTTTTCCTAACATTAGTTCACTTTTATTATTTATTTTCATGTAGTTTATTAGCCGTTATAATAACCTTCTCTTCTCTTTGTTCGCTTTTATAATTGAGTTTTGTTTAGTTTGTTCGTTTTTATAATTTGCTTTCGTTCCTTTTTATTCACTTTTATAATTTACTTCCGTGCCCTTTGTTCAATTCGATGAATAACTTCATTCTAATTTTTCAGTTTTTTAATTCTGCATTGTTATAATTAACTTTCTTTCTGTTTGTTCGCATTTATAATTTATTTTCTTTTGTTTCTTCGTTTTATAATTGATTTTCGTTGACTTCGTTAGTTCTTATATTTTACTACAAGCATTAAATCTGGATTCCCTTGATAACGTTTACTTCATTGAACAAATCAGAACTTATACACTTCAGTGATTTGAAAATCTTGTTTATACAATAAAATGAACTAATCTAACAGAAGTTTTAGGTTAATTTTTCGCCATTTTTTAGGATAATGTTGTTTCCAAAAAGTTTATTTTTTAACTGGTTAGCTGTGAAATAATTAACTGTCGAACGGAAAACCTAGTTTTAAGTTTCAAAGCAGCTCTTAAGAAAAAAAAGTCTTTGTTTGAGTCTCATAACTACTTTCAAACAGATCCAGACCCCGTATACGTAATAACATAAGCCAACTATATGTTCTATCAATGGGGCCTATGACCCTGCTTCCATCCTACCTACATTCTCAACCCTTCATCTCCTAGTATTCACACTGGCTGATCGCCTTAAAAGTACAAAACCACATCCAACATGGAAGGGACAATAATTGAAAAATATAAGCCCTTATTTTGTGTTTCTAGTTGGCAACGAGACACGACTCCTAAACGGCCGACTTTGTTTGATATCTAAGTAAATACTTTTTCAAGTGTGCGTTTATTTTGAGATGCAGTCATTATTATATTGTCCTGTGTATTTTAAAATGCATGTACGCATCAACGACTTTAATATTGCATTAATTAAAATTAGGGCTCTACCGGAGTTTGGTAAATCATTATCCTCTACACCCCCGATCAGAGATGGGGATGTTTATATAGGGCAGATTAAGGTAGAGCCATAAAGCAACTCTACTAGAATATTATTATTTTATTATTATTACTAAAACTCGGAGGGACCTTATCGGCGTAGAACACTTAGCTGCAGCCTTTGTACTCTTTTCCCATCCCTACCACAGGACTAACTTAGTCTCTTTGCAGAAATCAAGTACCCACCTGATGCTAAATCTTCTGATATCCTCTGGTGTACATACCTGCCAGCCAAACCACTTTCTCCTTGCAGCTCCCAAAGCAGAGCACTCATAGAGTACGTGGATTTGGCTTTCTCTTGGTCCTCGTCGCATCTCTTGCACACAGGAGACCTAGATTTTCCAATTTTGTATTGGTACCCTCTCAGATTCCCATGGCCTGTGACCAGCTCTACAGTAGCTCTGAGTTGATGTCTACTTATGGAGAGTAGTTCTTTGCTCCACAAATCTCCTGAGTAACCCCACAGTACCTTGGATTTGTACCCCAAGGTTGCATTCCATTCTTCCCTGCACAATCTGTCTATATGTGCCGTGATCCTCTTGCGCCCCTCCCACTGCCCTCAGCAACGGTCCTTGAGTTATACACCCTTGTTTTACTAAGGCGTCAGCTCTCTCATTCCCTATCCAGCCGGAATGTCCTGGAATCCAGATTAGGTTGAGCGAATTATACTTACTCAGCTCTGCTAGAGAAGCTATAGTCCCAGCCACCAGCCACCAGAGCTGGTACTAGCCTTACCTAAAGGCTTCAGAGCTGCCTGACTATCCGAGCAAATCCAGATGGTCTTGCCCCTCCTGCCAGACCCTATTATTTCCTCTTACTGGAATAACAGTAGAATCGTTATTCGCAAGCATAGATTCGATTCCCAGAAATATGGCAATCATCTACCAAGAGAATAAAGAGATGTTTTACTCTTTCTACCACGAACGGCAAGGTGGGTGTTGACAGATAATATTAGGGCAACAATAGGAAGCCCCCGTAAATCATGATAGGAGTAGAATCATTATTTGCAAGCATAGATTCGATTCCCAGATATATGGCAATCATCTACCTAGAGAATAAAGAGATGTTTTACTCTTTCTACCACGAACGGAGAGGTGGTTGTTGACAGATAATATTAGGGCAACAATAGGAAGCCCTCTTAAATTATGATAGGAGTAGAATCGTTATTCGCAAGCAGGAATTCGATTCCCAGAAATATGGCAATCCTCTACAAGATAATAAATAAAGAGATGTTTTACTCTTTTTACCACGAACGGAGAGGTGGTTGTTGACAGATAATATTAGGGCAACAATAGGAAGCCCCCGTAAATCATGATAGGAGTAGAATCATTATTTGCAAGCATAGATTCGATTCCCAGATATATGGCAATCATCTACCTAGAGAATAAAGAGATGTTTTACTCTTTCTACCACGAACGGAGAGGTGGTTGTTGACAGATAATATTAGGGCAACAATAGGAAGCCCCCTTAAATTATGATAGGAGTAGAATCGTTATTCGCAAGCAGGAATTCGATTCCCAGAAATATGGCAATCCTCTACAAGATAATAAAGGGATGTTTTACTCTTTCTACCACGAACGGAGAGGTGGTTGTTGACAGATAATATTAGGGCAACAATAGGAAGCCCCCTTAAATTATGATAGGAGTAGAATCGTTATTCGCAAGCAGGAATTCGATTCCCAGAAATATGGCAATCCTCTACAAGATAATAAAGGGATGTTTTACTCTTTCTACCACGAACGGAGAGGTGGGTGTTGACAGATAATATTAGGGCAACAATAGGAAGCCCCGGTAAATCACGAATAGGAGTAGAATAGTTATTCGGAAGCATAGATTCGATTCCCAGAAATATGGCCGTCCTCTACCAAAGTGTTACTCTTTCACCCCCAAACGGAGACGAGAGTGTTGTCAGATAATATTAGGGCACAAATAAAAAGTACCTGTGATCCTGGAACAGCATGGGAATCATTGTTAGCAAGGATAGATTTTATTCGAGAAATATGGCAGTTCTCTACAGATACCATTAAAAAGTTCTTACTACTTACATGTTTTTATAGCCTAGAGGTTTTTACGAACAAAAATTGTCAGTATTTACTTTAAAATATTTATTAATCCATAAACCAAAACCATATGGTTCATTTTAAAGTTGCCTATAAAAGTTCCTTATTCCTAATATAAAGGTTAATTGAATGGTAATTATTGGTATACATTTTTAAATAATTCTAGTTTTTTAATCTCAACCACGCAATGTCTTGTCACAGATGCGCACGATGCGGCTACGGCTGTTCGCTGAAGCAAGAACTGTCTCGCCACATCCGTGATGGTTGCAAAGGCCTCGTCACCGGACCGCCACAGCACGACAAAGAACGAGCAAAACATCAGTGCCAAAAGTGCGTTTACACGTCTACCTCCGAGACTGACCTGCTCTTCCATACCGCCTTACACAACGAGCCGGTGTACATACAAAAAGAGTCCGGTAGTTGCATTGCCAAGTACTTCTGCCCCGCGTGCCCAGGAATGTTTCTGAAACACTCTTTAAAGAATCACATCAGGTCGCACACACGAGAAAGGCCTTTCTCGTGTAAGCTGTGTGACGTTACGTTCTCAAGGAAAGACGTTTTGGCCAATCACATGTTGACTGTGCATAGCGTCAAGTTGTCGCAGGTGTACAAGACGGCCGAAAACGTGCAGTCGGAAGGGAAGACCAAAGATGTTTTGTGTGCCGAGTGCGGGGCTAGTTTCTACAACAAGTAAGTGTCCATTGTTATTCTTATAGGATTATAGTAATCTAGTTTCTGTCTCAAGAGTTTTCATATCGACTAAGAAATAAATTACGGGAAAATTACAAAATAACAAAAACGTATTTCAACGATAAATGAAATATAAGTGTTGTTTTGAATTAGGTAATATACGCACCCAGGATTGAAATTACTGTAAACATTCAGCTGTGTCATAACCGTCACTCCCAAGTCATTTATTTTTTTGATATACTCCACCGTTATAAACAATCTTTTTAATAAGTGTGAACTAATCAGCAGTTGGATTACAACTACCTAGGATGCCCTATAGAATTAATTACAAGGTCACATTCAATTCAACCTTAAACATTGGGCCTGTTGCCTAGGATTCTAGAAGGTCCTTTTCTAAATATTCTCCCTATTTAGATAACTTTCTAAATGTAGATAAATCATGTTTCTTATATGTGTCAACTCGCTCAGAAATGCCACTAGGATTGGAAGTATCTCAGGATTTGAGTATGTAATGGGTCACATCCCAACTTATCCCCCTGTGTAGATGGATAGCGTGCAAATATAAACCACGTTTTAATATTTATGAATATATTCCGAACTAACATTCCTTAATGTAGTGCATCACTTCGAACACATCTTTCAATATGTAGATAACCTGCAATTATAAATCGTGTGTTATTAGTTATGAAGACATTCCGAAATGTTACGAGGATTGAAACTACACTAACATTCCTTAATGTAGTGCATCACTTCGTAGACATCTTTCCATATGTAGATAACCTGCAATTATAAATCGTGTGTTATTATTTATGAATACATTCCGAAATGTTACGAGGATTGAAACTATACTAACATTCCTTAATGTAGTGCATCACTTCGTAGACATCTTTCCATGTGTAGATAACCTGCAATTATAAATCGTGTATTATTATTTATGAAGACATTCCGAAATGTTACGAGGATTGAAACTATACTAACATTCCTTAATGTAGTGCATCACTTCGTAGACATCTTTCCATGTGTAGATAACCTGCAATTATAAATAGTGTGTTATTATTTATGAAGACATTCCGAAATGTTACGAGGATTGAAACTATACTAACATTCCTTAATGTAGTGCATCACTTCGAAGACATCTTTCAATATGTAGATAACCTGCAATTATAAATCGTGTGTTATTATTTATGAAGACATTCCGAAATGTTACGAGGATTGAAACTACACTAACATTCCTTAATGTAGTGCATCACTTCGTAGACATCTTTCAATACCTAGATAACCTGCATTTATAAATCGTGTATTATTATTTATGAAGACATTCCGAAATGTTACGAGGATTGAAACTATACTAACATTCCTTAATGTAGTGCATCACTTCGTAGACATCTTTCAATATGTAGATAACCTGCAATTATAAATCGTGTATTATTATTTATGAAGACATTCCGAAATGTTACGAGGATTGAAACTATACTAACATTCCTTAAAGTAGTGCATCACTTCGTAGACATCTTTCCATATGTAGATAACCTACAATTATAAATCGTGTATTATTATTTATGAAGACATTCCGAAATGTTACGAGGATTGAAACTATACTAACATTCCTTAATGTAGTGCATCACTTCGTAGACATCTTTCCATATGTAGATAACCTGCAATTATAAATCGTGTATTATTATTTATGAAGACATTCCTAAATGTTACGAGGATTGAAACTACACTAACATTCCTTAATGTAGTGCATCACTTCGTAGACATCTTTCAATACCTAGATAACCTGCATTTATAAATCGTGTGTTATTATTTATGAAGACATTCCGAAATGTTACGAGGATTGAAACTACACTAACATTCCTTAATGTAGTGCATCACTTCGTAGACATCTTTCAATACCTAGATAACCTGCATTTATAAATCGTGTATTATTATTTATGAAGACATTCCGAAATGTTACGAGGATTGAAACTATACTAACATTCCTTAATGTAGTGCATCACTTCGTAGACATCTTTCAATATGTAGATAACCTGCAATTATAAATCGTGTATTATTATTTATGAAGACATTCCGAAATGTTACGAGGATTGAAACTACACTAACATTCCTTAATGTAGTGCATCACTTCGTAGACATCTTTCAATACCTAGATAACCTGCATTTATAAATCGTGTGTTATTATTTATGAAGACATTCCGAAATGTTACGAGGATTGAAACTATACTAACATTCCTTAATGTAGTGCATCACTTCGTAGACATCTTTCAATATGTAGATAACCTGCAATTATAAATCGTGTATTATTATTTATGAAGACATTCCGAAATGTTACGAGGATTGAAACTATACTAACATTCCTTAATGTAGTGCATCACTTCGTAGACATCTTTCCATATGTAGATAACCTGCAATTATAAATCGTGTGTTATTATTTATGAAGACATTCCGAAATGTTACGAGGATTGAAACTATACTAACATTCCTTAATGTAGTGCATCACTTCGTAGACATCTTTCCATATGTAGATAACCTGCAATTATAAATCGTGTGTTATTATTTATGAAGACATTCCGAAATGTTACGAGGATTGAAACTATACTAACATTCCTTAATGTAGTGCATCACTTCGTAGACATCTTTCCATATGTAGATAACCTGCAATTATAAATCGTGTGTTATTATTTATGAAGACATTCCGAAATGTTACGAGGATTGAAACTATACTAACATTCCTTAATGTAGTGCATCACTTCGTAGACATCTTTCCATATGTAGATAACCTGCAATTATAAATCGTGTATTATTATTTATGAAGACATTCAGATAAGCTACCAGGAATGGAAGTATCCTTCCATTACAAAGTGTGTTGACTTTAATAACCTTTTAAATAACCTTAAACACTGCTGCTTTTGTAAAGAGCACGCCATTAAAAACCCGGTTTTTAATATGTATGAACACATTAAAAACGCTACTAGGATGTGAACTATACTAAGATGCTGTAATGTTGAGCATCACTTGCCAAATATCTCTCTGTGCAGATGGCCCGAAGTTGTAAATCGTGATTTTAATATTCTTGTGAACTAACTTAGAAACCTGCTAGGATTGGAACTATACTAGGATGCTGGGATGTTGAGCATCACTTGAAAAATATCCCTCTGTGCAGATGGCCCGAAGTTGTAAATCGTGATTTTAATATTCTTGTGAACTAACTTAGAAACCTGCTAGGATTGGAACTATACTAGGATGCTGCAATGTTGAGCATCACTTCTCAAATATCCCTCTGTGCAGATGGCCCGAAGTTGTAAATCGTGATTTTAATATTCTTGTGAACTAACTTAGAAACCTACTAGGATTGGAACTATACTAAGATGCTGTAATGTTGAGCATCACTTGCGAAATATCTCTCTGTGCAGATGGCCCGAAGTTGTAAATCGTGATTTTAATATTCTTGTGAACTAACTTAGAAACCTACTAGGATTGGAACTATACTAGGATGCTGCAATGTTGAGCATCACTTCTCAAATATCCCTCTGTGCAGATGGCCCGAAGTTGTAAATCGTGATTTTAATATTCTTGTGAACTAACTTAGAAACCTACTAGGATTGGAACTATACTAGGATGCTGCAATGTTGAGCATCACTTCTCAAATATCCCTCTGTGCAGATGGCCCGAAGTTGTAAATCGTGATGTTAATATTCTTGTGAACTAACTTAGAAACCTGCTAGGATTGGAACTATACTAGGATGCTGCAATGTTGAGCATCACTTCTCAAATATCCCTCTGTGCAGATGGCCCGAAGTTGTAAATCGTGATGTTAATATTCTTGTGAACTAACTTAGAAACCTGCTAGGATTGGAACTATACTAGGATGCTGCAATGTTGAGCATCACTTCTCAAATATCCCTCTGTGCAGATGACCCGAAGTTGTAAATCGTGATTTTAATATTCTTGTGAACTAACTTAGAAACCTGCTAGGATTGGAACTATACTAGGATGCTGCAATGTTGAGCATCACTTCTCAAATATCCCTCTGTGCAGATGACCCGAAGTTGTAAATCGTGATTTTAATATTCTTGTGAACTAACTTAGAAACCTGCTAGGATTGGAACTATACTAGGATGCTGCAATGTTGAGCATCACTTCTCAAATATCCCTCTGTGCAGATGGCCCGAAGTTGTAAATCGTGATTTTAATATTCTTGTGAACTAACTTAGAAACCTACTAGGATTGGAACTATACTAGGATGCTGCAATGTTGAGCATCACTTCTCAAATATCCCTCTGTGCAGATGGCCCGAAGTTGTAAATCGTGATTTTAATATTCTTGTGAACTAACTTAGAAACCTGCTAGGATTGGAACTATACTAGGATGCTGCAATGTTGAGCATCACTTCTCAAATATCCCTCTGTGCAGATGGCCCGAAGTTGTAAATCGTGATTTTAATATTCTTGTGAACTAACTTAGAAACCTACTAGGATTGGAACTATACTAGGATGCTGCAATGTTGAGCATCACTTGCCAAATATCCCTCTGTGCAGATGGCCCGAAGTTGTAAATCGTGATTTTAATATTCTTGTGAACTAACTTAGAAACCTGCTAGGATTGGAACTATACTAGGATGCTGCAATGTTGAGCATCACTTCTCAAATATCCCTCTGTGCAGATGGCCCGAAGTTGTAAATCGTGATTTTAATATTCTTGTGAACTAACTTAGAAACCTGCTAGGATTGGAACTATACTAGGATGCTGCAATGTTGAGCATCACTTCTCAAATATCCCTCTGTGCAGATGGCCCGAAGTTGTAAATCGTGATTTTAATATTCTTGTGAACTAACTTAGAAACCTGCTAGGATTGGAACTATACTAGGATGCTGCAATGTTGAGCATCACTTGCCAAATATCCCTCTGTGCAGATGGCCCGAAGTTGTAAATCGTGATTTTAATATTCTTGTGAACTAACTTAGAAACCTGCTAGGATTGGAACTATACTAGGATGCTGCAATGTTGAGCATCACTTCTCAAATATCCCTCTGTGCAGATGGCCCGAAGTTGTAAATCGTGATTTTAATATTCTTGTGAACTAACTTAGAAACCTACTAGGATTGGAACTATACTAGGATGCTGCAATGTTGAGCATCACTTCTCAAATATCCCTCTGTGCAGATGGCCCGAAGTTGTAAATCGTGATTTTAATATTCTTGTGAACTAACTTAGAAACCTGCTAGGATTGGAACTATACTAGGATGCTGCAATGTTGAGCATCACTTCTCAAATATCCCTCTGTGCAGATGGCCCGAAGTTGTAAATCGTGATTTTAATATTCTTGTGAACTAACTTAGAAACCTACTAGGATTGGAACTATACTAGGATGCTGCAATGTTGAGCATCACTTCTCAAATATCCCTCTGTGCAGATGGCCCGAAGTTGTAAATCGTGATTTTAATATTCTTGTGAACTAACTTAGAAACATACTAGGATTGGAACTATACTCGGATTCCAGAATGTTGACCTAATCATCACTCCCAAATATACAAGTGGATCCTGTATAGATGGACCGTAATTATATGTATAATTATAATTTTTTTTATAAACTGGTTTTATACTCATTATAAAATAAATAAAATGCAAGGCGAAATATACAATCGAAGCTTTTATTCGCAAACGACCATCGACCTTGACCGGAAAGCAGTCCGAAGATTGTGCTGCGCTCAGACGAGTTTTAATAAATTAATTTTATTAAAGCAATTTACTTTTAAAATTATTGTAATGGACGGCCGGGTATTGTGCGTTTTGCTGGAATGCGTAAATGTGACAAATAAATTTGTAAGAAGGCCGCATAACTGGGAATAAATTTCTTAACATGGACGACATGAGCAGCCAGTCGAGGTAGGAGCTAACTTAATGTCACTACGTCTGTCTGTTTGTAATATATACCACCAGGCCTGTTTGAGAATGTTACACACATCGCGCGTCTTGTTGCGTTCGGTTATTACAGATGTATTTAGATACATTGACTAGATAAGGCCGACTTCATTTGTAGCTCGGATTTCGTTGCGGTAAGAACTAAAACTCACTTTTTACGGTCGTTATCAGAGGATTTCTTAATGAACATTGTAACTCATACTTGCCTGAGATTTAAATTCGGAAACTCAAAGAGGCCGGGTTGGCAAATATTACAAGTTGGGCTGTTGCAGCGTAAATAGCGGCCAAATATTTCCTGTTTTACAAAACAAAGATTACATGGGTTTATCCCTTCAATCCAATTCCTTCGTTTCAATTTAATACAAGTCTTAAAAAATGGCAAAGCCTGGTAAAACTTTGAAAACACTTTAAAGATATACAGGCAATACATTTACAAATGGCTTACAACTAGAATTTTTTTCTAAGAGGGTAGGTAAGGGGGTTGATTATTTATGGGAGGTTTTGATATTTAGGAAGAGATAGGCTCCCTAAATATATATAATAATAATAATAGCATGCCAGTATATATAGTCGGTTTTCAATACGTTTTTCGATGTCTTCCGACACCCATCCGGTTTTCCCTATCCATCCACTCCTTTTCCAGGCCTCTCTCTTCAATATCGTTGTTAATTCCTTCTATCCATCCCCTTCTTGGACGATTTCCAAGAAGGTTTTATTTAATATATCGTATACCTTACACAGCAAATAATTCCTTGTAGGAGGAGATCCATAGATGGAATGTTTCGGGGGCTGTGAGGTATATTCCATTTTATATATAAGGCCCAAAGGTAGATACGGGGTAGTATAAGTGAATTAAATTTGGTCTTAATTTAAATATTTTCCGAATTTAAAGAGTATTCGATGCAGTGTTCAATTGAAGTTGGTGTAAAGGCTGGTATTTATCTAGGAAATCAAGTTGAACGATTGCAATACATAGTTAGATTTAAAAGAAAGATCTAATACATTTCGATAAATATATCATGAATCTAAGAAACGCCTTTTGAAATTTCGTTAAATACTTTAAACTCTTATAGCGATTTTAGAGGCTTTTTATAGAGTACCCCATCCCTACCACCGGATTAGGTTAGTGAATGCCTACCTCTTTGTAGAATCCAAGAACCTACCTGATGCTAAATCTTCTGATATCGTCTAGTGTACATACCTGCCAGCCAAACCACTTTCTCCTTGCAGCTCCCAATACATTACCCTCACCGAGCACGTGGATTGGGTTTTCCTCTTAGTCCTCGTCGCACCTCTTGCTCACAGGGGACCTAGATGTTCCAGTATTGGAACCCCCTCAGATTCCCATCGCATGTGACCAGCTCTACACTAACTCTGATTTGGGATCTACTTAAGGAGAGTAGTTCTGTTCCCCACAAGTCTCCCGAGTATGCCCACAGTACCTTGGATTTGTTCCACTCCAAAGTCGCATTCCATTTTTCCCTGCACAACCTATCTATATGCGCCGTCATCCTCTTGCGCCCCTCCTGAAGCGGCAAACTCAAGAATGCTCAAGCTGTGCTTGGGCTCATTAAGGCTTGAGCTGTATGCTTAAGGGTTCTTGAGTCATACACTCTTGTTTTGCTAAGGCATCCGCTCTCTCATTTTCTATCCAGTCAGAATGCTCTGGAATCGAGGTTAGGTTGAGCGAATTATACTTACCCAGTTCTGCTAGAGAAGCTATAGGTCCCATCCACGAGCTTAGAGCTGGGACTGGCCTTACGACTAGCCTAAAGATTAGGAGCTTTTAGAGTTTTTGTTTTCAAATATGCTGTCCTTGTCTGGCTTATTACGTAACTATAAAATCGATTCCAAACGAATAACTTTTATGTATTGTATCTTAATGATTCTAGAAACCGGAGTAATATCTTTATAACATTAGGAGGAACGCCTTAAGGAACTGGGCCTCAAGTCAGACTTCAGGATTAAAACCTTTCCACAACTGCTTACAAATTTCTTTGAAATTTTATAAATGGTATTAAAGCCTACAAATGATTACTTAGCTAGAATAGGGGCGTTTTGACATTATCGAACATTTTAATAAAAAATCAGGATATAAAGCAGAACATGGTTTAAATGCATATTGAAGAGTAAACAAGATTATCTCTCTCTGGTAAAGAGAGGATAGATTATAAAACAAAAGTATTGTAGTATTGTAGGTATTGCATATAATAAAGCCGAACTCCTATGTTCATGGGAAACCACGTGAGTCTAATTCAATGGTAGCTTCCCATCCCTACCACAGGATTAGCTTAGTGAATGCCTACCTCTCTGCAGAAATCAAGTACCCACCTGATGCTAAATGTTCTGATATCCTCTAGTGTACATACCTGCCAGCCAAATCATTTCTTCTTGCAACTCCCAATGCATTGCCCTCACAGAGCATGTGGATTGGGCTTTCCTCTTAGGCTTCGTCGCACCTCTTGCTCATAGGGGACCTAGATCTTCCAGTATTAGAACCCCCTCAGATTCCCATTCCCTGTGACCAGTTCTAAAGTAACTCTGAGTTGGGATCTACTTAAGGAGAGTAGTTCTGTGCCCCACACGTCTCCCCACAGTACCTTGGATTTGTTGCACCCCAAAGTCGCATTCCATTTTTCCCTGCACAACCTATCTATATGTGCAGGGATCCTCTTGCGCCCCTCCTGAAGCGGCAAGCTCAACAATGCTCAAGCTGTGCTTGGGCTCATTAAGGCTTGAGCTGTATGCTCAAGGGTTCTTGAGTTATACACCCTTGTTTTGATGAAGAGCTCTTATAAACAAAAGTATTGTAGGCATTGCATATAATAAAGCCGGACTCTTACATTCATTGGAAATCACGTGAGTCTAATTAAAAAATAGCTTAATGCTTCACATTTTAAAATCCTAGAGCTAGATCTAACCGTATTAGAAAAATATAGAACTAAATATAAAGATAGTTGGGGAATTCCTACGAAATAAGGGTTGGAAATCACGCGAGGGTTTAAGGGTAACGTGATGCTTCATCGCTCAAATTCATAGCGCTAGATCTAACCGTATTAGAAAAATATAGAACTAAATATAAAGATAGTTGGAGAATTCCTACGAAATAAGGGTTGGAAATCACGCGAGGGGTTAAGGGTAACGTGATGCTTCATCGCTCAAATTCATAGCGCTAGAGTTAACCGTATTAGAAAAATATATGACTAAATATAAAGATAGTTGGAGAATTCCTACGAAATAAAGGTTGGAAATCACGCGAGGGTTTAAGGGTAACGTGATGCTTCATCGCTCAAATTCATAGCGCTAGATCTAACCGTATTAGAAAAATATATGACTAAATATAAAGATAGTTGGAGAATTCCTACGAAATAAGGGTTGGAAATCACGCGAGGGGTTAAGGGTAACGTGATGCTTCATCGCTCAAATTCATAGCGCTAGATCTAACCGTATTAGAAAAATATATGACTAAATATAAAGATAGTTGGAGAATTCCTACGAAATAAAGGTTGGAAATCACGCGAGGGGTTAAGGGTAACGTGATGCTTCATCGCTCAAATTCATAGCGCTAGATCTAACCGTATTAGAAAAATATATGACTAAATATAAAGATAGTTGGAGAATTCCTACGAAATAAGGGTTGGAAATCACGCGAGGGGTTAAGGGTAACGTGATGCTTCATCGCTCAAATTCATAGCGCTAGATCTAACCGTATTAGAAAAATATATGACTAAATATAAAGATAGTTGGAGAATTCCTACGAAATAAAGGTTGGAAATCACGCGAGGGTTTAAGGGTAACGTGATGCTTCATCGCTCAAATTCATAGCGCTAGATCTAACCGTATTAGAAAAATATAGAACTAAATATAAAGATAGTTGGAGAATTCCTACGAAATAAGGGTTGGAAATCACGCGAGGGTTTAAGGGTAACGTGATGCTTCATCGCTCAAATTCATAGCGCTAGATCTAACCGTATTAGAAAAATATATGACTAAATATAAAGATAGTTGGAGAATTCCTACGAAATAAGGGTTGGAAATCACGCGAGGGTTTAAGGGTAACGTGATGCTTCATCGCTCAAATTCATAGCGCTAGATCTAACCGTATTAGAAAAATATAGAACTAAATATAAAGATAGTTGGGGAATTCCTACGAAATAAGGGTTGGAAATCACGGGAGGGTTTAAGGGTAACGTGATGCTTCATCGCTCAAATTCATAGCGCTAGATCTAACCGTATTAGAAAAATATATGACTAAATATAAAGATAGTTGGAGAATTCCTACGAAATAAGGGTTGGAAATCACGCGAGGGTTTAAGGGTAACGTGATGCTTCATCGCTCAAATTCATGGCGCTAGATCTAACCGTATTAGAAAAATATAGAACTAAATATAAAGATAGTTGGGGAATTCCTACGAAATAAGGGTTGGAAATCACGCGAGGGTTTAAGGGTAACGTGATGCTTCATCGCTCAAATTCATAGCGCTAGATCTAACCGTATTAGAAAAATATAGAACTAAATATAAAGATAGTTGGAGAATTCCTACGAAATAAGGGTTGGAAATCACGCGAGGGTTTAAGGGTAACGTGATGCTTCATCGCTCAAATTCATAGCGCTAGATCTAACCGTACTAGAAAAATATATGACTAAATATAAAGATAGTTGGAGAATTCCTACGAAATAAGGGTTGGAATCACGCGAGGGTTTAAGGGTAACGTGATGCTTCATCGCTCAAATTCATAGCGCTAGATCTAACCGTATTAGAAAAATATATGACTAAATATAAAGAGAGTTGGAGAATTCCTACGAAATAAGGGTTGGAAATCACGCGAGGGTTTAAGGGTAACGTGATGCTTCATCGCTCAAATTCATAGCGCTAGATCTAACCGTATTAGAAAAATATAGAACTAAATATAAAGATAGTTGGAGAATTCCTACGAAATAAGGGTTGGAAATCACGCGAGGGTTTAAGGGTAACGTGATGCTTCATCGCTCAAATTCATAGCGCTAGATCTAACCGTATTAGAAAAATATATGACTAAATATAAAGATAGTTGGAGAATTCCTACGAAATAAGGGTTGGAAATCACGCGAGGGTTTAAGGGTAACGTGATGCTTCATCGCTCAAATTCATAGCGCTAGATCTAACCGTACTAGAAAAATATATGACTAAATATAAAGATAGTTGGAGAATTCCTACGAAATAAGGGTTGGAAATCACGCGAGGGTTTAAGGGTAACGTGATGCTTCATCGCTCAAATTCATAGCGCTAGAGTTAACCGTATTAGAAAAATATATGATTAATATAAAGATAGTTGGAGAATTCCTACGAAATAAGGGTTTGAAATCACGCGAGGGTTTAAGGGTAACGTGATGCTTCATCGCTCAAATTCATAGCGCTAGATCTAACCGTATTAGAAAAATATAGAACTAAATATAAAGATAGTTGGAGAATTCCTACGAAATAAGGGTTGGAAATCACGCGAGGGTTTAAGGGTAACGTGATGCTTCATCGCTCTAATTCATAGCGCTAGAGTTAACCGTATTAGAAAAATATATGACTAAATATAAAGATAGTTGGAGAATTCCTACGAAATAAGGGTTGGAAATCACGCGAGGGTTTAAGGGTAACGTGATGCTTCATCGCTCAAATTCATAGCGCTAGAGTTAACCGTATTAGAAAAATATAGAACTAAATATAAAGATAGTTGGAGAATTCCTACGAAATAAGGGTTGGAAATCACGCGAGGGTTTAAGGGTAACGTGATGCTTCATCGCTCAAATTCATAGCGCTAGATCTAACCGTATTAGAAAAATATAGAACTAAATATAAAGATAGTTGGAGAATTCCTACGAAATAAGGGTTGGAAATCACGCGAGGGTTTAAGGGTAACGTGATGCTTCATCGCTCAAATTCATAGCGCTAGAGTTAACCGTATTAGAAAAATATATGACTAAATATAAAGATAGTTGGAGAATTCCTACGAAATAAGGGTTGGAAATCACGCGAGGGTTTAAGGGTAACGTGATGCTTCATCGCTCAAATTCATAGCGCTAGAGTTAACCGTATTAGAAAAATATATGACTAAATATAAAGATAGTTGGAGAATTCCTACGAAATAAGGGTTGGAAATCACGCGAGGGTTTAAGGGTAACGTGATGCTCCATCGCTCAAATTCATAGAGCTAGAGTTAACCGTATTAGAAAAATATATGACTAAATATAAAGATAGTTGGAGAATTCCTACGAAATAAGGGTTGGAAATCACGCGAGGGTTTAAGGGTAACGTGATGCTTCAACGCTCAAATTCATAGCGCTAGAGTTAACCGTATTAGAAAAATATATGACTAAATATAAAGATAGTTGGAGAATTCCTACGAAATAAGGGTTGGAAATCACGCGAGGGTTTAAGGGTAACGTGATGCTTCATCGCTCAAATTCATAGCGCTAGAGTTAACCGTATTAGAAAAATATATGACTAAATATAAAGATAGTTGGAGAATTCCTACGAAATAAGGGTTGGAAATCACGCGAGGGTTTAAGGGTAACGTGATGCTTCATCGCTCAAATTCATAGCGCTAGATCTAACCGTATTAGAAAAATATAGAACTAAATATAAAGATAGTTGGAGAATTCCTACGAAATAAGGGTTGGAAATCACGCGAGGGTTTAAGGGTAACGTGATGCTTCATCGCTCTAATTCATAGCGCTAGAGTTAACCGTATTAGAAAAATATATGACTAAATATAAAGATAGTTGGAGAATTGCTACGAAATAAGGGTTGGAAATCACGCGAGGGTTTAAGGGTAACGTGATGCTTCATCGCTCAAATTCATAGCGCTAGATCTAACCGTATTAGAAAAATATAGAACTAAATATAAAGATAGTTGGAGAATTCCTACGAAATAAGGGTTGGAAATCACGCGAGGGTTTAAGGGTAACGTGATGCTTCATCGCTCAAATTCATAGCGCTAGAGTTAACCGTATTAGAAAAATATAGAACTAAATATAAAGATAGTTGGAGAATTCCTACGAAATAAGGGTTGGAAATCACGCGAGGGTTTAAGGGTAACGTGATGCTTCATCGCTCAAATTCATAGCGCTAGATCTAACCGTATTAGAAAAATATAGAACTAAATATAAAGATAGTTGGAGAATTCCTACGAAATAAGGGTTGGAAATCACGCGAGGGTTTAAGGGTAACGTGATGCTTCATCGCTCAAATTCATAGCGCTAGAGTTAACCGTATTAGAAAAATATATGACTAAATATAAAGATAGTTGGAGAATTCCTACGAAATAAGGGTTGGAAATCACGCGAGGGTTTAAGGGTAACGTGATGCTTCATCGCTCAAATTCATAGCGCTAGAGTTAACCGTATTAGAAAAATATAGAACTAAATATAAAGATAGTTGGAGAATTCCTACGAAATAAGGGTTGGAAATCACGCGAGGGTTTAAGGGTAACGTGATGCTTCATCGCTCAAATTCATAGCGCTAGAGTTAACCGTATTAGAAAAATATATGACTAAATATAAAGATAGTTGGAGAATTCCTACGAAATAAGGGTTGGAAATCACGCGAGGGTTTAAGGGTAACGTGATGCTTCATCGCTCAAATTCATAGCGCTAGATCTAACCGTATTAGAAAAATATAGAACTAAATATAAAGATAGTTGGAGAATTCCTACGAAATAAGGGTTGGAAATCACGCGAGGGTTTAAGGGTAACGTGATGCTTCATCGCTCAAATTCATAGCGCTAGAGTTAACCGTATTAGAAAAATATAGAACTAAATATAAAGATAGTTGGAGAATTCCTACGAAATAAGGGTTGGAAATCACGCGAGGGTTTAAGGGTAACGTGATGCTTCATCGCTCAAATTCATAGCGCTAGAGTTAACCGTATTAGAAAAATATAGAACTAAATATAAAGATAGTTGGAGAATTCCTACGAAATAAGGGTTGGAAATCACGCGAGGGTTTAAGGGTAACGTGATGCTTCATCGCTCAAATTCATAGCGCTAGAGTTAACCGTATTAGAAAAATATAGAACTAAATATAAAGATAGTTGGAGAATTCCTACGAAATAATGGTTGGAAATCACGCGAGGGTTTAAGGGTAACGTGATGCTTCATCGCTCTAATTCATAGCGCTAGAGTTAACCGTATTAGAAAAATATATGACTAAATATAAAGATAGTTGGAGAATTCCTACGAAATAAGGGTTGGAAATCACGCGAGGGTTTAAGGGTAACGTGATGCTTCATCGCTCAAATTCATAGCGCTAGAGTTAACCGTATTAGAAAAATATAGAACTAAATATAAAGATAGTTGGAGAATTCCTACGAAATAAGGGTTGGAAATCACGCGAGGGTTTAAGGGTAACGTGATGCTTCATCGCTCAAATTCATAGCGCTAGAGTTAACCGTATTAGAAAAATATAGAACTAAATATAAAGATAGTTGGAGAATTCCTACGAAATAAGGGTTGGAAATCACGCGAGGGTTTAAGGGTAACGTGATGCTTCATCGCTCAAATTCATAGCGCTAGAGTTAACCGTATTAGAAAAATATAGAACTAAATATAAAGATAGTTGGAGAATTCCTACGAAATAAGGGTTGGAAATCACGCGAGGGTTTAAGGGTAACGTGATGCTTCAACGCTCAAATTCATAGCGCTAGAGTTAACCGTATTAGAAAAATATATGACTAAATATAAAGATAGTTGGAGAATTCCTACGAAATAAGGGTTGGAAATCACGCGAGGGTTTAAGGGTAACGTGATGCTTCATCGCTCAAATTCATAGCGCTAGAGTTAACCGTATTAGAAAAATATATGACTAAATACAAAGGTAAAGAAGATAAAGATAAAGAGTTCATATGTTTTAAAATGAGGTATCGCTTAATTCTTGATCGGTTTACAATGATCGGTTTTAACAGCCAATCATTTGCAGATTGCTGAGGTTGTTTTGGCGGGGGATCTACATTAAAAAATCACTTCTGGATATTTCCTTTAGTAATAATCAATACCGATCACTGGCGCTTCGTCCATTCAATTACCGTTTTAGGGTAGAGCGACAGATAGCCTCACCGTCCTGTCGGCCTACCACAAATCACGCCCCTGGCCGGCACTCCCGACCGCAGACCCAGGTGCCGCACATAAAGATGCCGTCCGTTCAATTACACCCGCCATCGATCAGTTGCCGGTAATCCCGCCAGATGACTCTCGTGTCGATCATAAATAGCGAACACAATGTCTCAGACATGACATACCGAATGTGTGCGGGATCGGTTGCGATATCGGCTTAATTACTCCGAGCTCCTTTCTTCATTTTTAATTAATTCCAGACCACCGTAATGGAGGCCATCATTTACGCATTGATTATTTATTTGCACGGAGGGAGGAGAAGCGTACTGTCGTTTTTAAACTGTGAAACGGTAATTAAATTCTAATGGCAGGCTATTAGAGACGACCACGGCGGAAAGTTGATGTTTGTAAGACGGGTTATTTGGAAGTCGCTATTATTGGAAGTAAAACTTTTATTCACAGAAATTCATCATTGTCAATTAAAACCTTAAATATATCTGAACTTCATGCGAGTTACTTAAAAAATATGTGAGATAAACTTTATAAATAACTTGAAAGGTATGCTAAAACAAGGTTAGACAAAAACAAATTTTCAGTGGCATAATGATTTTATAACATGAGCGTGACAACCAAACCGACCTATATTGCAATAAAGGAAACTAAATAAAATTTTGCTGTCGAAATAGGTTTGTTTAACCTCTTAAAAAGTCACTAATATTAAGTTGAGAAAAAAAACACACACTGTCTAAAACGGAAAGGTTATTCAGTTGGTAGGTATGAATATGTTGGTATATATGTACGTAGAAACTGTCTCTTGTTTAAGCATTTCATTGGCATAACGGCCGATGACGTAGAACGTGGAGAGACTTAGTTATGTACTTAGTATATACTTAGTTAATTATACTTCCTATATTAAGACAATCATAACAATGTGTGAAGATTAATAATCCAGCGATAATGATACGAATATCACTTGCAAAACTACTGCTATCCAGATAATTTTATTGATACAATTAAAAGAAGCAGCAAAGTGAAAAATTTCAAAGTCAATATATAGATTTAATAAATTTAAAAAATATTTGTTGATTCCATCTTTACGTGAACTACACAGAACATTGTCAACTCAGACCGTAACTCTAGTTACGCCGTAACTCTAGTTACGGTCTGAGTTGAACATGGGACACATCTCCCGAAACAGCCGTCCTCGATAAATATAAGTAAGTGCAACTATAGGCAAGTTTGTAAACATTTATAAGTGTTTAGTAAAGAAATGTTAAATGGTGTGGATAACCAATGGACCAGCACCAGTAGCTGCTTCCCCTCATGCGGGCCGCGTGTAGTTTGACTAACACTTGTGATACTTCTTGTCGCTGGTTGTTGTGTGTATGTGTGTATGTATGTTTGTGGGTGTGTGTGTGTGTGTGTGTGTGTGTGCGCGCGCGCGTGTGTGTGTGTGTGTGTGTGTTGTATGTGTGGCGTGTGTGTGTGTGTGTTGTGTGTGTGTAAGTGTGTGTGTGTGTGTGTGTGTGTGTGTGTGTGTTTGTTTGTTTGTTTGTTTGTCCAGCCCCTTAGGCTTCTAATACTAACGTTTAAGTGTCTAGTAGACAATATGGTATGGAAATAGGGGCATAAAAATCGGATGTTTTTGTTTTATGGAAGAATAATAGCATGCTGTTTAGAGTATCTACATTCGCGACGTACACCCAATTTTAAAAGTAAAAATTTTAGTAACTAAATAAACTTAGAAATTATAAATTTTCCGTGGGATTTAAATTTTAGGAAAAATCTATATTAATTTTCTCATAACATCTTTGGAAACACATTAAAGCTGTATTCTTTACCGTTATTTATTCATCCCTGAATAACGGACACCTCCAAACAATGCGGACATTTGATGAAAAACATAATAAATCTCTGCTGTTTGTAGGTGCTGTACTCGAAATTTCAATGTTAACATCCATGTTATGAACTGTCTCTACAAGGCTACAAAGATACATCCACCCGCCACACTCCCAAGTAGAACAAACTAACCAAGGAAAGGTAAAAAAATTAGGTAGAACTAAAAAAGGCCATAATAATCAACTGAAACTAAACATAGGGAAACATAGGTTGGTCATGGTCGCTTCCCGGTGGATGTATACGAATGTGGAATGAAAGCTGGAATATAGGTAGGCTTAAGGAAGGATTTGAAGCAACCCTTGGTGTAGAATAAATCCTTGTTTATTCATGATAAACCATCCATGATGTGTCAGGATAAACCATCCATGATGTGTCATGACAAACCATCCATGATGTGTCATGATAAACCATCCATGATGTGTCATGATAAACCGTCCATGATGTGTCATGATAAACCATCCATGATGTGTCATGACAAACCATCCATGGATGTGTCATGATAAACCATCCATGATGTGTCATGATAAACCATCCATGATGTGTCATGATAAACCATCCATGATGTGTCATGATAAACCATCCATGATGTGTCATGATAAACCATAAATGATGTGTCATGATAAACCATCCATGATGTGTCATGATAAACCATCCATGATATGTCATGATAAACCATCCATGATGTGTCATGATAAACCATCCATGATGTGTCATGATAAACCATCCATGATGTGTCATGATAAACCATCCATGATGTGTCATGATAAACCATCCATGATGTGTCATGATAAACCATCCATGATGTGTCATGATAAACCATCCATGATGTGTCATGATAAACCATCCATGATGTGTCATGATAAACCAAGACTCAAGTACCTACGGTTGTATTACTGAGTGAGCTCTTGTACCCGGAGTGGTTTAGTCCCTACCATAATCTTACCCAAACCACTTACTTACTTACTAGCCAACGCCCACCCTTGGCAGTTGAGCCAATTGGCGACGCGTTGACCAGTAGAGGTGAGCCTCCCTGAAGATGGGACTGTTGTAATCCTGGGCCCGGTCCAGGGCTGTGCAATCATTAAGGTGTTCGGCATCCATAAGTTCGCCACCACACAGCAGACACTCCGGGGTTGGTAGCACATGAATGGGGTGGAGGTGCGCAGCAAGGTAATCATGACCTGTCTTCAATCTGAAAGCTGCAACGCTAACAGATTGGGGCGAGTTTTGGTCAATTGGTCTACCCGTCACAAGACTTTCCCACAGTTTTCCTGCTGAGAGCTCCCTCAATCGACAGTGAATCCATATTTTAGTGGACGTCTTTATTAGGGACCTGGAGGAATGTAGTGAACTCAGATGCTCGGGCTGGGGAATGCTTGTTCCCTGCTTGACTAGTTGATCAGCCTTTTTATTGCCAGTGATGTTTACATGGCTCGGGATCCACTAGAAATTAAGTACCCACCCGCATTACCCAAACCATAAAACCTATTCTTTTCTTTGTAGGCTGATAACCATACTGACTCATCGTCTTGACAGTACAAAAAACCATCGTTCCTGGAGGCCTTAATTTCTTTCTGTACGAAAACCATGCTATACATATGTACAGGCTGTTTATATATAGGTATAAACAAGAGAACACCTCTTTACGGCACCGATTCAATGAACTCTACCTCAGTAATACAAATTTGCACACTTCAAACCTTATTTTTTTCCATTTTCCAAACAATGTTAAATTCGTGTTTGTTTATCTACTATTATATACCCCTGATTATACAGGAAAAAACAGACAAAATGCTTATTTTTTTTTATACATTACTTTAGTTTTACCTTATTTTATTTATTATTTTTTTTTTGTGTAGTGTTAGGCCAATATTATATTTGTAGGATTGGGGTAGGGGCATAGAACAGTTTGTATAAAATGTAGTGGGAGAGCTCGTGTGTGTAATTGCAGTAGGCCTACGCACACCCAAAAACGCCACAAACATATAGCAAAGCTTACGCGTGCGTCTAACACGGTCCTGCGGCATTGAAGAAACACGTAAACCTGACGAAGAAAGCTTGAGGCTTACGAGCTCCGTATATCCCAATCCAGCGGTACTAAGGGATCACGTAAACCTCAGAAACATATTCCAAGGCTTACGCAAGCATCCAACAAGGCCCTGCGGCACTGAAGGAACACGTGAACCTGACGAAGATAGTTTGAGGCTTACGAGCTCCGTATATCCCAATCCAGCGGTACTAAGGGATCAAGTAAACCTCAGAAACATATTCCAAGGCTTACGCAAGCGTCCAAGAAGGCCCTGCGGCACTGAAGGAACACGTGAACCTGACGAAGATAGTTTGAGGCTTACGAGCTCCGTATATCCCAATCCAGCGGTACTAAGGGATCACGTAAACCTCAGAAACATATTCCAAGGCTTACGCAAGCGTCCAAGAAGGCCCTGCGGCACTGAAGGAACACGTGAACCTGACGAAGATAGTTTGAGGCTTACGAGCTCCGTATATCCCAATCCAGCGGTACTAAGGGATCAAGTAAGCCTCAGAAACATATTCCAAGGCTTACGCAAGCGTCCAACAAGGCCCTGCGGCACTGAAAAAACACGTGAACCTGATGAAGAAGCTTGTATCTTACAACATTCATATATCCAGGTCCAGCGGCAATGAGAGATCACGCAAACATCACAAAGATAGCATAAGGTTTACGACATCCTTATAACCCAATCGAGAAGCATTGAGGGATCACGTAAACCTCACAAGAAGGTTTAAGGGTTTCAACATCCGTACAACTCGGTCCAGTGGCACTTAAGAAACACAAAGATACCAAGAATGGCGTAGAACCTAGGTGTAGCGGCACTGCGGGACAAGTATACCTCACAATGATACTATGAGGCTATCGACTTCCGTAAAACTGGATCTAGCGGAACCGAGTGAACAGAAAGACACCGAGGAGCTCTCGAATAGCGTAGAACCTAAGTGTAGCGGCACTGCGGGACCACTATACCTCACAATGGTACCATGAGGCTATCGACTTCCGTACATCTCGGTCTAGCGGAACCGAGGGAACATAAAGACACCGAGATGCTCTTGAGTGGCGTAGAACCTAGGTGTAGCGGCACTGCGGGACAAGTATACCTCACAATGATACTATGAGGCCATCGACATCTGTATAACTGGATCTAGCGGAACCGAGTGAAGACATCGAGATGCTCTTGAGTGGCGTAGAACCTAGGTGTAGCGGCACTGTGGGACAAGCATTCCTCACAATGATACTATGAGGCCATCGACATCTGTACAACTGGATCTAGCGGAACCGAGGTAAGACACCGAGATGCTCTTGAGTGGCGTAGAACCTAGGTGTAGCGGCACTGCGGGACAAGTATACCTCACAATGATACTATGAGGCCATCGACATCCGTACAACTGGATCTAGCGGAACTGAGGGAACAGAAAGACACCGAGAAGCTCTTGAGTGGCGTAGAAACTAGGTGTAGCGGCATTGTGGTAACACGTATACCTCACAACACCCACTTTAATAAATAATCTCGTAATACTTTTCGCTCTTAACAATTAAACACTTTTATTTTCTTTTTTTTAAATATAAATTAAACGAAAGATAATAAAACAATGCGGGACGGGTTGGGCGCAAGAAATGCCGTGACCACTGCAAACCGCCCTCGTAGCAGCGACCATTTAAAAACACTCCCTTATTCGGAGTCAGTTTGTAATCCGCATCTCGTATATTCGAGCTTAGCGCTTGTAACGCGTAGTGACCGCAAGCTTGTTTTATTATATCAAGTGCCATATTTCACCCCCGTCCCTCTTGCCGCCATTCTTTGGCTAACCAGAGCACAGGGGGTGAGAGGGATGACAACCCTTAGGATTTACAATGCGGATCTTCCTTCATAGCCCTTACGTGGAATAGTTTATCTTTCTTAGTTATTATCTACTAATCACTATTCGTATGCACCGGGAAATGATGTGTTCTAACATATATAGCCCTAAGAGTTTCGTCAACGCTTTAAGGCAACCATTTACGATGGACATATTGCAACAGCTTTATAATTAATAAATAGTAACGAATAGTTTTTGACAATTAATTATTTATTTCCTTACAAGCATTTTAATGAGAAAGTCGTTATCATTGGTGATTAAAATTACTAAAGTTAGTAATTATTTTGTAATTTGTGTAGAAATGGTCACTGACGATGACCACCTTTTCATTAAAATGCGCATAAAATGTATATTATTGATTTTGAGGTGGTGTTCGTAATTTCTATGCTCACACGTACGGTCAAATTTTAATATCATCACTTTTATCTAGAAGTATATTTAATAAAATTTTTACTTTTTATTTTGAATTTGTTTTCGTTCTTTTGAATGTTGTGCACGTCTAGCTT
Organism: Prosapia bicincta; assembly: GCA_036971475.1. Taxonomy (NCBI): domain Eukaryota; kingdom Metazoa; phylum Arthropoda; class Insecta; order Hemiptera; family Cercopidae; genus Prosapia; species Prosapia bicincta. The sequence goes on from JBAIZL010000001.1 coordinate 239,225,618, forward strand.
TACATCAGAAACTGAATGTTAAAGATTATCGAGTGAATTGAGATAGTAAAAATTTCTAATTCAAATCAAGTTAAACACACACACCCAATACACACACACACACACACACAACACTGACTGATAGACACACACACACACACACACACACACACACACACACACACACACACACACACACACACACACACACACACACACACAACACTGACTGATAGACACATACACACACACACACACACACACACACACACACACACACACACACACACACACACACACACACACACACACACACACACACACACACACACACACACAACACTGACTGATTGACAGACAGTCAGACAGACACACACACACACACACACACACACACACACACACAACACTGACTAACTGACAGACACACACACACACACACACACACACAACACTGACTGACTGACAGACACACACACACCACACACACACAACACTGACTGACTGACTGACACACACACACACACACACAACGCTGACGGATTGACAGACAGACACACAACACACACAACACTGACTGACAGATACACACACACACACACACACACACACACACACACACACACACACACACACACACACACACACAACACTGACTGACACACACACACACACAACACTGACTGACACACACACACACACACACACACACAACACTGATTGACACACACACACACACACACACAACACTGACTGATTGACAGACACACACACACACACACACACACACACACACACACACACACACACACACACACACTTTGGGGTTTGGTAATACAGGCTATAAGATATCGCTACATGTTGTCCTCTACGCTGATGCTGTCCTCTATTCTATGCTTCCTCCGTCTTCACGCGTCTACAACCAACAGACCTCTTACTTTCGATGCCATTATTTGGTGATGTTGCCCTGATACTGGACATGGAGGAAAAGATAGCTAGTATCTGCGTCGCTTATCGGAAGTAGCGTTACTCACTGCCGGGGCCAGTAACGACAAAACACAGAGCTATTGACAGCATTATAATACGAAAGTGGAATGCTCAAAAAAATAATGAATGGAAGATGTTGCCGACTATTTATTTTACTCTCTGGATAAACGTTTAGCTGATATATTAGTTTTCCAGACGTGTAAACCAAAACTACGTTAACATTGTCGGCGGAAATTTATTGCTTACGGTCTTCTAAAATCATGATACGATAACGCATCACTTTGAAGCGTCAAACTACTTGCAGCAATATTTTGCTATAGCTAATTATATTTGCAAGTATATTTGGGACTTTTCGGCATGGTCGCCACCCACTTATACTATATTTTAAAACTTCGAACGCATAAAACGGATAATTCAGGGGTTTTTCTATTTTAGATACGAACATAAATACTCTGATTAAAAAATAAAAACTGAAGCGGAATATATCTTTTACGGATGCTTTTTGTGGAGAAACATATAGGCGAAGAAACTAATTTTAAATAATTAACATATTGGTTGTAAGAAATGTAAAAGTTCAATTTAAAGGTTTTTGTATGTATATTTTCATTCCGTAACGTCCTAGATTCTCTTTAGGTGTGAGATCAGTATAATACCAAAGAATGATTTTTTTAATACACCGTTCACAAAACATTTTCACTAAAGTTACTTTTCTATTGAAAATAAAACCATTAAAATCGAAAATTTTATATAGTGTTGTTTAGTAAGGCATTTATTTAAATAGTATCGATTAATCTCAACAAACTGTTTCAACAGTGAAATTTAATGACGCAAGTAGTTCGCCGAAAAGTTTTCTTTCAACTAAACCCGCCAACGTACAGCCTTAACTTTTTAATCCGTTCCCTCACACAAATGGAAAAGTATAAATTATCTGTCAGTGCCCCGTAGTGTAGTTAGGGATATTTTATAACTTGCATTCTTGGTTGTACCTCTGCAACGCTATCTGTGTCCACACTCTGTACTAAATGTAATCCTGGTCAACTTATTTTCCCGTATAACCCTATTTTACTGCCGTGTTTGTACAAATACAGTTTACTTACGGTCGTAAAATTGCATAAACAGACCGGAGCTCATAATTCCCGCCAAAGCGGCAAAACAAAACCTCACTTTGGCAAAATGTGTATTTACCCCAGTGAATTATTTTTAATAAGGGGAGGATTAACAGTCGCAGACAAAGGTTTTTTGTTTCTGCAATCACTGATTTACTGTGTAGTTTATTTAGTTCTTACTATGCAGTGACAAAACATAAATGTATCCAAATAAAACCATTTGCATTATTTTGTATCAGATAAAAATCATGAAAGCTTAGTAGAAAAACTGTTGCGGTTTATTTATCAAATCTTAGTGTTCAATGGTTACTCACCACAGATCAACTTTCTCCAAGTCTAACTTTTATCTACACCTAGACCAGAGGTTCTCAACCTGTTGCAAAGACTGTACCCCTTAATAAAAATATAAAATTTTGCATAACCCCCTGTTGTTGGGGTGGGGGGCGGTTAAATTAAAATATTTTGCATCAAAAATAATATATTTGAAACTCATAATAAAAAATTATTGAGAAGGATGAGCTTGCTTCATTTTACATAGTTCCTCAATGTTTGGCTCAAGTTTTGTTAAGTACAAACTTAAATCGTCCTCAACATTAAGTGTTTCTGTACATACTTTTTAGATATGTTAAGCTCGAAAACCCTATTTCACATAGGTATGTAGATGAAAACCCCATAAGAATCTTTAAAGCAGTATTTAAAAGTTCTTAGTACTCCTTTCCAGCACAGATCCAAAGATCTAACAACGTAGCCCTAAAATATTTTTATTTTAACGTCGGATCACATGATAAATCAATCAGCTGTTCGTTCGGGAATATTGTCAGGTTGCTCAAAGTTTCAATGGCATCAACGAATTAAATTATAACCTTGCGTGATTAATAAACAGAAAGAAATAAAATGGTTTAACTTTTCATTAACCTGTCCCGCGACCCTCTGAGAATTTTTACGTACCCCCAAGTTTTACGTACGCGTATTACAGTTTGAGAGCCCCTGCCCTAGAATATGGCATATCTAATTTAGAATCTCTTCCGACCCACTATAGGATCGCCAAAACAATAACCATAACGCCAATGGAAAAACAATTGATGCGTGAACTCCCTGCAGTTCACAAACATTTCTGGTGCGTTTTTATTGACCAGATTTTAATTAAAAATTCCAAAATATTATTAATACATGCTTCCTCGGGTCTTATCTCCTATTTAAGCACATTGAAAACACTCATTCATACAAATTCAGTTACAATTTCCTTCTCTTTGTCAGAACGTAGTGCTGTAGAAAGTTTTAGACTGCTTTCAAGAATCGGCAAGCACTGAATCTGTTGAGTTGTGAGGGTTTATTTTACGTAGCAGAATACTTTTTTTATTGAAATACGTTCTTAAGTTCATTAAGGCGAACGTAAATACTGGTGTTGAAACACTAACTCTGTAGTTGTTCATGCACAGAGATAGTCGTTACTGCCCGTTGAAAAGAAATTGATGGGCAGATAAAATTATGTAGGACTGAGGTGAGCGCATAACGTATCCGTAATACTAGAAATAGAAGAAAATTAAGTTATCGTGTCAGCAGAGGGGCTTATCTGAACTAAGCACAGCATCTGTCGTTTAAAGCAGTATCTGTCCTTTAAACCCTGTTTTAACAAAAATTGTAAGGAAAGATAATTCAGTTAGATAAGACAAGCAAAGATCATAATGATCTCCTGATGAGAGGCCAACTCGTTATTAGAAATGCAGAGGAAAGCTGGTAAGTGGCAGGCTTGATAGTCGGGGAGCTATGGATAGCTATGGATAGCTATGGATAGCCTATGGAGTCGTAGGCTATGGAGGACAAGTTGGAACTGTGGAATTTGGGAAAGAGCAGACAAGAGGAAAAAGCATATTAGCATCTATTGATCAATTGATCGATATAGTCATGTTTTGAAAAAACTTCTACAGTTACCGAAAAATTAAAAAAATTGATAATTGTAAATAAAAAAAACCTTCAAGGTTAATCACATATTACAGGCCAATTCATGCCAATACAAATACAGTCTACGTTTCGATTTTCTATCAGCAAATCCTTTCCGAGAGCTAAAAATGACTCTAAACACAGTAAATAGTTACTAACAGAGATTAAACGATGTTTAAGTAACTAAAACCTCTTAAGCCACAAAAACTGTTTAATTATGTTCTGGCGTAAATCAATCATCTTCAGCTTAAATAAGTCTTGTAGTAATTTGTTCTGAAGATGACTGCTTTGCAATCGAAATGTACATCAGAACATAAATATACAATTTTTGTTGTTCAAGAGGATTTATTTATTTATTAATCATTTAAACAATAGTTTATGATACTATCCGAACTTTAAATTTAGTAAATGTATTAAAACTTACTGAGACAGAACGTTTTCGATCGCTATGTACTGTCTTAGTTCTGATAAAACGTTCTGTCTCAGTAAGTTTTCACAAATTTACAAAATTTAAAATTCAAATAGTCATAAACTATTTTTTAAGTGAATAATAAGATTCGCCAAACGTAATTGACTACAAAATTCCAGTATTTATTTATAACTAAAAATTACACCACAGTCGCTCCAAGATATTAACAAATTTCCTTTCCACTACTGATATAGGCTATATCAGTAATATACTGATATAGGGCAATCTATATCAGATTTCGATTTTCAAATTAGGGAATCGTTTTGAAATAATGATTTTTCAGCTGCAGAACTTCAAATTTATCTTACCATAATATTTTGTTATTATTCGATAAAATGACTTTTTCTAATCACTTGCAAAGATAATCTCCTGTTATTACACTTCTAGAACGCTACAATCTGTAAATAAATACGCACAACTGAATGTTTGTTTTACCTGTCTAGTATCCCAGTCTTGCACACTGACAGCGTAAGATTTCCGAGTATTTTTCTTGCATTTAACTAATACGTAGGACGCTTAAAGGTCACAGCTAAAAATAACCAGTCGTCCGCGAGTAAAGGAATCTTTTAAATAACCACCCAGTCTGGTGGACGTGAATTTGCATGCCGTATACAAATCTATTTATTATTCCATAATTTGAAACGTACTCGTCGACAATGACGGCTTTGGAAATACAACTGAAGAATACCGCATTGGCGTTCCAACATTACCTATTTGTAAGCAAATCAACGACATATAAATTTCCTTCCCGCCATATGGATGTCTGACTGTTCCAGCCAGAGTAACATAAAGCTGTGGCGCTTCCAGACTTCCAGCATAAGGGAGTATTTGGAGCGCTTCCTGCTCAAGGAGTGTGTGCAACGTACGAGGGAAATAATTACTTTGTAAATATTTGGTAATATAATGCTTAGGGCAGTAAACTGTTATTTAAAAACCGATTGTAATAATGAACACGGGGCTGTGGACGTAGCGCAACCAGAAAACTCTCTTGTGTGTTATTGACATTTTTGGAAACTAATTTCAACCCTACACATTTTTTTAAGAATTAAATTCCATTCTAAAGAATAAAATTAGACAATCTGATGAAATTGGTGAATTAAATTTATTAATTTAAATAACAATGAAAATATTAGAAAGAACACAAATACCACAAAAATAATTAAAAATAACAAATAAAAATAAGTTACCTAGGATTGTTTTATTTGTTATTTTTTATTATTTTTGTGGTATTGGGGTTCTTTACAATATTGTCGTTGTAATAAACTGTACCACTGTGATCTTAATAATGTATACTGAATTTAAATACTTTTAAAATTAAAAGAGTACTCAATGGGTTTTCAGTTCAGGTTCATGTACAGGGTACTATTTATTTAGGAAATAAGATTAAAGGCTAGAAAGAAATAACAATGTCTTGAGGCAATTTGAAATTTCCATTTTCACTGGTGAAAATATTTACTATACGAAACTTTCACTAGTTGAGTTTAGAGGTCATTCATTTAAACAGCCTGTAGCGGCGAGGAAAATGTAATTGTTGTCTCTCATTTCCTCAATGTATACTCAATACACGTAAAAGTACTAGGTAATAGCATTTGGAAAGCAGGTAAAATGTTTGCAAGAAAAAGCAGTTGTGAAAAGCAAACTTTAAATTTGTATTTTCGTAATATACAATCCTACAAAAGAATATTCCGCCTAAAAGACTTCTTTGGAAGTTCGTTAATAAATTCATCCTCGATTTTCAGAGATTCTCCCACGGAAGAGCGCCTAGTTAGTCCCTTTAGCGCTCTTCGTAAGTTTTATTTCTCAAATTTGTGGTCATATTTTGCCAAACGAAGTATTTTCAGACACACTATATACGCATATTTATAACAGCTATCAGTTTACTGTCAACTCTTTCTATTTGAAAACTTATATATATATATATATATGTGTGTGTGTGTGTGTGTGTGTGTGTGTGTGTGTGTGTGTGTGTGTGTGTGTGTGTGTGTGTGTGTGTGTGTGTGTGTGTGTGTGTGTGTGTGGGTGGGTGTGTGTGTGTGTGTGTGTGCGCGCGCGTGTGCGTGTGCGTGTGTGTGTGCGCGCGCGTGTGTGTGTGTGTGTGTGTGTGTGTGTGTGTGTGTGTGTGTGTGTGTGTGTGTGTGTGTGCGAGGGTTGAAAAACAGTATAAGTTTGTTAAAAAAACGGTATAATTTTAAATATTTTATTAATCTAAAAACGTTAACAAATAAACTTGATAATTCGTGTGATTACCTTTACCCTATTCACTGCATACTTGGGCGGTGTCCATATAATGGTAAGGCAAGCATACATTATTTAAAACATTCTCATTTTAGAAACAAAGATAAAAGTTAATCCAAGAAAGTGATAGCAACATCACAACTCGGCTGAAAGCAAAGCAAGAATCGGAATTCAATAAGATATGTAATTAGTCTTAGCTATTAACACAGGGCGGTAATAAGGGGAGGGGGTGATAACAAGTCGTGTTAATTGGCCAGAGTGTTAGCCCACGCATACGTCTTCTATTAACCAAAGATTTAATGCAACCATCGCGTTTTATCCAGTACATTACGACACCACTACCCACAGAAACACCTTAGCACACCTGTAAAGCAAATCAGGCCGGTATAAACGTCGCTGTGTTAAACATTTCCATTTTACCACTACTTTAGAACTTTCTTTCATTTTGTTAAAGTATATCTCTGTCTCTCTTCCCCTCTCTCTTTCTATTATATATATATATATATATATATATATATATATATATATATATATATATATATATATACACACAAACTAATTCCCTCTAACAGTTGTCAGATTTAATGAAAGTTCCAAGTCTTCTAGTATTTTTTCCTGCCTCATGTATTGCAGCGATCTCCCCATCATAATTTGTGAGAGGAGTCCCCACTGGTATGGAGTCTTGGAGGTATATCCAGCTTCGGTATCCTTGTTCCCGGCATGGTTGAACCGTCACTGTATATGCGGAGCCACTCTGGTTCTGGATCAGTTGATCGTCTCTAGCGCAGCTATCCTCAGTTCGATGCCTCATCACCCATGTTTTGGAAGAGAGTGGTTTTCCAAGCGTAGATCTGAAGTTGGCGAGAAGCGGGCTTTTTCTCCCACCGGGGGGGGGGGGGCATTTCGGCATCTCCAAGCACGATGTTGTATTTTTCTCTAACAGAATGAACCCCAGTCAATGGTGCGATTTGGCTTTTTAGACCAGCTGCTTGCTTTTAGCTATTCCATTTGTAGTTCTTTTTTGCTTTTCCAAATTTTTAAGGCCGATTTCTCCCTACGGTATTACATTGGCTCAACGTTCGTCTGAACCTCCATTGCTACGATTGGTGTCGATTTCGGAGCTCCTGTGATTACCCTTAGCGCAAAGTTTTGGGTGATATCTAGCTTAGCTGAGGTACAAGCGCTCGTTGTTATGGTGGATTCACCACCATACTCGAGGACGGGCCTTATGTATGTCTTATATGTGGTAGTTAGGACATCCTGCGTAGTTCCCCAGGTGGAAGCTGTCAGACGTTTAAGCAGGATGCATTTCTTGTTGGCTGTCTCGGTAGAGCTGTCAATGTGTGCTTTCAATAACGTTTTCTTATCAATGGATACACCTAGGTATTTTGTTATATTCTGCTTCTCCAGGACTACTCCTTTATCTGAGAGCTTAATGCCAGTTGGCCTTGTTGATAGGCTAAGAACCTGATATACCGTCTTGGCTATGTTTACTGCTAAGCCATTTTTGTCAGCCCATGTTCCAAGGTTTTTTAGGACCTAGTTTAAAATAGATTCGAGAGCTTTTATGTTGCTACTTGAAGCCCATATGATCAGGTCGTCCACGTATAGTAGCGCTTCTACCCCTGGTGTCGCTCTGATGATATTTAGGATGTCATTGATCATTAAGTTGAATAGCTGATTACTGCTCCTTGTGGCAATCTTTGCCTTTGCAATCGGAATTAGGAGCGATAGCTATTAAACTTCACCCTTTGGTGCCGTTCACTCATAAATGACTTGATCCAGTGGAAGAGCTTTCCTGCTTGGCTCATCTTGTGCAGCAGCATCCCTCGCCACACAGTGTCATAGGCTGCTTTTAGGTCCACTAGTACTGCGACTGCGGACATTTTTCTGTGGAATGCGTCTTTAACATGTTGGGTTAAATCTACCACATGTCCGATAGTAAGTCCGTTATGAAGCAAAACGTTCTTGTAAAATAATTTAAATACAGATAAAACGGAGAAAACTGTCAAATATTAATGAAAATAAATAAACTGATTTAAAATATGTATATGTTTTATTTAAAACAATTAAAAAAACCATTTCAACCAATTCAACACATTAGCCGCGACTAGTGCGCTACACAAATTTTTCTTTGCGTGCTGAGGTTGTTTTAATAAATATAACTCAAGTTTACGTGGCTGTAGGAAGGCGTGATCTATGTTAAAAACTCCGTCAGTTATAAGCTACGTCCTGTTTGAAAGGGGTCGTTATAACCGGGTTCTGTTGTATATAGACCAGTCCAGGTCTTACAGTAAGGATTTACGGCTCTTACAAAGAGCTGTAAGAGGGAACCATGGGTCGTAACACCGAGCCCCCGGTTTAACACTGACGAAAGACACCTGGGCAGGATTTGCGAGCTCGAGTTAAGATTCGTGTACTAGCTAGTAGAAAAGTTCCTTTTTTAAATTCATTCTTATTATTGTAGACTCGGAGGAGTATCAGTAGTATACATATTCATTCCTGGGTGGTTCTTTTACACGAGATTCCTTCCATTGTATGTGTTTTCTACTATATAGTACACACACACACACACACACACACACACACACACACACACACACACACACATATATATATATATATATATATATGAATTGTTACTATCTGGAGTACATCCGTTCATTCTGCAGTCCATAAATTCGCAGTTCCGACGTTTCGCTAGAATCTCATCCAGCATTGACGAGGTGAACCCAACAACAGTAGAAGAGCGAGTGTTGGGTCTACTGTTGTTGGGTTCACCTCGTCAATGCTGGATGAGATTCTAGCGAAACGTCGGAACTGCGAATTTATGGACTGCAGAATGAACGGATGTACTCCAGATAGTAACAATTCATCATATTTTTCCATCCGTGAAGGAATACGTATCAGCATATATATATATATATATATATATATATATATATATATATATATATAGTTATATTTTCTGAAGATGCTAATACATTAATTAACAAGAATCTTTAACTAAAAAAACTCCTGTACTTATTACAAATTAATTATACATATTACTATACTGTATATTAATATACATTATCTATATATTTAACACACACACACACACACATATATATATATATATATATATAATGACATAAAGATACGAGGCATGTTATAAAACTAGTACTGTAGTAAACAAAACTGATACAAGCTGCAAAAGAACAATAGAAACAAGAAAAAGCCCTGGAACACCTGGCAAATAAAGGTTGGCATATAACTTTGCAATGGTTCCCAAGCTATGTTAGCATCTATGGAAATGAGGGGGTACACTTTCTGGCCAAAAAAGGCACATCCATGTCACAACCCATTTGTATGCCCTTATTGCAAAGCACGAACGCCCTCATCAATGCAACTATCGACCAGGCCGACAAACTACACCTCACACAGCAATCAACAGGAAGAAAATGGGATAACCTTGTCACCACAGGTCCATCGACTACAGACTTCCACGTGCTGTAGGCGTTGCGAAGTTCAGAAAGCAGACCGGCCACGACTACTGGCCGCACATCTACATCGCATCGGTGCTCTCTCAACACCAGAGTGACCTCTCTGTTGACACAATACAATGGATGTGGATCATCTGCGGAAATGCAATGCACTCAACCTTTACGAAGATGATGATGACCTAATTCACAAAGTTCATCTATACTGGACAGCGCATCACTAAATGGCTCAACAGCAAGGGCGGGCGTTGGCTAATAAGTACTATAGTAAATGTTCAGTAACAAAGAGTTAGAAATTTTGAAGAAAGAACCGTCAAAGAAAGCATATTAAGAGAGCCGACAAAGACAGCATAACGATTGCAAATGTCAGTTAGTGTTATAAATTTGTCTTGGCCACGTGCTGGCAAATATAAGGGTGTAGATTATTTCTATAAAGGTTAAAATATTTTTGAAAGCAAGTGTAAGGGAAAGTTTTTGGAGGACAACTGGAGGAGTTAACGAACTCATGAAAATTGGGTGTAACAACGAGGGAACATACACACCAATATATATATATATATATATATATATATATATATATATATTTATTTATTTATATTTATATTTATAAATTTAACTGTTTTTATACAGTTAAACTGCAGAAGTTTTTATATTTTTAATTTCATAAAACATATTTAAATTCCGTCCGGGTACTGTATTATTTTAAATTGTTATTTTAAATAAATAATAAAAATCGTTTTCAAATAATGCAACTATTGGGTTAACGGCTTCACAAATGTTAATTAAAAGTATCATTTTTCATTTATTAACCTTCTCCTGAAGCCAATAATTTCATTATTTCAAAATTGAAAAAATTAAAATATAATTGTTTAAGTTAATATATATATACATATATATATATATATATATATATATATATATATATATATATATATATATATATACATATATATATATATATATATATATATATACATATATATATATATATATATATATATATAAAGTTATTATTGTTAATTGTAAACAATTATTCCACCACTAAGTGCAATTACTTTACCTTATGTTATGAGGCACCATTCGGTCACTTGACCATTGTCGAACTACTGAATTTATTGTCTCTATTTTTCTGGTGTGGATGTTCGGTATATATATATATATATATATATATATATATATATATATATATATATAATTTTGACTATATGTACTTAAACAAGAATCTTACCTGGTATTTATGCGAGTGAACTTTAAAAGATTGATAGTATCTCTATTATAGAGCGTCAACTGCTCGAATTGATGCTCGACAATGAAGATACTATTAATCTTTGAAAGTTAACTTCCATAAATACCATGTAAGATTCTCGTTTAAAAACATATAGTGAAAGTGATAAGTGAATACAAGAAAACAGTGTTTAATGTTAAAAATATACATAATTGTTTAGGATGTGAGCAGAAGGCCGGATATGAGAGATTTTACGAAGCCGGTTCTAATAATTGCAGTAATAAAACAATGGGTTCAAGGTTTACTATTAAAAAAAGGTTTTCGGCCCCACAATGTTTTTAAATGTCGTGGCCTGTACTGTGTATTTAAAAACGCCTAAAAAATAAACAACGATAAAATTTCTATTCCATCTTATTCCTAATCCTCCTTATCCCCTCCATTAAGGGATGATGGTCCATAAAAACCCGTAACTCGCCAAATTCTATATGCCATTGACAGTTGAACTATTTTGTCCAATGTATATCATTACCTGTTTAGCTAAAATCGGGCGTGATTTATAACAAGGACACAAACTGTAAAACGATTGTTGGTCAACTGCCCAGTGCTCCAGTGTAACCTACTTTGCAAGCCGGATAAACATCGCCCGCTTCTTCGTGTTTACAAACACGTTCATCGGTTTCTACCCGTTTTATTTCGTGTTTGATTCAAGTTTCCGTTGTTTTATTATTAAAGAGGCGCTACACGACGACACAGACTCGTCAAAATATTTATCCGCTACGAACGTGTTAAATGCGGCGGATTATTTATTAGGTTGGTAAAGTACGCGTTGAGACTGCACATCGCGAGTGGCCGAATACTCGTTTTAATGCTATTCCTAATCATAAGTATGTCCGTGGCTTTGCTCAACTAACTTTACTGCAGCCGTTAATACGTACAAAGTTATCTGAATCTTATTGTACAACTATATATCCCTCTCTATACAGAACAGGTTGTGCCTCATTATTTCAAATAGCTCTTAATAATTTTGGTAACGAATGTTGTCTAAAAACGTAGAACAGTTATAAACTATATTCGAGCTGGCTGTGAGTTGAGGTTATAAATACAAGAAATTTACCCAACTCACAATTACAAAATTTTAGTCTCAAACGCGTTTCAATGACAATATGTCAATATCATCAGCGTTACTATCATCATTAACATCACAAAAGTTAGAACTAGGTTTGTAAATAATTTTATTAGTATTACATTTTATTAAAATTATAGTTTTATCAAAATTAAATATTTGTAGTTATATAATTTTGTTCATTGTAAATATATTAGTAGCCTTGGTTGTAAATTTGGCAATTCCCAAATCCTGTTCTAACTATTGTTATAATATTATAGGTTATTTTTCATTTCTTAAATAAAAGTTATACGTTTGTGATAGAATCACTGAAAACAATGCTATTTGAAATTAAAGTTTTAAAATTATATGTTTTGTATACTTCTCGTGTTTGCTGTAACAGTTGGTTTAAAAATTATTCATGTTACGGGTATATATATGTTATAGTTAATAATAATTTATTTATTGTAATACATAAATTTATATTTTATTCAATAACTGATCGTAAGTGAATTCGTAAACAAGAATTTACATTTAATGAAACAAATGTATGAAGCTTTTCGCCGAATATTTTGTGTTAGGATCTTTTCGGTACGAACAATTTCAACGAGACATTAAACTTTATATTATTATTATTGAGGTATTATTAACAGCGGATTAATATTACATGTAACCCAAAGATACTGACACTGAATATTGGAGTAAAGGTTTCGTATATTTGTTTTATTAAATTTAAATTTTCATTATGAAAGCATTTACGTTAAATAAATATTCAGAAGATAACCATGATCTTCATCATATATATATATATATATATATATATATATATATATATATATATATATATATATATATATGTGTGTGTGTGTGTGTGTAAAATATCAAATAGGTTTTCCTGTTAGAATTATTTTCAAGATTAAATAATATACACAAATTACAGGAATTAATTTATTGAATAATACACTCAAAGCTTTTCGCTGGTTGACATTACCAACATCCTCAGGAATTACTAAGAATGACAAAAGAACTGTCTAACAAATATGAAGTTACTAGATCAGTTACTAGTAACTTCATATTTGTTAGACAGTTCTTTTGTCATTTTTAGTAACTCCTGAGGATGTTGGTAATGTCAACCAACGAAACGCTTTGAGTGTATTATTCAATAAATTAATTCCTGTAATTTGTGTATATTATTTAATCTTGAAAAAAAAAAATATATATATATATATATATATATATATATATATATATATATATATATATTTATGGTGTGAGTGTGTGTATCTGTGTGTGTGTGTGTGTGTGTGTGTGTGTGTGTGTGTGTATATGTGTGTGTGTGTGTGTGCGTGTGCGCGCGCGCGCGTGTGTGTGTGTACAGTATTGATTATAGCACCACCTCTTCTCTGTGTTCACCCAACTTATACTTTAATGTAATTAAACAAGATCTTACTTGATATATGTCTGAGTCAACCTTCGCGAGCATGTTAAAAAGCTTCTATTACCGAATGTACCCTATTAACTAATAGGGTATAATTAATATTTAAATTTTATTAGGTCAAATTTAATTAAAGTTACATACATTTTTTTATGAAATGTAATTTGTTTTTTAAAGGTTTACGCCAATACTTGAACCAGGAAAATTTCTGCTTCCGAAACACAACTGAAATGTTCTCGCAATATTTGTGCTTCCTTGGAGCAGGCATACCGACCGCGTGTGGGTAACGGCATGAAGATCGGCCGCGCGTCAAACAGTGAAATAAAACCTATTCAGAATCTAAACAACGCTTTATGAAGTTGTATTCTGAGCCGAGATAAATCAATGACACAGAAAATGACTTTTCCCACCGACTGAATGCTGTCTTGCTACAAATCACGAGAACCTCAATAAGGGCCGAGCCGTACGTGAAGCAATTAACAAGATGGCGGCCTGGTCATTGTACAGGGGGCGGGAGATACGAGTTATGGAAGACCGGCCTCTACTAACCTTTCTAGAACCTTGGCATTTTTGACATATATATCAAACACTAGACGCTTAGCTTTTAAACGATCTCTTCTGTCGGAAGATGAATGAGTGGTGGTGGTATTGAGGTGGCGGAGGTTCCTGGTTTTCCTCCTACCCCTCATCGTTTTGCCACGTTTCTTATCATTACGTCCAAAGCAGTTGAGGAACGAGTGGGTGTTGCAATACGGTCGTATAAAATCTATCTGACCTCTCAGTCGAGGGGGGTTGCCCTGACAAGTTATTAGGAGGTAAGGCGTGAATAGCGATCAGGGTTTTCCTACCACGTGGTTATATGTTCTACTTAAGTATGGTATGTAAGTAAATACTAAGGGACCCTGCGACCGGTCAGAGAAGAGAAGTTTTGGTGGTGGGAATTTTTTGTGGGATCTGGGCGGTTTTCTTGGAATTAAGAATGGGTTCTTTCGAAAATCGTGCTGTGGGTCAATTTATTTCATCAAACGTCAAACTTTTTTCCACACGTTTTGCGACTATGTTTTTTAACTCTATTTTCTGATTTACAAAATAACTGAAGTTAAGAAATAACAACGTTTCGTAAAAACAATGCAATATTGCACGTATAACTAATTTTATAGGCGGGTGTCAAGTCGCGGTGATGAGGAAGGAAGTCACGAGGGGGTGAGGCGATCAAGGACAGTCAAGACAGATCAAGGGGTGATAGTAAGGACTTGAGGACAGCGTTGGAAGACGGGAGGGGAACAATCGAGAAGCGGAGATCCAGGATACGAGTATCTGGATGGGCATAGGTTTCTCTGAGTACAAATAATCTGTCTATGTGCAATACCTGCTGCATCCAGTTCTCCCATGCGCTATGTGTGTTGCACGTATCCGGTTCTCCATGCGCTATATCTGAGACGCTTATACGGTTCCCCATGCACAATGTCTGAGAGGCATATCCGGTTCTCCATGCCCTATGTTTATAACGCGTATCAGGTTCGTCATGCTCTATGTGTATGACACGTATCCGGTTCCCTATGCGCTATGTGTATGGCACGTATCCGGTTCCCCCTGCACTATGTCTGAGACGCATATCCGGTTCTCCTTGCTCTATTTTTATAACGCGTATCCGGTTCGTCATGCTCCTTGTGTGTCAAGCAGATAGTCTATTTTTAAAGAAAGTGATTCACAAATAAAATTTTGATGACAGGTTCTGTGGTATTCATTGAAGTCCAGAGTAGGGGATATCATTAGAACAACCGTTTTCTATAACATTTATTCATAAATAAACGTTTTAATTACTATAGTGTTTCTGGAAGAGGTAATGGAGTGTGTATTCATTATTTATATTTATCTTATAAACTATTTTTTCCAGTATTGAGTAAAACATATTAAATAAAATAAGGTGATATGTTAAACAGGTATTTTTTCAAAGATAAGTAAATTCATAATTCAAATTTTAAATCTTGGTAGCAAGTAAAATTAAGATTTTTTACACTATGTAATTGGAATTGGATGTGTAATCATATTTTTTTAATTTATGTTGCAACTAAG
This sequence comes from Prosapia bicincta, assembly GCA_036971475.1. Classification (NCBI taxonomy): domain Eukaryota; kingdom Metazoa; phylum Arthropoda; class Insecta; order Hemiptera; family Cercopidae; genus Prosapia; species Prosapia bicincta. The sequence goes on from JBAIZL010000001.1 coordinate 239,241,655, forward strand.
ACGACTTCCTATCTAGCTTTTTCTCTTGGGGTGAACGATTCACGAGGTATCAGGCCTGATCCAACCAACAGCCTGACCTGTTATTCTAATACTGATATAATGACGTGTAGTTTGTGTAGCTCTAAGACCAGGTACAAACGTTTAGTGCCCCTGAGTCTGCGCACTAGCACCTTATGAGCCACCCGTGAAGCTGTAGGGTTCTTGTGTTGACAGAGCCGCTCAAAATGCTTCCCTGCTGCAGCTGCGGCGGCCCCCCACTCATACGCTCTTTATATTTAAAGTATGACAGAGTTTTGAATGTACCATGGAGACTTCCCTATAGCTTTCAATGTTTTCTTTAGGAAGCGCTCACTGGCTTGCAAGTTGCTGTTCTTAGTGCACCCCCACAGTGACAACCCGTGTGTCCATATGGGCTTAACCACTTGCTTCTGTACTAGTAATTTACTATATAGGCTCATAGAGTACCGACCCATGGGCTACTGGGTCTCTCTATACCGGATCTCCAATTTGTCTCTTACACAGAACTTCCAGTTAAGTTGACCGCGTACTCATAATTACTATTATTGTTACACCATATACTCTCCAGTACTCAGTATATCGCAAAGTAGGAGTATGCCACAAGGTGGTATTTCAGGAACAAGTAGCCTTACTCCTGGTTTATATTGTTGTTACTTTCTAACCTCTGTAATAGTCAGTAGCCTCTAAAGTTACTAGATGGCATTTGTGGAACTATGTTTTAGCCCGAGTACATCTGAAACCGTAACGGTAGGATTGGCAAGTATCAATACGGATCTGTCACAGAAGAATTCTTCAGTGCGATGAAAGTAATGGCAGTGTACTTGCGTTAAGCGTCAGTGTCCAAGAGAATGAACACTGACCGGTCAATGCGGCCGAAAAGCCTTGACCACCCGATCCAGCCGGTAAAGTTATATTGCGAACACATTGTATAAAGTTCACTTCCTGAATGAATAAGGTCGCCAAATATTCCAAATTGCATCGCGTTGCAGTAATTATTATTTTTGGCTCCGGGCAGAGTTTACTTTACGCTCTGATTGACTGGGCTGAAAATAATCTGCAGCACAACAAATACATAAATCAATCGAGTTGGTGTCAGTGTGGGATCCGCCGTGCTATATAACACTTTATGTTACTATAATGCTGTACAGTCTGCTTTTGTACAAGTTGAGCACTTCGTGTTAAAATCGTACAGTCGTTTAATAACTTAATTGAACAATAGGTTATACTTACTTTATAAAGAAATTTTATTATTTTTCATCTGAAAAATAATCAATTATTAGCCTAGTTTAATTGTTTTTACAATTCCTATTAGTTCATACTCTCTTTATATATACCTCTCTAATTCGTCACTGTTTAATTTGTCACCGCATTCGTCACAGTATAACAAACATCGTCGCACTGTCACCGTAGCGTAGGCGCCATCAGAAAATAATTCTTTAGTATAAAGGAATGGGAGATTGTTTTTAACTCAAACGTAAATAGATTTAATATAGCGTATTTTTTTCTTGATAGTGTTATTGTTCTTAAAAGGTACGGTTATATGATTTTTTTTTTAATGAAAATAAAGTAACGTATTGTATTTGTAATTACGATCTATACTGCAGGCGACTAGTGTTATTATAGTGATGTTGAGTTTTTAGGCCGACATAAATAATGTAGGTACAATACAACATTAATTACATTGCATACATATTTATGTATTTATGCGCCATGTACACGATAACTTCACAACTTCCGTACTTCGTCTTTTTCTCGCATTCGTCACCCCCTTGGTCTCGAACGTGACGAATTAGAGAGGTTCTACTGTACATATACATACATACATATATATTTATATATATATATATATATATATGCATTAAAAGTATTCTTGTTTTTGAAACATTTTTTAATTTATTAATTATATATATATATATATATATATATATATATATGCGGGTCCATACATTGCCGTGAAGAAGAAACCCGTTAAAAAAATTTGTGGCCTTAATTATATTGAATACATATTTATGTATTTATGCGCCATGTACACGATAACTTCACGACTTCCGTTCTCGCATTCGTCACCCCCTTGGTCCCGAACGTGACGAATTAGAGAGGTTCTACTGTACATACACACACACACACACACACACATATATATATGCATTAAAAGTATTCTTGTTTTTGAAACATTTTTTAATTTATTAATTATATATATATATATAGTTTTTTCAAACTATATATGCGGGTCCGTACATTGCCGTGAAGAGAAACCCGATAAAAAAATGGTGGCTTAAGCAAATGATGAATTAAAAAACTAAGAATTTGATCGAAGGAAGTCACAAAAAGAAGCTAAGTTAGCAAGGCATTTTTTGCCAAAGGCTATATTGTTTACCCAAAATTCATAAGGTTGACAAAAGTATGAGACCCATTGTTTCTAGTATAAGCTCCCCTACTTATCGGATTGCTAAATGGTTGGTAGCAAGTTTGAAAAAATGAAACCGGCTTCGACTTTTTCAGTAAAGAACAGCACTGATTTCATTAAAATTCTGGAAAATGTTAAATTGGTTGAGTCTGAGTATATGGTAACACTTTATGTTGTCTCTTTATATCCCAGTGTTCCAATTAAGGAAACTATGTGTATGATAAGGAATGGCTCAAAGATAATAGCCACTATTAAAAAATATCTCCTCCTTTTGGAGGAGAAATCTAGAAAGAATTGGAAGGAAAATACGCAGCGGAAGAAAAACCCATAGAGTACCTGAATCAACAGAAACATGTACAACAAACCTCTTATTACGGCGATAAAGAAGCATTTGCTAAACAGAAAGCCCTAATGGAATTCTTCCAGAAATAACTTTTTTTAAATTGAACAAGTACTGTATTTCAGTTTAATAATTTTTATGTTTACTTGTACGCAAATATTTCATTACATAACACTTTAGATGCCTTTCCACATATTCAATCAAGATTTCATTCATTTCACCATTTTAATGTACACTTCCTTTTCGATTTCTGACAAAGTCAGTGGTATCCGAATTTCCTCGGCCATCATTAGAGGCGTTATTGTACTTTACATCTTTATAGGTCTATTTTTTCTCACGCAATAAAGTGTATGAAACTGAATACTGGGAAAGGGCCTGAGATTTGCGTTGCCTCGGGGCTTAGTCGGGCGTTACTAAAGTAGAGAACTATAATTTTACTTTAAATATAAATATCAGTGAACACAGACAGTAAGTAGTGTCATAAATATGACCAGCATATTACCAACGGGGTGCCGAAGCTAACTTTAGCGCCCTCTCCTCTTTCTCCCTTTAATATGTTTATTTAACCTTTTTTGTAGTATTCTTTTTCATTTACATGTGATTTTTCTAAAATAACTCGCATAACAGAGTTTTTTTTAAAGATTGTGTTTATTCAAACTGCAAGAATGCTACTAACCAATTTTTCAACCACGAACCCATAAACTCCATTTTAAAACGATTACTCAATTTTGCATTTAGTCGTAGCGTAACAATTTTCTTAATGATTTCGTATTGTAATACAGTTTAAGAATATTATTGATTTTACTTTTGCATAATGGATGTATCAAATATTTTAAGCATACACAAATGGAAACCAAATGTTTCTACTAATAAGATTAATCCCAATCATACTTGTTTCTCAAACATAGGCAGTACTCGGAGGAGATCTGTATTTTTGCAAATAGTTTAATTTGTTGAAGTACAACTTCATCGGCTACTTAGATAAACGAAGAAAAATGTTAAAAGAGATTTTATAACATGCAAATAACTGTAAAACATGAATACATTCGGCACTGTTCCCCTTTATCCGATCTTTTAAAATTAATTTAAAAAAAAAATTATAACTATGGTCTCATCTAGTTTTTTCTGGATTTGTCTTGCAAAATTTACAGTCTTTACAAGATCAGTTTACAAGAATAAATGTGATAGAGGTAGTCCTAGCGTCCCAGTAACCATACTATCTTAATTATGCTCTATATACCATTATATGGAAACCAACAGCAAGAAACAAGTAATCTGCAAACGAATTTTTAAAGTCATTTCCTACTTAAATCAACAAAGAAAATTTTAAACAATTGTTTTCTTATTTTATAGTTACAACTAATATAAATATGTATATACATATGTTAGAATAACAATATTAATTGGCAAATAGAAAGCGAATTTCATTGCAATTTTTTTTCTTTCTATGGAGGCCTGTGGTGTTGGTCTATTTTTTTTTTTATTGTTACTATTTACACGCGTTCTTTTTTTCGTCGCTTGCATTGTGATGTAGTTCTTTTCGCTTACCTTTCCATTGTCCGTTTGTGAAGCAAGGTTCGATACCGCTAATCCAGTGTGTTTATTATTTTATTCTTTTCATTCATATTTAATCCTAGAGCAATACTTATGATATTGTGTGGTAACCATGGTTTCAATTTAAGGTTTGCAATGAAGGTTTCGATGACAACCAGATGAGGGCAAAAAATTTCATATACATCTTTGAGAAGAATATTACTAACTATGGGAAAGTTGGCGCAGTGCCAAAACGAGCTAGACGTCTAACACGAAGATTCACAGTTCGAATCCGACTTAAACCCACTAAATTTTTATAATTCAATTATTGAATAAAGATTTGAAAAAAACTGTGTTTACATCAATTGTCACCCACGATATGTTAAAAAAATGTATTTGAAATGGATTGGATTAACAAAAGCGTATTTTATTGACGATTGAAAATTTGTACAAGATATATATCAGGAGAATGTGAGCTAATAGAAGGAATTTGTACAAGATATATATCACGAGAGTATGAGCTAATAGAAGAAATTTGTACAAGATATATATCAGGAGAGTATGAGTTAATAGAAGGAATTTGTACAAGATATATATCAGCAGAGTGTGAGCTAATAGAAGGAATTTGTACAAGATATATATCAGGAGAGCATGAGGTAATAGAAGGAATTTGTACAAGATATATCAGGAGAGTATGAGGTAATAGAAGGAATTTGTACAAGATATATATCACGAGAGTATGAGCTAATAGAAGGAATTTGTACAAGATATATATCAGGAGAGTATGAGGTAATAGAAGGAATTTGTACAAGATATATCAGGAGAGTATGAGCTAATAGAAGAAATTTGTACAAGATATATATCAGGAGAGTATGAGTTAATAGAAGGAATTTGTACAAGATATATATCAGGAGAGTATGAGCTAATAGAAGAAATTTGTACAAGATATATATCAGGAAAGGGCAGACTAATAGTAGGAATTTAATATTAATGTTTTACATTGGAGGAAACTTAATAAAAACCTTTATTTAAAAATAATTACCAGCCCACATACTGTTGTATTAAATATAATGAGTAAAATCGTACTTTGTATTTTAGACAAAAAACGCTGCATCGCTTGCTTTTCCCTTTATTTTGTTTTTCACCTATAATCATAGTTAGATATTGTTTTTGTTATACTTTTGTACTCCATTTCCAAAAATGTTTGTCACTTTGTTCGATATAGCATGTGCAGCCTCCTGTCAATGCTAAAGCTGCGTCCGGTACGGATGCCTCGCTGTAACGGTCAAGTGCTGAAGGAAGCCATCGCTTTATGCATCTATAAAACTACAATACTCGAGTTAAACGCCTTCAAGGGCTACAGATTTATGTATTTAAGGTAATACTTTGCCGTGCGTTATTGAATGCTTGCTCTAAGAGTAACTGCTATCACGTGATCTAGTATGGAGAGCCACGATGGGTTTAAAATAAAAATACACTAACAAAAAACATTATTCATTAGTAAACGACTTACTTCAAATATACCGGGTTTAACCCAGAACAGATAGCAAAGATGTCTCTCCTAAGGTCTACTTTCTACAATTACAGCAGTCTCTATTTCCTTCTAAGCTAACTATTTTTACGAAACGCCCTCCAAATATCTTAAACAAACGACTCAACTCGGTATCTAAATTTTCCACCATTAACAAAAATGTTTTCTACAATATTTTCCAATGTGAACAGATAATAAGAACATTTAAATCACAAAAAGAATCTCTGCTGCTTGAAAATAAAATGATGTTTAACATTGTAACTCCGGTATGGTCTAGTGGCTAGGATACCTGGCTCTCACCCAGGAGGCTCGGGTTCGATTCCCGGTACCGGAAAAATATTTTTACTACAGATATCAAACTTTTTTGGTCACATTAAAGACCTTGTATGTCATTACGCTATAACTTTTTAGCCATAAAGCTTGCTTATTCAAACCCAAAATAGAAATAAATAAAATGCGAGCGCGAGCGCAAACACACACGCACACGCACAGACACACGCACACACACACACACACACACACTTATATATATATATATATATATATATATATATATATATATATATATATATATAACAGTACTTCTTGATTACGAGAGTCTGGTACAGGACATATAATGCTTCAATAAAATGTAGATGGTAAACAAATGGACTTACGTTTAATAATGCCAATAATGTGAACATGTGAAAACCTTAATTTAAAAGTATAAAAATACAATGAGGTATTCAGATAGACTGTCAGACCAAAGCGAATACGTCATTTAGCGTGAACGTAATGCAGTTAATGTAATTAATAACAAAATTATGCAGTTATTGGAAAACCTTTATTATATATTTACAAATTAACTGAATACAAATATTATTTAACGAATCTATTGAAATCTGTTCTTTAAGTGTTAGAAAGGCCTAAAGATGTTTTCATATAAAATATAGGAATAAACTAATATAGATCGTTATCACTATATTTAGTTAATTGTAGTATGGTATATTGATATATAAATTAATATATTTATTACTACCATCTCCAGGCTGTCATACGAATAATAACTAATGTTGATAAAACTACAATCATTTAATAGCTATAAAATATTTTAATTAAGTGTATTTATATCAATAATAATTATTAGTCATATGTACAGGCCTGAAGATGGTAACGAATCTATTGCCGAAACGTCTCTAAATAAATATATGACAACTCTCCCGGTCGTCGACAATAAGGCGAGATGATTCCTGTCCTCAATTCGAGCCAACTTGACAAATTTTCCAGTACAATACTTCTGTTTGGGCGCGTCTTAATTCTTGACGAAAAGTTAGTATTCAATAAATGCCTAAGAAACCATTTTGAAGTCCACGCGCACACGTTTATGTGTGCATGTATAATAATGAAATGTTTTACTATTATAGATATTTAATAATCACACTTATTACAATGTAACTAGGCCTACTACAAGATTGGGTGACGTTGCGTTATCTAAGGGACAATCATTAAACCCAAAGAGGTTTTTTGTAACATAAGTACGATCTATAAGTAATATTTATTATAATACTATACACAATACAGAAGCGTGAAATATAGATAAAAAGAGGCAAGTTAATTTACCTTTTTGTAAAACCAAGAGTAAATCTGGAGCCGAAATTAATAGATGTCCAATCGTTTAGAAGATTGATGAATATAGTATTCTTTTCCTTAACATTTCTTATGAGAACTTTAAGTCTGCAATAAGCATTTTTAAATGCACATAAATCATCATTATTCAGTTACCTAAATTTAAAAGTGAACATTTAAAAAAACAATAACTGAAATTAAATGAAAAAAATAACAAACTTATAGTATTTTATAAAGCCTATAAATTTACAAAAATACCCCCTTATATTTCAGTTTATTTTTACATTCAGTGTTTACTCCTTATCCCAATGTTATGTTCCATATTATGTATTAAATAATAATAATAATTAAAGTACAAAAATCGAGCACTGTGAAAATATAAACCGATACTTGGGTGAATGTCGTACATTTTGCATTATTATATTCAAAACATTCATTATACAAGATATATCCTGGAGGTATATTTCTTTTTCGGTAGAAAGTCAGTGACGTCACGCTACCAACTCTATCGTTGTATACAATAACAAGAGATGCGCATGTATCCAACATTACGGCCGTACTAAATCAAAATGCTTTCTGCAAGATATCAAGGGGTCTCTGCAAATTGTCCAGAACAGAATAAACGGGCTATAAATCAGTCTGCGAGATATTTACACTCTTGTCAAATTTCGTTTTAAACATCTCAACCAGTTTCCGTTGCGAATATAATTCTTCGCCTCGCCAGACAATTCATTTTGGCACCGGCTTTCTTCTAATGCGCCACTTCGCATGGGCCGCGCTGCGTTAACTTTGGAGGCACATTTTAAATCGTCCAACAGATTGTATTGTCCTTACAATTGCCTTCGAAGGACTAGAAAGGATTGAGAATATATTGTAGATAGGATAAGGTAGGGAAATAAAAAGACAAAGTAGGGAAATAAAACGATAAAGTAGGGAAATAAAAGAATATAGTAGTGAAATAAAAGAATAAAGTAGGGAAGTCAAATCCAATAGTACAGGATATAGGGGAATAGTACATTACGTTTGCCAATTCACATACCTGAAGTAGATTTACTCTCTATCGGGGACTTTGAGAGTATTCTACTAGTTACTCCCTCTTGTAAAAAAAAGGATAAGAAGAGAGGATAGAATTAAGTAGGACTAAGGAGAGAAGATAAAGATCTTTCAGCTACTGGAAATGGGGACAAATATGATATCGTATGGGCAGGGGCACTTACCAGGACTTGACCTACTCAATATCGGGGTCATTCAAAGTGTCCACTAGTTACATACCGTTGAAAGTGGGAATATAAGGAATTAGGAACATACATTGAATTGGATAGAATTGCAAAAAGGGGTTAATGATCCCCTGGTACTAAGAATAGGGGAAAATTACGGCATCGTGTTGATCAGGTGGCATACCTCAGAGATTTATTCTGCCTGTATATCAGGGTCATTCAGAGGTGTCTACTTCTTACATGCCGTTGAAAGAAGATGGATAAAGTGTTAAGAAGATAGATAGAATTGGGTAGGGCTAAAGAAAGGAGATAATGATCCCCTGATACTGAGGACGTGGGGGGGGGGGGAATTACAGGATCGCGTTGGTCAGGTGGCATACCTGAGAGAGCTATACTATATCGGGGTCATTCATAGGTGTCTACATGTTACATACCGTTGAAAGGAGATGGATAAGGTGTTAAGAAGATAGATAGAATTGGGTAAGGCTAAAGAAAGGAGATAATGATCCCCTGATACTGAGGACGTGGGGGGGGGGAATTACAGGATCGCGTTGGTCAGGTGGCATACCTGAGAGAGCTATACTATATCGGGGTCATTCATAGGTGTCTACATGTTACATACCGTTGAAAGGAGATGGATAAGGTGTTAAGAAGATAGATGGATTTAGGTAACACTAGGAAAAGGAGATAATGATCCCCTGGTACTGATCATAGGGAGAACTTAAGTCATCGCGTTGGTCTGGTCGTTTATTTGAGTAGAGATATCGGGGTCATTCAGAGGTGTCTACTTGTTACATACCGTTGTAATAAGAATGATGAGGAATTGGTTTTATTACACAAATTGAAGTGTATGCCCTAATAAATACTAAAATTATTTCCATCATCGTCAAATTCTAAACCGAAAAAATAAAATCATGAATTGGAAAGATATTCTCACTGTCGTGAATCGAGAAAGACGCTGGACAGCCAATACTTTATGGTCACAGATGCCGGTAGGATATATAAATATTCATTTTCCTTTGCCAAAGAACATTACTGGTTTTATGGATTAAGCTAATGTCTAGCGAGTAAGTTTTGTGTTAGATACCTTTTTCTTTTCACGCTAAAAATATTTCCACCGTCTACGTTACACTCTACTTTCTCCACGCGTTCATAAAGTGATAGATTGCGCCACCAGCATTTCCTATATAATTGACTCGCAACGACTTCCAAAGACAGTTTATCACTTTTCCATTTGGCAAACAACAGGGTTCTCATCAACCGCTAACAATAAATTACCGCAGCATATTTATTGCTTAATCTAATATTTATAAGTTATCCGATGCGAGTAGTGGGTGGTGGATTAGTGGTTCCAATGCGCGCGCGCATAACAATTCTGTCTCGACATAAATATTAAGTTACAATAATTAAATTTATTTACTTCCTGAATATAAGCACGATCAGCCGATATCTTTTGGATCACAGAGTAAGTCAAAAGGTGCATCTGTGCGTGAACAGCTTGTTGATATATAGGTATTACGTAATCCTTTGCAGAGTGGTTAACATTGCGCAGCGATTAATTATAACGTATCAGCTGTTATTCTGTTTAATAAAAATTTAAATTGTATACATTACTTTTTAATGCGCTCAACAATCTAAATGTTCTTAAAACTTTTGCTAAAACTACTAGCATTACTACTTATTGTGCTTAACAAATATAATGGTCTTAAAACCATTGATATATATGTTGAGATGCTTTATAATGCGCCCAACAAGCTGAATATCCTTAAAACCATTGCTAAAAATGTTGAAATTGCTTTTTAATTCGCTGAAAAATCAGAATGTCACGTTTAAATAAAATAACATGAAAACAAAGAAAATTAAACAAATTACCAAATCAAAGGGGGGGAATGTATTACTAAAAAGGGTAATACCCTTTTTAGTGTTGTTTTTTATCATCTGGTATCAAAAAACATTCATGTAGGCCAACTTAAATTCTACATGTACTGTAAATGGCAGCAGGTGCACACTTGATTATGGCCACTAAACAGAGATAGAACTCATGGCAATGGAATTTAGTGCAAGCCTGCCTCAACTTCATCCGCACTCCACCATATCCCTCCTCATGGTCGTCCCCACCGGGCTAGTATATATCCTTTTCATCTTCACACAAGTTGTATGGCCTAATAATTCTGGACCTAAATACTCTATAAACTGTTTTCAAGCTTACGATAAAAGTTTTTAATGTATATTTATAAATGTTATAATGTTACAATATTTTACCCTGAATAACGGCACGATTTTCTCTTACATCCCAATATTAAGACGATCCTTTGTCTACAACCCTGACGTACCTCTACGCCCCACGAAATCTCCACAACTCTATGCCACTACAACATCTCTATTTCTCTACTACATTTTATGTCCCTAAAACATTTTTATGTCCCTAACGGAACTCTAAGCCCATACAACAGCTCTATATCTCTATCGCTTCTCTTTGCCGAACAAAATATTTATCCGTACAGCACCATTATCCTCTGACGCAAATCTCTGTATCCCTCTCACATCTCTATGCTCCAACAATATCTCTATTTCCTACCACATCTCTATGCCCCTATCACATCTCCTATGTCCCCACAACATCACTATTCCCCTACCGCATTAATTGCTCCTACACATATCTATGTCCCTACAGCATCCCTATTTCTCTACCACATCTCTATGTCCCTACCACAACTCTAAGACCATACAGGGACTCTATGTCCTTACCGCATCTCTATAACCTTACCACATCTTTATCACCTTACCACATCTCTATGCTCGATGCAAATATTTATCCGTACAGCACCATTATCCTCTGACGCAACTCTATGGCCCTAGCAAATCTCTGTATCCCTCTCACATCTCTTTTTTCCAACAACATCTCTATTTCCTACCACATCTCTATGCCCCTATCACATCTCTATGTCCCCACAACATCACTATTCCCCTACCTCATTAATTGCTCCTACACATATCTATGTCCCTACAGCATCCCTATTTCTCTACCACATCTCTATGTCCCTACCACAACTCTAAGACCATACAGGGACTCTATGTCCTTACCGCATCTCTATAACCTTACCACATCTTTATCACCTTACCACATCTCTATGCTCGATGCAAATATTTATCCGTACAGCACCATTATCCTCTGACGCAACTCTATGGCCCTAGCAAATCTCTGTATCCCTCTCACATCTCTTTTTTCCAACAACATCTCTATTTCCTACCACATCTCTATGCCCCTATCACATTTCTATGTCCCCACAACATCACTATTCCCCTACCTCATTAATTGCTCCTACACATATCTATGTCCCTACAGCATCCCTATTTCTCTACCACATCTCTATGTCCCTACCACAACTCTAAGACCATACAGGGACTCTATGTCCTTACCGCATCTCTATAACCTTACCACATCTTTATCACCTTACCACATCTCTATGCTCGATGCAAATATTTATCCGTACAGCACCATTATCCTCTGACGCAACTCTATGGCCCTAGCAAATCTCTGTATCCCTCTCACATCTCTTTTTTCCAACAACATCTCTATTTCCTACCACATCTCTATGCCCCTATCACATCTCTATGTCCCCACAACATCGCTATTCCCCTACCTCATTAATTGCTCCTACACATAGCTATGTCCCTACAGCATCCCTATTTCTCTACCACATCTCTATGCCCCTATCACATCTTTATGTCTCCACAACATTACTATTTCCCTACCGAATTTTATGCTCCTACACATATCTATGTCCCTACAGCATCCCTATTTCTCTACCACATCTCTATGTCCCTATCACAACTCTAAGCTCATACAGGAACTCTATGTCCTTACCACATCTCTATGACCTTATCACATCTCTATGCTCGAAGCAAATATTTATCCGTACAGCACCATTTATTCCCTGACCTACCAGATAAAAAGTTTGTCTCGCTATTAAAGCTCCCAAAACGAAACTTCTAACTAACATTCACCCTTTGAAAAATAATAGAAACAATATAAAACATTCATAATAAATAAATAACACAGTAATAATTTTCTATCTAAATCAGTAAGTAGGCTACGGTTAGAAGCTATAATATAAACTTTACGTGATGTTGTGGCGAAACTTTATGTAGTGCAGTGCGTTCCCGGCCGAACCGGCGTGGCGTCACTTCCGACCGCACGTCTATCGTGTCGGCCAACTCGCGACGGAACCTTTCGTCTATCAGAAAACAAGAAATCTAATTGTCTGTCATTATTTAAAATCCTTTTGCCAGATAACTGCTCTAAATTAATACGTCCATTGGAGTGCACGGCAATGTGTGACTGTCACGAGACCGAGGCACATACTGGTCTCGGCCTGGTAACGTGTTGGCTTCGTGCACGTCACTGTGCAACAAATGGCCTCAACACATTCGTTTTCGAGCACGCAACTCATAACTAAACGCTTTCTTTGTGGACCACTATCGGCTGCAGTATCGGAGTGATGGATTCGATACCGAGCGGTCGACGAACGTAACGTTGCCAGTCCATTTCCAGTGCAGAACATTATTTCACAAAATGCTGTTTACTTCCTAAAAAACTATTTAAGGCATTAAAATCTTTCAAGATAAGTCATTTGTTCATCTTCTACTACATTACGTTTACAGAAAAAAGTTAATAGGATTTTAAAAACACATACCGCTCAAACAGCAAACACAGTAGCAAAAATATTAAACATGTTTCACAAAAAATAAAGATTGTATGGTTTTGTTTTTAAAAACCCAATTTAGGAATGTACATAAATTGTTTGAGAATTCTTTTTTATGGTACTCTACACGCAGATGAAATTTTCTTGCCATGTGTAATTCATATTTTATCAGAAGTCGATTAGGACTATAAGTTTAATACTTTAAAAACTAATTAATAGTAAAACTTTATTCATAATTAGTAATTAGTAAGTTTAATTCATAATAAAAAGTAATAACTATTGGGAAAGGGATTTTTTTCTATTTAAAAGAGGAATGAACTCTATTAGAAAGAAATAAGATCTATAAGAGAAATGAATTAACTCTACAAGAGAGAAGAATGAACTTAATAACAGAGAAAAATAAACTCTAGAAGAGAGAGAATGAACTCTACCGAGAGGAAGATTAATTTCAGGAGACGAGAATAAACTCTATAAAAAAGAAATCTGAATTTTACAAGAGAGATGAATGAACTCCATACGAGAGAGGAATTATACGGGAGATAAGAATAAACTCTAAAAGAGAGAGGAGAGTTGAATGAACTTTATACTAAAGAGAGGGATGAAATCTACAGGAGACGAGAATAAAATTTAAGAAAGAGGTACGAACTCTACAAAAGAAATGGAATCTGTATGACAAAGTGATGAACTCAAGAGGAGATGAGAGAATAATCTCTATAAGAGAGAAGAATTAACTCTATACATAAGAAATAAACTCTATGAGAGAAGGTGAATGAGAGATAGGGGGGTTAACTCTATGCGAGAGCTGGTTGAACTCTGCAAGAGAGAAAAATAAATTCTTTGACAAAGAGAGAGAAATAGTTTTATAAAAGGGAAGAATTACATCTATAAGAGAGAAATTAACTCTTCGAGAGAGGGGGAAATAAGGAGAGAACTCTTTCTAACAGAATCAGGAGTGAACTTAATCAGAAAAGGATATGACGAAGTGAAAACTTCGAGACTGTTCAAGAAAAAAACAAACAATGCATAAAAGGTTGTTTAAGGAGCAACACTCAGCTGAAGGATGTTCTGAAATAACTGTCAACGGGCACGTTTTGAGGCGGAGTAGAAGATAAAAGAGGTGGATGCTAGACAAATTGGTCATATACTGAACCAAAACGAAAATAAAAAAAAATTTGAATACATTGTTTTGTCTGAAAATTGTCTCCATTGTTTTGAATCAAAGTTTATTACGTCAAAACTGTATGGAATGTTTAAAATCAAATTCACTTATCTTAAAATAATATCACAATTGTTTTAAATCACAATCTATTATCTTGGAATTATGTCAATTATTTTTAATTAAAGGTTTTTGTGGGAACTGGTCTAAATCACATCAGTTTGTCTTGAAATTATCTTATTAATCTTGGCTTGCACTGTTATACCTCTTATTTCTCGTAATTACTTTAAAGCAGTTGTATATAAATGGATCGCTATAGTTATATGCCACAGAAATAAAACACGCCATAGTTAACCCGCAGATACCTCCACACCTTATCTGGGAAAGGGGAAAATATATTATAAAAATAAATGATCTCAAGTAGTTTCAAGATCACGAATTCCTTTCTATATTTTTTACAAAGCTTTCCAATCGTGAAAAGTTAAATCTGAGAGAAATTCATCGTGTTTCGTCGAGAATAGAAATGTTAAATCAGCCGTCATTACATTCAGCCCATGTTGGAATACAGTAACAATTTCGGACTCTGTTGCAATACTACATACAGAATCTGCCTTCTTCCTTTCTCTCATACTTATCAAGAAGGATAGGGTAGTGGTTAACTGTGATCCTTTCTTAACCACGACCTCACAATCTCCTATTTGGTCTCTAAATAAGTTATCCATATTCTACATCGGTTGAATATTGTCACACAATAGTAAAACAATAAAATATATTCAACGTAATTCGTTGACTTTTTTCTGTTTATGACGTCACAATATATTATTCTCTAAGTCGTAGACTACTATTATTAAATAAGCACATACTACTTGTGATACATAAATTGTAAAACTTCTAATATTAAAGAGTAATCTCATGCAATTTTTATATCATATCTTTAAAACAATTACAAAGTTTTAAGAAGCTGTTTTTCTAATATTCATCCGTCAATTTCATAAATAAAACAACCGCTTCCTTAGAACTCTCATTGGCCCGAGTCCAATGCTGGTTGTAAATCACGAATGTAAACCACATATCAAATTCTCCAGTTGTAAATAACCGGACGATAAATTTCTAAAGGGCATTTGTTTTACACTCAATGGGAAAACACACTTTTATGTTCGTTTAAAACACAATTTGAAGGGATCTGAAGCAGTATGTTGTTAAAAACAATACTTAGCAAAAATAAAGCCGGAAATTTTAAATTACTGTTTTTTTTTTTTAATAATAATAATGTCTCTTTTCATTTCATAAGAAATGGTGTACGAGAGACAAGGTAGAGCTGTTTCACGTGGGACATACTGTATTTAAAGTAAGATGATATGGCCGCACTACGCTTCCACTACCTATTACTACCCTAGGTACTTATTTTCTGAGGTTGAGGCTACCTGGGGCTGAATAAGCACACAAAATTATTTGTCACTACTTGTCACTTGGATTCGAACCCAAAGAATTTTGTTTCGAAGTCAAGTCTCTACCTACTTATATACACCTCTGTCTCTGTTTTTTTCTTACCATCAAATATTGTTACTGTATTTATGATTCTAATAATTCTTTCCCACTCTACAACTTTTACAGTCGCCTACGCCTTATTTTGTTAATCACATTATCCATCACACATAGCTAACAGTCAGCCAATAACCTGCTTGATTTCCCCTTTAAAACCCCAAAACCACATTAATGCCTTGATAGTGTTTTGTCCAAATAAAGTAGAAAGGTATAATCCGTTTCCCTTTCTACAGGATGGAGCTTTGTTATATGATAAAAGGACTTTATATGTTGCATCTCATAATGATTAATATAGCATTCATGGGATAAATAAAAAACAACTTATATATATATATATATATATATATATATATATATATATATATATATTTTAAAACAACATAGGCTATTCAAATACAAGAATATTATTTATTTATATTCAAAGCTTTTCATTGGTAAACAGTACCAACATCATCAGGAATGAAAAATACAAATGAAATTGTATTTGAATAATCTATGTTGTTTTAAATTATTAAACAAGAAAACATATTATACAGTATATATATATATATATATATATATATATATATATATATATATATATATATATATATATATATAATATATATATATATAATATATATAATAATAATAATTATAATAATAATATATATAATATATATATATATATATATATATATATATAAAAATATAAAATATATATAATATATATATAAATTAAAGTCAATTCCTACTGAGGTCACACAAAAAAATTATTAGTTACTTTTTATTTTATAATTACAATTAATATAAATACGTATATACATGTGACAGAATCACAACTTTAAGTGGCAAAATAGAAAGCGAATTTACATGCAATTTTCCATTTTCCCCTCTGTATACTATATATGGTGTTGGACTAATAATTATTGTGTTACTATTTATTCGCTTTCTTTCTTTTCAGTTTCTTATTTATGAAGCTGATGGTGGTCTTTTATTTTTTCATTCCATCCATGTCTTGTATTGCTTCACTTTTATAAGGAACTTTTCTCTTATAATTTCATATCTACACCTCATTTAGTAACTGATTTCTAGGTATGGGAAAGTTGGCTCAAAGTGCTGTATTTTTAACGTGTCATTTAGTTTGAATCCGGCCAAGACATTAGCTTTTTTAAATTTAATTAAGGAATATTTAAGAAACTATATTAACATCGATTGTCATCCACTAAGAATTAAAAAATATTTTTTTGAACATAACTAGATGAATGAAATGTATTTTAATAACGATAGAAAATTTGTTCAGGATATATATATATATATATATATGTTCAAATTCTAGCACTTTGAGCCAACTTTTCTGTAGGTAGATTTTTTTTCAGAATATATATGAATTTTTCTTTTGCCACCATCTGGTTATCTTCGAAAACTCCTCTGTACAACTTTAGATTGTTGGCATGGTTGTCATACAATATCATAAATAATGGATTAAAAACGAATGAAAAGAATTAAATAGATAAAAAAAACTGGATTAACTGTATCGAACCTTGGTTCACAAACGGACAATGTGAAAGGAAAGCGAAAAAAAGAAAATATATAAATATTAACAAACAAAAATAATAGTCCAACACCATCCATAGAAAGGAAAATGAAAAATTGCGAGGAAATTAACTTTTTATTTTGTCAATTAAATTTGTGATTCTGTCATATATATATATATATATATATATATATATATATATATATATATATATATATATATATACACGTATTTATAATAATTGTAATTATAAAATAAAAAGTAACTAAAATAACATTTTTCTTTGGTCACCTCAGTAGAAATTGACTTTAATTAGGCCTATATATATATATATATATATATATATATATATATATATATATATATATATTTATATATATATATATATATATATATATATATATATATATATATATATATATATATATATATATAAGTGGTTTTTTTTATCGCATGAATGCTATATTAATCATTCTGAGATTATTGTTATTCTGACATATGCATATACATATTTATATTAACTGTAATTATAAAATATAATGAAAACTAAAAAAAAATTATTTTTTTTGACTTGTGCAGGAATTGACTTTTTTTAATTTAGGCCTATATTACTTGTTTATTATTTTCTTTTTTTTTTAATAACTATCGAAACTTATGGCGCTTTAAAAATGAACCTCTTCATCAAAGCAGTTCTTTACCACAGCAGAGAAACAAATACACTTAAGTAAGCCTAACATTCAGTCGATTAATCCATCTTGTCCCCATACCAAACAATCTGCTTTCGTCACGGCTGTTCAGAAAATTCAAGGACGTAATATAATAACTCAACCGAAATAACTTTGCAAAATCCGAAGCTATTTTCGTAATTGTTCTCCTTTGGGTCACATTTTCTCATCATTTCTATTCATTTTAAGACAAGGTTAGGTACAACTGAACGCTCAGTCCAAATACTTCTGGTTACACAATTGTCCAGTAGTTCTTAAGTTTAATGGACTTACAGACAAAATTACTCCTGTATCTTCAGTACTTTTTTCTGACGGAGCCCTGTACGTTCAATTAACAGTTTTCTTTATAGATTCACCAACCTACTTAATATGAACTTATTCAAAAATAGACCTCCTTTGCATAAAAGTCCAAAATTCACAAATTAACCGTCTCAACAAAATACCGGCATTTTGTATTTAATTGTTGTCATAATTCTCTGTTTTTTAACTTCACTATGTGTATGACGCGCACCTGCTTGTAAGTTTGGTGTAAATCGCTAATCTATCAATTCTATCATATCGTTAAAGAAATACAACTGTAAAAAAATATAAGTTATAATATAGCCAATATCATAAAAACAGAAATCTTACAAATAAACTAAGATGATGAGAAATATTAAGACTTTTTATCGTCTCTATTAGTGGTCTTGGACAAAGTGCTTTTAGAACTCGGAGTGGCGTAATGACCATAAGGGCAGCCGGGTCACAGCCACAAGCTTGTAGGGCACCAAACGGGAGTAGAACTTTCGGCAATATTTATACTGCAAAACGATCTTTCGCTATAGCCTTAAGAATCATTATCTACTTAGAAAAAAAACCATTGTTGTTTTGCCCCAGAACGGCCAAATTTGTAGCTTCGGCACCGGGCTTACACAGATCATGATCACCATCCCGTTGTCGATGTCTTGGGTATCTCTAAATGTAACGGCAGATTCTAAGACAGACATAGGGTAAGACACTGGTATTCAGAGAGACACTAGGGAATATACAGTGAGACACTAGGGTATATACAATGAGACACTAGGGGATATACAGTGAGGCACTAGGGGATATACAGTGAGACACTAGGGGATATACAATGAGATATTAGGGGATATACAGTGAGACACAAGGGAATATACAGTGAGACACTAGGGTATATACAGTGAGACACTAGGGTATATACAATGAGACACTAGGGGATATACAGTGAGGCACTAGGGGATATACAGTGAGACACTAGGGGATATACAATGAGATATTAGGGGATATACAGTGAGACACAAGGGAATATACAGTGAGACACTAGGGTATATACAGTGAGACATTAGGGGATATACAGTGAGACCCTAGGGGATATACAGTGAGACCCTAGGGGATATACAGTGAGACCCTAGGGGATATACAGTGAGACACTAGGGGATATACAGTGAGAACTAGGGGATATACAGTGAGACACTAGGGGATATACAATGAGACACTAGGAGATATACAGTGAGACACAAGGTGATATACAGTGAGACACTAGGGGATATACAGTGATACACGAGAGGATATACAATGAGACACTTGGAGATATTCAATGAGACACTAGGGAATACACAGTGAGACACTAGGGGATATACAGTGAGACACTAGGGGATATACAATGAGACATTAGGGAATATACAGTGAGACACGAGGGGATATACAATGAGACATTAGGGGATATACAGTGAGACACAAGGGAATATACAGTAAGACACTAGGGTATATACAGTGAGACATTAGGGGATATACAGTGAGAACTAGGGGATATACAGTGGAGACACTTGGGGATATACAATGAGACACTAGGGGATATACAATGAGACACTAGGTGATATACAATGAGACACTAGGGTATATACAGTGAGACACTTGGGGATATACAACGAGACACTAGGGGAGATACAGTGAGACACTAGGGGATTTACAATGAGACACTAGGGGATATACAATGAGACACTAGGGGATATACAGTGAGACACAAGGTTATATACAGTGAGACACTAGGGTATATACAGTGAGACACTAGGGTATATACAGTGAGACACTAGGAGATATACAGTGAGAACTAGGGGATATACAGTGAGACACTAGGGGATATACAGTGAGACACTAGGGTATATACAGTGAGACACTAGGGGATATACTGTGAGACACTAGAGGATATACAGTCAGACACTAGGGTATATACAGTGACACACAAGGGAATATACAGTGAGACAAAAGGGGAAATACAATGAGACACTAGGGTATATATATATATATATATATATATATAGTGAGACACTAGGGGATATACAGTGAGACACTAGGGGATATACAGTGAGACACTAGGGGAAATGCAATGAGGCACAAAGGGATATGCAGTGAGACACTAGGATATATAGGCCTATAGTCAGACTCTAGGGTATATACAGTGAGACACTAGGGTATATATAGTGAGACACTAATTGATTCAACAAACATTTTTGTTATATTAAGGACGAGCAGTGCTAAAAAATATTGAATGAGAGTTTTGTTATTAAATGTATACAACGTAGAGGGTTATTAAGGAAGCTGGTACAGCGTTGTAGACCATCGATAAGAAACTTCTGGATCTATCGACAAGATAACCCTGGATGGAGACATGGTTGGTTGTATCTAAATGCCCACGCCTCTTCAAGGATCTTACACGTCTTGGATAACCGCAACTGTGCCAGCACCAAAGATCTAACATTGACCCGTTCCGGACAAGTTACTAACTGGTCACGAGGGTCACACACAGCCTCTGAGACTTCACTGACCGGGTAGGACAGACGTAAATGTGACTTAGGACTTGCGACTGTCCAGTTTCATGCAATTGTCGTTTTTGAAAAATGGTTTTAATAATAATGCGCAAAAAAAATAATCGTTTTCTATGAGCTACAATAATATAATTCCCACTATGCTATTGGTAATGAAGGAGTTTAGATTCTAAACTTGTTATATCGAAGCAATAAAAACAGTTCTGTGTTGTTTATCTCACATTAAGAACAATGGGTTTATTTTAAGGATCCATTGCTAGTCAATTAAGACGGAGCTGAGTTATCGCGGTACGGGTAGGTAGGCCGGCCCTAGAAGTATTAATTGCCGAAGACATGTCCCGCCCCTTCTAATCAATGACTACGATAGCCCGAGGGGGATCTCTCTGTCACTTCGCACAAGTCTGTCCCCCGATATTTCACAAGCACTCGAAACGCATCGGCTCTGGGTGGCTCCGTCTGTAGCTGGTAGGAAACGAACCTACGGGAGAGCTGTAGCGATATATCTTCAGACGTCTTAGGATAATAACAGCGCTGCAATTGGCAGGAACTCTCTTGGCTGATATATCGACGAGTGACCCGGCCTAATATGGATTAATAAACACACGTTGCTTACGCTGCTTATGCGCAGCAGATGTATGGAACGATCTGCTTGTGAGTACAATTGCTTTATGCTCTCCAATAAAGTGATGATTAATGTATTACTGTCGATCTATCTTCTCGTGCACAGTGTCTTCCGGTGTAAGTAACTGTTCAAAGTACGGCGTTCTTTTTTATATTCCCGTTATCAGTATAAACGAGTAGAACTGGAAACGAGTGGTCACACTCAAGATCCAGTAACAAACGGCTCTAGCAGTAACAGTTTACATACTAGGCGTCAAGTTTGATTTACTATTTATAAAAATGTACTTACTTACTTGCTAAACTCCATCCTTGGTAGTTCAGCCATTTGGTGAAGCGTTGACCAGTACAGACGCTAGAAAGTCGTGTGTGATGGGTTTATGAGAGTCCTCCCCTTAGGATAGGGTAACCGTCAGTGGATAAAAGTCCGATTGCACTACCTGGACCGAACGATTCAGACGGGGTACTGAGGTGTAGAAACTTGACCGTGTCTCAAGGTTCTATAGGCCCCGAGTAGTTAAGGCAGAACCGCAGTGCCTGGTTGGAGTTCTCGTTACAGGGGCTGCTCGATGACCAGACTAGGCCTTGTAAAAAAGTCGCAAGACTCATGCATACTGGTACCACATGTCAGGGCACCAAGTCCATGGCCAACCGGGCGGAAATCACGAGTTTGAGGTTGAATTCAAAGAGTTTGAGGTTAGACACTACCAAATGAAAGATCTATCTTTGAGTTCTTTGACAAGAAGGTGGAGTCGGAAGACGCCATTCTTCTCTTATCTCATTTATCTTACTCTTTTACACCTTTTCATGACACACTGCCGCAACACAATGTCCAGTACAGACGGGCCTCTTCTAGGATACCAAGTTGCAGGGGGTCCAGTCTCGAGCAGGTTTCAAAATGATCCTCATCCATGACTCCACTTCCGGATTCTGAGATGATATTACTTTGATTTTGTAAAAGAATATTCTAGGTAATGATGACTTTTTCTCATGAAGAAGGTGGCAACATTTACAGCTCGGGGGAGAAAAGGGTTTATAGGGCCAATCGTCCATAGGGGATTTCTATTTCTTCAAAGCTTTCCTGTTTTTGAAGTCATTTTCACGTAGATGTATTCTTTTCTTTGTAAGTTTATCAGTCACATTGTTACCAGAAATTTCAACAGCAGTGACTTGTTAGCCACTGTATATATATTCCATCTTTGATTGGAAAGGGCGTTTAGCGTGACTTTACAGGTTTTGATCTCGTGCAGTTCACATTCCTATTGCCGGACCGATTCAATGAAAATCATCTCTTTTCCAGGCGTTGAAATTTTATTCAGTTCTGTCACAGCCAACATCTCCACAATACCTTCAGTTAGACATCCTTGAAAACGTTGACAGAAGTACCTTAGCGTCAGTTTCAGCTAACCCCGTTAATGCAGAAATAATATAGGTTTTGTGAAAAATATTTGAATGTAATAAGAAACGACGGTTGGGGGTCCGGAAATGGATGGGCAGAATAAGAGACTGCATGCTTTACATTTTGTAGTAAGAAGTAGCATTGCCGTCTCTCAGTGAAAAGAATGGCTTCAGCAAGTGTCAAGTTTAGCGACAACCTTGATTAAGAAACAAGTCACCAAGCTTAGACAAACTATATCTTGTAGGACGTAGCTTAAGACCTTGCCTTGAGATACTCTACAGGTGAAACCCTTTCACTAGATATTTCCCTCATAATCCAATTTCAGAATTTGTCCCTGTTGTGCTGAGTGCCATATGCACAGTTCTGACACCTCTATTACCTGATTACCTTACGGCTATTTTAGGTTATGTTTAATCACTTTAAGAAGATGCTACTTCACATTAGCGGCTACTGTCTCAAGGTCGACTACTAATGTTTAGTAGCGGCAAAGGTAGGCGTGTTGAGCTCCTCACACTCGCTGTTACCTCAGTCACACACTCTAGGATATTAGACAACGGCTGGGACTCTCAATATATCTGGCTCTGTGCCTCATATGTAAACAATGACGAACTTACACCCCTCCCATTTACATTTGGTCAAGAACTACAATCTGAGTCTGAAACAGAAGCTGGTTAGGTCAATAAAACATAAGAAATTCTATTTAAATTTTAATACATTTATAGGGCCTAACACACACACACACACACACACACTCATTCACTCACACGCACATGCACACACACACACTCACTCACACGCACATGCACGCGCACACACACACACGCATGCACGCACATGCACACACACACACACACGCACCCTCTCACCTGCACATTAAGAGTTATGCTCCAGAGAGGTTATCCTTGAACACAGAGACCATAACTCAGTAACTAGGGTCTATCAAGACTAAACATTCTACTGAAAAACAATGACGTAGTTTTCAGTACGCACATTGTTGACTCATATCTCTCATTTGTAGTCAGTTTCAGAGGCACGTATTCACCCCACCCCGCTGAAACCTTCTTTACCCGTCCTCTAATTTAAGAACCCCAGCCTAGTGTAATTGACGCTTTAAAGAATATAATTAACGTCGTAATGACGGAGAAATGCACAATGCCTGGAAGATGAACGCTGTATGAGGAAAACAAAACCGAATATTCTGATATAAACGCCGATCAAGAGGGACAAAATAGGAAAGATGAGGTGCGATTAATTCCAGCACCCGGTAAACGGGTGTATATATTCGGCAAGGTAATCTAGCCATTTGGTGTCCTTAGACCAGGAGGTTGTATGTTCCATACCCTCACATATCCTTTATGTACAACCCATCCATAATAGCATTAAAACACACATATACTCTCCTCCGTGAAGGTGTGACGTTTGAGTCAAATGACAACGCTCAAGTGAGCGTTCTTCCATATTGTTAAAGCTTCCTGTAAAGTTCTTTACAAAGTATCATAGAGACCAAAGAAAATTTTGTTACAGAGAAGTTTCTTCATTAAAAAGATAATAATAACAACAATGGTTGTTTTCAATACTGATGTAGGAGAGACAGGGTATAACGCACTACTGGTGCCATGTGGCATTCAAAGAAGGTAATGTGGCCAGCCCCACGCTTCAACCACCCATCATTTCTTCCTAGGTTTGACCTAAGATGGTAATTTTCAAAAGCTGAATCAAGCGTGGGCTGAAACCACACAGGAATTATTTTTGCGCCACGGGAAATCGAACCCAGACACTTTGGTTTAATAGTCAAGTGCTCTATCTACTTGACCACTCAGCATAAAAAAGTATAAAGTATAAAACGAACAATTATAAAATTCGTTAATATCTGAGATAGTTTACGCAGAATTATAAAGTTCGGACCATGTAACCGTGCACTTGGCCTTGAGAGACTATACGAGATTTCTCGTTTACTACCACTTTTTAAAACATGTTACATATAACCTACATGCAACCTATAAGTCTACTCATATTTCAAAATTTGTAATTTCATATCGGAGCTAATTATCATGAAATTTAACTAATATTGACCGTCTCAAGCAAGCCAGTGTTTTGACAGTCCTTATCATATTTGTAGGAAAGTACTTAAACTGACCCTCTACCACCCGTCTCGCCTACTGCGATCTCTCAAGGCCAAGTGCACGGTAACGGATCCGCACCATACATTTAGACTTTGGACGTTGTTCTACGTCATTAAATCAGGAGAAACAGATTTACTATGCAAAATAGTTTTAAAAGTGTTATAAATGACAGAATCTACAACATAGAAGAAAGTATCTGTTTCGTAACCAAACTCACAAAGAACACTTTTTGCACAAGTATTAACAAAAATGTAAATGAATTTATTAGTAAATAAATACACTGGTTAAACTGTTGTCTATAGTAACTGTTATTAAATTAAAAATAATACGAAATGTTGTTGAAAATAAACAAAGAGTTGATTTAAATAAACTAAACGCCCGAAGTTTTATACAAAATATTGTATAATAGGGCTTATAATTTGGCAAAATGAAGGCGACTTGCAAAACATAACGCCTCTTACTGGAGACCAAATTACGTATTATTCTTTACATCTGTTTAAAGATTATAGAAATTTATATCCCACATTGACATCCCGGTGTGGTATAAACACCCCAAGTATCCATACACAATACTTTGGCAGTGATTTAATGCGTCGATTGTTGCAGCTACTTGGATACTTAGATACATATCATTCGGCGATTGGCAGCCTAACCTAAATCTGAGCCACGTATCTAACCTCGCCGCGCATTATCCTCAACCGGGTGATTAATTTGTCAGTTAAAAAACGGCACAAGTGTAATTAATAAAGCCCCGATATCATCACCGCGACCGCTATCAACGCTCGCAACAGCGGAATAAAAATCCTGGAAAGTGCTTTCTAAAGCGACCGGGTCCGAGAAGTGAGTAAATCATGGCGTCGTGACGGGGGGAGGGGCGTCGGCCGTTATTAACAAATTGGTTTTGAATCGGAGAAATGAGAATACGTTTTTAGATTTGTGAGGTCGTCTGAGAACAATCACACGGAGGCGTGTCCCCTCTCACATCTTTTTTCTCATGGCGATGCAACTGCCGTCGGCGTTTGTCGTTTATATAGAGATTATTGACATTAAACTTTCAGAAAGTAAAAAATAAAAACGAGTTTGTAAAAAAAACCTATAATTTTCCATCCATAAGTACCTAGTTTTGTTCTAAATTATACAAAACAAATAATATAAATTTTTTAAAACTAAATTCCTACTGAGATTAACAAAAAAAAATTGTTTTTGCTCTTTTTTATTTTATAATTATTACAGTTAAAATAAATATGTACGAGTATATAGATATGACAGAATCACAATATTAAGTGGCAAAATAGAAATCGAATTTCCCTGCAATTTTCCATTTCCCTCCCTATTCAGTATGTGGTGTTGAAGTATTATTTTTGTTTGTTACTATTTATTCGCTTTCTGTTTTTTCGTTTCTAATTTATGAAACTGATGGTGTTCTATAATTTCTTATTCTATCCATCTCTTGTAATGCATCATTGTTGCAAGTAACCTTTCTCGTATAATTCCATATACATCTTTAAATATTAAATATCTTGCTATGGGAAACTTGGTTCATTGGCAAAGTGCTGGGTTTCAAACATTAAGTCAATCAGATCGAATCTGACCAAGGCATCAACTTTTTAAAATTTAATTAATAATTAAATATTTGAAAAAATTGTATTAACATCAATTGTTATCCACTACAGGTTGAAAATAATGTATTTGAACTTGATTGGATGAATAAAACCGAATTTTATTAACGATTGAAAATTTGTATAATATATATATATATATATATATATATATATATATATATATATATATATATACGGTTTACATACTCCCGTAGACCAACATTAACGCATTTTTCAAACATAATTTTAAGACCGTTTTTTGCATAAAAACTTTACATTAATCCTCAGAAACTAAATTGATTTAGAATCTATTTTTTTAATTTATAACGTTAAATGTTTTGTGTTACGTCATCATCGTAAGTGAGTACACGTTATAAAATATAAATAATGTTTAGAAATTTTAATTTTCATAAACCACCTCTTTTCCCTTATATATTTAGGTACTTTTAATTTGAAATTACTTTGAAAACTTAGCTTTAATAACTATAATATAGAATGTCTAATAAAATTTGAGCTTAGTTTGTGAAAAAAATTATATAATAATAAAACAAACAAAAACTCATAATAAATGCTTCGTACTGAGTGAATAAAACACAACATGAATCAAAATTCCTTTAGAGTTTGTAAAAACATTTATTTTCTATGTTAATTGTATAAAAAAGGAATCATTATTATTGTTGTTATAAAACCCTTTTCAAATTACTGTAAGTATATTAAAGGACCAAATATTTTATAGAAACAACTCACTTTTAATTTTAATTTACTGTAAATTTAGTTCTTGCCGTATTTATAATAAGACTAAGTTTAATGAATAAATTATTTAATAATAACACGAAAACAAACTAATAACAAATACTTTAATTTAATATGTCGTCATCCTCAGTGAATAAAGCACCACCTCATGAATTATAATTGGTATTCATAAATTTTAACTTTTTTAAGTTTGGGAAACATTTCTTTTAATATAAACACTTACTATAATTTATTGCAAGTATATTACTATCAAATGCTTCATAGAATACAGCACACTTTTAATTTCAATTCATTTTAAGTATATCTATTCTTACATAAGGGCCTTAATTTTTACTAAGATTTGACTTGTGAGTAAATTACTTAATAAAACGGAAAAACTCACAATAAATATGTTTGTTTTTTACTCCCAATCATTGAGTAAAACTAACCTACAATTTACATTATACAAATTTAAAGTAATAATTTACATTTTTTTAAATGTAATTTAACTGACTGGTGATGATTTTGTCAATGAAACTCTTCTGAATAAATAAATGTATTTATTGCGTTCTGTTTTGAGTTTTAAATAATCTGCAGGTTGTTTTAACAAAATGTTGTCAAATGGTGATTTCTCTTACAAACCGCACGTTTCACAGTTTTATATTCATTTACGCAATGAAACCAGCATCCGCCGCCTCGAGCGATATATTAATACCGCGGCTACTTTATAGGCCGTGAAGACAATTTATTATTGTGATAAAGACATCAGAGTTGGTAATTATTACCAGAGATTATGAATATATTGGCCGTATCAGTACTGACAATAGGGAATTGTCGTGGCCTTGGACAACTCAAATTGTGGATAACCGGAAAATCATTACTCACAAGTTGTTGCCATGTCACTGTTAATATGCTAATCCCTAACTGCCGCTATTGAGGAGGCGGCGTTTCGTACAGGCTTACTGCGTTCGCACGCTTTGTAGTCGGTGAAAATGGAGATGCCACACTACAAACTCAGCTTACAATCTACAAAATAACCAGACAAGCACAAACACAAGTGACTGAAAATGTTTACATTAGAACATCAAAAATTGATCAGTTATGAGAATCAACTGAGAGACGAAACCCATGGTTTCCCAACCTTAAACATTATATAAGTTGAACATAACGAAATGTAGAAAAAAAATAGTTTAGCTATATTAAATAAAGAGTCGAGGAAAAAATCACAAACACTCTTTGACCACATTACTGAACACCTGCTTTTAAAAACAGCATCGTCCTACACATCAACCCATCCTGGTGACCAACCAAGACACTGAAGATGATCGTAGAAAATAAAAAATTGATCGGTTTTGACAATCAAGTGAGAGACAAATCCCATACTTTCGCAACCATAAACATCATTTACATAGAGCACAACGAAATGTAGACAAAAACCAGATAAAAAACAAATTCATATTAAATAAAGAGACACGGAACAAATCAAAAACACTCTTTGACCACATTACTGAACACCTGCCTTTGAAACCAGCATCACCCTACACACCAACGGATCCTGGTGGCCAACCAAGACACTCGTTTACCAACCTAGAACAGATCACATACACTCGTTGACCACATTATTGAACACATGTGTTCAACGCATCCTGGTGACCAACCAAGACACTGAAGATGATCGCAGAGCATAAAAAATTGGTCGGTTTTGACAATCAAGATACTTTCCCAACCATAAACATCATTTACATAGAACATAACGAAATGTAGACAAAAACCAGAACAAAAAAACAAATTCATATTAAATCACACTGAACAAATCACGAACACTCTTAAAATAAAGAGACTGAAGACACTGAAGATGGTCGCAGAACTCCACGATTGATGCGTTATGCCAATCAAGTGAGAGAACTATACACTAACTTTCTAACCTTAAACATCATATAAGTAACATAATGAAATGTAAACAAAAACCAAGACACAAAAGAAAATCATATTAAGTAACGAGATGCATAACAATCATGTACTTTTTTTACTACATTATTCTACCCCTGCCTTTAAAACCAACATCGCTCTATACATTAACGCAACCTAATACCAACCAATCCTAATTTTAAAAGACGATTGCTTCGAAAATATTTTTCTTTTAATGTACTTAAAGGTTAGTGGAAGTTTTAACTTTATAGAGTTTAGAAAAAAAAAATATTTCGACGTTTTTACTAGCTTAATCTACCATCGTTTCGAACGTTTTTGTCGGCGTGATGAACGATGACGAAAGTAATCCAGTGATGATGAAGTGATGACGATGTAGTTGGTACGCATACAAATGTATCTACAATGCTACAACTAACATAATAACTCTTAGTTTGTACAGAAATCTAAAAACAGCTGATAGAAATCAAGGATTTGAATTAGTATTTTTTGGCTTATGGAAAGGTAAGGTGGTCATTGTATCTGACCTGCTATACACCGTTGAAAGGTCGCTTACTCTTCCATGCGTACATATTTTAGAAAACTTCCAATCGATGTTTCAATTTCTCGACATCGAGTAGTAGATCTACTGTAGCACCATGTATTTTAATTGTGTTTACTACTGGAAATTGGTCTGTGTTGAAAGGGTAAAGTGTACGAGTAATTAACTATACGAGTAAAGGAAACTCATGTATAGATGTGAGTCAAAAGTATGTAGTGTTGTAAAAAAATAACAAAAATATCTTGCTATGTTATCGTTCAAACCTACGCCAAAAATAACCATTTCATCCCTCATCGCCTACGTTTACTAGTGGAAATGCACTTATAAATGTGGACCACGTAACCATGCACTTGGCATTGAGAGATCGCAGTAGTCAAGACGGGAAGTATAGGGTCAGTATAAATACTTTCCTAAGAACATGAAGTCTGTCTAAACACTGACTTGCGGTAAATATTAGATAAATTCGATGATAAATTAGCTTTAGTATGAAATAACAATCTTGAAAAATGTGTAGATATTTCGAATGCAGAAGCAGTTGATGTATAGAACATTCTGAAACTGTAACGTGTTTTAAAAATAGGTAGTACACGAGAAATCTCGTGCGATCTCTCAAGGCCAGGTGCACGGCTACTTGGTCCCCACTATAAGTCCGGCATAAACCAAAATGTCCACTTTAAATTTCAAAATCCCTTGAACAATCTAAAGAGGTCAGCATGGTTGGGATTTCGTAATGCATTTATAAATAGACGAGATGAGTAATATAGGAGAACAATAGGCGACCTCTTGACTGTCTAAAGCAGGCAATCAGGTAGGATGGCCTCATTACGTTATCATAACTCGTTTTTTGAAATACATGTTATATAGCAGGCATGGCCAACAACATCCGAAAACACTACTAAATAAAAGGTTGCACATAACCATGCCGACATAAATACAATTATGTAGTAACAAACTGCATAGCACAGACCAGATGGACGTGGCACGAGGTCGAGTGTCTAGAGGCCAAACATGAATTTAGAAATTCGTCAATAATAATAAACAATAACTGAGACGAGAAACAATAACTAACGGGAAACAATCAAGAGAGTGACAGAAAGGTGTTGGGCAGAGGGCAGAGTATTTGCATATTTATAAGTACGAACGCCGAAACTGGAGACGGAGGTGTGCGTCAACGCAAAGACGAATGGCTGGAACGGTCGTGGTGAGGTGTACGCTGATGCAGACACCTCACGCTGACGTAATACTATCGTGAGAGCGAAGCGTAAAGACACGCGACACTGCGACGCGGAATCATCACCTCGGGGGTCGAACCTGAGCGGGAACTTCTTCATTTTGAAACGTAATAAAAAAATATCATAAAATGTATTAGTTTTCTTAATTTTACTGGCACAAAACCCCCCAACTAAAAGTTTGTCGGCGAAAGTTTTTTAATCCATCTATGCAATTTACATTTAAACGATACACAATGGAAAGTATAATATAAAAATATAATAAGAAAATAGCTTGAAAGTTATGAAACTGTTAACGCCCACGTATTCCTTACTGGGAGTTGTGGAGTTTTTAATCAAATATAAAAACATGTTGCTAGAAAGGTAAACATTGATTTACTTTTCACTACTACGTTTCTACCGACCATTAAATCACTTAAAATGAAATCTAAGAATTATTAATATAGATGCAACTAATATATCATAGGTGGAGGTAATCTCTCTATGACGTAGTCTACAACTGATACTTGAGTGAAAGCATGATTTTATGCAACAATTTCTATATCTGTTTAGATTAGTTTGCATAACAGCTGTTTTAACGCATAAGTTATATTACTATATTTACTATACTTTATTAAGGTTATGTGTGTGCTATTAAATTGAAAACGTCTTCAATTTATAAAATAGGTGTTATTAAATTATTGTAATAAAAAAATGTATTCGATTTTTTGTGTGTTAACGTATTGTTTGGATGTAATAGATATAGAATTAAAATAAATTGTTTTGTTTTGAGAGAGAAATTGAAAGAGTTAGTATTTCAACACTTAAAATTTATAAATACTGATTGAAAAGTAATCTATGATGCCCAGTGATTTCGTATAAATTGGGCGTAGCTATAGTTGTTTTCCAGTTACCCTAAAATACATTGTTAGAATTAATGAATTGAGTTCTTCGTACAACGTAAAAAGATGATAAGAATCCTCTTTTATTAGGAGGTGTGACTATCCAAAAGCACTCGAATAAATAAATAGAATTAAAAACACAAATTAAAATATTTTCCCAATGTAAATATATATCTATTTTCAATTGAAATGACTCAATTTAAAATGAAATTTCCTCATAAGAAGTCTCTTTGGCATCCCTTTCTACTGATATCGCAGCAACGCACGACGAGTAAGCTAGTCATGTTAAATAATTGTAAAACAAAAAAGATAAATATCATATTGATATTAAATAAGCAGAAATTATTAGATGTACATAATATTTACAATAAAATTGGCATGCCATTAACGACAAATGTAAATCACGTGTGATCCTTTACATAAAACTTTCGGAGCGGTAGAAGGGGATAGCATCCTTAACGGTTCCCCATACTGAGTAAATCGTGTAATGGAATTAATCAAAGCAAGTCCCGTCTAAAGAACAATAGGTGTAAGTAAAGATGGCAAAAGATAAAGTGATTAATCGATAGTACTGCACGCTCGATTATATCTACTTCTAGTACAAAATAGTAAGTCTAAGTTCAATATCACACGACGGTTATAAACGGTATTATATGTCGAACCTATTCCTTATTAGGGGTATCTTGTTCCTTACTGTAAAACCTACTATTCCTTCCTTACAAGGGGTAACTGTATCGTTTCTGTTAAACCTCCTACTATTCCTTCCTTACAAGGGGTACCTGTATCTTTTCTGTTAAACCTCCTACTATTCCTTCCTTAAAAGGGGTAACTGTATCTTTTCTGTTAAACCTCCTACTATTCCTTCCTTACAAGTGGTAACTATCTTTTTTGTTAAACCTCCTACTATTCCTTCCTTACAAGGGGTACCTGTATCTTTTCTGTTAAACCTCCTACTATTCCTTCCTTACAAGGGGTACCTGTATCTTTTCTGTTAAACCTCCTACTATTCCTTCCTTACAAGGGGTACCTGTATCTTTTCTGTTAAACCTCCTACTATTCCTTCCTTACAAGGGGTACCTGTATCTTTTCTGTTAAACCTCCTACTATTCTTTCCTTACAAGGGGTACCTGTATCTTTTCTGTTAAACCTCCTACTATTCCTTCCTTACAAGGGGTACCTGTATCTTTTCTGTTAAACCTCCTACTATTCCTTCCTTACAAGGGGTACCTGTATCTTTTCTGTTAAACCTCCTACTATTCCTTCCTTACAAGGGGTACCTGTATCTTTTCTGTTAAACCTCCTACTATTCCTTCCTTACAAGGGGTACCTGTATCTTTTCTGTTAAACCTCCTACTATTCCTTCCTTACAAGGGGTACCTGTATCTTTTCTGTTAAACCTCCTACTATTCCTTCCTTACAAGGGGTACCTGTATCTTTTCTGTTAAACCTCCTACTATTGCTACCTTACTAGGGTTAACTGGGCCTTCTCTGTTAAACCTCCTACTACTGCTACCTTACTAGGGTTAGCCTACTGTACAAGTCTACATAACCTACTCCGATATAGTCTACTCTATAAGTCTACATATTTTACACACTGACACAGCCTACTCCAGAACTCCAAATATTCCGCTTACTGATATAGTCTACTCTACATTTTTCTACATTTCCTACACACGGATATAGCCTTCTCTAGAAGCCTTTGTGGCCTAATTACGTATATAGTCTACATTATAAATCTACATAACCTGCACACTAATATAGACTACTCAAGAAATCTACACAGCCTAAAAATAACTAAAACAGACTAATACAGCCTACTATAGACTAATATAACTTTACAAAACCTACACACTGATAAAGCATACTCTGCAAGTCTACATACCCTACACCGATATAGTCTGCTCTATAAGTCCACATAGTCTACACACTTAGTCTAAATAGCCTACTTACTAATATAGTCTACTCGATATTTCTACATTGCCTACACACGTATACAGCCTTCTCCAGAAGTCTTTCTGGCCTACATAGTATATAGTCTACTCTAGAAATCTACATAGCCTACAAATAACTACTAATACAGCCTGCTGTAGACTTATATAACTTTACATAGCCTACGTACTGATATAGCCTACTCAACAAGTTTACATACCCTACACCGATATAGTCTGCTCTATAAGTCCACATAGTTTACACACTGATATAGCCTACTCTAGAAGTCTACATTGTTTACATACTGATATAGCCTACTCCACAAGTTTACATACCCTACACTGATATAGTCTGCTCTATAAGTCTTCATAGTTTACTCACTGATATAGCCTACTCTAAAAGTCTACATAGTTTACACACTGATATAGCCTACTCTACAAGTTTCCATACTCTACACCGATATAGTCTGCTCTATAAGTCTTCATAGTTTACACACTGATATAGCCTACTCTAGAAGTCTACATTGTTTACATACTGATATAGCCTACTCTACAAGTTTACATACCCTACACTGATATAGTCTGCTCTATAAGTCTTCATAGTTTACTCACTGATATAGCCTACTCTAAAAGTCTACATAGTTTACACACTGATATAGCCTACTCCACAAGTTTACATACCCTACACCGATATAGTCTTCTCTATAACTCTACATAGTTTACACACTGATATAGCCTACTCTACAAGTTTACATACTCTACACCGATATAGTCTGCTCTATAAGTCTTCATAGTTTACACACTGATATAGCCTACTCTAGAAGTCTACATAGTTTACACACTGATATAGCCTACTCTAGATGTCTAAATAGCCTACATATGGATGTAGACTGCTCTATAATTCTACACTGCCTACACTCTGATATAGCCTACACTTAGAGTGTAAATAACCTAAGCACTAAAATAGACTACTACTCCATTTGCAGATAGTATTCATTAAAAAACTAGACTGTTTTATCCGTTTGTAAAAAATGTTCTATACTCGTTTAAAATTTCACTACCTTTCTCCTTCATAGGAACCACTTTCTGTCCGGTATTCGGAATGACGTGTAGGCTAACGTAATTTGACCAAACGGGATCCTAAAACCGCGGTAATTAGGCACTGCCTCGGAACAATATATCTTGCCGTACGTGATTTAGTTAACCCGAGCTTGATGTTTTACAAGTATTAAAATATTAAAAAGGTCCAAGACAGTAATAAATTCTGAAA
Organism: Prosapia bicincta; assembly: GCA_036971475.1. Classification (NCBI taxonomy): domain Eukaryota; kingdom Metazoa; phylum Arthropoda; class Insecta; order Hemiptera; family Cercopidae; genus Prosapia; species Prosapia bicincta. Next base: position 239,277,030 of record JBAIZL010000001.1, read on the forward strand.
TGTTCACCTGCGTACAATGTCCGCGTGTGAATGGAAAACGCGTCCATATCTTTCAAGATTTATTCCTGACCTTTATTTTAGCGGTAATTTATCGCTCTGCTTGATTAAATGCTACAGCATCGATTGTCTGTTAGAGAATAAATTTGGTTTGGAATACTTTATTTTTTGACTGTGTTGAGTTAACCAATAGGAATGATTTATTAAATATTCCTTAATAAGAACTGTGCGGCTGATTGGTCTAAGGGTAGAGCACATGAGTACTACCTAAAGATCGATCTCTAGCAGCACCAAAAGAGTTTCTACGTGCTTTTTAGCACTCCGGTCATCTAGGAAAATGCCCTGGCTGGGATTTGCCATAAAATTCCTAACATACGCCACAGGGCTACTGTAGAATTTCTAAAATGTGTATGTGTAGGTACAAGGCCTTCCGCTACGAGGCTTTGGTTAGTTCCGTTTTTACTTTCATAGTGTTCCGGCCGTGATTTTGCTGGTTAGTTCTGTAGATTCTGAATACTGTATCGTTCTGCTTTTCCAGAAGGCCTTCTGCTACGAGGCTTTGGTTAGTTCCATTCTTACGTTCATAGTGTTCCGGTCGTGATTTTGCTGGTTAGTTCTGTACATTCTGAATAGTGTATCGTTCTGCTTTTCCAGAAGGCCTTCTGCTACGAGGCTTTGGTTAGTTCCATTCTTACGTTCATAGTGTTCCGGTCGTGATTTTGCTGGTTAGTTCTGTACATTCTGAATAGTGTATCGTTCTGCTTTTCCAGAAGGCCTTCTGCTACGAGGCTTTGGTTAATTCCATTCTTACGTTCATAGTGTTCCGGTCGTGATTTTGCTGGTTAGTTCTGTACATTCTGAATAGTGTATCGTTCTGCTTTTCCAGAAGGCCTTCTGCTACGAGGCTTTGGTTAGTTCCATTCTTACGTTCATAGTGTTCCGGTCGTGATTTTGCTGGTTAGTTCTGTACATTCTGAATAGTGTATCGTTCTGCTTTTCCAGAAGGCCTTCTGTTACGAGGCTTTGGTTAATTCCATTCTTACGTTCATAGTGTTCCGGTCGTGATTTTGCTGTTAGTTCTGTACATTCTGAATAGTGTATCGTTCTGCTTTTCCAGAAGGCCTTCTGCTACGAGGCTTTGGTTAATTCCATTCTTACGTTCATAGTGTTCCGGTCGTGATTTTGCTGGTTAGTTCTGTACATTCTGAATAGTGTATCGTTCTGCTTTTCCAGAAGGCCTTCTGCTACGAGGCTTTGGTTAGTTCCATTCTTACGTTCATAGTGTTCCGGTCGTGATTTTGCTGGTTAGTTCTGTACATTCTGAATAGTGTATAGTTCTGCTTTTCCAGAAGGCCTTCTGCTACGAGGCTTTGGTTAGTTCCATTCTTACGTTCATAGTGTTCCGGTCGTGATTTTGCTGGTTAGTTCTGTACATTCTGAATAGTGTATAGTTCTGTTTTTCCAGAAGGCCTTCCGCTACGAGGCTTTGGTTAATTCCATTCTTACGTTCATAGTGTTCCGGTCGTGATTTTGCTGTTAGTTCTGTACATTCTGAATAGTGTATCGTTCTGCTTTTCCAGAAGGCCTTCTGCTACGAGGCTTTGGTTAATTCCATTCTTACGTTCATAGTGTTCCGGTCGTGGTTTTGCTGGTTAGTTCTGTACATTCTGAATAGTGTATCGTTCTGCTTTTCCAGAAGGCCTTCCGCTACGAGGCTTTGGTTAATTCCATTCTTACGTTCATAGTGTTCCGGTCGTGATTTTGCTGTTAGTTCTTTACATTCTGAATAGTGTATCGTTCTGCTTTTCCAGAAGGCCTTCTGCTACGAGGCTTTGGTTAATTCCATTCTTACGTTCATAGTGTTCCGGTCGTGGTTTTGCTGGTTAGTTCTGTACATTCTGAATAGTGTATCGTTCTGCTTTTCCAGAAGGCCTTCCGCTACGAGGCTTTGGTTAATTCCATTCTTACGTTCATAGTGTTCCGGTCGTGATTTTGCTGGTTAGTTCTGTACATTCTGAATAGTGTATCGTTCTGCTTTTCCAAAAGGCTTTCTGCTACGAGGCTTTGGTTAGTTCCATTCTTACGTTCATAGTGTTCCGGTCGTGATTTTGCTGGTTAGTTCTGTACATTCTGAATAGTGTATCGTTCTGCTTTTCCAAAAGGCCTTCTGCTACGAGGCTTTGGTTAGTTCCATTCTTACGTTCATAGTGTTCCGGTCGTGATTTTGCTGGTTAGTTCTGTACATTCTGAATAGTGTATCGTTCTGCTTTTCCAGAAGGCCTTCTGCTACGAGGCTTTGGTTAATTCCATTCTTACGTTCATAGTGTTCCGGTCGTGATTTTGCTGGTTAGTTCTGTACATTCTGAATAGTGTATCGTTCTGCTTTTCCAGAAGGCCTTCTGCTACGAGGCTTTGGTTAATTCCATTCTTACGTTCATAGTGTTCCGGTCGTGGTTTTGCTGGTTAGTTCTGTACATTCTGAATAGTGTATCGTTCTGCTTTTCCAGAAGGCCTTCCGCTACGAGGCTTTGGTTAATTCCATTCTTACGTTCATAGTGTTCTGGTCGTGATTTTGCTGGTTAGTTCTGTACATTCTGAATAGTGTATCGTTCTGCTTTTCCAAAAGGCTTTCTGCTACGAGGCTTTGGTTAGTTCCATTCTTACGTTCATAGTGTTCCGGTCGTGATTTTGCTGGTTAGTTCTGTACATTCTGAATAGTGTATCGTTCTGCTTTTCCAAAAGGCCTTCTGCTACGAGGCTTTGGTTAGTTCCATTCTTACGTTCATAGTGTTCCGGTCGTGATTTTGCTGGTTAGTTCTGTACATTCTGAATAGTGTATCGTTCTGCATTTCCAAATGTAACAGATTTTATTAAAGCTCCGGATGGTATACAAATGGTGATATAAATTATATCAAATTTAATTTACTTGTCAATTACGGGTACGAACGCCAAAAGATTTTCTGTTAGGAAACTGTAAACGGCACGACAGTCAGTAGGCAACTGTGAAATTTGTAGTTAATGCTGCAGTTAGTGACGTCACACCTCCAATGCCTTCTGTCTAGGTGGTGTTGGTCAAAGCCAGGCTAATAATAGAGAGTTGAAGCTCAGTGTTGGGGACGCCCTAGAAAAGGGTTTATCAAAGTGTAGCATGGTATTGGGGGGGGGGGGTGTCTGCGGAAGATATTTTTTAATCTTTATTTTAAAAAGCATATATATCAAGAACTCCCATATTTATTAATATGTATTCAATTTAAGAAGTACTTAAAAAAAATATATATATATATATATATATATATATATATATATATATATATCGATTAGAAAGCTTTCTTCCATCATAAATATCTTTATATTACGATATCGTAATATCGTATATTACTTTATCTTTTATTACGACTAAATTAATAAAAACTGTAAAGGGTAATTTTTTAGGGATCCGCAATGAAAACATTAGTAATTCAGGGGGTCCTCGACAAAAGCAAGTTTGAGAACCGCTATTCTAGAATACCCTGTGACCCAAGAAAGGCAGCTCTGCTCTGTCTCTTCAAAGCCATCTTTATGGTATAAAGACATCTTCATGGTATAAAGTCATCTTTATGGTATAAAGCCATCTTCATGGTATAAAGCCATCTTCATGGTATAAAAGGTCTAGAAATAGCATTATTATTAAGAGTGTACAGCAATATTTCTTTAATTCTTCATTTGTTCAGGTTTTCTTATATCTGTGATTACGTCACAACAGATTTTCTTGTGTTTTAAGGAGACTAGCAAATATAATACAGATACTGAATTAGTATTCAGGGCCGTTTTTGGGTTGCAGTAAACTATAGACAGTTAGTGAGTCAAACAGTATTTAGATTCGACGCAGATATTGCATACCTCTAATCGTCGCAGCCCTCTCCTAGTAGGTGTGCTCACTGTCGGGTAGCGGGTAGTCACCTTTCTTCCGATCTGTTTCAGGTAAGCGGCCTTTATACTCTTCACACAGTACGCGGTGCCATCATTGCTCCCTACTTCCAGTACCATAGGATACACGTGTTTTTCTTTAGTCTTATCTGACGTCATCAACTACCTCTCTCACAAGTGGTGTCACTGTCAGACACACTTTTATGACTCCGATATAAAGTAAGTGAAGTGGGTACATTACTTTAATACGAAACCAAAGAAAGGTTCTGGGATCGCTTCCCAGTAGCGCCAATGGATTTCTGTGCTCAGCTGTGTTTATGAGTGCCTAGGGTAATAGTGGGCTGAAGCGCATGACTCGGGACTTTACCTTCCTTGAACAGCCAAAGTAAGGCAGTTTCTCCACCGTGTCTCCTCCACACCATGTATTACGGTTTGAAAAGGAACCGTAATTACTATTATACTTTAGATACGCGGCTCAGAAGCGATGGAATATACACCTCCCTCTATATCCTCTACCAGCAAGCTTTATGTCCATACATCGTCCTATTTGTATTCAAAACACTTTCTCATCCTTCATAAGCAATAAGAGTTGCACTGGCTGATCTTAAAGCTAATGGCCGAGTTGCATTATTTAGAATAATCAATCCTTTGTCAGAGTCGAAAGGAAAGAAAGCGCTTCGGGCTTAATAAGGCCACGAATATGTAAAAGGATAACGGAGAAATTTGTAATCATTTTTCATTGATCTCCCCCGTCCCAATTTCTCAGTAATGGAGAGACTAGAGCTCTACGAAGCAGACCTCCTCTCTACCAAAGTCGAAAGGAAGTGATCCTGCGGTACAGCCTTATATTTCTCATGGATCTCCCCAAACTATTACTCAGTAATGGAGAGACTAGAGATATACGAAGCAGACCTATTCTATACTAGAGTAGAAAGGACGTGATCTTGCGCTACAGCCTTATATTTCTCATGGATCTCCCCAAACTATTACTCAGTAATGAAGAGACTAGAGATATACGAAGCAGACCTATTCTATACTAGAGTAGAAAGGACGTGATCTTGCGCTACAGCCTTATATTTCTCATGTATCTCCCCCAAACTATTACTCAGTAATGGAGGGACTAGAGACATACGAAGCAGACCTATTCTATCCTAGAGTCGAAAGGAAGTAATCTTGCGCTACAGCCTTATATTTCTCATGTATCTCCCCCAAACTATTACTCAGTAATGGAAAGACTAGAGGTCTACGAAACACGCCTTCTCTCTACCAGAATCTAAAAGACGTGGTATCGCGCTAAGGCCTTATATTTCTCATGCATCTCCCCCAAACTATTACTCAATAATAGAAAGACTAGAGATATACGAAGCAGACCTATTCCCTACCAAAGTCGAAAGGACGTGATCTTGCGCTAAAGCCTTATATTTCTCATTGATCTCCCCCTCATAATTACTCAGTAATGTATAGACTAGAGGTTAACGAAACACGCCTTCTGTCTACCAGAATCGAAAGGACGTGATATCGCGCTACAGCTTTATATTTCTCATGTATCTCTCCCAAACTATTACTCAGTAATGGAAAGACTAGAGGTCTACGAAACACGCCTTCTCTCTACCAGAATCTAAAAGACGTGGTATCGCGCTAAGGCCTTATATTTCTCATGCATCTCCCCCAAACTATTACTCAATAATAGAAAGACTAGAGATATACGAAGCAGACCTATTCCCTACCAAAGTCGAAAGGACGTGATCTTGCGCTAAAGCCTTATATTTCTCATTGATCTCCCCCTCATAATTACTCAGTAATGTATAGACTAGAGGTTAACGAAACACGCCTTCTCTCTGCCAGAATCGAAAGGACGTGATATCGCGCTACAGCTTTATATTTCTCATGTATCTCTCCCAAACTATTACTCAGTAATGGAAAGACTAGAGGTCTACGAAACACGCCTTCTCTCTACCAGAATCTAAAAGACGTGGTATCGCGCTAAGGCCTTATATTTCTCATGCATCTCCCCCAAACTATTACTCAATAATAGAAAGACTAGAGATATACGAAGCAGACCTATTCCCTACCAAAGTCGAAAGGACGTGATCTTGCGCTAAAGCCTTATATTTCTCATTGATCTCCCCCTCACAATTACTCAGTAATGTATAGACTAGAGGTTAACGAAACACGCCTTCTGTCTACCAGAATCGAAAGGACGTGATATCGCGCTACAGCTTTATATTTCTCATGTATCTCTCCCAAACTATTACTCAGTAATGGAAAGACTAGAGGTCTACGAAATACGCCTTCTCTCTACCAGAATCTAAAAGACGTGGTATCGCGCTAAGGCCTTATATTTCTCATGCATCTCCCCCAAACTATTACTCAATAATAGAAAGACCAGAGATATACGAAGCAGACCTATTCCCTACCAAAGTCGAAAGGACGTGATCTTGCGCTAAAGCCTTATATTTCTCATTGATCTCCCCCTCACAATTACTCAGTAATGTATAGACTAGAGGTTAACGAAACACGCCTTCTGTCTACCAGAATCGAAAGGACGTGATATCGCGCTACAGCTTTATATTTCTCATGTATCTCTCCCAAACTATTACTCAGTAATGGAAAGACAAGAGCTCTACGAAACAGACCTATTCTCTACTAGAGTCGAAGAGTCTCGAACTCACTGCCTTAATCTAGAAAAATCATCGGTGGATGTATGAACATTTTGATGACATTGAAATTAATTTAGACATTTTTTAGACGGATACGCATTTATTTGTTATTTTTATCGATACTCAATAATTTGACCTATTGTTAGCTACATTTGCTTGAAATGTAGTCTCCCTACTAACGGAAAATTAACTGGTTTGTTTTTTGTGAAAAGATTTTTAGATCTGGGTTCCTAAGAATTAATTTAAATTTTTTTATATCTTTGAAACGAGTATAGTGAATTTCATCGTTATAGGCAGCAAAACCTAACGGCATCGTTGGCTGCCTAAGGAGTTAATTTTACTCCGTGATGAGCGCATAAAAGACATCGCATTTAAAACTCGTTTTCTAACAACTAAAATAAATTAACAATAAAATAAACATTGACCAAACTAAATTACTTGTAAACGATTCTTTAATGTAAATTCCTTAGTTGGATTCCGCTAATCAAAGAATGAAATGTCCATCTTTCTCGCCTCCATTTCTAACCAGTCGGCCGGTCGTACTATAACTCGCGAACTGTTGTCCGCCACGAACTGTTTATGAAAATGGAAGTCGTTTGGATGCTGATGATGTCGACATTTTGAGCCGTATCTCACGGGGCCCGACCGTAATGGACTCGGGTCTTCAAGGATGCTGGTATTTTATTAGAAAAGACCTTGACGCTGTGTTCGTTACCCTTCTGTCTACTCTTCAGGGGTCCTATAGGTGTGACGGTCAGCAATTAACGTTATTTATACTAGACTATCTACGCTGCAGCTACAAATGGCAATTAGATTAGTCCCGGCTGGCAAATTGTCCCAGGTAACGTGCGTTACTTTGTTTTTACAGGCAGAAATATAACTGTTATTTCCTTAGATTGGCCAACTGTAATAGTGTTCCTTTTGGTGGCTTGTGTTTTAATAGAAGTCACCTTTATACTTCTACTGTCCACTTCGAAGTAACAATATATTTATACAATCAATACACGTCCTTACTGTAGGCTTACGTATAAAACTAATCGTATACAGTTTCTTCGGATCAATTTAGAAAATACTGTCAAACTCATAAACATTAAATTCACTAAATTCAAAGTTTGCAGGTAAAATCTTTACATAAGTTACACTGTACGGACGTACCTTGACCTCTAAGAACGAAGAATCGTGGACACGTCGTGTCGTCTAAATAGGTAGATCTAAAGTAGACTCTCGTTTCCAGCGTAACGTCCACCAAGTTGTGGTCAATGACGTCACTACATTCGTCCGTCCCCTGCCCCAACTACCAGAAGCAGAATCCTGTGATAGTTGAAACTTCATTATAGAAATCTGTCGCTCGTGTTTGTGTAATTTAAAATCCACTTTAACCTCCTCAAAATGGAGGGTATCTTTCGAGATTTACCTCCTAGAAATAAGGTGTAGCTTTCGGGGTTAAAATCCCCGAAATGGAGACACTTTCAGAGTATAAATGGATATGCAACACATATGCTACATACATTTAAACACCTTTGTCGTTTGCTCACAAATTTATAGATATGCAATACCACTATCATATACTCACAGCTTTATTCATATACTATATATTTACCACATCTTTACACTTTTATAAATTTCCAACACGTTTTGCATCATACACACACTTTTATGAATTTACAACACCTTTGCCATAAACTCACACCTCTATGGATACGCAATACCACTACCATATACTCACAGCTTTATTCATATGCTATATATTTACCACATCTTTACACTTTTATAAATTTCCAACACGTTTTGCATCATACACACACTTTTATGAATTTACAACACCTTTGCCATAAACTCACACCTCTATGGATATGCAATAACACTACGATATACTCACAGCTTTATTCATATACCATATATTTACCACATCTTTACACTTTTATAAATTTCCAACACGTTTTGCATCATACACACACTTTTATGAATTTACAACACCTTTGCCATAAACTCACACCTCTATAGATATGCAATACCACTATCATATACTCACAGCTTTATTCATATACTATATATTTACCACATCTTTACACTTTTATAAATTTCCAACACGTTTTGCATCATACACACACTTTTATGAATTTACAACACCTTTGCCATAAACTCACACCTCTATGGATATGCAATACCACTATCATATACTCACAGCTTTATTCATATACTATATATTTACCACATCTTTACACTTTTATAAATTTCCAACACGTTTTGCATCATACACACACTTTTATGAATTTACAACACCTTTGCCATAAACTCACACCTCTATAGATATGCAATACCACTATCATATACTCACAGCTTTATTCATATACTATATATTTACCACATCTTTACACTTTTATAAATTTCCAACACGTTTTGCATCATACACACACTTTTATGAATTTACAACACCTTTGCCATAAACTCACACCTCTATGGATATGCAATACCACTATCATATACTCACAGCTTTATTCATATACTATATATTTACCACATCTTTACACTTTTATAAATTTCCAACACGTTTTGCATCATACACACACTTTTATGAATTTACAACACCTTTGCCATAAACTCACACCTCTATGGATACGCAATACCACTACCATATACTCACAGCTTTATTCATATGCTATATATTTACCACATCTTTACACTTTTATAAATTTCCAACACGTTTTGCATCATACACACACTTTTATGAATTTACAACACCTTTGCCATAAACTCACACCTTTATGGATACGCAATACCACTACCATATACTCACAGCTTTATTCATATGCTATATATTTACCACATCTTTACACTTTTATAAATTTCCGACACGTTTTGCATCATACACACACTTTTATGAATTTACAAAACCTTTGCCATAAACTCACACCTCTATGGATACGCAATACCACTACCATATACTCACAGCTTTATTCAAATGCTATATATTTACCACATCTTTACACTTTTATAAATTTCCAACACGTTTTGCATCATACACACACTTTTATGAATTTACAACACCTTTGCCATAAACTCACACCTCTATGGATACGCAATACCACTACCATATACTCACAGCTTTATTCAAATGCTATATATTTACCACATCTTTACACTTTTATAAATTTCCAACACGTTTTGCATCATACACACACTTTTATGAATTTACAAAACCTTTGCCATAAACTCACACCTCTATGGATACGCAATACCACTACCATATACTCACAGCTTTATTCAAATGCTATATATTTACCACATCTTTACACTTTTATAAATTTCCAACACGTTTTGCATCATACACACACTTTTATGAATTTACAACACCTTTGCCATAAACTCACACCTCTATGGATACGCAATACCACTACCATATACTCACAGCTTTATTCATATACTATATATTTACCACATCTTTACACTTTTATAAATTTCCAACACGTTTTGCATCATACACACACTTTTATGAATTTACAACACCTTTGCCATAAACTCACACCTCTATGGATATGCAATACCACTACGATATACTCACAGCTTTATTCATATGCTATATATTTACCACATCTTTACACTTTTATAAATTTCCAACACGTTTTGCATCATACACACACTTTTATGAATGTACAACACCTTTGCCATAAACTCACACCTCTATGGATATGCAATACCACTACCATATACTCACAGCTTTATTCATATGCTATACATTTACCACACCTTGCACTTTTATAAATTTCCAACACGTTTTGTCTCGCACATACACCTTTATGAATTTACAACACTTTTGCCATAAACTCACACCTCTATGGATATGCACGACCTTTGCCCCACATACGTTTGTGAATATTTGCAACACCCTTACCTTTACAACATACTCACACCATTATAGATTTGCAACACTTTTACCACACACCTTTGACTTACCTTTGCCACATATTCACATCTTTGCGGCTAACAACACGTCTTAAGCCCGTGTCTATCCCAAACTATTACATCTATCCTTGTAACATTGAAACGATATAAAACTGCTTATCGGCTCATGTTTACAGTGCTGCCATATATTTTCTGTCCTCTATGGGTTTTTTAGGCATAACACTTTCTGCGTGAGAAAAAAAACAAAATTCGCGTTAAAATAAAAATTGTCCCGAAAATTTACTATAGCAATTACGAACTTTTAATGAGGGCAGTTAAGGTTGAGAGATCTATTTTTCTTCACTTAGAGGTTATTTGGAGGAAGTGTTTCAAATGAATTTTCCTATAACGTATATTCAGACATATCGCACTTTGATTAAGCTAAAGATAAATGTGATTTCATACGTCTGTTTTTATAACCGTTATATTATGTTATATACTGTATAGTACATTATTAATTGATATTTTTATGTAATGTCTGTTAATAACTATTAATTTTTTATATAGGCTAATGACAGATCACAGACAATTTTGCTATTTTAAAATGTGATGTATCTGTGATTTGTCTGTTTTATTGTGATAGAAAACATGTTGACTTGTAAATGGATATTTATTAATAGTTTTATAATTTATTGATTTTTATTATGTTTTATATTTTTAAAATCGTAAGTTATGTTGTATAATTGTTTAATTAAAAACTGAGCTCTTGAAAAGGAATTTCGAAAGAAATTCGAAACGTGCAGAGTTAAAAAAAGCAAAATTGTCAGTGATCTGTCATTACCCTGTATAAACCATTATTAATTGTATTTGTTTTTATCTTTAGTTTAAAAAAATAATTATTTACATTTCAATATAAATATACTGCTAATGAACGATATATTTTTATTATAATTTTGTAAATTAAAACTTCTTAAGGCGCGATTAATCAAGTTCAATTGAATTCATTTTCTATTTTTTTCAAACTTTTAATGTTTATTTATACTTATAACTACTAAATATTTACCACTTTAACACTAAACTGTCTTCCACATGTTTTTGAAACTTTTGTTTATTCCCGTTTACGCCTTTTATTTCCATTCACAACTCTGTTTTCCCAATCATTCTGGTAATCTCTTTAGTTCGCGATCGTTTTACAGTGGATGCTTTACGGAAGCAGGTAAGCATTATGTAATTTACATCATGTACATTACATTACATTAGCATTATGTAACCAGGACCTGGTTTTGTTAGTTGCACCAACTTCTTTTAACTTGTAAATCAGTCTAATAATGCTGAATAAAATCGCACAAAAGGGAGTAAAGCACGCGCAGAGAAAGTTAACAAGTTACTGTTTTCCAGGAACACGCTGCAGCAGCACATGCAGATCCACAAGGGGAAGAACTTCAAGTGTAAAGAGCCGGACTGCGTGTCGTCCTTCCGATCTGCAGGGGAGCTCAAGACACACGCATCCAAACACTCCGACGAGAGGCCGTTCCAGTGCAACCAGTGCGCATACTCGTCCAAAACAAAAGCACAGCTTATGAGGTAACTGCTACAAACTATACTATATTTCTTTAACAAAGTCTTTTTTGTCATAATAAACAACGTAATGTCACGTACTGTTCCCGTTAGTGTTTTCGCGATTCCAAGATTAGTGGACACATATTTCAAGATTAGGTCATAACCCAATCATATTCGTCTCACAACTAACTCAGACAAGCGATTGTAGTGGCAGTGGCACGGGATGTCCAGATGCCAGTTATATCACCGATTCTTCCACCCCAAAAGCAAAAGATTGGAAAGTAAATAAATTTTGAAAATGAGTCAACTAGTGTACAGAAATAAAATTTATACTAATAATTGGTAAAGGATGAGTTTGAAGTTTTTATCAATAAAACCCTTGATCTCATGTGAAATTGGAGAGGCCCTATTGAGTTATGAGTTCTTGGCTCTATTGGAAGAGTCTATTTAGTACTGATTGTAACTTCATTATAGCCGGACTTGTATTTATGAAAAGCGAGGGATTCATAGATACGTTAACGAAAAATGCAATGGTACCAAAAAAAAAGTTGCGTAAAGGATTAAAATAAAGGAGGCTTAAAGGGAAAGTACTGAAAACATCTATTTCTTGGGAAAAAATCTTGCAGTGAAAATGATTTTTTGCAACTCATCGAAATATTTATTCAAAACAATTACCCATGAAATTGACGCCCCTTGCGTCACACAATATGCTCACACGTCGGTACGGCACCATATGGTAGACAGCCTCGTCAAGACAGTCAACTTTATTAACTTACCAAAGCACAGACACTTTCACCATAAACACAGAACTGTATCGAGATAAATATTATATCTTGGCCACATGACCGAACGTGTATATTGTGAGGCATCGATGTCACAATTAGCTTTTTAAATGCATTTGCTCAATTATTTATTGTTTCAGCGCTAACTGGAAACAGTGTTCTTTGGATGCAGTCTTAGAAATAGTCGCTATATTAAAATTCTCTATATAATTCTATATTTATTTATTAAAAAAAAAAACAATTATTCTAAAACAGTTTCTACTTCATTTTAATTATTACATTTAAGAAAGAATTTTTATTTATGTATCCGAATTTCTCAAAATTCTTTATTGTAAAAAAACACATTTCAGACATGAGAAAATTTAAATGTTTTAATTCAGAAAAAGTGTAACCAATGTTTTTTTTTTGAAGGTTTAACAACGTTGCATCGACATTGGTAGGCACTAATGTCTCCCTTTGAAAGTACGAAAACGTTATAACGCGATTTTTGTAGGAACTAATGTTTGTCTATGAATGTATGAACATGTTGTAACGACATTTTGGTAAGAGCTAATGTTTGCCTTTGAACGTCTTAGGTTGCATCGACATTTTGGTAGGAACTAATGTTTCCTTTTGAAAGTACGAAAACGTTACAACGAGATTTTGTCAGGAGCTAATGTCTGCCTACGAATGTATGAGAACGTTGTAACGACATTTTGGTAAGAGCTGTTTGCCTTTGAACGTCTTAGGTTGCATCGACATTTTGGTAGGAACTAATGTTTCCTTTTGAAAGTACGAAAACGTTACAACGAGATTTTGTCAGGAGCTAATATCTGCCTACGAATGTATGAAAACGTTGTAACGACATTTTGGTAAGAGCTGTTTGCCTTTGAACGTCTTAGGTTGCATCGACATTTTGGTAGGAACTAATGTTTCCTTTTGAAAGTACGAAAACGTTACAACGAGATTTTGTCAGGAGCTAATGTCTGCCTACGAATGTAAGAAAACGTTGTAACGACATTTTGGTAAGAGCTAATCTGTGCCTATGAATGTAGGGTATCTTTGTAACGACATTTTGGTAAGAACTAATGTTTGCCTTTGAACGTCTGACGTCGCAACGACATTTTGGTAGGACCCAATGTCTTCCTTTTAAAGTACGAAAACGTTGCAACTGGTAGGAACTAATGTCTGCCTATGAATGTATGCAAACGTTGTAACGGCATTTTGGTAAGACGTCTGACGTTGCACCTACATTTTGGTAGGAACTAATGTCTTCCTTTGAAAGTAAGTAAACGTTGCAACGACATTTTGGTAGGAATTAATGTCTGCCTATGAATGTATGCAAACGTTGTAACGGCATTTTGATAAGACGTCTGACGTTGCACCTACATTTTGGTAGGAACTAATGTCTTCCTTTGAAAGTACGTAAACGTTGCAACGACAATTTAGTAAGAGCTAATGTTTGCCTATGAATGTATGAAAACTTTGTAACGACATTATGGTAAGAGCTAATGTTTGCCTTTGGACGTCTGAGGTTGCAACGACATTTTGGTAAGAGCCAATGTCTGCCTTTGAAGGATTAACTACATTGTAACGACATTTTGGTATGAAATTTTGGTCTGGCTTTGAACGTCTGAGTACCTTGCATTGACATTTTGGTAGGAGCTACGATATTTCGGTAGAAACTAATATCTGCCTATGAAAGTCTGACAACGTTGCAACGAAATTTTGGTAAGAATTATTGTCTGCTTTGAATTGCGAACCATTTTCCCTTTGCAGAATCTTTTCAAATTTCGTTTCGTTGTCCACATCATTCTTAATTACTATTAGCAGGTTTTAATTCCGTTGAACGGTGGCATTGTTGGTGCCGTCATAGTCAACATCGATGCGTGCCCCAAGCCTTAAAATCAAAATGAATAGCTTTGAATATTTGATACGTTCAATTTTAAATCTAATAGTCTAATTTTCTGATTTGCTCTCTATAAATATCCTCAGTACAGAGATCTTCCTGCAGTCGACGCATTCCTGTCTTTTTACTGACTCGTTCTTACTGATATGTTTAGAGGAAGATAGCCACTATATAAGGCGTAATGCAATAACGTACACCAAGATGGAGGTCAATTTACATGTCATCCGGATACATTACGTTAAAACATATTTATTTAGTGTTTGGTTTTTACAACCAAATCTATTCCATCCGGATATCTTTAGGCTATATTGTATGGAGAAAGCTATAGAGTTATTACAGAACAACAAATAAAAGCCAAACGGCTATCAGATACAGCATTAATAACAATACCAACACATACAATAACCCAGGAGTATACAAACTAAAATGCAACAACTGCAATAAGTTCTATATTGGACAAACAGGCAGATCTTTTGCCGAAAGATATAAAGAACACAAAAGGGCACTGCACACTACTACTGAATCCACCTTCGCAAATCCCCTCATGGACACTAAACACTCATGCAAAAGTATGGAAAATAACATGAGCATCCTCCATACATGCAAACAAGGCCATAAATTAAACACACTAGAACAATTTGAAATACATAGACATAGCAACACACATAAAAATGACATCTTAAATGAACAAACACGGCACAGATCAAACATACTTTTCGATCACAACACTTCTAACTTTCAAAAAATGCTACCTAGGAAGCACAACAGCAGTATTCCTAGCGGCAAAAATACGAGGCTGAAGAAGTCGTTAGACGAAAACGTTTCCTCCAAGTGTAAGTTAACAATTAACAACTTTTAGTTGACAAATGTCTGGTCGCAAGTAATAACAAAAGTGTAATTTGTAATTTACAACCAGCTCGTCATGAACAGCAACAAGATTTCGATATTCAATTTTTACTTCAGTTATTGTTTTTTTTTTTTTGTTTACGCAACGAAAAGCATTCTGTGTGTGTGTGTGTGTGTGTGTACAAATAAGCTTTCTAAAAAAACTCAAATTCAAATGCATATTATAACACTAGGCCACTCTTAATACAGCTTGCTACTAGTGAACAGGTGATCGACAGCCCCTCACCTGCTTCCGTTATTGTTATTGCTATTGTAACCAATGCTATTCCCAGTTGAGCAAGCAAGTTAGGCAAGAAGTATCGCGAGTACATACTAAAAGCACGTCTGGCTGTACCGAACATGCGACCTGTGACCCCAGACAAAGCTGGGTAGCTAAGTAGATCTCATATCCGATCCCGCGGCTGTCCCCACCACCCGCTTCACGTGCTACTACATATCCAGACAGCATCGGGTCCTCCTGTACCGTTCCTGTATTTCAGACATCTACCGGAGATTTTATCTGCTCCACATTTACATAATACGTTGTGTCTTTGGTGCAGATACTTGGGGCTGCCGTCGACAGCATCGTGAGCTCCGGCCGACGTTTCAGTCTAATTATAAAACAAAGGCTCAAGACCGTCTGAAATCAGGACGTACAAATGGAACCGATTTGCGAGCGTTATAATTTTCTTTCATTTTCCAATCGCATGGCCCTAACAATCAAATATAAATAGTCTCTCTGACTGTATTCTATACATTATTTTGTTTTGCTTAGGGATAAAATTTCATTTGTACAAAATCCTAATCGGACAAAACTTTTCTGTAAATTTTAAACTAACTTTGTATAACTTTATTATTTATTATCATTATTAGTATTATTGTTAAGGAAAGATCATATAAAATGGGAAAACCAGTTTAAACAACTTTGTTGAAAATTCAATAATTTAGAATTTCTTCTAAACGAAGCCTTAGATCATCATAGGAGAGGGCTTGTCATTCTTTAGAAAGATGCCAAAATAATTAAGGAAAACGAGTGTGTCAGCCAAAGCTGTTATTTATTGAAGTTGTTTGATGTAATCATCTTGAATCCACTGAATAAACTAACTTTAAAATACTTAACTAAGTGAATACGTAGTTGCTTACTTGCTGACGCGTTTCAAAACATTCGTTCCTTTTACGAAGCTAACCCTCTACTGGCGGCATCGGTTAGGTGTAAAGGCTCTAAAAGGAATGGATTTATGACTGTGGAATGGGGTGGGTTGTTTTGGTTGTGTGTCATGTAGTAGAAAAGGTTGTTGCCTTTAAAGTGTGTGTGATCATTTAATGTGTTTTCTTTATCTGTTGCGTAGTGTTTGTATATTTCATATTTTTCTAAGGTTGTTAGTTTTTTTACTTTCTTTTAATGTGTGTAGAACATTTAAATTATTGTGTATGTCGGTGTGTGTGTGTTGGGTGTTTTTTAGGTCTTTTGCGTAGCTGAATTTAGGGTTTGTTTGTTTTTTTGGGTAATGTGTTCTTCGAATTGTGTATAGAATGACCTGCAGGTTTGGCCGATGTAATAGCTGGGACAATCGTTACAAGTTAATTTTTAAATACCTGAGTTGTATTTGTCAGTTTCTTGAAAAGGTTGTATGTGCTGTCTTAAAGTGTTTGTTGTTTTGTAGGACATTTGGTAATGGAGTTTTTTGAATGTGGAGCCTCCTTTGTGTGTGTTTTAGTTGTGGTAGGTGAGTTGTTTCGAAGAACACATTACCCAAACAAAACAAACAAACCCTAAATCCAGCTACGGAAAACACCTAAAAACACCCAAAACACACACACACCGACATACACACTAATTTAACTGTTCTACACACATTAAAACAAAGTAAAAAACTAACACCCTTAGAAAAATATGAAATATAAAAACACTACACAACAGATAAAGAAAACGTATTAAATGATCACACACACTTTAAAGCCAACAACCTTTTCTATTATATGACACACAACCAAAACAACCCTCCCCATTCCACAATCATAAATCCATTCCCGTTAGAGCCTTTACACTTAACCGATGCCGCCAGTAGAGGGTTAGCTTCGTAAAAGGAACGAATGTTTTGAAACGCGTCAGCAAGTAAGCAACTACGTATTCACTTAGTTATGTATTTTTAAAAATAGTTATTACTTAAGAAGACAGTATGCAGTAAGATTCCTCCAATATTCAGCAACTACTCCGTACCCTTCATCGGCGCAAATAGTCAAACTAATTGCCGTAAACAAAAATAAAATTATGAATAATTTACAACGTTATGTCAAATTACACATGATATTACATAAATAAAGTTGTCATAATTTAAACAACTCAAATAAAATATAATGATGTCTTATTTTACTCCATTAAGATACCCTAAGAGTGACAGAGTAGAGTTCTTACTTGACCCAAACGGTATTAAAGGTAGGTAATATGGCCAGGATCGCACTCAGACTTTCCATTATTCCTCTAGATTTGTCAATAGTGCTTAGTTAGAAAGAGAAAGAGAGGTAGTGACTTCTCACTTTAACAGTGGCTGCAATTAAGACACTAGAGTAAAGCTTTTGGTATTAGACGGGTCACAAGCAGGGGCGTTCCCATTCGGGAGGAAGTTTACTTGGTTGGGACGGATAGACAGATAAAAGACTATTTTTATTCAAGAGAGAATTGGCTGACATTTCTTTAAATTTTTTGTTTTACCGGTCAAACCAATCCTCCTCGTATCACGATGCCATTTGTCTTCCTTTTTAAGAGCTTCTTTCGCAGAACTTTACAAATTGAAACGTCAGTCAATTAGAGAAGTAGGTGGGAGATTCTGACCCTGTGCCTTTTGTATTCTGGGATCTTAATCACTGGCTGCATGTGGACCACTAGATTACAATGAAAATATTGGAAAGAACCCCAATACCACAAAAAATAATCAAAAATAACAAATAAAACAAGTTATTTAAGATTAAACCCTTGTGTACATTTCGATGATCATGTCATCATCATCAGGGGGTCTTATTACAAAATTACAATCTATCAAACAAAAAATACAAAATAGAGTGATCGTCTTGTTGTATAGTGTAACTTCTTGTTTACTAGATTGTAATTTTGTAATAAGACCCTCTGGTGATGATGACATGGTCATCGAAATGTACATAAGAGTTTAATCTCAAGTAACTTGTTTTATTTGTTATGTTTGATTATTTTTTGTGGTATTGGGTTCTTTCCAATATTTCCATTGTAATACATTGTACCACTGTGCTCTTGATTTTGTCTAGACTACTAGAGTAAAACTGTTGGTATTTGACGGTAAAAAGCGATTTAGACATATAGAAGTTGTAATGTTACAACTCAAGTTTATTAAAACTCAATAGGGACTAGCTGATTGAGTTTTAAAATTTTTTAATTTGTTTCTCAAATTTACAGAAAATACGTGATTTAAAAGCTAACAATATAAACATTTTAAAACGAATTACAATTCACATGAAAATATTAATAATAAATGATACAAAGTTGCTTAAAATAAGTTAAAGTTATCGGAACATGACAGTTTAAAAAAACACATAAAAATTGTTTTGGCCCTACCGGAGTCGAACCATGCACTTTTATGTTAGAAGTATTTACGCACTAGACCATTTAATTGACTAGTCGCCTATCAAAATAAAGGACAGATCCTTTCTTTTCCAATGACTTATAATTTATATTGTCATGTCAAAAGCAGAGGAGATATTTGAGAAATAAATCTCAGCGAAACAACATGGTTTTTACGACCGCCATTTTTGGACATGTTACTGTGGAATGACGAACCGTCTCTAAGTCTAGGCAAGACAGACATGATTTCCCGGCCAATCGATGTCGCGCTACCTTCAAATTCTTTGCACGCGCACGTTTATACATAATTACGCAATTACAGTAATATTTGCAACAAGATCCGAGCACTGGGCGGTCACGAGCTGGAGCCAGCACCGTCACGACCGCCTAATGAAACAATACTAGACGTATTTTTACTTTCAGCTTTGATATCAAACTGCGATAGGTAGATTTAATTAGCCAACCATTCCGTTTCCACGATACATGCATTGCCAGACCGGGCGACAGTTTTATTTCGCCGACCTTATAATGAATACGCTTCTGATGATTGTAATTCTACAGGCTTTATGGCGAAACCTTGTCTCTGACCATTAATTATGCACAGCGAAGCTTTTACATAATTTCGCCATATTTATTAACCTAATTATATGTTATGTTTAATTTTAAATGTGCGTTGAAATCCGAAACGAGGTCTTGCCCTGACTAACGCGCGCTCAAATACTTTAAATAGTTCTGCAATCCGTTCGGTTCGGGGTAAATTGCGATCCGACGTTAAAAGTAATTCAATAAAATGATTTCCAAGCCATAAAAAGTGTCTGGTTGATAGGCTTTTAATGTTATGTGAGAGAGATATATTATTAACGTCAACAATATAAAATCTGCATGAAAGAACTGTATCAACAGTTAGGAAGCTGTATTATCACCTGTCATAGGTTTTTAATTTAATGAAACAAATATATTTCTTAAATGAAAAACTGAGAGAGTACTACAAATGGGCAAGCTGAGGATCATCCGAAGCTGTCTACAAGTGGTGTAATGACTCGTAATGGGAGGGTACGTTCTGATTGAGAACTACAGACCAAAAGTATGTGAACTGCGGTCTAATATTTTCATAAGGTGTAAGAACCCTGACAAATATTAGTCGATGTGAAGATTCAGTCAATTCAACATCTGGACACACACACACACACACCGACACAGGGGCAAGCAACCACATACGTAAGCACAACACACACACACACACACACACACTCACTCATCCTAATAGAAGTACTTTTGTGTGATCATGTGATTGAGCTGCGCCCAAATCGTAAGTACACATTATTTGCGAATCCCAGCAACCATCCTACCTGCTGCAACTGCTTCATTTATCGTGGATTTGAGCAGTAAACAGAATTACACACACATAGACTCACGCGCGCTCACACACAATTTACGCAAACAAACGCACAAACGCAAATAAATTAAACAAGAAGATCGATTCTGTTTCATATTCCAAACAGAGACGTTTTATTTTAATTAACAAGGAACACCCACTTACAGTTAAACAATTATGTGTTTCGCAAGAATTTCAATCACAAAGTCATGGTCATCAATGAGAATAACTAATACATCTAAGCCATTGAGACTTCATGTTTATAGGGACGAATAACAGATGTCTTTCTTCTGGTAAAATTTGGATACACCTCCGATATTATTTTACCTTTACAGGTAGAATAAATTATAATTTAGATGTTGTATTAGCTATACTCGCACAGGATAGTGATTTATCAATGATAAGCATTCCAGGAGAAAATTATTGATAATGAGTTTGTGCTGTAATTAATTATTGCTTGTGCCCACAAGTGAAGCATTTGGTATAAATACGTTTTACAAAGTAAAATGAAATTTATAAATTTAAAGAAGCCAAATACTATGAAAATAGAAGCTTAAATATGCATATATATATATATATATATATATATATATATATATATATATATATATTATAACATAATTTCCCTTGGGCTTTATCTATGTTATTTCAAATTTTTTTTTTTTTGAATTTAATTGTTATAGATTAATTAATTGTTTTAAAGGGTTGGGCGCCAGTTTACCTATTGTTCGACTGAAGTTCTAATTAAACATTTTGCTTATATTGTATAATTTTAAATTATGCTTCTTATTACTATGACCTACCTTTATTTTTATTATTTTGATTCCTTTTTCTTTATAAGATTTCAACCAAATTACTTAATTAGAGTAGGCCTTACAAAGAAATACAAGAATTTTTTAGTTATAACAATTTCTTTAATATTTTAGAACATTATTAATTACTGTTGCCAGTTAAATATAAAGTATACATGTTAAATCTACATTTAACTACACAATTATTTCAGCCTATATTGTCGAAACAAAATCTTATACGGTAAACAACCTGTTATTTATTTCATTCATTTTATTTATTATTAATTAAATTTGACCAGCTAATAAATTAAAAAACTCTGGGGCGTGTTTAGGTTCTTGCCTTATGAAATTACTTTTTTCTTTTGAAATTTAGAGTTACTTATATTAGGAGATTTGTTTTATTGACCAGAAATTTATAATTTTTTTAATTAGTTTTTAATTAAACTTTTCACTTAAGTGCAGTGACGTTCTTTCCTTTTTTTTGTGTTCCGTTAACCCTTGGCATTAGTTCGACGATTTTTTGCAACACTTCACTCACAATTGGTATCTGGTACTCTGACTCAAGGATACCTTTATTATGCAGTGATTATAAATTTAATAAATTAACTATACACCAACTTCTTAACACTACATTTATCGATAATTAAATTACTTATATTTCTTTTAAACAATTTCACACACTTTCTTCAGGAACATCCACACACGTCCATCTACTTTTTTGGTCGGAAAAAGACTGCCCCTCTTTTTCTGCACTTGAATTTGTTTACCGCGTATTTCCCTTTCTCGTTCATTTTCTACCCAATGAAAAACATCGATCTTGGCTTCCACCAATCAAATTTGAAATTCGTGCGTTATATTTTTTTTTAAAACTATCCGTTATTTTTGAAAGTGTACGTGAAACATCTGTCGTTCTCTCCCGTCCCTTTCAACTTTCTAAATCCTAACAAAAAAACTCTACCCTAGTTCTTTAAGGGTTTTACAAATTTTTTATTGCCTTAACTACTTTTTTTTTAAACTTTTTTTTTTGTTTTTGTTCAATGTATTTCTTTGTCGGCTTTTACTACGTCAACTTTTGCAAGTATTGCTTATTGTTAATGTTTAGTTATTATTATTATATATTTTTTTAAAGATATTATTATTTATAAATTTAACATTATAATATATATATATATATATATATATATATAAACATAGGCGTAATACACCTTGGACTGAAAGACGCTAAAAGGCGTCCGACTATTTCTTACTCTCCTGTTGCTACATCGTATTTATCACACGAATGTAAATATTTGGAATACAACGGCAGAACCCAAACCTCGTTATGTAGATCAAGCTAAACCAATCCAAATCTACCCTAAGGCCTATATTTCCTAAATACGTTTTTAATTATCCGCATTTATGAACTATGTAATTGAGTAATGCCTTTTTGTTTAGACACAGTACAGTCCATGCAGAGGAGAAGAGTCACAAGTGTCCTTACTGTAACTTTACGTCCAGAGACTCCACACATCTCAACAGGCACCTTCGTCTTCACACAGGAGCACGCCCCTACCATTGCCCGCACTGCACCTATAAGTGTAACCTTTTGGTAAGTACTCTTCTTGACTACTTCAACCAAGCTCTATTTAAGACAGGGCAGTGCATCTGGATGAGAAGAGTCACAGGTTTCCTTACTGTAACTTTACGTCCAGAGACTACTCACACCCAAATATACAGTGAAGCACGACTATACCATTGCCAGACTATATCCACAAGTGTAACCTTCTGGTAAGTACTCTTGTTGACTACTTTAACCAAGCCCTATTTAAGACACAGGGCAGTGCGTGGGGATGAGAAGAGTCACAGGTGTCCTTACTGTAACTTTACGTCCAGAGACTACTCACACCTCAACATACAGTGAAGCACGACTATACCATTGCCAGACTACATCCACAAGTGTAACCTTCCGGTAAGTACTCTTGTTGACTACTTTAACCAAGCCCTATTTAAGACACAGGGCAGTGCGTGGGGATGAGAAGAGTCACAGGTGTCCTTACTGTAACTTTACGTCCAGAGCTACTCACACCTCAACATACAGTGAAGCACGACTATACCATTGCCAGACTACATCCACAAGTGTAACCTTCTGGTAAGTACTCTTGTTGACTACTTTAACCAAGCCCTATTTAAGACACAGGGCAGTGCGTGGGGATGAGAAGAGTCTCAGGTTTCCTTACTGTAACTTTACGTCCAGAGACTACTCACACCCAAATATACAGTGAAGCACGACTATACCATTGCCAGACTACATCCACAAGTGTAACCTTCCGGTAAGTACTCTTGTTGACTACTTTAACCAAGCCCTATTTAAGACACAGGGCAGTGCGTGGGGATGAGAAGAGTCACAGGTTTCCTTACTGTAACTTTACGTCCAGAGACTACTCACACCCAAATATACAGTGAAGCACGACTATACCATTGCCAGACTACATCCACAAGTGTAACCTTCCGGTAAGTACTCTTGTTGACTACTTTAACCAAGCCCTATTTAAGACACAGGGCAGTGCGTGGGGATGAGAAGAGTCACAGGTGTCCTTACTGTAACTTTACGTCCAGAGACTACTCACACCTCAACATACAGTGAAGCACGACTATACCATTGCCAGACTACATCCACAAGTGTAACCTTCTGGTAAGTACTCTTGTTGACTACTTTAACCAACTCATGTCTAACACACAGTACAGTACATTAGGGTGAGAAGACTCACAATTGTCCTTACTGTAACTTTACGTCCAGAGACTACTCACACCTCAACATACAGTGAAGCACGACTATACCATTGCCAGTACTACATCCACAAGTGTAACCTTCTGGTAAGTACTTTTGTTGACTACTTTAACCAACTCATGTCTAACACACAGTACAGTACATTAGGGTGAGAAGACTGGCAATTGTCCTTACTGTAACTTTACGTCCAGAGACTACTCACACCTCAACATACAGTGAAGCACGACTATACCATTGCCAGACTACATCCACAAGTGTAACCTTCTGGTAAGTACTTTTGTTGACTACTTTAACCAACTCATGTCTAACACACAGTACAGTACGTTAGGGTGAGAAGACTCACAATTGTCCTTACTGTAACTTTACGTCCAGAGACTACTCACACCTCAACATACAGTGAAGCACGACTATACCATTGCCAGCCTACATCCACAAGTGTAACCTTCTGGTAATTACTCTTGTTGACTACTTTAACCAACTCATGTCTAACACACAGTACAGTACATTAGGGTGAGAAGACTCAAAAGTGTCCTTACTGTAACTTTACGTCCAGAGACTACTCACACCTCAACATACAGTGAAGCACGACTATACCATTGCCAGACTACATCCACAAGTGTAACCTTCTGGTAAGTACTCTTGTTGACTACTTTAACCAACTCATGTCTGACACACAGTACAGTACGTTAGGGTGAGAAGACTTAAAAGTGTCCTTACTGTAACTTTACGTCCAGAGACTACTCACACCTCAACATACAGTGAAGCACGACTATACCATTGCCAGACTACATCCACAAGTGTAACCTTCTGGTAAGTACTCTTGTTGACTACTTTAACCAACTCATGTCTAACACACAGTACAGTACGTTAGGGTGAGAAGACTTAAAAGTGTCCTTACTGTAACTTTACGTCCAGAGACTACTCACACCTCAACATACAGTGAAGCACGACTATACCATTGCCAGCACTACATCCACAAGTGTAACCTTCTGGTAAGTACTCTTGTTGACTACTTTAACCAACTCATGTCTAACACACAGTACAGTACATTAGGGTGAGAAGACTCACAAGTGTCCTTTCTGTAACTTTACGTCCAGAGACTACTCACACCTCAACATACAGTGAAGCACGACTATACCATTGCCAGCACTACATCCACAAGTGTAACCTTCTTTTAAGTACTCTTGTTGACTACTTTAACCAACTCATGTCTAACACACAGTACAGTACGTTAGGGTGAGAAGACTTAAAAGTGTCCTTACTGTAACTTTACGTCCAGAGACTACTCACACCTCAACATACAGTGAAGCACGACTATACCATTGCCAGCACTACATCCACAAGTGTAACCTTCTGGTAAGTACTCTTGTTGACTACTTTAACCAACTCATGTCTAACACACAGTACAGTACATTAGGGTGAGAAGACTCAAAAGTGTCCTTACTGTAACTTTACGTCCAGAGACTACTCACACCTCAACATACAGTGAAGCACGACTATACCATTGCCAGACTACATCCACAAGTGTAACCTTCTGGTAATTACTCTTGTTGACTACTTTAACCAACTCATGTCTAACACACAGTACAGTACATTAGGGTGAGAAGACTCAAAAGTGTCCTTACTGTAACTTTACGTCCAGAGACTACTCACACCTCAACATACAGTGAAGCACGACTATACCATTGCCAGACTACATCCACAAGTGTAACCTTCTGGTAAGTACTCTTGTTGACTACTTTAACCAACTCATGTCTAACACACAGTACAGTACGTTAGGGTGAGAAGACTTAAAAGTGTCCTTACTGTAACTTTACGTCCAGAGACTACTCACACCTCAACATACAGTGAAGCACGACTATACCATTGCCAGCACTACATCCACAAGTGTAACCTTCTGGTAAGTACTCTTGTTGACTACTTTAACCAACTCATGTCTAACACACAGTACAGTACATTAGGGTGAGAAGACTCACAAGTGTCCTTTCTGTAACTTTACGTCCAGAGACTACTCACACCTCAACATACAGTGAAGCACGACTATACCATTGCCAGCACTACATCCACAAGTGTAACCTTCTTTTAAGTACTCTTGTTGACTACTTTAACCAACTCATGTCTAACACACAGTACAGTACGTTAGGGTGAGAAGACTTAAAAGTGTCCTTACTGTAACTTTACGTCCAGAGACTACTCACACCTCAACATACAGTGAAGCACGACTATACCATTGCCAGCACTACATCCACAAGTGTAACCTTCTGGTAAGTACTCTTGTTGACTACTTTAACCAACTCATGTCTAACACACAGTACAGTACATTAGGGTGAGAAGACTCACAAGTGTCCTTTCTGTAACTTTACGTCCAGAGACTACTCACACCTCAACATACAGTGAAGCACGACTATACCATTGCCAGCACTACATCCACAAGTGTAACAATCTGGTAAGTACTCTTGTTGACTACTTTAACCAACTCATATCTAACACACAGTAGAGTACATTAGGGTGAGAAGACTCAAAAGTGTCCTTACTGTAACTTTACGTCCAGAGACTACTCACACCTCAACATACAGTGAAGCACGACTATACCATTGCCAGACTACATCCACAAGTGTAACCTTCTGGTAAGTACTCTTGTTGACTACTTTAACCAACTCATGTCTAACACACAGTACAGTACATTAGGGCGGGAAGACTCACAATTGTCCTTACTGTAACTTTACGTCCAGAGACTACTCACACCTCAACATACAGTGAAGCACGACTATACCATTGCCAGACTACATCCACAATTGTAACCTTCTGGTAAGTACTCTTGTTGACTACTTTAACCAACTCATGTCTAACACACAGTACAGTACATTAGGGCGAGAAGACTCAAAAGTGTCCTTACTGTAACTTTACGTCCAGAGACTACTCACACCTCAACATCCAGTGAAGCACGACTATACCATTGCCAGACTACATCCACAAGTGTAACCTTCCGGTAAGTACTCTTGTTGACTACTTTAACCAAGCCCTATTTAAGACACAGGGCAGTGCGTGGGGATGAGAAGAGTCACAGGTGTCCTTACTGTAACTTTACGTCCAGAGACTACTCACACCTCAACATACAGTGAAGCACGACTATACCATTGCCAGACTACATCCACAAGTGTAACCTTCTGGTAAGTACTCTTGTTGACTACTTTAACCAAGCCCTATTTAAGACACAGGGCAGTGCGTGGGGATGAGAAGAGTCACAGGTTTCCTTACTGTAACTTTACGTCCAGAGACTACTCACACCCAAATATACAGTGAAGCACGACTATACCATTGCCAGACTACATCCACAAGTGTAACCTTCCGGTAAGTACTCTTGTTGACTACTTTAACCAAGCCCTATTTAAGACACAGGGCAGTGCGTGGGGATGAGAAGAGTCACAGGTTTCCTTACTGTAACTTTACGTCCAGAGACTACTCACACCCAAATATACAGTGAAGCACGACTATACCATTGCCAGACTACATCCACAAGTGTAACCTTCCGGTAAGTACTCTTGTTGACTACTTTAACCAAGCCCTATTTAAGACACAGGGCAGTGCGTGGGGATGAGAAGAGTCACAGGTGTCCTTACTGTAACTTTACGTCCAGAGACTACTCACACCTCAACATACAGTGAAGCACGACTATACCATTGCCAGACTACATCCACAAGTGTAACCTTCTGGTAAGTACTCTTGTTGACTACTTTAACCAACTCATGTCTAACACACAGTACAGTACATTAGGGTGAGAAGACTCACAATTGTCCTTACTGTAACTTTACGTCCAGAGACTACTCACACCTCAACATACAGTGAAGCACGACTATACCATTGCCAGTACTACATCCACAAGTGTAACCTTCTGGTAAGTACTTTTGTTGACTACTTTAACCAACTCATGTCTAACACACAGTACAGTACATTAGGGTGAGAAGACTCGCAATTGTCCTTACTGTAACTTTACGTCCAGAGACTACTCACACCTCAACATACAGTGAAGCACGACTATACCATTACCAGCCTACATCCACAAGTGTAACCTTCTGGTAATTACTCTTGTTAACTACTTTAACCAACTCATGTCTAACACACAGTACAGTACATTAGGGTGAGAAGACTCACAATTGTCCTTACTGTAACTTTACGTCCAGAGACTACTCACACCTCAACATACAGTGAAGCACGACTATACCATTGCCAGCCTACATCCACAAGTGTAACCTTCTGGTAATTACTCTTGTTGACTACTTTAACCAACTCATGTCTAACACACAGTACAGTACATTAGGGTGAGAAGACTCAAAAGTGTCCTTACTGTAACTTTACGTCCAGAGACTACTCACACCTCAACATACAGTGAAGCACGACTATACCATTGCCAGACTACATCCACAAGTGTAACCTTCTGGTAAGTACTCTTGTTGACTACTTTAACCAACTCATGTCTAACACACAGTACAGTACGTTAGGGTGAGAAGACTCAAAAGTGTCCTTACTGTAACTTTACGTCCAGAGACTACTCACACCTCAACATACAGTGAAGCACGACTATACCATTGCCAGCACTACATCCACAAGTGTAACAATCTGGTAATTACTCTTGTTGACTACTTTAACCAACTCATATCTAACACACAGTACAGTACATTAGGGTGAGAAGACTTAAAAGTGTCCTTACTGTAACTTTACGTCCAGAGACTACTCACACCTCAACATACAGTGAAGCACGACTATACCATTGCCAGCACTACATCCACAAGTGTAACCTTCTGGTAAGTACTCTTGTTGACTACTTTAATCAACTCATGTCTAACACACAGTACAGTACATTAGGGTGAGAAGACTCACAAGTGTCCTTTCTGTAACTTTACGTCCAGAGACTACTCACACCTCAACATACAGTGAAGCACGACTATACCATTGCCAGCACTACATCCACAAGTGTAACCTTCTGGTAAGTACTCTTGTTGACTACTTTAACCAACTCATATCTAACACGCAGTACAGTACATTAGGGTGAGAAGACTCAAAAGTGTCCTTACTGTAACTTTACGTCCAGAGACTACTCACACCTCAACATACAGTGAAGCACGACTATACCATTGCCAGCACTACATCCACAAGTGTAACAATCTGGTAAGTACTCTTGTTGACTACTTTAACCAACTCATATCTAACACACAGTACAGTACATTAGGGTGAGAAGACTCAAAAGTGTCCTTACTGTAACTTTACGTCCAGAGACTACTCACACCTCAACATACAGTGAAGCACGACTATACCATTGCTAGACTACATCCACAAGTGTAACCTTCTGGTAAGTACTCTTGTTGACTACTTTAACCAACTCATGTCTAACACACAGTACAGTACATTAGGGCGGGAAGACTCACAATTGTCCTTACTGTAACTTTACGTCCAGAGACTACTCACACCTCAACATACAGTGAAGCACGACTATACCATTGCCAGACTACATCCACAAGTGTAACCTTCTGGTAAGTACTCTTGTTGACTACTTTAACCAACTCATGTCTAACACACAGTATAGTACATTAGGGCGAGAAGACTCACAATTGTCCTTACTGTAACTTTACGTCCAGAGACTACTCACACCTCGACATACAGTGAAGCACGACTATACCATTGCCAGACTACATCCACAAGTGTAACCTTCTGGTAAGTACTCTTGTTGACTACTTTAACCAAGCTCTATTTAAGACACAGGGCAGTGCGTGGGGATGAGAAGACTCACAATTGTCCTTACTGTAACTTTACGTCCAGAGACTACTCACACCTCAACATACAGTGAAGCACGACTATACCATTGCCAGACTACATCCACAAGTGTAACCTTCCGGTAAGTACTCTTGTTGACTACTTTAACCAAGCCCTATTTAAGACACATGGCAGTGCGTGGGGATGAGAAGAGTCACAGGTGTCCTTACTGTAACTTTACGTCCAGAGACTACTCACACCTCAACATACAGTGAAGCACGACTATACCATTGCCAGTACTACATCCACAAGTGTAACCTTCTGGTAAGTACTTTTGTTGACTACTTTAACCAACTCATGTCTAACACACAGTACAGTACATTAGGGTGAGAAGACTCACAATTGTCCTTACTGTAACTTTACGTCCAGAGACTACTCACACCTCAACATACAGTGAAGCACGACTATACCATTGCCAGCCTACATCCACAAGTGTAACCTTCTGGTAATTACTCTTGTTAACTACTTTAACCAACTCATGTCTAACACACAGTACAGTACATTAGGGTGAGAAGACTCACAATTGTCCTTACTGTAACTTTACGTCCAGAGACTACTCACACCTCAACATACAGTGAAGCACGACTATACCATTGCCAGCCTACATCCACAAGTGTAACCTTCTGGTAATTACTCTTGTTGACTACTTTAACCAACTCATGGCTAACACACAGTACAGTACATTAGGGTGAGAAGACTCAAAAGTGTCCTTACTGTAACTTTACGTCCAGAGACTACTCACACCTCAACATACAGTGAAGCACGACTATACCATTGCCAGCACTACATCCACAAGTGTAACAATCTGGTAATTACTCTTGTTGACTACTTTAACCAACTCATATCTAACACACAGTACAGTACATTAGGGTGAGAAGACTTAAAAGTGTCCTTACTGTAACTTTACGTCCAGAGACTACTCACACCTCAACATACAGTGAAGCACGACTATACCATTGCCAGCACTACATCCATAAGTGTAACCTTCTGGTAAGTACTCTTGTTGACTACTTTAACCAACTCATGTCTAACACACAGTACAGTACATTAGGGTGAGAAGACTCACAAGTGTCCTTTCTGTAACTTTACGTCCAGAGACTACTCACACCTCAACATACAGTGAAGCACGACTATACCATTGCCAGCACTACATCCACAAGTGTAACCTTCTGGTAAGTACTCTTGTTGACTACTTTAACCAACTCATGTCTAACACACAGTACAGTACATTAGGGCGAGAAGACTCAAAAGTGTCCTTACTGTAACTTTACGTCCAGAGACTACTCACACCTCAACATACAGTGAAGCACGACTATACCATTGCCAGCACTACATCCACAAGTGTAACAATCTGGTAAGTACTCTTGTTGACTACTTTAACCAACTCATATCTAACACACAGTACAGTACACTAGGGTGAGAAGACTCAAAAGTGTCCTTACTGTAACTTTACGTCCAGAGACTACTCACACCTCAACATACAGTGAAGCACGACTATACCATTGCCAGACTACATCCACAAGTGTAACCTTCTGGTAAGTACTCTTGTTGACTACTTTAACCAACTCATGTCTAACACACAGTACAGTACATTAGAGCGAGAAGACTCACAATTGTCCTTACTGTAACTTTACGTCCAGAGACTACTCACACCTCAACATACAGTGAAGCACGACTATACCATTGCCAGACTACATCCACAAGTGTAACCTTCTGGTAAGTACTCTTGTTGACTACTTTAACCAACTCATGTCTAACACACAGTACAGTACATTAGGGCGAGAAGACTCACAATTGTCCTTACTGTAACTTTACGTCCAGAGACTACTCACACCTCAACATACAGTGAAGTACGACTATACCATTGCCAGACTACATTCACAAGTGTAACCTTCTGGTAGGTACTTTTGTTGACTACTTTAACCAACTCATGTCTAACACACAGTACAGTACATTAGGGTGAGAAGACTCACAATTGTCCTTACTGTAACTTTACGTCCAGAGACTACTCACACCTCAACATACAGTGAAGCACGACTATACCATTGCCAGACTACATCCACAAGTGTAACCTTCTGGTAAGTACTTTTGTTGACTACTTTAACCAACTCATGTCTAACACACAGTACAGTACGTTAGGGTGAGAAGACTCACAATTGTCCTTACTGTAACTTTACGTCCAGAGACTACTCACACCTCAACATACAGTGAAGCACGACTATACCATTGCCAGACTACATCCACAAGTGTAACCTTCCGGTAAATACTCTTGTTGACTACTTTAACCAAGCCCTATTTAAGACACAGGGCAGTGCGTGGGGATGAGAAGAGTCACAAGTGTCCTTACTGTAACTTTACGTCCAGAGACTACTCACACCTCAACATACAGTGAAGCACGACTATACCATTGCCAGACTACATCCACAAGTGTAACCTTCCGGTAAGTACTCTTGTTGACTACTTTAACCAAGCTCTATTTAAGACACAGGGCAGTGCGTGGGGATGAGAAGACTCACAATTGTCCTTACTGTAACTTTACGTCCAGAGACTACTCACACCTCAACATACAGTGAAGCACGACTATACCATTGCCAGACTACATCCACAAGTGTAACCTTCCGGTAAGTACTCTTGTTGACTACTTTAACCAAGCCCTATTTAAGACACAGGGCAGTGCGTGGGGATGAGAAGAGTCACAAGTGTCCTTACTGTAACTTTACGTCCAGAGACTACTCACACCTCAACATACAGTGAAGCACGACTATACCATTGCCAGACTACATCCACAAGTGTAACCTTCCGGTAAGTACTCTTGTTGACTACTTTAACCAAGCTCTATTTAAGACACAGGGCAGTGCGTGGGGATGAGAAGACTCACAATTGTCCTTACTGTAACTTTACGTCCAGAGACTACTCACACCTCAACATACAGTGAAGCACGACTATACCATTGCCAGACTACATCCACAAGTGTAACCTTCCGGTAAGTACTCTTGTTGACTACTTTAACCAAGCCCTATTTAAGACACAGGGCAGTGCGTGGGGATGAGAAGAGTCACAGGTGTCCTTACTGTAACTTTACGTCCAGAGACTACTCACACCTCAACATACAGTGAAGCACGACTATACCATTGCCAGACTATATCCACAAGTGTAACCTTCTGGTAAGTACTTTTGTTGACTACTTTAACCAACTCATATCTAACACACAGTACAGTACATTAGGGTGAGAAGAGTCACAAGTGTCCTTTCTGTAACTTTACGTCCAGAGACTACTCACACCTCAACATACAGTGAAGCACGACTATACCATTGCCAGCACTACATCCACAAGTGTAACAATCTGGTAAGTACTCTTGTTGACTACTTTAACCAACTCATGTCTAACACACAGTACAGTACATTAGGGTGAGAAGAGTCACAAGTGTCCTTACTGTAACTTTACGTCCAGAGACTACTCACACCTCAACATACAGTGAAGCACGACTATACCATTGCCAGACTACATCCACAAGTGTAACCTTCCGGTAAGTACTCTTGTTGACTACTTTAACCAAGCTCTATTTAAGACACAGGGCAGTGCGTGGGGATGAGAAGAGTCACAGGTGTCCTTACTGTAACTTTACGTCCAGAGACTACTCACACCCAAATATACAGTGAAGCACGACTATACCATTGCCAGACTACATCCACAAGTGTAACCTTCTGGTAAGTACTCTTGTTGACTACTTTAACCAAGCCCTATTTAAGACACAGGGCAGTGCGTGGGGATGAGAAGAGTCACAGGTGTCCTTACTGTAACTTTACGTCCAGAGACTACTCACACCTCAACATACAGTGAAGCACGACTATACCATTGCCAGACTACATCCACAAGTGTAACCTTCTGGTAAGTACTCTTGTTGACTACTTCAACCAACTCATGTCTAAGACACAGTACAGTACGTTAGGGTAAGAAGACTCAAAAGTGTACTTATTGTAACTTTACGTTCAGAGACTAGTCACACATCAACAGACCACTCAGTCTCCACACAAAAACTCAACTGTGCCTACATTACATCTACAAGCGTACCCATCTGCTAAGTACTCTTGTTAACATCGTAATCTAAATCCTGTTTAGCCCACAGTATATACAACGTGGAGGAGAAAAGTCACAAGCGCACTTTCTATAGCCTCCTCAGAACTCAACAGGTACCTACGTTTCTACGTAGGAGCACTACCGTAGGAGCACATCTACATGTGCAGCCTAGTACGTACTCCTGTTTGCTACATTAACCAAATCATGTTTAGACACAGAACAGTTCACGTGGAGCAGAAGAGTCACAAGTGTACTTACTGTAACTTTACGTCCAGAATCTCTTCACAATCAACAGATACCCCCGTATCCACACAGGCGCACGTCCGAACCATTGCTAGCACTGCACCTACATTTATAGCCTGGTAAATATTCTTGTGGACTAATTTAACCAGGTCATGTTTAAACACAGTACAGTCCATGTAGAGGAGAAGTCACAAGTGTACTTTCTGTAACTTTACTCCCAGAGACTTGACACAACATAATAGGCACCTCCGTCTCCACACAAGATCACGTTCATACCATTTCACGCACTGCATTTTCTGGTAATCATATGTAACCTTCTTGTAAGTACACGTGTTGACAACTGTAACTAAAGCATGTTTAGATACAGAATAGTCCTTGTGGAGGAAAGGAGTCACAAGACTCTTAAATGTAATTTTTAGAAGTTTCCATTTCTGTGACATTTATGTTGAAACGGACAGAAGATGGTATAATGTTGTAGGTATGTTCTTTATTAAAATTCAGAGAGGCGTGTTTGATTAAGTGGTTTTTTAAATTAGTTTTATAACTTTACAGGAAATGCACATTTGAGATTACGTGACTTTAATGGTAATATTTTACATTAAAAACGAATTATATTCACTTGTGAGACTAATTACAAATTAACTCTAGGATCCGAAGTTGCTTAAGACTAATTCCTAACCTAAACAATGTAAGGATTAGAGAATAGGAAAAAGATTTAGAGATTTGAAACTTTATTGATGGACAGAATAGCCTACCTCGGAAACCAGTAATATTCTGTATACATTTACATATATTGACGGTCGAGACCAGATACCGTCACGTTTAAATAATCAGAAGCCATTTTGTTCAGCGTAGTTAAACTTCAGAAATTCCTGCAAATAGGTTTTGTGCTTCAAACACATACTTATGTTTTATACTTTTATTTTATTAATTAAAAAAAAAAAAACTTGTTAAAAAATCAATTTTATCATTTCAGGAGAATTTAAGGAAGCACATTCTGTCTACTAAAAAGCACCCGGGAAAACACCTGTACTCGTGCAAGGAAAAGGACTGCAACTTCGCGACAAATTTCGCAAAGGAATTCAAAGTGCATCTGGTGAAGGTTCACGAACAGCTGGATCGAGTGGCGACATCGTACGTTACAGGCTTGTATCGCAAAACCGAGGACCCCAGGCACATTGATCAACCGATCATCGCTTTGAAAAAGAGGCAAGTAGTTGCTTCATCTTATGTTAAAGTGTTTAAGGATTAGGTCGATACACGTTTACTTGAATCTTGATATTCGATGCCGATAAATGAATTGTTCTTGTTAATCGACTATGCGATACTCGATACTATAAGCCATCAATAGAATTAAGTGTACATATTTGAAAATAAAATTTTTATAGCACAATTATTTTTATCTTTATTGATGATTGTTTTATAATTAAATACATTTTTAGAAATTATTAATATACTCATCTTCATTTCTGTTAGGAATATTTCTATATGTTTGAGTACAGTTTTCTAACATTCCTAACGTTTCAATATTCTCCTCTGTTGAAGCGCTTCGGAGTAACTCCATTTTCAAAACTTAAATCGTACTATTTTTTTTGTTTTTTGAAGTACCGGAGTACGATTGAAGTTTTAAAAATGGAGTTATTCCGAAACGCGTCAGCAGAAGAGAATATTGAACGTTAGGAATGGCAGAAAACTTTTATACATTTTTAGACACTAAACTTGTACACGTTTTTGTGCCAAAGTAATGCATCATTCTCAATCTTCCGGAGTCAAGTGTACTTCCATTTCTACTACTATTTTGTCAATTCCTTCTATTAGCTTACACTCTCCTTGTAAATATCTTGTACAAATATTCAGTCGTTAATAAAATACGTTTTTATTCATGCAATCAAGTTCAAATAAATTTTTTTAAACGTGTAATGGATGACAATTGATGTGCATACAGATTTCTCCAAACATTTATTAATTATTAAAATTTTAAAAAGTTTATGTCTTGATCGGATTCGAACTGAATGACTCCAAGTTTGAAATCCAGCACTTTGGCAATGAGCCAGATTTCCCCCAGTTAGAAACAAATTACTTAAAGATGTATGAAACTGTAAGAGAAAGGTTCCTTGCAAAAATGAATAGAATGAGGAATTAAAAACTACAATCAGCTTCATAAATTAGAAACTAAATATAGTGAATATAATAGTAACATACAAAAATAATAGTGTAACGCCATATACTGTATAGTGAGTAAAATTGCATTGAAATTCGTTTTCTATTTTGTCAGTTAATATTGATATTCTGTCACATTTACATACATATTTATATCAATTGTAATTATAAAATAAAAAGTAACTAAAATAAAATTTTCTTTGTTGAGCTCAGCAGGAATTGACTTGAAAAAATTTGTCTTACTTGTTTCTACTTTAAATATTTTTTCATAGAAAACCTTTGCCGGAGATGAACCCAAACAGTTCATTGTAAATTGTTATAGTTTTGGAAATTTTAAATTAGTTTTCCAGTAATTTAATGGGTTTCCCATTTCAAGAAGACGTATTTAACATTTAATAATAAAAGCATATAGTTTAAATTGTAACTAAACTTGATGTAGCTTGTCTTCTGGACTGGTCAGCTAATTGGGGCTGGCAACGCACCTGTGCGGTCCAGAAGACAGGTTACATCGTATCATTCCTTGAAGGCTATTTGAACATCTTGAGCTATCTGTTGACAACTCACACTGCCACCCATTACCAAAGCGAAGCCTTCTGAAGTGAAAAGGTTAGGTTTATTATTGTTCTATATTCGATTTCTTTGCCTCTAAACGAGATAATATTTTCTCCTCGCCATTAAAACATGCTACTTACAGCAACAATATATTATTTTCAGATAATTGCAAAAATACTGAAGTATGGAAAAATTGTTCTTAAAAATAAAGTTGTTTTTATAACAATTTTTTTATACCAATTGTTTTCGATACCGTGCAAGTATCGAGTTATCGAAAGTTTCGAACACCCAACCCTTAATTTCCGTATGAAACATAAGGTCTTATTAATTCCCTACTGGGTAAATTTTCTTATATGTTAAATGTAACTATAAATGTAATACTTCCCGTATTAAACCTTATTAACTCTGGCCAGCCAATACTTTATCGGCTCGAAACCCCGTTTTACAGTGGCTAAGGTATATCTTTTCGTTTCCCCATATTGTTATTTTTAGATAAACCCTACGATACTTTATATTATGAAAAGCTGTAATTTAAAGTTTTATTTTTATATAAAATACTTTTAATAACGTATTTTTATTTAAATTAAAAACGCACAATATTGATGTTCCCTGAGTATAATGAAGTTGTGTGTTATAACTTCTAAAAGACGTTGCTCCATTTTTCTTTAGTTTGATGTAGGCTACATATTTTTCCATAAAGGTTTATACAGGGTGGCGCACATAAAACAGCCCCTTAAAAATGCTACACAACTGAAATGAAATCTGTTTATTTACGACATATCTTGGATTATTGTAACAAATACAATACAGAGCGTGTAGAACTCTTTGGCAAGATCTGCGTCATACACCAGCTTCCTGCGATGAAAGCCGAGTCGACTTACGGACTTTGTTCTATACAAGCTGCGATGTTAGCAACAACTACAAAAGTTCGGACTAAATTAGGCATATTTCTCGATGTATTTACAACTGTGCTTGTACTACACCACTTTTGTAACAACACTTGAACCATCCTCTTGCTAGAAATAGTAGTCTCTGGGTATCCCTCACGAAACCTTTCACGCGTTTTATTAATTGGATCGCTTAGGACTTGACACTCTACAAAAAAAACTTTCTGTTCCATTAAATACGTCTGTACTGTGCCAAGTAACCAATCTACATCAGGGGTGTTTTCTACGCTATTATGACCTTCACATTTGCAGGTTGTACACAATAAGGGAAAAATAGGGGGCATTTTTCTTGATTCGGCATAAACATTATATAATCTCGGCTAAGTTACGGGGCTACTTTTATGTGCACCACTCTGTATTTTATGAATCTGTTATAAATTCCCTACTAAATTAATTGTTTAATTAATATTTTTCTATTATTAGCTTATATGAGGTTGAATATACATATTATTTATTTTAAATTTTCTGTGGACGTTTAAATTTATTAGTCATTTGTCATTATATATTATAGAAAAAATTTTCTAAATTAATTCAAATTTTCTAAAGTAGGTCAAGAAAACTTGGGCCTTTTTAAAGCTATTCTATAGTCTTATTATTAAGACTGATTTAAACATGCCAAATGCACAATAAGTTTTTATCCAGTATTTGATGATTAAGCTGTTTAATAAATATATTTTATACTTGAAGGCAACTCGCATCCTATAAAGCAGCCAAGAAAATTGTTTTTACGGTGCTTTACTCCATGTTAAAATTATAATAATTCAAGTTAAATGTTGTGAATTGATTTTCCTTGTGGCGGTCCTAATTTTTCTGCGTTATTGTAATTTGTTGTAGGAAGCCACGAAAAAAGTCAACAGCCGAGGAAGAAGCGGACGAAGGAGCTTCGGAAAGCCTGCACCCGACTTCCAATCCGACGCTAGCGTCTGCTTCGTTGGCGAGAGGATCGACTGATGTGGTTCTACAGACGTCGGGCGTGATCGAACCATGCGATGACGTTATTTACATCCAGCTGCCGCCCGACGACACGCTGGACGGTTACGATACCGGGGGCCATTTTTTCTCCCCAGGCGATGGATTTCTCGGCAACCCGGATCTGAACCAGAGGACATTACTGTTTGAAACTCTGTCAAGGAATAGGACCATAAGTTTAGGCGAATGTTCTGGGGAGGTGATTCCGCTGGAGCCCGACAACCGGAGCCTAATTGTCATCGACGAAGTTATTGAGCCCGTCACTACTTCTAGTTCATAAAAAAGCATTAAACACGTTTTTAAATCGATTACATTGTTTTTAAACCTTTGATTTGCTTTCATTTATTTAATAAACATCCATAATATGCCATTCCATTTTGCTTCAAACTAGCAATGAGAGCTGGCTAATAGGGTATCCAAACTTACAGATGAACCCTTATAGGTCCTATTTTAGAACTATCTAAAACCTAAAATATTGAAGGTAGTGTATAGTCAGAGATACTAAGAAAAAAAATCTTAAGAGTGATACAATCAAAAAAATTAATAAAAAGAAGTACTCAATGTACCTAGAAAACCAAAACTTTTAAAATTTAGATCTTACTCCATTCCGTAACATAAATTTTAATTTATTTCTATACAGTATTTCTAAATTTATTACACTCTCGCCAGCACCTTTAAAAGACTTTATAAAGAACTTCCTCATAGTGAGTGGTCCTACCTCTTATTCTCTATGCATATATATATATATATGTGTGTGTGTGTGTGTGTGTGTGTGGTGATAGCCACAATTACTTTTTGGCCAGGAAAAAATATATATATATATAATTTTATTCCAATTAGTTTATTGCTTATGTACATTATAGTGTTTAACTTAGATCAGTAACACTGTGCTGAAAACAGACACTGATGGTCGTAGACTAAATAAACAGCTGGACTATTTGACTACAAGGGTACTCTCCACCTGTCATAATTCGAATTTTTGGTTAATTCGAATGTTTTATTAGTCTCCTCAATTTCCAATTTTTACTGTGTGCGTGTGCGTGTGTACGCGTAAGTTGGACGCCTAATGATTGCGTCCGTTCGTGGGCACGCGTACGCACGTGTTTCTGTGTGTGTGTGTGTGTGTGTGTGTTTGTATATATATATATATATATATATGTGTGTGTGTGTGTGTGTGTTTGTGTGTGTGTTTGTATAAATATATATATATATATATATATATATATATATATATATGTGTGTGTGTGTGTGTGTGTGCGTGTGTGTGTGTGAGTGTAAGTGCGTGCGTGCGTGAGTATATTGATGCCTGTAACTTTGATGTATATTTCGCTAACACAGTTAGAATCATGTTTGTAACCTTCTGATGGTTCCAACTGTGTTAGCTAAATGTACATCATAGTTGTGTAAATATTTGTAGCCAGAGGTCATAATTGTTTATTAATAAAAACCAATCTCTAGCAAATTTGAATGAAGATAAGCGTGAATGTCATGTTGGTGAGTGATTGTTGTTTGTCATATTGTTACTACATTATCGTATTACGTTTGAAGAAAAAAAATCATTCTTAAAAATTACTTTTAACATAACAACTCGAAATAGGTGTTAATAATGTTAGGATTTCTCGAGAATTTCAATGCACTAAATATCTGTTTTAGTAACTAACTAGAAAA
The DNA here is from genome assembly GCA_036971475.1 of Prosapia bicincta. Classification (NCBI taxonomy): domain Eukaryota; kingdom Metazoa; phylum Arthropoda; class Insecta; order Hemiptera; family Cercopidae; genus Prosapia; species Prosapia bicincta. The sequence continues at coordinate 239,317,540 of JBAIZL010000001.1, forward strand.
GTTTTTAATGGTTCTTCTACTGCAACAAATCAATTTACGTACTTGTGAATGATAACGTATGTAAAAATAGGCAAAATTAGGATAGGGGGATAAAATCCTATAACAATTCTAGTCTGGAATTTAAGAAGGATTTAGATCACCAGTATGGAGTCGCATACCTCGTATCAAGTTCGTATAGTGCTACCTGCGATATCCCAGACCTGTAGGCCCCAGATTACATTCTTGTAGATGTCTACTCGTTGTGGATGAACATTAACATTCAAAACTTGCATTGAAATAACTTGCTGAGCAGGGAATGACGCAACAACTAATGTCCCCATCACGAGTGACTCATCCACCCATTTCCGCACATCCATAGAGTGACCTACTGTAAGTAGGGACCAGAGCAGGAGTCAATCACTACATCTTCAAGAAACAACGTAACAGCAAAATACGTAGGATTTAGAAAGAAGCATATATTTCTTTGTGTGGGAGAACAGAACAACCATGTTCATCTATGCACAATGGCGTGTTTATGTGAACCTACACTTTATAGGGCCCAGAGATAGGAGTAAACTGCTATATTTCCGTAGATGTAAGAAAGTAAAGGGAAAATACGTAAAATTTAGGGAGAGATACAAAACTTCATTTGTGGGAAAAAAGGAACATGACCTTGGTCAGGCATGTACGGTGGCATATTGACTTGGATCTACAGTATATCGAGGCCACAGAGACGAGTCAACCCGTACATCTCCTTAGAAGTAAGGAAGTAAAATAAAAGTAAGTAAAATTTCTAGTAGGTAAAAGTCGGTCAGCCCCTACTTCTGAATAGTAGTATGGACGTAAAGAGAAAATAGGTAAGATTTAGGGTGATAGATGAAGGTCCTTGTGTGGGAGATAGTAAAAGCTATGCTCAACCAGAAAATTGTATGTTGAGGTAGACCTACCCTATATCGGGCCACAGAATGGTGCCAACCCCTATACCTTTGTAGGAGTATAGAAGTAAAATAAAAATAGGTAAAATTTAGGGAGATACATAAAGCTCCTTGTCTAGGAGATAGGGAAAGCCGTGCTAAACAAGAGAGTTGTATACCAGACCTACTCTAAATTGGTCCACAGAAAGGTATCAACCTCTACGGAGTATGGAAGTAAAAAAAAATAATTTTTCCAAGAAGGTAAGATTAAGGGATAGCATAGAGCCTCTGTGGGTGATAAAGGGACAGAAATGTTTAAGTATGAACTGTTTACGCATGTGTCATACTGAGTTAGACCTAATCTTTTTCGGATCTCTAAAGAGGTCTTAATCCCTACACCTCTTTAGGAGTAAGGAAATAACAAATAAATAGGTGAGATTTAAGGGTATATTGACCAGTTGCACACACACACACACACACACACACATACACACACACACACACACACACACACACACTCTCTCAAATATACACTAACACAACACTTAAAACTCAAACAGACAAAATGGACCAGTGAACCGAATCAAAAATAAGTTAAACAAATGAACGTTACATCAAAACCCCCAAACATGTACATTATTGTAGGTTAAATTATTTCAAATTACATTTATTTCACAACATCAAATGATCTTAAACTCATACATACCCTATACTCTTTTTAAATACCTATATTTGAAATTATTAATATACTCATCTTCATTTCTGTTAGGAATATTTCTATATATTTGAGTACTGTTTTTTGCATTTCCTAACGTTATAATATTCTCTTCTGTAGACGCGTTTCGGAGTGATTCCATTTTCAAACGCGTCAACAGATGATAATATTATAACGTTAGGAAAGACAGAAAACTGTATTCAGATATATAATTATATTTGAAGTTGATAGCCCATCATAAAGTAGGTTGGCTTGGGAGGCTGCCCATCACTCTGTTAAACCTAGTAAGGGCAGTGCCTTACATTTCTCTCCGTCTCCAACTTGAGAAGGAACCTCCAAGTAGGAGGAACGTTACTTTGAAGAAATCCCAGTTGGAACGGAGCTGTATTAAAGTAGGTTCGCTTGGGAGGCTGCCCATTACTCTGTTAAACCTAGTAAGGGCAGTGCCTTACATTTCTCTCAGTCTCCAACTTGAGAAGGAACCTCCTTAAGTAGGAGGAACGTTACTTTGAAGAGAATCCCAGTTGGAACGGAACAGTATTAAAGTAGATAGGCTTGGGAGGCTGCCCATCACTCTGTTAAACCTAGTAAGGGCAGTGCCTTACATTTCTCTCCGTCTCCAACTTGAGAAGGAACCTCCTTAAGTAGGAGTAACGTTACTTTGAAGAGAATCCCAGTTGGAACGGAACTGTATTAAAGTAGATAGGCTTGGGAGGCTGCCCATCACTCTGTTAAACCTAGTAAGGGCAGTGCCTTACATTTCTCTCAGTCTCCAACTTGAGAAGGAACCTCCTTAAGTAGGAGGAACGTTACTTTGAAGAGAATCCCAGTTGGAACGGAACTGTATTAAAGTAGATAGGCTTGGGAGGCTGCCCATCACTCTGTTAAACCTAGTAAGGGCAGTGCCTTACATTTCTCTCCGTCTCCAACTTGAGAAGGAACCTCCTTAAGTAGGAGTAACGTTACTTTGAAGAGAATCCCAGTTGGAACGGAACTGTATTAAAGTAGATAGGCTTGGGAGGCTGCCCATCACTCTGTTAAACCTAGTAAGGGCAGTGCCTTACATTTCTCTCCGTCTCCAACTTGAGAAGGAACCTCCTTAAGTAGGAGGAACGTTACTTTGAAGAGAATCCCAGTTGGAACGGAACTGTATTACGCTGATAACCTACTTTAACGCTTCACTCGTCCAATTAATCGGCAGATTGTTGTAAAATATATCAATTTACACCGAACCATAATTAATTTTAGTTATGTTTGTCGGGTGGTGTTAAATGAGAAGTAGGCCTGGCGCTGATCAGGCGCGATTTGTTGCTATCTAGATCTGTCCGCACTTGAGTACTTAACCACTCAGCGACAATTGTACAAGGCATTCCTGTACTTTACATACATACAAACATTACCTGACGCCAAAATAAACTGATCTGATCGCTAAACTCTTCGCAAGTTGTCGCAAACGAATCTCCGCTAAACAGAGATTTATTTTAGAATCGTTTCTATTGCTCTTAACGTGATGTATTTGAAAAAGGTAAAACCTGGGCGTGGTTATACAATTAAACAAATTAGTTGTAAGAATAAAACGTGATCAGGCTGCTCTTGTAAGAAACAGGAAGTGCCCGAGTGGGACACTTGAACAAGTAGTAATCCTGGACGCTGAATAAGTATGAATTTTTAAGTGGTTGAAAAAGCAGCAAACATATGACAGTTGAATAAGCAATAATAGATTGAAAACGTAGCAACCAAGTGAGAGTTGAATAAGTATCTATTATATGACACTGAACAAGAACAAGCATGAGGCAGATGAACAAATACCAAACATGAGGAAGTTGAAGAAGTAGCAAGAATGTAGTAGTTGAACAAGCAACAAACATGGGTTAGTTGAACAAGTATCAAGCATTAGACAGTTAAACAAGTACCAAGTATGAGAAAGTTGAACAAATAGCAGGAATGTAGTAGTTGAACAAGCACCAAAAATGATGCAGTTGGACAAGTAGAAAGAATGTAGTAGTTGAACAAGCACCAAGCATTAGGCAGTAGAACAAGTAGCACGAGTGTAGCAATTGAACAAGCACCAATCATGGGACAGTTGAACAAGTAGCAACTACGAGGCAGTTGAACCAAGCATGAGGGAATTAAACAAGTACCTACCAATAAGCAGCTCAACAAGAACCAAGTAGCAAGAATGTAGCAGATTAACAACCACTGAGCATTATAAAATTGAACGTGTAGCAATAATGTGAAGTTGACCAAGTACAGTACCAAGCATGAGTAGTTCAACATGTACTAAGCATGAGCAAGCTGAACGAGTAGCATGAATGTGGTATGTTAACAAGCAACAACCATGTGCAGACTAACAAGTTATGCGTGTAGCAATTGCATCTTACGTCTTAACTGTCTTGTGCTATCAGATATTTCAACTCTCATGTTTGGCAATTGCATCTTACGTCTTAACTGTCTTGTGCTATCAGATAGTTCAACTCTCATGTTTGGCAATTGCATCTTACGTCTTAACTGTCTTGTGCTATCAGATAGTTCAACTCTCATGTTTGGCAATTGCATCTTACTTCTTAACTGCCTTGTGCTATCAGATAGTTTAACTCTCATGTTTGGCAATTGCATCTTACTTCTTAACTGTCTTGTGCTATCAGATAGTTTAACTCTCATGTTTGGCAATTGCATCTTACTTCTTAACTGTCTTGTGCTATCAGATAGTTCAACTCTCATGTTTGGTAATTGCATCTTACTTCTTAACTGTCTTGTGCTATCAGATAGTTCAACTCTCATGTTTGGCAATTGCATCTTACTTCTTAACTGTCTTGTGCTATCAGATAGTTCAACTCTCATGTTTGGCAATTGCATCTTACTTCTTAACTGTCTTGTGCTATGAAATAGTTCAACTCTCATGTTTGGTAGTTGTTTAACTTGCCAAAAGACTCGCTATTGCTACACATTAAACTATAAAATCTGACCCTACATATTTTCACATTCTCGGATTCGCCTTGCACATTACAACTCGTTATCAGAACGCACCATCTGACCGGATCGTTTCTCCGATCTTTGAATCTCATTTTATAAATAGTTTCATTTCAAACAAGGATGAAACATTTTTTCGTCTCCTTCAAGAGCTTTAGACCTAGTATATAAAGTCCTCCGGCCACTTTTTCTGGCAGTCTCGTATCTTCAAAGTGGTCCTTCCTTCTACAAATCCACATATAATCGGGGAGTAATCAGAGAGAAGGTGGAGGGAGAAAAGGAGATAGATTTAATAACATTAATCAGAACACATTCTTTTTCTTCAATTTTCTGTCGTTCACCCTCAACCAATCCAAATCCAGTAGATCACACATTGCAATACGACAATTTTAGAACAAGACTTCCAAGAAAAGCCAACGGATACGTCTAATTAATCCTACGAATTACACATGTAAATCACTCTGCAACGGTTGTCTGCTTCTGCTTTTATTAATGTTTACAAGTTAAAACCCCGAAATGCTAAACAAAACTCCCTAAAGTTACATAGTATAACAAGAAAGCATTTTATGCGCCATAAAACCCGAGCAAAGCGCCCGTTAACGCTCTCTATGGGCCTTTAATGAGCTGGTTATTCGCTGTAGTAGCCTCTACTGCATTCTTTTCCTGGCTCCGCTCTCCTCGCTGCCGATCCTTATTCATACTTATTGTTAGTTTTACAGATTTAAATTTCATTGTCTTTAAGTATAAGTCGAAACCTTTACACACGGACGTTTATCTCTTTTTAATTTGATTCTTAATTTTAAAAAATTCGGTAACAGTATTATTCAGTTCTAAGCCATCAAGACATTTAAACCCACATTCTGCATAAATGATATGCGTTTAACCTGAGACACTAAACTGACATAACTATATTTACACCTCTCTCCGAAAAATGCTTTTACCTTCATCAAGCCTTTTCGGCAAATATATTGATAATTTACATTCACTGATTCTTAATTACCAATTACAACAAATAAGTACATGAACTATACAACTAAATATTTACATACACAAATAAACAAAACAGTGCATACACAAATAAAATAATAAGTACATATACAAATAGACTAAATACGTACATACACAATTAAACTAAGTAATTACATAGACAATTAAGCTTAATACACAAATAACATAAATAGGTAGATACACAAATTAACTAAAATGTACATACTCAAACAAAACTGAAAAGTACGTACACAACACAAACTCTACACAAACAAACTAAATAAGTACATACACAATTTAACTAAATAAGTACATAAACAATCAAACTAAATAAGTAAGTACTCAAATAACATAAAAAAGTAGATACACAAATAAACTAAGAAGTACATACACAAACAATCTAGAAAATTCAAATACAAGCAAATTAAATAAGTTCATATATAAATAATAAACTAAAATGTACATACACAAATTAACTACTGTAAAATAAATTAACAAAATTATAACCATATGAAATTAATAAGTGCGGCTGTCAGGAAACAATTTGTTTTTAATTATGCAGTAAACAAATAAATACAATGCCTATATCATTTTTCTAAGTTTGCAGGGTAAACAGTCCTACAATATTTCTTGAAAGATCTTATCATTTAACAATACATGTACTTTAGATTGATACTTATGTAACCAAATAGTTTGGAATCAATAATTTCTTGAAGCAAATATTCTTGTAGCATCGTGCTCTTCCCTTGGTTGGAGAAACAGTTTCGTAATAACATGTCATATCTAATCAGCTGGTAGCTGTATAATACACGGTATAGTAGAATTACTATAAGAAAAATCACTAGGCTTATTGCGCGTTGGACAGTGACTTTTGCGCAAACGCTGGCAGACGACAACATCCTTGGCAAAGCTCTCTGGTTGCAGAGTGCTACGTACGTTCTGTAAACATGACCACTACTTCTCTATACTGAAAAAAAATTAAGTTTTTAGTTGATGATTTTGTTTCATTTTTAAAACTTCGTAATTTTGTAGTTTTTAGTTGTAGCCTATTTATACAGTATCTCAGACTCTAATTGTGATGACTGTCACCTACCAGCCGAAAGTAAGCAGCCAAGCTAGTACCAAACTTCCGCTCCATTCCCTACTCCCGAATCCGAATCCCCTCCCAGCCACCTACTCGAAGGGATTTTTCACAAAGTGATTAGACTATATTATATATAGAATCGTAAAGCTTATGTCATTCAGCTATGTATACAATAAACATGTAATCATTACACTGATTAAAAAAGTTTGATGTACATTTTAAAAATTATGATAAATTTAAAAATTAAAATTTACTTTACACTAAAAAGTAACTATAGTATGGATTTTGTGATGTTAAATTACTGAACAATGATGGCTTTCTCATTGAAACAAATATGATAAAAAACTATTCATTTTTAGGTAATTCGCACACTTTTCAACGAAGAGAGAAAACCCAATTACATTAGAAAATGACCCTATATACTTGAAATTTCACTAACATTTTCCGTAGTAACGAAAGCCAGATACCATTTAACTTTACCAATTATTATAAATTTATATTTTTTCACATGTATTACTCAAATATGACTACATTCCAAACAATTAAGTCACTTAAAATGTTGTAAAACATAAATACTGGTTCAAAATTCCAAATTGTAAAACATAACCTCAATGTAGCAACACACAAAACAGTATTAAGTACACGTTTTGTTTACTTAAATATGTTACTATTCGTATGTATAACTAATATTATCCAGATAGGGTAGATATATTAGGAATAATAACTGAATTTATGGTAACACAGAAATAGTTGAATACGCATATAACTATATAGGCTGTATTTAAGCACTATAGTAAACGTATTCCATTGCAGGCTTTCGTCGCTGCTATATTGAATGCGTGACATTTTGTACACTCGATGATTATTCGTGTACATACGGGAAGTGTTTAACTTTCAACAAATGGTATATTTTACATCACAAAACTTTTAGCTTTTTATAGCCAAATCTATCAAAAATAGGTAATTTGTGCATATATTTAAATTCAGTAAGTAGCCTAAGATAGTGAGGCTATTCTTAAATAATTATTTCATAAAGATTATACTTGCAAAGTAAGGTTATGTTTTTAACTATAATTTATAAAATATATTCGACCTGGCTGTGAGTTAAGGTATAAACACAAGAAATATATACAACCCACAACTATAAGACTTTAAACTTATAGTTTCAATTACATTATGTCATCATAATATATTATCAGCGGGACCTATAATATTATAGGTTATGTTCCATAACTTTAATTAAAATTTTATGTTTGCGATAGAATCACTGATGATGATGACATAATGTCACTGAAACGCGTTTAAGATTAAAGATTTATAATTGTGAGTTGTATATATTTCTCGTATTTATTATAATTTATATAAAATTTAACCGGTTTCCCCACTTCAAATCGCTCGTTTTTGGGTAGAATGCATATTTAAGTACAATATGTCAAGGGAAAAATCGTAGTTGAAATATAATTTTCTTAACAAACTGACTACCCAAAAATCTCGGAATCCCATCCGTCCTTGACATGTCACGTTACGTAACACTAACAAATTTCTTGAACCCTTTTAAATTACGAAACAGCGTCAAATAGCGTTGGCTTGGAATTGTATTTCTCTCTTCAAAACCAAACAATCTTTCGGTAACCATAACTTCTTTTTTTAACGATCCTTAATGATTGTTGTCAACTGACGCCCCCCCCCCCCACCTCCACAACCTTGAGGTTTGTTATGCCCGAACATAACCCATAAATCATAAACGCAGGCCATCATTACAACAGATTTCGGTAATAATTTATAATTAAGATTTAGAAAAACATAAAACACAATTTTTATTAGTTTTTTTGAAAGACGAAACATCATGAAAACTGTTGACGATTATTTATGCATAAAGGATATTAAATCCATAAAGGCAGCCAGCATTCGTTAGGTCGTGTTGTGTAATTTATCGGCGACTCCGGGCTGGCCGAGATAGATTTGTGACCCGTTCCTAAAAATGTCTTTCAACTTGATACAAACCGAAGCTGGCCCGTCCTGTACGTGTTTTGTTCCTGCCCGCATGCATACTCCTTCACACACACGTCAAATACGCTTTTAGTTTTCACAATATACAAGAAAAAAAACAGTACAATCGAAACACAATATAAAATAGTTAAAAGTAAAACCATATCGAAAATACAAACAAAATAAAAATAACAATAGAAAAAGAATCAGAATGCTATGAAAAACGAATTTGGAAATAAACTTTGAAAATCAAAACTCAACAGCTGTTTTAGTCACGACCTACCTAACTACTTTCAAGGACAAACTTACAACAAGGCATAACATATGCTACTTGAGTCTTGCTGATTAAATTACCCACAACCCTGTAAACTATTATCTTTTTATAGACTTAAAAACACTTACGTACCACTTGTTTCGATCTGCTAATTCGTCATCGTAGTTAGACCTTTTTTGCCACTAATTACACAACATCCTCTGAAACAAGCAGATGTCATCATTTGGTTAATAATCACAGCTTGGATCTAATTCTTAATACAATTTTTAAATTTCTAATAAAGTGTACATATGGATTAACAGTCACAAATGTTCGTTAAAATGGCATAACTTCAATAGAATGAAATAACATGCTGAACAATTAAACCAAAACGTCTTCCCGCCATATTAAGGATTTAGCTTAACTTATGGGTTATGTAAGGAGAACAGGGAGCAGAGACTTTCTTACCGTAATACATTCAGACCAGTGAAAATTCGAATGTGTGAGATTCTTGGTATCCAGAACGACCGTGCTCGTCGTGGTCCACCGTGTGATCATGTCACATCAGGGCGATGCTACATCTGCAGTTTTAAGAAAAAATGGCCGGTGAAGACAAGGTGTGCAAAGTCCAAACTTTTTATATGCCGAGACCTTTCTGCAGTGACCTGTGCTAATTGCAATGATGTGGAAGAAAAGGTGCAGGTAGACAGTGAGTAACATCACTATATTAAATTAACAGTAAATCTGTATTACTCCTTTGTAATTATTTATTTATATTTTTATTTCTATTGAAAAGGAATATCGAAGTGCGTTGAAAGGAATGTTGTGCTTCAATGGATGTTTTTACAAATGCAATAAACATTATTATGGAATTTCGTACTTCAATGGATATTTTACAATTGCATTACACGTTATTATGGAATTTCGTGCTTCAATGGATATTTTACAATTGCATTACACGTTATTATGGAATGTCGTGTTTCAATGGATATTTTACAATTGCATTAAACGTTATTAAGGAATGTCGTGCTTCAATTGATATTTTACAATTGCATTACACGTTATTATGGAATTTCGTGCTTCAATGGATATTTTACAATTGCAATACACGTTATTATGGAATGTCATGCTTCAATGGATATTTTACAATTGCAATACACGTTATTATGGAATGTCATGCTTCAATGGATATTTTACAGTTGCATTAAACGTTATTATGGAATGTCATGCTTCAATGGATATTTTACAATTGCATTACACGTTATTATGGAATGTCGTGCTTCAATGGATATTTTACAATTGCATTAACCTCATGTAACCCATTAAGACACCATTCCGACGTACGCGAGACAAACATCTGATAAGCACATTCATTTAGTGTATTTGAACAAGAGTTTCATCGCATCCAGAGCAGTACTGGTTACGTAAGTTTAGCGGTAGTTTTAATTACATTAGCATAATAGTTTCTTTGGCTAATGGCGACGGGCCGTAGCTATCTGGAGTTTAAATAGTTTAATTTCAAATTACGTGTGCGCAATTTAAATCCGGTTATCATGGTGTGCACATATTTTATTAATCAAGGGAAACCTTCCTCACCGTACAATATTTCTATGTAGTATAGACCTACTATAACTCAACCAATTAATCTGAGATTCGTTGACTTATTCTAGACTTTCGATCACAAGTCTAATTCAGGCTAGCTAAACTACCTTCGGCCAACATTTTATATCATCCATCTCGCCGCATCAAAAATAGCGATCCGTTTAGTTATCGAGTTTTTCCCTTCAAGTCTAAACTCTCACGCTAGTCAATATCAGAGAAGAGTGCTGGTATATGAAAAGAATACTAGCAAAAGAATAGAATGGCATCACCAGAGAAGAGTGCTATTATCAGAGAAGAATTCCAACACCAGAGAAGAATCCTAATATCAGGAGACGAATTAGGCACCATAGAAAAATGCCTTCACTAGAGACGAGTGGTAGTATCAGAATAATCTCATCAGTAGAGGAAAACACCAGCACTGCAAAAGAGCACCACCACCAGATAACAGTGCTATTATCAGAGAATAATGTCAGAACCATAGAAGAGTGCCACCACGAGAGAATAGTGCTATTATCAGAAAATAATGTCAGAACCATAGAAGAGTGCCACCACGAGAGAATAGTGCTATTATCAGAGAATAATGTCAGAACCATAGAAGAGTGTCACCACGAGAGAATAGTGCTATTATCAGAGAATAGTGTCAGAACCATAGAAGAGTACCACCACGAGAGAATAGTGCTATTATCAGAGAATAATGTCAGACCATAGAAGAGTGTCACCACGAGAGAATAGTGCTATTATCAGAGAATAATGTCAGAACCATAGGAAGAGTGCCACCACGAGAGAATAGTGCTATTATCAGAGAATAATGTCAGAACCATAGAAGAGTGCCACCACGAGAGAATAGTGGTATTATCAGAGAATAATGTCAGAACCATAGAAGAGTGCCACCACGAGAGAATAGTGCTATTATCAGAGAATAATGTCAGAACCATAGAAGAATGCCACCACGAGAGAATAGTGCTATTATCAGAGAATAATGTCAGAACCATAGAAGAGTGCCACCACGAGAGAATAGTGGTATTATCAGAGAATAATGTCAGAACCATAGAAGAGTGCCACCACGAGAGAATAGTGCTATTATCAGAGAATAATGTCAGAACCATAGAAGAGTGCCACCACGAGAGAATAGTGCTATTATCAGAGAATAATGTCAGAACCATAGAAGAGTGCCGCCACGAGAGAATAGTGCTATTATCAAAGAAGAATTCCAGCTCCAGAGAAGAGTGCTACTACAGAGAAGAATGTCAACACTATAGAAAAGTGCCTTCACCAGAGACGATTGCTAGTATCAGAATGTAATTCCAGTAGCAGAGAAAAATGACAGCACTATAGAAGAGTGCCACTACCAGAGAATAGTCCTACTGTCAGATAAGAATGTGAGTACCGTAGAAGAGTGGCATCACAATAAAAGAGTGCTAATATCAGAGACGAATGCCAGCACCGGAGAAGAGTGCTAGTACAGAGTAGAATGCCAGAACTATAGACGAGTGGCACCACCAGAGAAAAGTGCAAGCATCAGAGAAGAGTGATAAAACCAAAGAAGAGTAATAGTACAGAAAAGAATATCAGCACCAAAGAAAAGTGCATCCACCAGAGACGAGTGTTAGTATCAGAATATAATTCCAGCAGCAGAGAAAAATGACAGCACTATAGAAGAGTGCCACTACCAGAAAATAGTCCTACTGTTAGAGAAGAATGTGAGTACCGTAGAAGAGTGACATCACAATAAAAGAGTGCCAATATCAGAGACGAATACCAGCACCGGAGAAGAGTGCTAGTACAGAGAAGAATACCAGAACTATAGACGAGTACCACCACCAGAAAAAAGTGCAAGCATCAGAGAAGAGTAATAAAACCAAAGAAGAGTAATAGTACAGAAAGGAATGTCAGATAGAACAGTACTAGCTCTTAAGAAGATTGCTACTATCAGAGGAGAATGTCAGCACCGGATAATAGTTCCACCACCAGAAAAGAGTGTTAATATCAGAGAAGAATCCCAGGACTACAGAAGAGTGCCACCACCAGAGAAAAGGCTATTATCAGAGAAACATTCTAGCTCCAGAGAAAGATGTTAGTACAAAGACGAATGCTACTATCAGAGAAGGATATCAGCACCATGAAAAGTACCACCTCTGGAGGTGAGTCTTAGTATCAGAGAATAATGCCAGCATCAGAGAAAGGTTCCAGAGCTATAGAAGAATATCACTAACCAGAGAAGAGGGCTACTATCAGAGAAGGATATCAGCACCATAAAAAGTGCTACATCTGGAGGTGAGTCGTAGTAACAGAGAATATTGCCAGCATCAGAGAAAAGTTCCAGAACTATAGAAGAATATCAACACGATAGAAGAATGACACCACCATAGTAGAGTGTCAGTATCAGATAACTATCTGAACTAGGAAAGAGTGCTAATGCAGAGAAGAAAGCAAGTACCAGAGACAAGTACTAGTATTAGAGAAGAATGGTAGCACCAGGGACGAGTGCTTGTATAGAGAAGAATGTCAGTAACGGAGAAGAGTCTGGCATCAGAAAAGAATGTCAGGACCATAGAAGAGTGCCAGCGCCAGAGAAGAGTCTGGTATCAGAGAAGAATGTCAGGACCATAGAGGAGTGCCAGCGCCAGAGAAGAGTCTGGTATCAGAGAAGAATGTCTGGACCATAGAGGAGTGCCAGCACTACAAAAGCCATCATCAGAGATGAAGGATTGTATCAGGAAAGAATGACAACACCTTAGAAAAGTGCAACCACCAGAGTAAAGTGCCATTATCAGAGAACTGTCAGTACCTGAGGAAAGTGTCTTACCAGAGGAAAGAGTATAGTACCAGTCAGAGAAGTGACATTGTTAGAGAAGAATCCCAGCACTATATAAGAGTGTTATCGCTAGAGAAGAGTGCTAGTAAAAGAAAAACACCCACTGCCAGAGAAGATTCTGGTATCAGAGAAGAATGTTATCCCCATAGAAAAGTGCCACCACAAGAGTAGAGTGTGACGTAGAGAGTGAGTAGTAGAAATATGGCGGCACTATTGAAGAGTTTTACCACCGGAGAAAAGTGCTCCCACTTCTGGGAGTAAAACGCCCACTACCAGAGAAGATTCTGGTACAGAGAAGAATGTCAGCGTTATAGAAGAGTGCCACCACAAGAGAAGAGTGCCACAAGATTAAATAACAGCACGTTAAATGACGGTCGCTTCTGACAAGTTCCGTATCTCTTACGCTACCTCAGGATCAAATCAGGGCACGAGTAACAGCTCTACGATATCCTGAACAAGGGATATCTACCCATACCTTCATCCTTTCTATAACCACTATCCTTTTTATATCATTTGTAAGTAAAATTAATCATACTGGTTGAAGGTTTACATGGACATTCTTAGGGTCTCTGGTTAACACATTGGCCTATTTTTATTTAGAAATTCAATCAGGGCACCGCCACACTGGCCTTGAAACGTCCCTTGAGACTCAATTATCAGCTTGGGTACTTGGGTTAATCAGCTGATAGTAAATGTGTTTTGTATTCGTCTGTAAAAGTAACTTATAAACACATTCTAACAGGTGATATTAAATGTTTGTTATTATTCGTCTTTCTAGGTTAGTTATATTTTACAAATGTCATGTTACAAGCAGAATGTTTTCCTTCTCTTGGTTTTCCACTACTATAATCGGTAAGTTTATAAACTATAGTTTGATATATTTATTGGGATTTAATTTCAGTAAATTAAACTCAACCAAAATACAAATACAAATTAAACCAATACAAATATACGTAACCCTGTATGAAGTACGGGTACTCTGCTAGTGCTATACGAGCTCGTATAACGCTATTAATTATATAAATTGTAATTTATCACCGAACGAATTGAGTGTTATTTAGACTATAAGTTATATGTATTTTAAATATATATATATATATATATATATATATATATATATATATATATATATATATATATATATATATATATATATATATACATACCGTTATGTTTTACGGTATGTATACATACCGTTAAATGTTACAAATGATTTCAGTTTTAAAATATATTTCGCCGTTCGCACTGTTCACTTTCCCAACAAAACGAGTGTAATTATTTTCGCATTTCACTTTAGCCGCGGTTACACATCTCGATAAATTCGATCTCTCGCCCAGCACTACATATCGTTGTAAAGTTGTTCATGAAAACGATAAATTGAGATGAAATATCTCGGCCCTCCCCCTAGTTGATGCTTTATGATGGGCAGCCCAGAACAAAAGTTGACCTCCACCAAAACTTATGGCCGACATTTATTGCCTGGTGGTCGTCTTTTTGCCGGTCATGACTTGTGATTTAGAGATCGCTCCTCCATTTTGGAAGAGTTCCATTATTATACATCCCTCGTCGTAACAAATCAAACTGTATGAAATGAAAACCTTGTCAGGTGGCCGTCCTCCTTTCCCCGCCTCAACCTCATACCGACGTCAAACCTTCGTTAGCGGCCCTTTCTTTATTTGTTATTCGGCCAACTAAATTTAGTTTCAATTAGTTTCGCCGCTCGGAGTCAGATATTTTACTTATTTAATGCTTACATATTAATCAGTTAGGAATCTTTGAGCTAAAATCGAGAAAACAGCTTAGGTTAGATCACGCTAAACAGCACAGCAGAAATTTCTTCTTGGCGGGGGAGGTTAGTAACATTATTTATATATTCTTCCAAGACAAAATTTGAAAATTAAACGCCATTATAACACTAAAACTTAAATACAATTTGACAAAATAAGTTAATTAATTTTTTTCTAAATTCAAACAGTACTCAATGAATATTAAATTTAAGCACACCCACAAATCTTAAATTCATTTATTTACGAATCAGCCTTCCAAGAGATAATGAGATTAGGAAAGCTAACTTTCAATCTTAATATTTACCATTTTGACCCTAGTAATTATGTAATAGTTAAGAATAAAAGACAGTTGTTTCAACAGAGGAAGAATAATCTATTTATGAGGACGTTTCTGTAACTAATTTGTTGCCTTTTCAAATCATTGTTGGACTTATGGCCTAAAGCAGGGGTCTCCAACCTACAGACTTTTTCCAGCCCGCGGAAAGCTAGTTTACTGAAAAAAATTTCATTTGATAATATATTTCTTTTTAAGCATTTTTACCATTAGGTATGAGTACAGTACACTTGTCACTTTATTTGACCACTTGGAATATTGTTAGAACTTGAGTAAGCACTGCTACCTTCACCAATGATTACGTTTTAGAAATCATGTCCAAGCTACGTCAAGAGTTTGACAACCACTTTGAAGACATTGACCGTGCAGCAGAAGACATTCAGATGTTTCAAAATCATTTTAGGTGTGACGACAAAATGCCTGCAGAAATGCAGCTTGAAGTCATCGAGCTATGTTTTTTTTTTCATTTCGGATCTACCTACAAGTTTGAGCAGACTTTTTCAAAAATGACATTTGTTAAATCTAAATACAGATCTTCCTTGTCAGACAAACATTTGAAATGGTATACAATCCTAATGGTCGGAAATACAAAATTTGATCTTAAATGCGCTGAAATTTTAGGTGTCAAACAAATGCAATCGTCTCACTAAAAAATAATTGTTCTTTTTAAGCTTTACACATGTTGTAAACTCATGCATTGTCAAGTTTTTTTTAAAATTCCAAAAAGTACATTTAATAATAAATTGAAAAGATTTGGTTTTGTTCCTGTGTTTTCATTAGGCCTACTTGAAAACTCCTTCTACAGAACAACTATTATTTTATAACAAATATAATTATTTGTATGGTCACAGTTTTTTTTACAATCACGTAAAGAATTTTAGTTTAGTTAGCCAACAACAAAGACATATAAGGAAATATAGCAACTGAAAAGATTAAGCAAGAAAATCTCAAAAACCCCCCTTAGGTCTTGACTGGAAAAAAAGGTCGTAGGTATATATGGGAGGGGGGGTAGATTTTCTGCCCTGAAATATTTTCCGCATTTCCTACAAAAGTTTTCAATGAGGCCCTTGAGTAAAAAAGGTTGGAGACTCCTGGCCTAAAGAAGAAGAACGACAAGGAAATATAGCAACTTAATAGATTAAGCAAGAATCTTAATCGAGACTTAGGTCTCGATTAGAAAAAACGTCGTAGGTGTATGGGGGGGGGTAGATTTTCTGCCCTGAAATATTTCCGGCCCGCCTTTCCTACAAAAGTTTTCAATGAGGCCCTTGAGTAAAAAAGGTTGGAGACTCCTGGCCTAAATAAGAAGAACGACAAGGAAATATAGCAACTTAATAGATTAAGCAAGAATCTTAATCGAGACCTAGGTCTCGATTAGAAAAAACGTCGTAGGTGTATGGGGGGGGGGGTAGATTTTCTGCCCTGAAATATTTCCGGCCCGCCTTTCCTACAAAAGTTTTCAATGAGGCCCTTGAGTAAAAAAGGTTGGAGACTCCTGGCCTAAAGAAGAAGAACGACAAGGAAATATAGCAACTTAATAGATTAAGCAAGAATCTTAATCGAGACTTAGGTCTCGATTAGAAAAAACGTCGTAGGTGTATGAGGGGGGGGTAGATTTTCTGCCCTGAAATATTTCCGGCCCGCCTTTCCTACAAAAGTTTTCAATGAGGCCCTTGAGTAAAAAAGGTTGGAGACTCCTGGCCTAAATAAGAAGAACGACAAGGAAATATAGCAACTTAATGGATTAAGCAAGAATCTTAATCGAGACTTAGGTCTCGATTAGAAAAAAACGTCGTAAGTGTATGGGGGGGGGTAGATTTTCTGCCCTGAAATATTTCCGGCCCGCCTTTCCTACAAAAGTTTTCAATGTGGGCCTTGAGTAAAAAAGGTTGGAGACTCCTGGCCTAAAGAAAGAAGAATGACAGGTACATCCCTGTCAGAACTTAACAAAAGGCAAATTCACAAACCACTATTCTTACTTATAACTAATAATGTGGTTTGCGAATTTGTTTTGTGTGCTTTATAGACAGAGATCTTGTCAATCTTCTTTCTTTAGGCTATAAGTATAACAATGACTAAGGAAGAATGAAGAAATTAATGAGAGAAACGTCGTCCTAATAAACTGATTATTCTTTTATTTTGAATTTTCATTTCAATATACAGTACTAAAATTTTACAAAGAAATATCGATTCTATCAGCCTTTAGTATGAGCTTCGCCCCCAGTTACAGATATTTTGCCAGGGATATAAGCCTTAACTAGTCCACTTAGGCGCTCTTTGGAAGTTTGATTTCTTAAATATGCGACCATCATGAAATCACGCGCGTTGAAATCTAGCCGACATTGTACACGCATATTTAATTCCGATTCTAGGTTTGCTATTTGTTTTTTATAAATACGGTACTATCTAGAACTTTCATTTTAATTTCTTGTAAATATTTGCACTCAATGCAGAAAGCCTTCAAGAAAAGGAATAAATAATAACATTTGAATGCGTCACCCCAAAAATTACAATTTTGAGATAAAAACAAAAATAATTTTACAATACACAAAAAACAATTGAAAATCACGGTTTTTTAATAATAGGCCCTATTACAATAAGTTTTAGGGCCTATATTACATTAGAAGATCGGTACAAAGTATCCGGTTAGGATAGATTTTGTAAAAAAAAACATTCTGCTAAAAGACTATCATGTTTACAAGTGAAGTGGCATCTACGTTGGTAAATGTTTTTGCATCACCTCACAGACCAATGATACAGTGTTTCACTTTTAACTCTTTTTACCACGTGCATTAGTATACATTATTATTTTAAAAATTAATTATAATGTTTTATAGGCTCTTTTTTAGTATGAAACCCGTACAAAATTCATTCAATTTTCACATATTATTAAATATACATCGTTCAAAATTTGTTTCCTTGTAAAACAGGTTTTAGAAAACTTATATATGTAAATAAAAGTGAAAAGCACATATTATGTTTTTTTTTAATATTACATAAACCCAATCCCATTAAAATATACGCTTTATTTTCATAAACAAAAGCTTTCTTCTAAATATGAGTTTAGGCTTTGGTTACAAATAGCGATTTCCTTCAATAAATATTTAAATAGCCAGATTAATAACTGATATATTTTAAATTGACAAAAGTAATTCTATATAAAACATTCAATAAATATGGTTCTTGAATTGACATATATGATATAAACACAGTAAAAAATATAGTGCGATGGCCGGGAATCGAACCCGGATCAACTGCTTGGAAGGCAACTATGCTGACCATTACACCACCATCGCACGGTATCCGTTTACAGATTTTCACGGAATATCAACTACGCTGTACAAACTTTTCAAGAATTTAATATGTAGATATAAAAATTAGAACTACTTGAAATAATCGATTATTATCAATACCATTTTACTACTCTTATTGATTATTTTCTTAACAGATTCTCTACTATGATGAATGTAAACCAAATATTTAAAAGTCTAATAGCCAACAACTAGAAAATCCGCTGAAATTACAGTTTTCTTGTTTTTTCACATGTTACTGCAATTCATGTTATTGTTTATTTTCGTTGAAATGTAGTATAGATGCTGCAATCCATTCGTATCTTGTTTCTACCTTTTTCTTTTCCCCTGCGCTATGCTGTTTTCAACTCTCATTAGTCTAACAAAACACCGTATGTTAATGAACAGGACACGACGTCGCCCACCTTGTAAGGCCCATAACAATTAACACACGCGTTATTAAGTATCAATATTGTACCAGCTTTAAATCACCGCGCGACAGTCTGATTATAGCCGAGTGAATAACTCGCCCCGAGGCCGGGTAACACCCAGTGATATTTCTATCTTTGCGATTCGTACGATCGCCTCGGATTAAGGTAAATCAATCACAGCATCGCTTTAATAATACGCCTGATGCGATCACAATGTGTAATTATTCTTCAATGACATTTTGGTGAATGGCGTCCGGCCTGCGGGTCCGTTGTTGGGCGGAACCCATCGTGTCCGTGTACCCTTCAAGATGGCGGCAAGCGAATCACGAAAAGAAGCCCCTCTCACACGTCCAGCTATGCCATAAATCCGGGCTGCCTTGTAATCATTGATACATAAATATAATTACGGATGTCATGCCACTTCCCGCTTCCTCCCCCTCTCCTTTATGCCGGTCTGGCCGTAATCAAGAAAATCAATTCGCTTTTCCATGTTGCTAATTAGCTTCCGGAGGACTCGATGCTGATTTATTCCTCGGTATCACAGTATCCCCAGTTAAGGACACTTAGGCGATTAAACGTGCTCAGGAAATCAGCAATCATTCCAAGATAAATTTAACAAAACCGCCTTTGATTCATAGAGATCCATGACGCATTCACTGCGATAAATCTAAAGGGAAAATAATAAAAGTCGCAAATAATTCTCTTTTGTAAGCTACTTAACCATACAATTTCTTTGAGAAATGCATTCCAAAATATAAAATGTAAACATATTCTTTACTTACAGAATAGAGTAATACATATCTTCTCATAATACTATCTTATAAATCATTTTTAACATTTTCCACCCCATCATCTTCAGTAACAAGAATTCAAATTGAACTACAATACATTCGGTTCGATTACACAACGTCCAAATTGAACCACATATTCCGACACCGCATCACACCACAAACATAAAGTGGGACTACTACTCTAGGAATATCAATATTTTTAAAAGTATAGAACGTGAAAGCTAGGCCTCAATTGGTGTATGATTTCTTGTGTTTTACTATAACAAGAAAGTCATATAATTCTTGGGCTGATTACATGTGATTGGTACGGGGTCAAGGTTCTTCTTATATACTCTCTCATGGGCGTGGGTGCGAGCGCCAACATCCACATTCACACACACACACACACTCACACACACACACACACACACACACACACACACACACACACACACACACACACACACACACACATATACACACATACACACACACACACACATACACACACACACACATACACATACACACACACACACACACACACACATACACACCACACACACACACCACACACACACACACACACACACACACACACACACACACACACACACACACACACACACACACACACACACACACACACACACACACACACACACACACACACACACACACACACACACACACACACACACACACACACACACACCACACACACACACACACACACACACACACACACACACACCACACACACACACACACACACACACACACACACACACACACACACACACACACACACACACACACACACACACACACACACACACACACACACACACACACACACACACACACACACACACACACATACACATACACACACACACACACACCCACACACACACACACACACACACACACACACACACACACACACACACACACACACACACACACACACACACACCACACACACACACACACACACACACACACACACACACACACACACCACACCCAAACACACACACACACACACACACACACACACACACACACACGCGCGCGCGCGCGCGCGCGCGCGAGCACACACACACACCATACACACACACACACACACATACAAGCACACGCGCACACACACCATACACACACACACGAACACACAAACACACACGGATCATAACGGAACAAATGTTTTATGTAAGATGAAAACTCGTACCTTTTATAGGATGAAAACTAATTTTGTATCAATGAAAAATGTTTTTCGAAAAACCCATAATTTTACAAAAATAAAATATATACTCTATACACTTTCCATAACTGTATGGACTGCTCGTTCTCTCTACAGTTTGGCCTGCGTACATTAAGAGACACATCAGTTCCACGCAGGAAGCACGAAGTCGCACGTACTCACGACAAATCTGTAGCAGGTATATTTCAGTCAGCTCTGTGACTGGGTAAATTTCCCGAAGCGCATTAATCCAAGTTGTGCGGACGCATTGAGTTCATCATTACTACACACGCTACAGAAAGGTCACGTCAAATCTCGTGTGCCGCACGCAAATCCGAACAAACTTAACAATTCAAACACACGTTACCGACGGCAGCCGCACGAATTTATAGCTCTCAACATGGTTATTTTTTAAATACCTTTAAAAGTTGCTTGACCAAATTTTTGCAAATATTGCCCAATTTAAATACAGAGACAAAGCTCAAACTATGATAGGTACAGAAATTTGAGAGAAACATACGTTTAAAAAAGTAATGTAGAGTTGTGCTAAAAACAAAGATTTCCAAATCTTTTATTTTAAGGTTTTTAAATCTAGTTAATATTCTTAGATTTCAACTTAAGTAATTAAATACTCTACCACCCGTGAATGGTTTACAATGAGCGCATTAGGTCTTGGAATAAACTAAAACGTTTTTACTCATAGCCTTTGCTTAATATCCACTGACATTTTTTAGTTCTACACATTATTAATTGGACATAAAAGTTAAACATGACGTACGAGATGTCACTAATAAAGGCTAGTAGAATGATTTTTTTATAGTAATATATAAAGCACAATTATTTTTAGTTATCCTTAGGAGTGACATAATTATGTCACATTTCCAAGAAATAATACGTAGAATCGAAAAATTATCAGTAAACTAAAAATCTTAGTTTTGTAGGCCAGGTTTTAGTAGGTGACTCACAAAATCTCATCGGCGTCGGCGTAGATAGGTCAACACGTATGGGCACGTAGAAGGGCAAGAGTAGTTTTGTAGGCAAACACTTTGAAGGATATTCGTGGAAAATCATTGTCGGCAGATAGATAGGTCACCAGGTGTGAATGTGTAGGCGCGTGGAGGTTTCAGGTTAATTTTGTAGACAAAGAAATAGTAGGAGACTTGCGAAAAACCATTGACGGCAGGTAGATAGGTCAGCACATGTGGGCGCGTGGAGATGCAAGGGTAATTTTGTAGATAAAGGCCTAGTAGAAGACTCGTGGACAACCAGTGACGGCAGATAGTTCAGCAGCTGTGAATGTGTGGGCGCGCGGAGGTGCAAATGTAATGTTGTAGACAAAGACCTAGAAGGAGACTCGTGGACAATCAGTGACAGCAGATAGATAGGTCAGTAGGCGTGAATGTGTGGGCGCGTGGAGGTGCAAGGGTAATGTTGTAGACAAATACCTAAAAGGAGACTCGTGGACAACCAGTGACAGCAGATAGATAGGTCAGCAGGTGTGAATGTGTGGGCGCGTGAAGGTGCAAGTGTAATTTTGTAGACAAATACCTAGAAGGAGACTCGTGGGCAATCAGTGACAGCAGATAGATAGGTCAGTAGGTGTGAATGTGTGGGTGCGGAGGTGAAAGGGTAATGTTGTAGACCTAGAAGGAGACTCGTGGATAACCATTGACGGCAAGTACAGCGGTAGGTCCCCGAGCCACGAGTGAGTGGATGACAGTCGCCTAATCCTCTGTTGCGTTTCCAGGTCTAGATGGAGAATAACATTGTGTGATCGAAAATCTAACCGCTGTGCGTGTAGGCTACTGACGTCAGCTCATACACTGAAGTCCTCAACGTTCTGGTATAAACGTCTTTAGAGAGAAGCCCTCCCTAGATCTCGAAAATTGTAGGGAAATCAGTAATCCAGTTACTAGAGCAGGCAATGTGAAGTACGATTGTCCATAAAATCAAGTAAGGTATAGTGCGGGCCACGTAACCGTGCACTTGGCCTTGCGACATTTCTCGTGTATTACCACTTCTTAAAACATGTTACATGTTCAGAATGTTCTATACGTTAACAGCTTATGCATCCGATATGTCTACACATATTCTACGATTGTTTGTTATTTAATTTAGAAGCTAATTTATCTAATATTGACCGTCCCATGCAAGTCAATGTTTTGAATGAATCTTCATCATGTTTGTAGGAAAGTATTTATACTGACCCTTTACCACCCGTCTCGGTTACTGCGATCTCTCAATGCCAAGTGCACGGTTACGTGGTCCGCACTATAGTTTCTTGGTATTTGCGAAATTAAGTTCGATCTTCGATTAAGTTAGCCCGATAAATTAAGCATTAGGCATGTCTCGCCTTCACTATCTCGTGAAATACAGTTGAAAATAGAAGAGAATTTTTACAGCCAAACATTTACTGGTCTCGTATTTACTAATCACCTTAAAGAAACTACACGTTCACAAAACTTGCCCTATTAGTGAGATCTGCGTATATTTCGTGCCGCGCCGTTTAGTTTGGAACTCCGCATTGCAAAGTAACACATCACATTGCGTGAACTGGCGCAAAGAAAACAATCAGCCACGGCCTTACATCACCGTTCTGCGTACAAAGCTCGCGACAGTTTCAAAAGTTTACGGCAAAAGCATTTTATAAACGTAGCGGTGACAAGCCGGGATGTGACATAAGTGCACTTAATTGTTGCACCAGCACGGCTTGGTACGGCTGATAGATGGATCGCTTGTTGCAACACACGTTCCACGTCAAATGAATGCGATGCAAAACTAATAATTAAGTTTTTATTCTAAGGAAATAAAGATGACAAGTTGATTTATTAAAATAACAAATGCAAAAAGTATTGCGATCCTTGCACGCGACCCTATTTCCAATGCTACTACAGGTCGTACCTGTACCCGCAAAGGCTGGGCTAAAATCATATGCAGTTTTATTTGTTCTACACTCCCCAGTCACAAAACTTTCGCGTTTCACTTGCATTACACATCCTTAAACATGTGTTTAATACACGTGAACTCTATTGTCACGTGTTCGCCAAGCCGGAACTCTGCAATAGTCTATTCTAGAATAATTTATTAAGAGAAAAACTTTGGCTATACGACGAAGTGGATTGACCCATCTCTCTACTCCAACAGAGTGTAGGTCTACACGTGAAGAAACGACGCCATGTATAGCCTGTGCTAGGGGATTTTATGTTCCCCTACCTAAGTCCTCCATATATTCACAATCCTTATTCCTTCAGGCACGAAAAAAGTCATACTGATTGATTGATTTCAACTAAAACACTTTTAAACAACATTTATAAAGTCAACTCCTACTGAGGTCAACAGGGCAACTATTATTTCAGTTACTTTTTATTAAATAATTACAATTAATATAAATATTAATGAATCACTACCGGCACAAATACGTCGATGATATCATAACACTATATAGAGGCAACTCCCGACAATGCGAAAAACTACACTAATGAAATGCACCCAAAACTTAACTTCACTTATGAAATTGAAACCACCCGATCCCTAAACTTCCTCGACCTAACCATAACAAAAAGCCACACACAAAAACACAGCTTCAACATTTACAGGAAACCCATAACGACAGACACACTATACCACCACAACACCTCCAACCATCCACAACACCTCAAACCACCCTATCAAACACAAACATGCTGCCTTCAGATCCATGCTCCTTAGACTTAAAGAAGTCCCAATGACCACAGAAAACATAAACAAAGAACTAGACACAATTAAATATTTAGCATACACAAATGGACACAACACCACAATAACAGACAAACTATGGTACAAAATACAAAAAAAAAACACTAAAATTGACACTACAGACAGGGAAAACAAATACATCACATTACCATTCATAAACAAAACAACAAACAAACTAGCCCGCAAATTTCAAAAAATAGGTTACAAAATAGCATACAAAACCAATAACAAATTACAATACAAAATACAACACAACGCCAACAACAAAGATAAACTACAAGCACCAGGCGTATACAAACTAAACTGCGACGAATGTAACAAATTCTACATTGGACAAACAGGTCGAAGCTTTAAACAAAGAGTCGAAAAACACAAACAGAACACCAACTCAACATTTTACAATCACATAAAAGAAACAGGAGACAAATAGGCAGACATTTACCACAACCTAGAAATCCTACACATCAACAAAAAAGGACCATATCTCAACACATTAGAACAATATGAAATTTACAGACACACGAAAACACAGAGTACAAACAAATTAAACGAACAAACACAATACAAATCACACATACTCTTTGATACTATCGAAAACCTGCCTTTAAAACCGTCACCGCTTGAGCCGACATCTCGGTCGAAAACGTTCTGTCTCAGTAAGTTTTAACCAATTTACAAATTTTAAAGTTCGGATAGTCATAAAATATTAAGTGATTAATATAAATGTGTATATAGCCTACATATGACAGAATTAGAATATCAAGTGGCAAAACAGAAAGCGAATTTCCATGCAATCTTCCATTTCCCTCTCTATACAGTATATAATGCTGGATTATTATTTTTCTTTGTTACTAATTATTCGCTTTCTTTTTTTCATTTCTAATCTATGAATCTGATGGTGGTCTATAATATCTTATTCTATCCATCTCTTGCACTGCTTCATTATTGCAAGAAACCTTTTTCTTATAATTTCATTTAAGTAGATAATTGATTTCTAGCTATGGGAAAGTTAGCTCAGTGTCAAAGTGCTGGATTTCAAACATGTAGTCATTTAGTTCGAATCCGACCGAGACATCAACATTTTTTAATTTAATTAATGAATACATATGTGAAAAAACTGTATTAATATCAATTGTCATCCATTATACGTTTAAAAAATGTATTTGAACTTGATTGGATGAATAAAAGCGTATTTTATTAACGATTGAGAATTTCTACAAGATATGTATAAGGAGAGTGTGAGCTAATAGAAGGAATTTGTACAAGATATATATAAGGAGAGTGTGAGCTAATAGAAGGAATTTGTACAAGATATATATAAGGAGAGTGTCAGATAATAGAAGGAATTTGTACAAGATATGCATAAGGAGACTGTGAGCTAATAGAAGGAATTTGTACAAGATATGCATAAGGAGACTGTGAGCTAATAGAAGGAATTTGTACAAGATATATATAAGGAGAGTGTGAGCTAATAGAAGGAATTTGTACAAGATATATATAAGGAGAGTGTGAGCTAATAGAAGGAATTTGTACAAGATATATATAAGGAGAGTGTCAGATAATAGAAGGAATTTGTACAAGATATGCATAAGGAGACTGTGAGCTAATAGAAGGAATTTGTACAAGATATGCATAAGGAGACTGTGAGCTAATAGAAGGAATTTGTACAAGATATATATAAGGAGAGTGTGAGCTAATAGAAGGAATTTGTACAAGATATATATAAGGAGAGTGTCAGATAATAGAAGGAATTTGTACAAGATATGCATAAGGAGACTGTGAGCTAATAGAAGGAATTTGTACAAGATATATATAAGGAGAGTGTGAGCTAATAGAAGGAATTTGTACAAGATATATATAAGGAGAGTGTCAGATAATAGAAGGAATTTGTACAAGATATGCATAAGGAGACTGTGAGCTAATAGAAGGAATTTGTACAAGATATGCATAAGGAGACTGTGAGCTAATAGAAGGAATTTGTACAAGATATATATAAGGAGAGTGTGAGCTAATAGAAGGAATTTGTACAAGATATATATAAGGAGAGTGTCAGATAATAGAAGGAATTTGTACAAGATATATATAAGGAGAGTGTCAGATAATAGAAGGAATTTGTACAAGATATGCATAAGGAGACTGTGAGCTAATAGAAGGAATTTGTACAAGATATGCATAAGGAGACTGTGAGCTAATAGAAGGAATTTGTACAAGATATATATAAGGAGAGTGTGAGCTAATAGAAGGAATTTGTACAAGATATATATAAGGAGAGTGTCAGATAATAGAAGGAATTTGTACAAGATATGCATAAGGAGACTGTGAGCTAATAGAAGGAATTTGTACAAGATATGCATAAGGAGACTGTGAGCTAATAGAAGGAATTTGTACAAGATATGCATAAGGAGACTGTGAGCTAATAGAAGGAATTTGTACAAGATATGCATAAGGAGAATGTGAGCTAATAGAAGGAATTTGTACAAGATATGCATAAGGAGACTGTGAGCTAATAGAAGGAATTTGTACAAGATATATATAAGGAGAGTGTGAGCTAATAGAAGGAATTTGTACAAGATATGCATAAGGAGACTGTGAGCTAATAGAAGGAATTTGTACAAGATATGTATAAGGAGAGTGTGAGCTAATAGAAGGAATTTGTACAAGATATATATAAGGAGAGTGTCAGATAATAGAAGGAATTTGTACAAGATATGCATAAGGAGACTGTGAGCTAATAGAAGGAATTTGTACAAGATATATATAAGGAGAGTGTGAGCTAATAGAAGGAATTTGTACAAGATATGCATAAGGAGACTGTGAGCTAATAGAAGGAATTTGTACAAGATATGCATAAGGAGACTGTGAGCTAATAGAAGGAATTTGTACAAGATATATATAAGGAGAGTGTGAGCTAATAGAAGGAATTTGTAGAAGATATATATAAGGAGAGTGTCAGATAATAGAAGGAATTTGTACAAGATATATATAAGGAGAGTGTCAGATAATAGAAGGAATTTGTACAAGATATGCATAAGGAGACTGTGAGCTAATAGAAGGAATTTGTACAAGATATGCATAAGGAGACTGTGAGCTAATAGAAGGAATTTGTACAAGATATATATAAGGAGAGTGTGAGCTAATAGAAGGAATTTGTACAAGATATATATAAGGAGAGTGTCAGATAATAGAAGGAATTTGTACAAGATATGCATAAGGAGACTGTGAGCTAATAGAAGGAATTTGTACAAGATATGCATAAGGAGACTGTGAGCTAATAGAAGGAATTTGTACAAGATATGCATAAGGAGACTGTGAGCTAATAGAAGGAATTTGTACAAGATATGCATAAGGAGAATGTGAGCTAATAGAAGGAATTTGTACAAGATATGCATAAGGAGACTGTGAGCTAATAGAAGGAATTTGTACAAGATATATATAAGGAGAGTGTGAGCTAATAGAAGGAATTTGTACAAGATATGCATAAGGAGACTGTGAGCTAATAGAAGGAATTTGTACAAGATATGTATAAGGAGAGTGTGAGCTAATAGAAGGAATTTGTACAAGATATATATAAGGAGAGTGTCAGATAATAGAAGGAATTTGTACAAGATATGCATAAGGAGACTGTGAGCTAATAGAAGGAATTTGTACAAGATATATATAAGGAGAGTGTGAGCTAATAGAAGGAATTTGTACAAGATATGCATAAGGAGACTGTGAGCTAATAGAAGGAATTTGTACAAGATATGCATAAGGAGAATGTGAGCTAATAGAAGGAATTTGTACAAGATATGCATAAGGAGACTGTGAGCTAATAGAAGGAATTTGTACAAGATATGCATAAGGAGACTGTGAGCTAATAGAAGGAATTTGTACAAGATATGCATAAGGAGACTGTGAGCTAATAGAAGGAATTTGTACAAGATATGCATAAGGAGACTGTGAGCTAATAGAAGGAATTTGTACAAGATATATATAAGGAGAGTGTGAGCTAATAGAAGGAATTTGTACAAGATATGCATAAGGAGACTGTGAGCTAATAGAAGGAATTTGTACAAGATATGCATAAGGAGAATGTGAGCTAATAGAAGGAATTTGTACAAGATATGTATAAGGAGAGTGTGAGCTAATAGAAGGAATTTGTACAAGATATGCATAAGGAGACTGTGAGCTAATAGAAGGAATTTGTACAAGATATATATAAGGAGAGTGTGAGCTAATAGAAGGAATTTGTACAAGATATGCATAAGGAGACTGTGAGCTAATAGAAGGAATTTGTACAAGATATGTATAAGGAGAGTGTGAGCTAATAGAAGGAATTTGTACAAGATATATATAAGGAGAGTGTCAGATAATAGAAGGAATTTGTACAAGATATGCATAAGGAGACTGTGAGCTAATAGAAGGAATTTGTACAAGATATATATAAGGAGAGTGTGAGCTAATAGAAGGAATTTGTACAAGATATATATAAGGAGAGTGTCAGATAATAGAAGGAATTTGTACAAGATATGCATAAGGAGACTGTGAGCTAATAGAAGGAATTTGTACAAGATATGCATAAGGAGACTGTGAGCTAATAGAAGGAATTTGTACAAGATATATATAAGGAGAGTGTGAGCTAATAGAAGGAATTTGTACAAGATATATATAAGGAGAGTGTCAGATAATAGAAGGAATTTGTACAAGATATATATAAGGAGAGTGTCAGATAATAGAAGGAATTTGTACAAGATATGCATAAGGAGACTGTGAGCTAATAGAAGGAATTTGTACAAGATATGCATAAGGAGACTGTGAGCTAATAGAAGGAATTTGTACAAGATATATATAAGGAGAGTGTGAGCTAATAGAAGGAATTTGTACAAGATATATATAAGGAGAGTGTCAGATAATAGAAGGAATTTGTACAAGATATGCATAAGGAGACTGTGAGCTAATAGAAGGAATTTGTACAAGATATGCATAAGGAGACTGTGAGCTAATAGAAGGAATTTGTACAAGATATGCATAAGGAGACTGTGAGCTAATAGAAGGAATTTGTACAAGATATGCATAAGGAGAATGTGAGCTAATAGAAGGAATTTGTACAAGATATGCATAAGGAGACTGTGAGCTAATAGAAGGAATTTGTACAAGATATATATAAGGAGAGTGTGAGCTAATAGAAGGAATTTGTACAAGATATGCATAAGGAGACTGTGAGCTAATAGAAGGAATTTGTACAAGATATGTATAAGGAGAGTGTGAGCTAATAGAAGGAATTTGTACAAGATATGCATAAGGAGACTGTGAGCTAATAGAAGGAATTTGTACAAGATATGCATAAGGAGACTGTGAGCTAATAGAAGGAATTTGTACAAGATATGCATAAGGAGAGTGTGAGCTAATAGAAGGGATTTGTACAAGATATATATAAGGAGAGTGTGAGCTAATAGAAGGAATTTGTACAAGATATGAATAAGGAGAGTGTGAGCTAATAGAAGGAATTTGTACAAGATATGCATAAGGAGAGTGTGAGCTAATAGAAGGAATTTGTACAAGATATGCATAAGGAGAGTGTGAGCTAATAGAAGGAATTTGTACAAGATATGCATAAGGAGAGTGTGAGCTAATAGAAGGAATTTGTACAAGATATGCATAAGGAGACTGTGAGCTAATAGAAGGAATTTGTACAAGATATGCATAAGGAGACTGTGAGCTAATAGAAGGAATTTGTACAAGATATGCATAAGGAGACTGTGAGCTAATAGAAGGAATTTGTACAAGATATGCATAAGGAGACTGTAAGCTAATAGAAGGAATTTGTACAAGATATGCATAAGGAGAGTGTGAGCTAATAGAAGGAATTTGTACAAGATATGCATAAGGAGAGTGTGAGCTAATAGAAGGAATTTGTACAAGATATGCATAAGGAGACTGTGAGCTAATAGAAGGAATTTGTACAAGATATGCATAAGGAGAGTGTGAGCTAATAGAAGGAATTTGTACAAGATATGCATAAGGAGACTGTGAGCTAATAGAAGGAATTTGTACAAGATATGCATAAGGAGAATGTGAGCTAATAGAAGGAATTTGTACAAGATATGCATAAGGAGACTGTGAGCTAATAGAAGGAATTTGTACAAGATATGCATAAGGAGACTGTGAGCTAATAGAAGGAATTTGTACAAGATATGCATAAGGAGAGTGTGAGCTAATAGAAGGAATTTGTACAAGATATGCATAAGGAGAGTGTGAGCTAATAGAAGGAATTGAATAAAGAATAAAACCGTTCGATTTAATTCATTTTAAAGATCGTCAAACTCAAATTATATGCAATTCTTTACACAAAGAATATCCACACGATTTTCCAAGAAGAGGCAATGATTTCCATCCGTTGTCATTAGGCTATCAGAAGAACAATATGTCCTTTTATAGTCCTATCAAGTTACTTCTATAATTCCTTACCCTTCTTAAGAAGGTAGATACCAATGCCCATGATTGCGAGTAAGCCTACTTCAGGGGGCGTGAGTCCGCATTCGAGACGCCACGTTCTTCCTTATATTCTCTACATGAAGGTTTATATCCGGGAGGTTTGATTATATATATTTTTATTTAATACAATTTTAAACGTATTTCTTACTTCCTGAATGTCTTCTATTCCTCTTTTCTCCTGTGATTTAAACTTTGCGAAAGTTAGCGATTCCCAAGTCTGTTCTGAGTTGTTCAGATAATAATCCGAACCATCGACGCAAGTTGAGTGCATTTTTTACTGGGTCTTCAACTAATGTAAATTTGTTTTTCAATGATCAGTTGAACGAATTCTGTATCTATTGTCCCTAATAAAAATACCGAACTATTCCAACTTCTTCCCTTAATTGTCATTCCCAACAGTCATCGTCCCATTTCGTTGCTAACAAGGTACGTTTATTTGAAAGACTAAGGCTATATTTCAAACCTCTATCATTAAAATTCATGTTTACACGCAAATATATAAGATAACTTATGAAAAGGGGTTGGTTTGTAAGCCAAGCAAATTTATTAATCAACAACCTCAAGCCGACATTTCGAAAACTAAATATTTTCACCACCAGGCCTCTGTTTAACCGAGGATATTTTTAAATGTACTGAAAAGCACAATGAAAATATAGGAATGAACTCCAATACTACAAAAAATAATCAGAAATAACTAATAAAACAAGTTACTTAAGATTAAACCCTTATGTACATTTCGATGACCATGTCATCATCATCATCTTATTACAAAATTACAATCTAGCAAACAAGAAGCTCTAGAACAAACTTGGTCACTCTAGTTTTTAACTTCTGGTTTGCTAGATTGTAATTTTGTAATAAGACCCTCTGATGATGATGACATGGTCATCGAAATGTACATAAGGGTTTAATCTTAGGTAACTTGTTTTATTTGTTAATTTTGATTATTTTTTATGGTATTGGGGTTTATTCCAATATTTTAATTGTAATATATTGTACCACTGTGCTCTTGATATTGTATACTGAAAATCGTAAATAAATTACGTCAACAAAGCAATAGTTGGTAAGCGATGAAATAATAAGAGATTCTATCACAATACCATTATACGGAATATGTGATTCCTCCCAATCCACAATAGGTGTAGAGTATCTTCAGATCTTTCAAGATATCAAGATATCAAGATCTTTCTATACCAGGATACTCGAAGTATTATTCAGAATTCTGATTTTCGAGTATCCTGAACACTACACCTAATGTGCAATGAGAGAAATTAAATTCCACATATTGTTAGAAACTGTAATAGTTCTATTGCTTAGTAACCACTTTTTTTTTAAAGTAATTACTTCTGATCTGCAGCACGGACGTAATTTATATTTGAAAATATTCTCTGTTGTACACGAAACGTCTCTTTAAGATTGTTAGTTAATAAATATGCTTGACTACCAAATCAACCGTCCTGCAATTCCTACTATTAGGTCACACTCTCCATATATATATATATATATATATATATATATATATATATATATATATATATATATATATAATAACATAAACGTATGAAGCTAGAGAATAAATTTAGTTGATATGCAAAAAGAACAATAGCAGGTAAAAATAATAAGCGAAGAGCGACAAGAGTAGTTACTAGAATACGGACAAAGTACATGACCATTGTTCTATTTCAAGTGTAGTCATAAAAGGACTGTGGGAACCTTTAACAAAAGAAGGGTCCAAGTATTTTAAGATAGGAGTTTCCAAGGACCAAAATACGTGGGTTATAATAACACTGTATCGTTAGAGAAAGCTCTTTGTAAAAGGGTGTGAAGATAAACAAATTAACTAAAATACTTGAGGGGGAGAGATGATGCGAGGTGGGAAAAGGAAGTGATCGGTGGAGAGTCTTGGAGGAACTTCAGAAGAGGGCAGACGTATTGGGGGGGGGGGGGGGAAGTGTCAGCAATGTTAATAAGGTGTAAAATTTATTTAACAGAATTGAGGGAATCGTAATTTTTGTATGTGTATAATTTAAAAGTGCGACGTAAATGATTTAGTAAAGAATTTGGAAAATCAGTTAGTTATGTGAAAAGTGCAGCGAAGCAGCTATCAACTGTCAAGATTGCAGGAACTCAACAAACAATAAGTACTTTCTTCTTACATTAAAGTTAACCAACAGAGCTTTATAAACGTAATAAATTAGGAACAATTTTAACTAAAGACTTTTATATGCTTAGTGATAACTAGTAGCTCACCTGAAGATGGAATCAACAAATATTAAAACAATTTTAAATTCATTGGTATAAAATATTAATCTATTTTTGTTTCACCACTTTCTAATTTATAAAAGATCCCATAATAACGACCCGAGAGAAAGAGAAATAACACTGTAATTATTAAACTTTATTGTAATAAATCTAAAGCCTCAAGATTCCACCTTTTTAGTATTGTAATATTAGTTAAGCAATCAATCTTGTCACTTAAGGTATTAGTATTAAGGTATTTTGGTATAATGTGTAATAACTAAATGTCAGGAATAAATGCGTGATGTTAAAATTGCTATTGGTGTTAATTATTTAGAAACCTGAAGGTGAAACCATAGAAGGTAAGGTAATTATATACAGCCTAAAGGAAAAGTTATATTTTAAATAACTTAGGTTATAATATATATATATATATATATATATATATATATATACTTATTACACTTTTGATATTACTTGCGACCAAACCTTTTGTTAAATAAATGTTTTAAATTATTAACTTACACTTGGAGGAAACGTTTTCGTCTTACGACTTTTTCAGCCTTGTATTTTTGCCGTTAGAAATGCTGCAGTTGTGCTTCCTCGGTACCATTTTTTTTTTGTTGTTAAAGTTAGAAGTGATGTGATCGAAAGAGTATGTGTGATCTGTGTTGTGTTTGTAATTAAATATATAACCTAAAGGAAATATTTTTAATAAATTAGGTTATAATATATATGTGTATATATATATATATATAAATATATATACACTCGCTCTTCTACTGTTGTTGGGTTCACCTCGTCAATGCTGGATGAGATTCTAGCGAAACGTCGGAACTGCGAATTTATGGACTGCAGAATGAACGGATGTACTCCAGATAGTAACATTTCATCATATTTTTCCATCCGTGAAGGAATACGTATCAGCATATATATATATATATATATATATATATATATATATATATGTGTGTGTGTGTGTGTGTGTAAATCGTCCAAATTTTCAATCGTTAGTAAAATACTTTTTACTCATCCATTTAAGTTTAAATTCATTTTTATAAACTTGTAGTGGATGACATTGATACAGTTTTTTAAAATATCAATTCATTAATTAACTTTAAAAGTTGATGTTTGGTTGAATTCCGTACTGTATGACTTGTTTGAAATAAAGCACTCCGCACTAAGCTAACTTACCGCTACGCTGGATATGTTTTTCTTAGATAGGTATATACAATTTGTTTCTGTCCCCACCTGGTTGTAGTCAAAATCTGCATTGTACAACCCTCCCCGTCCTCCCTTTTGGCCTATCGGTGTTGTCAAAAGTTGTTACACTAAATCGTAAATAATACTGTATAAGAAATTATACCCTTTATCAAAGGTTTATTTTAATAATTAATTACGCTTTCTGTTTTACCACTTAATATTGTGATTCTGTCATATTTATATAAGCCTGCATATTTATACTAATTGTAATTATTTAATAAATAGCAACTAAAATAAAAATTTACTTTGTTAACCTCAGTAGGAATTGATTTACATATATATATATATATATATATATATATATATATATATATATATATATATATATATATATAACTTGTTTTATCTCATCTTTATATTACAATTAGGTCATTGTCCACGCTTGTTTTCTGTATAAGAGAGCCTGTTACGTACTTTTCTTTAAATTAAGTATAATTTAAAACCATTGTAAATGCTTCAGAGAGGGACTCCTTATCGTCCCTTGCAAGGTTCGGTACGACACAGTTCTATTCAAGACGTCGATCACACGACATCCCTCCCGTCACTCTCGACGTGACTTAGTTTCCTACGTTCTAAGCCAGATTCGGTCTTAGACGCATTTTTCTCCCGTTACGCGCAGATTTAACGTAGTTTTGTTACGCCTCTCTCCCGTTACGATACGTGACGCAGTTTTCTTTCGTTTCTCCCGTCGTGTGACGAAGACATTTATTAGCCTGTAACAGTGACTATTTTGAATTATATACTCTTATCTTATTGTTAGTTAGGTAAGGGATAAGTGCGTGAAAGGGAGCACCCGAACAACTGTCCGTCATCCGATAGGAAGAACAAGTGGTGGGTCTTCGCCCAGTAAGGTATGTGCGATATCTGTTCACTCTTTCTTTTATTGTGTCTCTAATGGTCCTCCGGAAAACTATATAATCTGAAATTACTGTACAACATCTTACAGATACGTAATTTGATCTAACCAACCATTTACGTAACCTTTTTTTGGTCCGACGGGACGGATGTGCCGTTATGTGGCAAAAGAAAATATTTAACAGAGCCTTTGTTGAATGACGTCCTCCACACATAGGCTACGCTTTAACTTGTGTGCTACATGAGATAAACAATTTTTAGAAGAAATTATAGGATTAGAATTAATTTTTGTTCCAAGTTGTTATAGGTCTATCAAAATTAGACCCTAACATATATAACAGAGCCCGAAACACAAAACATTTGAGAATCTGATTTTGATAGCTTTAACAACTTGGAATAAAAATTAATTCTAATTCTATAATTTCGCCTAAAATAGTTTATCTCATGTAGTACACAAGTTGAAGCCTAGCCTATGTGTGTAGGATGTCATTAAACAAAACCAATGTAATATTTCTAAGGGTGCAAACTGGGTTCATGGTCTCAGCTTTCCACAATTTCCAGAAAGCTTTTACATTTACGTAATTAATATCTGCCGACTTTCGCTCAGACTCTCCTCAAGCGCTCGACAATAGCGAATTAGAAAGCGGCGCATAAAGGCAACAAATATGTAGCTCGCTTTATGTGGTTCGCTGTAACGGTTGATTATTATTATACTTGTCAGCGGTACGAATGCAACGGCAGTAGTAAACTATCCGACAGGTTATATACCCGGGAGTCGGTTGTAAATAACGGCTTATGCTGCTAGTACTAAGGTTATAGCGTGTCACTCGTAGATGTCGCTGTCGTCGATAACTCAGAGACAACTGTTTTAATGTATCACTCGGATTTTCTAACCTAACCTGACAGCGTTTATTTTCAATAAATTATTGTTGTTTGTAGGTTTAAGGTGATTCAAGCCCGTATTGCTATAATCACTTATAAAGGGTGGAAAAGCGTTGTGAATGTAAAAGGATTGAGATAGACATAAACCACTTTTGTAGAGACTATGGTCTACACCAAAAAAAAAACTGTGAGGATATAGGAATATATAGGAGATAGAAGAACACAATACAATCAAAAGCAGATATACCTATAACATACGAAATAGGTATATACGAATACCTATATATTGACAGACCAATAAAAACCATGATAATATAAATAAATATCAAATATTACACCACCTATAAAATTCAACAACTATAATCCTCAAAGTTGAATGCAATTACGCTGAATTTTCCCATCTATAGGCACTACCAATAGTTATTCCAATATCCAAAAGGATGGTTATTTTCCTTTTGTTTTTAACCCGTACGTAGTTAGAGTTAATTTTTAATATTCTCATGATAGGTGTATGTATATACTGTATATATATATATATATATATATATATATATATACAGTATATATATATATATATATATATTTATAAAGAACAAAAGTCTAAATACAAATACAAGAATTATAATTGAATTTACATT
The DNA here is from genome assembly GCA_036971475.1 of Prosapia bicincta. Lineage (NCBI taxonomy): Eukaryota > Metazoa > Arthropoda > Insecta > Hemiptera > Cercopidae > Prosapia > Prosapia bicincta. The sequence goes on from JBAIZL010000001.1 coordinate 239,354,791, forward strand.
AAATTCAATTATAATTCTTGTATTTGTATTTAGACTTTTGTTCTTTATTAATACACAAGAAAACATACTGCGATATTTATATATATATATATATATATATATATATATATATATATATATATATATATATATATATATATATACACATATATATATATATATATATACATATATATATATATATATTTATATATTTATATATATATATTTATATATATATATATATATATATATATATATATATATATATATATATATTATAATGTTAAATTTATAAATATTAATATCTTTAAAAAAATATATAATAATAATAACTAAACATTAACAATAAGCAATACTTGCAAACGTTGACGTAGTAAAAGCCGACAAAGAAATACATTGAACAAAAAAAAAGTTTGAAAAAAAGTAGTTAAGGCAATAAACAATTTGTAAAACCCTTAGAGAACTAGGGTAGAATTTTTTTGTTAGGATTTAGAAAGTTGAAAGGGACGGGAGAGAACGACAGATGTGTCACGTACACTTTCAAAAATAACGGATAGTTTAAAAAAAAATATAACGCACGAATTTCAAATTTGATTGGTGGAAGCCAAGATCGATGTTTTTCATTGGGTAGAAAATGAACGAGAAAGGGAAATACGCGGTAAGAGAATAATAGAAATGTAGCTTATCTATCCCAGTTTTGAAAGACGCATAGAACTATATCACGACGGACATGAATACTTTCTTCTTGTGAATTGTGCACGATGTAAGAGAAAGATAGAAATGTAGCTAATCTATCCCAGTTTTGAAAGACGTTTAGAACTATATCACTACGAACATGAATAATATCCTCTTGTGTATTGTGTAAGATGTAAGAGAAAGATAGAAATGTAGCTTATCTATCCCAGTTTTGAAAGACGTATAGAACTATATCACGACGGATATGATTACTTTCTTCTTGTGAATTGTGCACGATGTAAGAGAAAGATAGAAATGTAGCTAATCTATCCCAGTTTTGAAAAACGTAATAAAACTATTCACGACGAATATGAATACTTTCCTCTTGTGAATTGTGAACGATGTAAGAGAAAGATAGAAATGTAGCTAATCTATCCCAGTTTTGAAAGACGTATAAAACTATATCACGACGAACATGAATACTTTCCTCTTGTGTATTGTGTAAGATGTAAGAGAAAGATAGAAATGTAGCTTATCTATCCCAATTTTGAAAGACGTATAAAACTATATCACGACGAACATGAATACTTTCCTCTTGTGTATTGTGTAAGATGTAAGAGAAAGATAGAAATGTAGCTAATCTATCCCAGTTTTGAAAGACGTATAGAACTATATCACGACGGACATGAATACTTTCTTCTTGTGAATTGTGCACGATGTAAGAGAAAGATAGAAATGTAGCTAATGTATCCCAGTTTTGAAAGACGTATAGAACTATATCACGACGGACATGAATACTTTCTTCTTGTGTATTGTGTAAGATGTAAGAGAAAGATAGAAATGTAGCTAATCTATCCCAGTTTTGAAAGACGTATAGAACTATATCACGACGGACATGAATACTTTCCTCTTGTGTATTGTGTAAGATGTAAGAGAAAGATAGAAATGTAGCTTATCTATCCCAGTTTGGAAAGACGTATAGAACTATATCACGACGGATATGAATACTTTCTTCTTGTGAATTGTGCACGATGTAAGAGAAAGATAGAAATGTAGCTAATCTATCCCAGTTTTGAAAGACGTATAGAACTATATCACGACGAACATGAATAATATCCTCTTGTGTATTGTGTAAGATGTAAGAGAAAGATAGAAATGTAGCTAATCTATCCCAGTTTTGAAAGACGTATAAAACTATTCACGACGAACATGAATACTTTCCTCTTGTATATTGTGTAAGATGTAAGAGAAAGATAGAAATGTAGCTAATATATCCCAGTTTGGAAAGACGTATAGAACTATATCACGACGGACATGAATACTTTCTTCTTGTTAATTGTGCACGATGTAAGAGAAAGATAGAAATGTAGCTAATCTATCCCAGTTTTGAAAGACGTATAGAACTATATCACGACGGACATGAATACTTTCTTCTTGTGTATTGTGTAAGATGTAAGAGAAAGATAGAAATGTTGCTAATCTATCTCAGTTTTGAAAGACGTATAGAACTATATCACGACGAACATGAATAATATCCTCTTGTGTATTGTGTAAGATGTAAGAGAAAGATAGAAATGTAGCTTATCTATCCCAGTTTTGACAGACGTATAGAACTGTACCACGACGGATATGAATACTTTCTTCTTGTGAATTGTGTACGATGTAAGAGAAAGGTAGAAATGTAGCTAATCTATCCCAGTTTTGAAAGACGTATAAAACTATTTCACGACGAACATGAATACTTTCCTCTTGTGTATTGTGTAAGATGTAAGAGAAAGATAGAAATGTAGCTAATCTATCAAAGTTTTGAAAGACGTATAAAACTATTCACGACGAACATGAAGACTTTCCTCTTGTGTATTGTGTAAGATGTAAGAGAAAGATAGAAATGTAGCTAATCTATCCCAGTTTTGAAAGACGTATAGAACTATATCACGACGGACATGAATACTTTCTTCTTGTGAATTGTGCACGATGTAAGAGAAAGATGAAAATGTAGCTAATCTATCCCAGTTTTGAAAGACGTATAGAACTATATCACGACGGACATGAATACTTTCTTCTTGTGTATTGTGTAAGATGTAAGAGAAAGATAGAAATGTAGCTAATCTATCCCAGTTTTGAAAGACGTATAAAACTATTCACGACGAACATGAATACTTTCCTCTTGTGTATTGTGTAAGATGTAAGAGAAAGATAGAAATGTAGCTAATCTATCCCAGTTTTGAAAGACGTATAGAACTATATCACGACGGACATGAATACTTTCTTCTTGTGAATTGTGCACGATGTAAGAGAAAGATAGAAATGTAGCTAATCTATCCCAGTTTTGAAAGACGTATAGAACTATATCACGACGGACATGAATACTTTCTTCTTGTGTATTGTGTAAGATGTAAGAGAAAGATAGAAATGTAGCTAATCTATCCCAGTTTTGAAAGACGTATAGAACTATATCACGACGGACATGAATACTTTCCTCTTGTGTATTGTGTAAGATGTAAGAGAAAGATAGAAATGTAGCTAATCTATCCCAGTTTTGAAAGACGTATAGAACTATATCACGACGGACATGAATACTTTCTTCTTGTGAATTGTGCACGATGTAAGAGAAAGATAGAAATGTAGCTAATCTATCCCAGTTTTGAAAGACGTATAGAACTATATCACGACGGACATGAATACTTTCCTCTTGTGTATTGTGTAAGATGTAAGAGAAAGATAGAAATGTAGCTTATCTATCACAGTTTTGAAAGACGTATAGAACTATATCACGACGGACATGAATACTTTCTTCTTGTGAATTGTGTACGATGTAAGAGAAAGATAGAAATGTAGCTAATCTATCCCAGTTTTGAAAGACGTATAGAACTATATCACGACGGACATGAATACTTTCCTCTTGTGTATTGTGTAAGATGTAAGAGAAAGATAGAAATGTAGCTTATCTATCACAGTTTTGAAAGACGTATAGAACTATATCACGACGGACATGAATACTTTCTTCTTGTGAATTGTGCACGATGTAAGAGAAAGATAGAAATGTAGCTAATCTATCCCAGTTTTGAAAAACGTATAAAACTTCTCACGACGAATATGAATACTTTCCTCGTGTGAATTGTGAACGATGTAAGAGAAAGATAGAAATGTAGCTAATCTATCCCAGTTTTGAAAGACGTATAAAACTATATCACGACGAACATGAATACTTTCCTCTTGTGTATTGTGTAAGATGTAAGAGAAAGATAGAAATGTAGCTTATCTATCCCAATTTTGAAAGACGTATAAAACTATATCACGACGGACATGAATACTTTCTTCTTGTGAATTGTGCACGATGTAAGAGAAAGATAGAAATGTAGCTAATCTATCCCAGTTTTGAAAGACGTATAGAACTATATCACGACGGACATGAATACTTTCTTCTTGTGAATTGTGCACGATGTAAGAGAAAGATAGAAATGTAGCTAATCTATCCCAGTTTTGAAAGACGTATAAAACTATTCACGACGAACATGAATACTTTCCTCTTGTATATTGTGTAACATGTAAGAGAAAGATAGAAATGTAGCTAATATATCCCAGTTTGGAAAGACGTATAGAACTATATCACGACGGACATGAATACTTTCTTCTTGTGAATTGTGCACGATGTAAGAGAAAGATGAAAATGTAGCTAATCTATCCCAGTTTTGAAAGACGTATAGAACTATATCACGACGGACATGAATACTTTCCTCTTGTGTATTGTGTAAGATGTAAGAGAAAGATAGAAATGTAGCTAATCTATCCCAGTTTTGAAAGACGTATAGAACTATATCACGACGGACATGAATACTTTCTTCTTGTGAATTGTGCACGATGTAAGAGAAAGATAGAAATGTAGCTAATCTATCCCAGTTTTGAAAGACGTATAGAACTATATCACGACGGACATGAATACTTTCTTCTTGTGTATTGTGTAAGATGTAAGAGAAAGATAGAAATGTAGCTAATCTATCTCAGTTTTGAAAGACGTATAGAACTATATCACGACGAACATGAATAATATCCTCTTGTGTATTGTGTAAGATGTAAGAGAAAGATAGAAATGTAGCTTATCTATCCCAGTTTTGACAGACGTATAGAACTGTACCACGACGGATATGAATACTTTCTTCTTGTGAATTGTGTACGATGTAAGAGAAAGATAGAAATGTAGCTAATCTATCCCAGTTTTGAAAGACGTATAAAACTATATCACGACGAACATGAATACTTTCCTCTTGTGTATTGTGTAAGATGTAAGAGAAAGATAGAAATGTAGCTAATCTATCCCAGTTTTGAAAGACGTATAAAACTATTCACGACGAACATGAATACTTTCCTCTTGTGTATTGTGTAAGATGTAAGAGAAAGATAGAAATGTAGCTAATCTATCCCAGTTTTGAAAGACGTATAGAACTATATCACGACGGACATGAATACTTTCTTCTTGTGAATTGTGCACGATGTAAGAGAAAGATGAAAATGTAGCTAATCTATCCCAGTTTTGAAAGACGTATAGAACTATATCACGACGGACATAAATACTTTCTTCTTGTGTATTGTGTAAGATGTAAGAGAAAGATAGAAATGTAGCTAATCTATCCCAGTTTTGAAAGACGTATAAAACTATTCACGACGAACATGAATACTTTCCTCTTGTGTATTGTGTAAGATGTAAGAGAAAGATAGAAATGTAGCTAATCTATCCCAGTTTTGAAAGACGTATAGAACTATATCACGACGGACATGAATACTTTCTTCTTGTGAATTGTGCACGATGTAAGAGAAAGATAGAAATGTAGCTAATCTATCCCAGTTTTGAAAGACGTATAGAACTATATCACGACGGACATGAATACTTTCTTCTTGTGTATTGTGTAAGATGTAAGAGAAAGATAGAAATGTAGCTAATCTATCCCAGTTTTGAAAGACGTATAGAACTATATCACGACGGACATGAATACTTTCCTCTTGTGTATTGTGTAAGATGTAAGAGAAAGATAGAAATGTAGCTAATCTATCCCAGTTTTGAAAGACGTATAGAACTATATCACGACGGACATGAATACTTTCTTCTTGTGAATTGTGCACGATGTAAGAGAAAGATAGAAATGTAGCTAATCTATCCCAGTTTTGAAAGACGTATAGAACTATATCACGACGGACATGAATACTTTCCTCTTGTGTATTGTGTAAGATGTAAGAGAAAGATAGAAATGTAGCTTATCTATCACAGTTTTGAAAGACGTATAGAACTATATCACGACGGACATGAATACTTTCTTCTTGTGAATTGTGTACGATGTAAGAGAAAGATAGAAATATAGCTAATCTATCCCAGTTTTGAAAGACGTTTAGAACTATATCACGACGAACATGAATAATATCCTCTTGTGTATTGTGTAAGATGTAAGAGAAAGATAGAAATGTAGCTTATCTATCCCAGTTTTGAAAGACGTATAGAACTATATCACGACGGATATGATTACTTTCTTCTTGTGAATTGTGCACGATGTAAGAGAAAGATAGAAATGTAGCTAATCTATCCCAGTTTTGAAAGACGTATAAAACTATATCACGACGAACATGAATACTTTCCTCTTGTGTATTGTGTAAGATGTAAGAGAAAGATAGAAATGTAGCTTATCTATCCCAATTTTGAAAGACGTATAAAACTATATCACGACGAACATGAATACTTTCCTCTTGTGTATTGTGTAAGATGTAAGAGAAAGATAGAAATGTAGCTAATCTATCCCAGTTTTGAAAGTTGTATAGAACTATATCACGACGGACATGAATACTTTCTTCTTGTGAATTGTGCACGATGTAAGAGAAAGATAGAAATGTAGCTAATGTATCCCAGTTTTGAAAGACGTATAGAACTATATCACGACGGCCATGAATACTTTCTTCTTGTGTATTGTGTAAGATGTAAGAGAAAGATAGAAGTGTAGCTAATCTATCCCAGTTTTGAAAGACGTATAGAACTATATCACGACGGACATGAATACTTTCTTCTTGTGTATTGTGTAAGATGTAAGAGAAAGATAGAAATGTAGCTAATCTATCCCAGTTTTGAAAGACGTATAGAACTATATCACGACGGACATGAATACTTTCTTCTTGTGAATTGTGCACGATGTAAGAGAAAGATGAAAATGTAGCTAATCTATCCCAGTTTTGAAAGACGTATAGAACTATATCACGACGGACATGAATAATTTCTTCTTGTGTATTGTGTAAGATGTAAGAGAAAGATAGAAATGTAGCTAATCTATCCCAGTGTTGAAAGACGTATAGAACTATATCACGACGGACATGAATACTTTCCTCTTGTGTATTGTGTAAGATGTAAGAGAAAGATAGAAATGTAGCTAATCTATCCTAGTTTTGAAAGACGTATTGAACTATATCACGACGGACAAGAATACTTTCTTCTTGTGAATTGTGCACGATGTAAGAGAAAGATAGAAATGTAGCTAATCTATCCCAGTTTTGAAAGACGTATAGAACTATATCACGACGGACATGAATACTTTCCTCTTGTGTATTGTGTAAGATGTAAGAGAAAGATAGAAATGTAGCTTATCTATCACAGTTTTGAAAGACGTATAGAACTATATCACGACGGACATGAATACTTTCTTCTTGTGAATTGTGTACGATGTAAGAGAAAGATAGAAATGTAGCTAATCTATCCCAGTTTTGAAAGACGTTTAGAACTATATCACGACGAACATGAATAATATCCTCTTGTGTATTGTGTAAGATGTAAGAGAAAGATAGAAATGTAGCTTATCTATCCCAGTTTTGAAAGACGTATAGAACTATATCACGACGGATATGATTACTTTCTTCTTGTGAATTGTGCACGATGTAAGAGAAAGATAGAAATGTAGCTAATCTATCCCAGTTTTGAAAAACGTATAAAACTATTCACGACGAATATGAATACTTTCCTCGTGTGAATTGTGAACGATGTAAGAGAAAGATAGAAATGTAGCTAATCTATCCCAGTTTTGAAAGACGTATAAAACTATATCACGACGAACATGAATACTTTCCTCTTGTGTATTGTGTAAGATGTAAGAGAAAGATAGAAATGTAGCTTATCTATCCCAATTTTGAAAGACGTATAAAACTATATCACGACGAACATGAATACTTTCCTCTTGTGTATTGTGTAAGATGTAAGAGAAAGATAGAAATGTAGCTAATCTATCCCAGTTTTGAAAGACGTATAGAACTATATCACGACGGACATGAATACTTTCTTCTTGTGAATTGTGCACGATGTAAGAGAAAGATGAAAATGTAGCTAATCTATCCCAGTTTTGAAAGACGTATAGAACTATATCACGACGGACATGAATACTTTCTTCTTGTGTATTGTGTAAGATGTAAGAGAAAGATAGAAATGTAGCTAATCTATCCCAGTTTTGAAAGACGTATAAAACTATTCACGACGAACATGAATACTTTCCTCTTGTGTATTGTGTAAGATGTAAGAGAAAGATAGAAATGTAGCTAATCTATCCCAGTTTTGAAAGAGGTATAGAATTATATCACGACGGACATGAATACTTTCTTCTTGTGAATTGTGCACGATGTAAGAGAAAGATAGAAATAAAGCTAATCTATCCCAGTTTTGAAAGACGTATAGAACTATATCACGACGGACATGAATACTTTCTTCTTGTGTATTGTGTAAGATGTAAGAGAAAGATAGAAATGTAGCTAATCTATCCCAGTTTTGAAAGACGTATAGAACTATATCACGACGGACATGAATACTTTCCTCTTGTGTATTGTGTAAGATGTAAGAGAAAGATAGAAATGTAGCTAATCTATCCCAGTTTTGAAAGACGTATAGAACTATATCACGACGGACATGAATACTTTCTTCTTGTGAATTGTGCACGATGTAAGAGAAAGATAGAAATGTAGCTAATCTATCCCAGTTTTGAAAGACGTATAGAACTATATCACGACGGACATGAATACTTTCCTCTTGTGTATTGTGTAAGATGTAAGAGAAAGATAGAAATGTAGCTTATCTATCCCAGTTTTGAAAGACGTATAGAACTATATCACGACGGATATGATTACTTTCTTCTTGTGAATTGTGCACGATGTAAGAGAAAGATAGAAATGTAGCTAATCCATCCCAGTTTTGAAAAACGTATAAAACTATTCACGACGAATATGAATACTTTCCTCGTGTGAATTGTGAACGTTGTAAGAGAAAGATAGAAATGTAGCTAATCTATCCCAGTTTTGAAAGACGTATAAAACTATATCACGACGAACATGAATACTTTCTTCTTGTGAATTGTGCACGATGTAAGAGAAAGATAGAAATGTAGCTAATGTATCCCAGTTTTGAAAGACGTATAGAACTATATCACGACGGCCATGAATACGTTCTTCTTGTGTATTGTGTAAGATGTAAGAGAAAGATAGAAGTGTAGCTAATCTATCCCAGTTTTGAAAGACGTATAGAACTATATCACGACGGACATGAATACTTTCTTCTTGTGAATTGTGCACGATGTAAGAGAAAGATGAAAATGTAGCTAATCTATCCCAGTTTTGAAAGACGTATAGAACTATATCACGACGGACATGAATACTTTCTTCTTGTGTATTGTGTAAGATGTAAGAGAAAGATAGAAATGTAGCTAATCTATCCCAGTTTTGAAAGACGTATAGAACTATATCACGACGGACATGAATACTTTCTTCTTGTGAATTGTGCACGATGTAAGAGAAAGATAGAAATGTAGCTAATCTATCCCAGTTTTGAAAGACGTATAGAACTATATCACGACGGACATGAATACTTTCCTCTTGTGTATTGTGTAAGATGTAAGAGAAAGATAGAAATGTAGCTTATCTATCACAGTTTTGAAAGACGTATAGAACTATATCACGACGGACATGAATACTTTCTTCTTGTGAATTGTGTACGATGTAAGAGAAAGATAGAAATGTAGCTAATCTATCCCAGTTTTGAAAGACGTTTAGAACTATATCACGACGAACATGAATAATATCCTCTTGTGTATTGTGTAAGATGTAAGAGAAAGATAGAAATGTAGCTTATCTATCCCAGTTTTGAAAGACGTATAGAACTATATCACGACGGATATGATTACTTTCTTCTTGTGAATTGTGCACGATGTAAGAGAAAGATAGAAATGTAGCTAATCTATCCCAGTTTTGAAAAACGTATAAAACTATTCACGACGAATATGAATACTTTCCTCGTGTGAATTGTGAACGATGTAAGAGAAAGATAGAAATGTAGCTAATCTATCCCAGTTTTGAAAGACGTATAAAACTATATCACGACGGACATGAATACTTTCTTCTTGTGAATTGTGCACGATGTAAGAGAAAGATAGAAATGTAGCTAATGTATCCCAGTTTTGAAAGACGTATAGAACTATATCACGACGGCCATGAATACTTTCTTCTTGTGTATTGTGTAAGATGTAAGAGAAAGATAGAAGTGTAGCTAATCTATCCCAGTTTTGAAAGACGTATAAAACTATATCACGACGGACATGAATACTTTCTTCTTGTGAATTGTGCACGATGTAAGAGAAAGATAGAAATGTAGCTAATCTATCCCAGTTTTGAAAGACGTATAAAACTATATCACGACGAACATGAATACTTTCCTCTTGTGTATTGTGTAAGATGTAAGAGAAAGATAGAAATGTAGCTAATCTATCCCAGTTTTGAAAGACGTATAAAACTATTCACGACGAACATGAATACTTTCCTCTTGTGTATTGTGTAAGATGTAAGAGAAAGATAGAAATGTAGCTAATCTATCCCAGTTTTGAAAGACGTATAGAACTATATCACGACGGACATGAATACTTTCTTCTTGTGAATTGTGCACGATGTAAGAGAAAGATGAAAATGTAGCTAATCTATCCCAGTTTTGAAAGACGTATAGAACTATATCACGACGGACATGAATACTTTCTTCTTGTGTATTGTGTAAGATGTAAGAGAAAGATAGAAATGTAGCTAATCTATCCCAGTTTTGAAAGACGTATAGAACTATATCACGACGGACATGAATACTTTCCTCTTGTGTATTGTGTAAGATGTAAGAGAAAGATAGAAATGTAGCTAATCTATCCCAGTTTTGAAAGACGTATAGAACTATATCACGACGGACATGAATACTTTCCTCTTGTGAATTGTGCACGATGTAAGAGAAAGATAGAAATGTAGCTAATCTATCCCAGTTTTGAAAGACGTATAGAACTATATCACGACGGACATGAATACTTTCTTCTTGTGTATTGTGTAAGATGTAAGAGAAAGATAGAAATGTAGCTAATCTATCCCAGTTTTGAAAGACGTATAGAACTATATCACGACGAACATGAATAATATCCTCTTGTGTATTGTGTAAGATGTAAGAGAAAGATAGAAATGTAGCTTATCTATCCCAGTTTTGAAAGACGTATAGAACTGTACCACGACGGATATGAATACTTTCTTCTTGTGAATTGTGTACGATGTAAGAGAAAGATAGAAATGTAGCTAATCTATCCCAGTTTTGAAAGACGTATAAAACTATATCACGACGAACATGAATACTTTCCTCTTGTGTATTGTGTAAGATGTAAGAGAAAGATCGAAATGTAGCTAATCTATCCCAGTTTTGAAAGACGTATAAAACTATTCACGACGAACATGAATACTTTCCTCTTGTGTATTGTGTAAGATGTAAGAGAAAGATAGAAATGTAGCTAATCTATCCCAGTTTTGAAAGACGTATAGAACTATATCACGACGGACATGAATACTTTCTTCTTGTGAATTGTGCACGATGTAAGAGAAAGATGAAAATGTAGCTAATCTATCCCAGTTTTGAAAGACGTATAGAACTATATCACGAAGGACATGAATACTTTCTTCTTGTGTATTGTGTAAGATGTAAGAGAAAGATAGAAATGTAGCTAATCTATCCCAGTTTTGAAAGACGTATAAAACTATTCACGACGAACATGAATACTTTCCTCTTGTGTATTGTGTAAGATGTAAGAGAAAGATAGAAATGTAGCTAATCTATCCCAGTTTTGAAAGACGTATAGAACTATATCACGACGGACATGAATACTTTCTTCTTGTGAATTGTGCACGATGTAAGAGAAAGATAGAAATGTAGCTAATCTATCCCAGTTTTGAAAGACGTATAGAACTATATCACGACGGACATGAATACTTTCTTCTTGTGTATTGTGTAAGATGTAAGAGAAAGATAGAAATGTAGCTAATCTATCCCAGTTTTGAAAGACGTATAGAACTATATCACGACGGACATGAATACTTTCCTCTTGTGTATTGTGTAAGATGTAAGAGAAAGATAGAAATGTAGCTAATCTATCCCAGTTTTGAAAGACGTATAGAACTATATCACGACGGACATGAATACTTTCTTCTTGTGAATTGTGCACGATGTAAGAGAAAGATAGAAATGTAGCTAATCTATCCCAGTTTTGAAAGACGTATAGAACTATATCACGACGGACATGAATACTTTCCTCTTGTGTATTGTGTAAGATGTAAGAGACAGATAGAAATGTGGTAATCTATCCCAGTTTTGAAAGACGTATAAAACTATATCACGACGAAGATGAATACTTTCCTCTTGTGTATTGTGTAAGATGTAAGAGAAAGATAGAAATGTAGCTAATCTATCCCAGTTTTGAAAGACGTATAAAACTATATCACGACGAACATGAATACTTTCCTCTTGTGTATTGTGTAAGATGTAAGAGAAAGATAGAAATGTAGCTAATCTATCCCAGTTTTGAAAGACGTATAAAACTATATCACGACGAACATGAATACTTTCTTTTTGTGTATTGTGCAAGATGTAAGAGAATAATAGAAGTTTCTTTTAAAAGTTATTTCTCAGTTTTTCAGGACATTAACTCATATACATGTATATATATATTTCTAAAACCTTTAAATGAAAATGAAAACAGCTGTTATGTTAAATCACATGCTTGGCGAGTGGAGTAAATTAGCTGATCGGAGAATCTGACGCGTTAGAACGAATGTATTTAAAAATAAAGGGTACGATGCATTTGTAATAGTATCTGTTCAATGAGATAAAATCAATAATCTCCGATGATATAATATGATATTATATATTATTATATTAATATTATATATAATAATATTATATAACATATAATAATATAATATCCGATATTAATAAAGAATAAAAGCATACCTTTGTTCAAGTAAATACACTCATTTCGACGTACGTGCATAACACGAACTGTTTCACCTCGGGCTCGCGGTTATTTATGGCAGTACTGCAAACGTATAAAGAAAAGAATAAACCTATTGCTATGTGTCAGGATGACTTGTAGCGAACTTCCTAATTGTAGTTAGTACTGCCATAACATTTCACTTGTCTGTCTGTCAACACGTCAATAATCTGCAATCAACGTCGCGGCTTGCTCACACAGCGCACTGCTGGAGTATAGACGCCGCACGCTAGACGTGTACGCGCACACCCGTTGCGTTCGCTTGGTCGGAATCATCCGGTTCGCTACTCGCGATCAAACCAGGAAATATTGCTTCAGAGGCAACAAAAGATTGTGATAATAATAGTTAGTTTTTTGTAAATTAAAAGTAGGTTTTACTATGAAGGATTAAATGGGATTCATGTAAGGATAAATAGGATTTTCTAGTCTAGGACATAGGTAAGATGTAGGATTGCGGACAAGTAGACTTACCTCTAAATGTTTAGAAGGATAAATTAGGATACGGAAAACAATACGTTGAAAATATTATAAACTATTTGTACTGGGAGTAATAAAGAGATGATTTCGTTGGGGTAGATTTTCCCTCCGTCAGGGTTGCGATTATATGTCTATTCGCTATCATTGCTAGATTCGGTCTGTTATTGTTTGAGGTGGAAAAGGTTTTTTTGTTTGACCCCGAGGTTCTGCTTATGTTTTAAAGCTCTCTCTTTCTCTCTCTCTCTCTCTCTCTCTCTCTCTCTATATATATATATATATATATATATATATATATATATATATATATATATATATATAATATGTATTCTTGTGTATTAATAAAGAAATCGTATAGCAAAATTTGCAAAATGAAAAAATACAAAAAGTAAAGTCTAAATATGATATTATATTCAATGTTTGTAATGTTGGGGCAGCAAAGAAATAGTTTGACAACATTGTAATAAATTTGGCAACGCTGTTTGTAGCATCTAGTTTGCAAATGTATGGTTGATGTTAAGTCTCTAGTAGGCCTATTCCTGAGGATGTTGGTACTGTTTGCCAACGAAAAGCTTTGAATTGTAGATTCAATAAATTATTCTTGAATTTGTAAAATTGTTTTATTTCTTTATATATACATTATAATTATTATTCCTGATGATGTTGATACTGTTTGCCAACGAAATGCTTTGGATTGTATATTGAAAAAATTATTCTTGGATTTTCATTATTACATAAAAATAAATATTTTGTTATTTATATATGTATATGTATGTATATATATATATATATATATATATATATATATATATATATATATATATATAATACGTTTTCCTGTTTAATAATTTAAAACAACATAGGTTTTAAAACAACAATATTCTTGTATTTGAATAACCTATGTTGTTTTTAATATATATATATATATATATATATATATATATATATATATATATATATATACACGTATTTCGGACACATAAACGTAAAGAAGAATCTTACTTAATATTTTTTTTTCTTTATCACGGAGTCTCTCACGTGTCCAACCACTTCAGGGACACTGCAGTCATCTAAGGCTTGAAAATGAGAGAACTATTGCTTCAGAAAGTAGATTCCTAAAAGATATCAACTACAATTTGTGTTACTAGGTGGATAAAAGTAAACGTGTTACATTATATAGACCTATATATACAGTATACGCATGTGGACTGGTTTCAAAGCTCATATTCAGACGCCAGGCAGGAATATAACGAACATAATAAACTAGTGAAATATACAACGTTAAATATTCAATATAATATAGATTATATAAACATAAAAAGTTTAAATTATAAAGTTATATAATCTATGATTTACAAAAATGGCAGTAAAAATTTTCAAATTCCATTTGCGGCGTCACTGTTTCACCTTCCCTTGATTTTCGAATAAAGGAAAATTGATAACATTATGCCCGCACAAAGACAGCAGGATTGATTTTTCTTCTCGTATTTCAGATTACTAATTATGAGCAAGACTCATAAATCTAAAGATATAACGACGCGACGCTATCGTGTAATGGGATTAATAAGCGAGACTCCTTGAGGGATGGACGCTGGCGTACTGACAGATTTACGAGGCTTCCCTTAACGGACGCTAGGGGTGGGAGTGACACGCACCTCATTCACCCCACTACACGGTAAGGGATGCTTTCAAAACTGCAGCCTACGTGCTAAGTCCGTATTGTAAGTAAATGTGTAAAAATTAGAAATGTTACAATACTCACAGGATTAGCCTATATTTTTAACAATTAATATTATTTAAAATTTTTATTTAATTCTCTAATAAAATTATATATAGTTTGATAAAAACCAGAAGCCCTTTCGTTATATAATGAGAAAAATTAGCAGAAGAAAGTTATAAATAAATGTTTGCTCTAGTATTTATGTAAACTTTAGTTTCATTCTATCCGGACTTTAGCTTGTAAAACAGATCTATCTACCACCCCCTCTCCTCTCTCTCTCCTTCTCTATCTAACCAACAATGACATATTTTTACAACATAGACCTCCAAATCTTACCCCATGTTAAAGTCTTTAGTAGTTACAAATAGATATCACTAAATTAAATATTATTCTTGTTAAATTGTAGTTGAAAGAAGGACGCTGTTGAAGGGATCCTAGCTGAACTCCAGACAGCCGGTAGACACCTCTCTACTTCAGGTACACGCCCCCTTAAACCGTTTTCAACACTTCCTGTATAACGTTTTACGACACTAACTTGGTTTTATCCCTACTTACAATCTTTTCTTATCCTTTGTAGGTGACAAGTCATATATTTCTGAGGGTAAAAAAAAATATTTATCTTAAAGCCTATTTTATTTTGTCCGTTTTATTTCGAGAGTTTTAATAACAAAGTTATTAATCAACAACAAAGTTGCCTATTCGTCTACCGTTTCGGCAATGCTCATGTACCAAGGACGCAACGAGCGTTACACACAACGAGAGTTCTACAAAATGAGTTACAATTTTGTAAAAAATACACGATAATTGTTTAAAATAAAAAAACTTCATTTCTAACCTGTATTGATGTCTTAGTTTATACTTTCAAAACCACCGTGAAATAGAGAACTCCCGAAACGCGTCATCTACAGAGGAGACGAATGCCTGAAAAAGGCTGAGGGTTACGAAAATCATAACACTCGTACATACATAGATAAAAACGGAAACGTAAAATATTACAAATAATTTAATTCTCATAACATTTAACATATCACTAATAAAAAAAACTTAGTAAACCTAGTTTTAGTAATAAAATAAACGTAGTTTTGTAAAAAGAAAGAAAACCATTATTTAGTCCTATTCTATGTATGTATATTTGTCATACACATATTGTCTAGTTTAAGTTACTGAAAAGCTTTATTCATTGTAAGTTACTATTTTTGTTCATGAAACTTTTCTATGTAATACAAAATATATAACAAAAATATCACTTAATATTATTATGCTCTCTCTCTCCATATATATATATATATATAAGTGTGTGTGTGTGTGTGTGTGTGTGTGTGTGTGTGGGTGTTTGTGTGTGTGTGTGTGTGTGTGTGTGTGTGTGTGTGTGTGTGTATGTGTGTGTGTGTATCGTGTGTGTGTGTGTGAGAGAGAGAGAGAGAGAGAGAGAGAGAGTGTGTAAGAGTATTCATTCAGAAATCAACCGTGTATCATCACAATACTGTGAGAAAATAGCGCGTAACCGGATCTGGCTTTGTAACAATGAGCCGTTTAAGACCTTCTGTTTCTCCTCGAAGACAAAAAGAACCACTTTAGCGATTCATCCCCTTCGTCTTTCTGATTGCCAATTCAAATGTTAATTAATAACCCTTACAGGTACAACTACCCTTATCTTATCTCAATTAGGCGGTGTTCATTCTAATCTAGTTTAGATTGGACGGATCACAAAGGGGTTGATTTCAGGCAATTTACGACAGCTGTCTAGCAGCCTATCTTCTGTTACAGTCATTCAAATGTCTTGTTGCGAAACAATACACGCTCAAGTCTCGCAAACAAGTTTTTTACTGCCTAGGAGACATTGGCCAAGTTGCCTGTCCCCACGACGATCTGTCTACTACTCCCAGTTAAAGTTGAGCATAGGTTTATAGTTTATAGATTAAACAAACGCCCTATTTCGGGTTATTCTTAAAATCAATTACTTGTTAAAACATTCGTAGTGTGGTTAAAATCGGTTCATGAACGTATGAGCTGTTGTAAGTGGCCAATACAGAACAAATCGAGATCCGTTTAAACTGTTCTATACCAGGGGTCGGCAACCACACAGGCCGCCTGCGAAATGATTTTGTGCGCCCCTCTTCACTGGTGATTTTTCGAATTCTGAGCAGTCCGGATAGTCCGCTTACACCTTAGATACAAATAGTTTACTCAATAGCTAGACCCATTTCACTATCCACAACAATGAACACCTAATAATAAAGTACAGGCGCGAGTGGAAAGTAGTGCCTGCGATGTGCGTACGGGCAAGTTCACCTAAACGACAATTGTTTTGTTTTAGTAACATTTTGTTAATTTTTAAATGAACGTGTTTTATTTCATTGTTTCACCACTTAAAAACATTAATAAAGAAATTTTTCTGAGTTAAGTTGGAAAATTGTCAAATTTGTTATGAGGAAGTAAGTAGCCTGTTTTATAAAAAATACTTTTAAAATCTATTACTAGCCGTTAGTTAAAGTCACCTTCTGTACTGTATTCAAATCAGTTATATCACCTATCTAAAATTAGGAAATGTAATAAAATTAATGGTTATTTTATATTTGCGGCTCTTACAGTCATGCTAGATTGAACATGAAGCCCTCAAGTACTAAAAATTTTTGCCGACCCCAGGTTTATACATATACTCAGCACGGCGCGTTTGGTGTATAGGCTACCGGGCATTACATTTTTAGCAAACTAGAAATGCTACTGGTCCCCAGAGGTCATCTCCCTCACACGCACGCACATTGCAGGGGATTAGACCGAGCGGGAACCGGACATTTATATTTCCGATCCTTTAGCCATTTGGTGGACTTTTCCAGTTAATCTCTAGCTTTTTTATCTGTGTCATTTTATCTGAGAATAGTTAATAAAGATATATTATACTTAGAATTTATCCTAAATATATAACTATAATTACAATGCCATTTTATAATCATATTGACAATCCAGTTTAAGGATCGTTGACAGTTTCAATAAATTATACTTTCTTTTGTATCGATTTTCTCGTAATGATGTGCAGAACTGATAAATGCTAAAAGTTTTAGGTATAAACACATTTTTAAAAAATCAAAGTTTAATCAAGTAATCTGTCAGTAGAGAGGAGAGCCGGGGGGGGGAGGGGGGTGCGCTCTGTTTAACCTCCTGAAGTTGTGTGGGGTTTAAGTAACCAAAATACCAGCCTTGGTTACCTGCATAAAAGGTTAATCTCAAAGAGCGAGTTATTATTTAAAATTTAAAATACTAAAACTAACGCTAGAAATGCCATTATATTAATATAATATTCCTTATAAATCTTTGCATTTTTTATTGTCCTTTTCTTTATAACAATTTCATAGAAACATTTTTAGGTCTATAATGTATTAAACAAAGCAATCATTATTTATAATAAAAAGGTTACTATGCAGTAATATAATAAAATACAATAATAATAACACGAGTCACTTTCTATTTTAGGCTTTATGCCATAAAAGATTAGATAAAATATGTTCTATTATATTTCAATATGAAAATACAATATCTTTATTTATGTAATCTATAAATATTTATCAATATTATTACAAACGATACACATACTCAAAAAGCTACTTTATACACGCCTATACAGGGACGTAGCCAAGGGGAGGGCGTCAGGTGATCTGAATGTTTCTATGAATGTTTTTGTCACAAAAAAAAGAAACTGTTGTAAAGATAAATTCTGTTCTTCTATAATGGTTACTAACTAAGAATAACATTTTATATTTCAGATTACTAGACTTAGAAAAGGAACAATTGGAGATAAACTCTTACAATGTTTGATTGTATTATTTTTTTTTATATAGCATTAGCTTCATTGCTATTATTTTTACCTATTCTTTATTATAATGACTATAATGGGAAATGTATTAATTTATTAAATTGTTTATGAATTCTTTTTATATTTATTTAGGGTTTATTACTGTTTTTTTGTTTTGTTTTATTAGATCTCTAGTATTTATTTTTCATCTTTGGTTCTTGTGAAAGCTCTTTATTCTTGTAATGCAGTTATATGTTGGATAATAGTTGTATGTTTTACTCAATACCTAAAATATGTAAATTATTTTAATTTCTTAAAATAAACAACAACGTAAAATTATATAGTTTAGTTGATAGGTTTCATTCATACTATTATATAAATATGTACCCGGCACCACCTTATCTGGAGTCACTTCGATTTGCCTGCTGCCCTCTTTCCACAATCCTAGCTACTTGATTGCCTCTACACAGTTTGTTAAAACCGTTATAAGGCACTGATATTCTTTTGATCTAAAGTATAAACTAATATATTACTTGTGAAGTAAATAATCCTCTACAAGCAACTGTGGTAAAAAATGAAGATTTTTTTAGCAATCTATGTTTTTCTTTGCATTACAAGAGAAAAGTACATTTTGTTAGACACACAACCTAAGATAATATCTTGGAAAAGATAAAGTAAATGGTCAAAGACGTTTTTCTCGTGAAAAGTCTTGCACAACGACAAATTGCAACAGTAACAAACTAAAGGTAGCATGTTTGTAGTGCATATAAATCAACCTTCATCGGTTTCTACTTCGTACCACCGTATTTTCATTATCTATACTCGGTGCATATATATATATATATATATATATATATATATATATATATATATATATACATAAAAGACATATAGTTACTATATAGTATAGTATACTATTACATATAGTACGAATCAGTATGTGTGTGTGTGCGTGTCTCGGTGTGCGTGCTTTTCGTTGATTAATAGTATCAGCATTTTCAAAACTTTTATGGCACTGTATAGTTCTATAACTATGTCAGGACTCTCTCTCCCTCTCTCTCTCTCTCACACACACACTCTCTCTCTTTCTCTCTCTTTCTAGTATATATAATTATACGTTGATAGGTATTCCTTTACAGATGGAAATACAGATGAAAAATTAATATCGGGAGTAGATCCAATCATTTTGCAGTGCAAAAAACAGACGTTTCGGCCAGAATCTCATCTAGCATTGACGAGGGGAACCCAACAACAGTTCTGCATTCACGCTTCAAACTGTGAATGTACACAGTTTAATAACTGTACATTTTTCTTACATTACTCTTACATTTTATTATTAAGAATAATTATAAAACTATTTGCTCGAAGCTTAAAAAAGGTATAAAAGAGCACAAAAACGCGCGAGCATGCGATAGTGCACGCTCAGAATACTGTCTAAGCTGAAAAACAAACAAAACAAATTCAGAAAATCTATTTGTGTAAAGGCAGAAGTGCCCAGCAAAATAATATGCCACGTGAAGTGAAACTTATTGTTGTTATGGTCTCTAACAACAATTAGGTTAGATTCAAGTTAAAATTAAAAATAAAATACAAGAATTTTTTTCAACATAAAAAACGGCAAACCTTTTATCTGACTTAAAACACACTTGTTTTAATCGCTCAGTTAATCCAAGGCCTGGATAAAGTGTGATAAGAATCTAAGTGCTTACAATCACAAGTACCGGCAAACCTAATGGACAAGATTAAACCCCTTCAACTCATCTCAAGAGTTGTCTCTAGTCGCTTCGCGCACCCGGCAACCCCTTACCGGAAATATACCCTCCAGAGGCCGGTATTAAAAAGCTACTTTGTCTGCTTTTGTCGCAATTCCAAATATTAAGCGCATCGCTTAGTAGTTCTTATGAAAAAGTAAACAAAATAAGGAATTTATAATTACGTTTTTAGAATTACTTGGTATACTCAAAAATCTCTCAATTTAATACAAAACTAGATCGAAGGACGGTCTTGTTCAGTTACAATTGGCTCATGATAGTTAGAGCTTAACTAGTAAGAACAATCCACAATGGTAAATATTAAAACAAATTTACTCAAAACCTCACTACACACTAGTTTATTAATACATACAGACTAGTTTCGCTGACATTGATGTCTTCATCAGTTATTGCTAACCAGGCCTTACTCACTAACGGTAAATAACTTAATAAGCAGTGTCGGACTAACCGTTCCTAACTCAGCGTAATAAACTGAAAAATCTTATTTACGTTTACCGTTACATTTTGTTTATACATAAAGTTTATTGCAAAGGCAAGGAGAAAATATTGTAATTTTTTTTATACAAATAATATGACATCCAAATTATTTATATTAAATGCTTTTGTATTTATTTTTACATTATGATGCACGTCGAAGACTTTTCTCCGTAGAAAACATACAGTCAGGCGTCATTTAAAAATTTAGTGGGGAGAGCCTTCAAAAGTGAATACTTCTTTTGAAGAATGTACTTAGTAGAGATTTTATTATAATCTATTTAATGTAGTTAATAATAAAATAACGCACTTAATAAAACACCTTTCTTAGACGTTGAAATATTTACTGAATTTTTGTATTATCTAACGAATTTCGATGAAATCTGTTCAAAAAAGAGTCCGACGCTCCTAAGAAATTTTTATTTAAAAACATTGGAACAAAAGAAATTAGGTTGTGGCAACTTTGAAGTGAAAAATTTTGTAGCCACGTCTACAGAAATTTTGAATTGAGAAAACAATTAATTTTGTGTAATGAGAAATTATCCAAACATTTGTTATAAGAAACGACAATAGAGATTTTTTAACATTTAACACCAAAATTTAAACTTAAATAAATAAGAACTAACAGTTTTCCAAAGTTTTCAACGAATGAACTATGAAAATATAAGGTTATAAACATTAATTTTATAAAAAACAGCAATACATATTTTTATATCTAACACCAAAATTTCAATTATAAATAACAAATTAGAGCTAATAGTTTTGCAAAAGTTTTAACGAAAATCGTCGAAAATATTAATGTAGACTATACATTTTTCATTAAATTTTTATACTTATTACACTTTTGCTATTACTTGCGACCAGACTTTTTGTTAACTAAAAGTTGTTAAATTGGTTACTTCCATGGAGGCTGAAGAAGTCGTAAGACGACAACGTTTCCTCCAAGTGTACGTTAACAATTTAACAACCTTTAGTTGAAAAAAAGTCTGGTCGCATGTAATAGCAAAAGTGTAATAAGTAATTAACAACCAGCTAGTCATGAACAGCAACAAGATTTTCGAAATTTTTATATCTATCTTAGAGGAATATATTTAATAGAGACTATTATATATTGTAGTTAATAATAAAATAATGCAAGTAACAAAGAAATATTGACTAGACTTTACTGAATACAAATTCAAACAAAAAGACTTATTAAACAAATTCAAATTAAATCAGTTCTTCAAAACTAAGAGACGCGCCTAAGAATGTTTTCGTTTAAAAATTGAATTAAAAATACATAATTTGTTATTATCGTTAGATTGAATTATTTGCGTTGAGATGGATCAAAATAAATTATAGATTTATTAACTGATCAAAACTATCTAATAATAAAGTTTTCTTTAACAATGTTTAATAAATAATGTAACTTAAAGCTATTCTACTACATAACATATAATACAAGATCGACTGTATCAGGAATCATATGTTATCATTTAATTCACTTTGAGGTGGCCCATACCCATAGCATAATCTGGAAGTTATAGGCCTATTGTCGCGATATTGTATGTTTATGTCCAACAAATAATATTTAGCAAGCATCGCTATAATAGTGCTAACTTCAAAAATATATAAATCACTATCATTATATTGAATTAATTATAAAGTAGTAAGATTTAACAAAATACAAATAAATTAATATGTTTATTAACTAATAGTCATTCTAAAAATATTTAGAAATAACATTTTTGCTTAATAGTACACAACAAATAAACTAACATAGCACACGTGTTAAATCCGAGGTTCTACAATATAACCTATAACATAAAATCAGCTGTTGCACGATATTATATGCTAACACGTAACTTAATCTAAAATATGACAATCGTCACTTAAACGTAACGAACAGTGGAAGTTTTTCGGACTTACAGCTAATCAGGGAATAACAACGTACAGTGCGAGGTTTAATGGTGTCCCTCATTCTGCTTTAGCATTTGACTACTAGCCTAACTGAAAACATTATACAATTCATATATCGTCTCTTACGTAATCGCGTCTCTTTCTTTGCAGAAGCAGAGCAACACATGTAAAGGTCATGTCTACATCAAACTATTACAGTATTATCATTTAGTTAATTAGAGATTTTTACACTCTAAACACGACACAGATGTTTTCTGAAATGTTGGGTTTTGACCCCGCACTCCAGCCTAGCGATCCCAAGGTCAGAGACACGGTTAAACCTCACGCACTGTTGTTCAAATGGTTGTGCTCGCTTACCATTATCTTGTCGAACATGAGCAGGATCAAACTGATACAGGACAAAAGTACTACACTGTAAATGCGTTGCCTTGTAGGGTTTTCGATAACGTCATAAGGTAAGATGTTGGCCACAGAATCGACTAATGTTATAATATTTACATTTTTTGGACCTGGCAAAATTATTTACTAAAGAAATGAAATATTTACAAGAAAATTATTAAAAATGCAAGCAATCAGTTTAGTTGCAGTGCTGAATATTACGTTGAAAACCGCAAAACAAACACTTCGAAAGCAGATTTTATAAAATATTTACGCAAAATCTATTTTTTTTTAAAAAAAACAAATATTAAAGGCACAAAACATTTACAAAAGAAATTATTTGGAAAAAATTAAATATTTCATAGAAAAACATGCTTTTTAATATCGTCGAAAGAAATAATTAACAAACCATTTAGTAGTCATGGGAGTAACTGAAACAAAGTGGAAATTGTAGATAAAAGTGGAAACTAAGTTCAAACAGCATACATTACACAAAATCCACTATACTAAAATTTATCATTGAAACAGTAAGTAATATTAGACTAACATTAACAGAATAACATTAATAATCTACAATTCAGAAAGCAACATAACCTACAAATTAACAGCTGTTATATGAAAACCTACATTACCGTTAAATTTATACACTAAAGATCAATCTCGCCTGTAAAATGACGACTGAAAGTGGTTTTCCATGCAATAAAGTGTCAAACGCGCTTAAAAACGTTTTCAATTAAAAAATATACCCGCAAATAATATGTGCTATACAAATAATTTTCTTTCAAAAAAAGGTGGAACATTACGTTACAGACAAATAGTTCAAAGAAACATGATTTTTTTAAAAACTATCAACCACATTGGATAACTACAAAACGTTATTTTGGCTACAAATAGAATGAATTTTTAAAATCATCATTTATAAATTATTCGGAAAAATGTATAAACGAAAAGCATTTTTAAATTTTGACATGATAAAACAGTCAAGTATAATTTTGTTGATTTGCAAGTCAAGTATAATTAATTCATTTACAATCTTTAGCCACGTTTCGAAAACTATTTGGTATCATCTTCAGGCAAGATTAGCTATCCACATCAAATTGATTAAGTCATTTCTCCATAGTGTAATGTAGAGGTGGATTGTATCCTCTACATACTGACACAATACAGAAAATAGCTTAATTTGATGTACATACCAAAAGTGGACTCATGATGATAACAAATTAGTTTTCGTAACGACACCTCAAGTTTGTTATACTGCTAAATTATACTTGATTCGCTAATTTACCGTCTTTTTATCTTAGCCTGTATTTCTGGAAATCATTAATCATTATTTAATTTTTCTTTACATGAAAACTAAAAGTATGTGTGTAAATGCGCGTGCGCATGTGAGATAGCGTTTCTTATTAACATTAAAAAAAAGCTTTCAGAGCTACCAAAATGAAAAAAATGCAACATTAGAAACTAAATTTATTATAAGTTAAAAAGTTTCTAACTATTTTTCTACAACGTTTGAAACAAAATTGACCCATCCTCAACACTTCCTGTAATTTTACACCCTAATCCCAATATAGCTGCCCTTATAGAACTAAAGCACGCTGTGTCTGCATCTAAAGGAACGGATCACCTGTTTACAGTGTTAAGTTACTTCGTTGTAAATAATTTACCGCTATAAAACGCTGCACGGTCAAACCTATCAAAATCAATAAAGTTTTAACAAGTCGAGTCGATAAATCTCCGCCATGTCGGAAGAACCCTTTAAATCAGCCGTTCTTATCGACTATTCAGCGCAACCCCTTCCAAAAGGGGGCATGAAAAAATAGATCATAATTTATCATTAAAAACGACCTCTAGCGTAACTCAGGACTGTAAATTCTCATTTCAGGGATCGCTCAAGAATCAGCCGCTGATTATAATATACAGCGAACCACCGGATGCCTGTGGAAATTAAAAACATAAAACAACAAAAGAAACTGTTTAATTAAACGTATGCAGGTAAAATACAACCCCTAAGGTCCCTTCTTTTGATTACCGGACTTAATTTATTGTCTGTTAAGTTTAACCCTTTCTACAATTTAAGGGTTGCGAAGAACTATTTAAAGAGAAAATAATTAACAAAGAATTTTCTGCTACTTTTTAGTGTTTCACCTCGTTGTTATGTAGGTTATATATATATATATATATATATATATATATATATATATATATATATATATATATATATATTCAACACTTTCATAAACAAAGATTTTAGTTTTAGTTTTCTTCATATAATGAAGCTTTTCGCTGATTGGCAATATCAGCAATATCAAAATTCGTTAAAGTACCTTATAGTCCTATGACTACATCTGGAGTCCAGTTTAATATATGAAGAAAAATAAAACTAAAATTCTTGTTTATGAAAGTGTTGTTTAATTGTGTAGCCTATATATAAAAAAAGAAAAATAAATTCGTCCAAGGATTAAAATATAAATATATATATATATATATATATATATATATATATATATATATATATATATATATATATATATATATATATATATTAAAACAACATAGGTTATTCAAATACAAGAATATTTATTAATTTATATTCAAAGCTTTTCGTTGGTAAACAGTACCAACATCATCAGAAATTAAAATTACAATCATTGCAATTTTCATTCCTGATGATGTTGGTACTGTTTACAAACGAAAATCTTTGAATATAAATTAATAAATATTCTTGTATTTGAATAGCCTATGTTGTTTTAAATTATTAAACAAGAAAACGTATTTATATATATATATATATATATATATATATATATATATATATATATATATATATATATATATTAATTCTTTAGTATTCCTGATGATGTTGATACTGTTTGCCAACGAAAAGCTTTGAATTGTACATTCAATAATTTATTCTTGTATTTGTATTTGTCTTATTTCTTTATTAATACACAAGAATACATATTGTAGTGTATATATATATATGTGTGTGTGTGTGTATATAATATATAGACCTATACAGTATATATCTAACACTAATAAAACCACGCAGACAAATATAACAAATTTTTTAAAACCAAAATTACAGATTCGTAATCATACAAAATAACATTAATCAAACTTTAACTTTTTACAAATTTTTAATCGACAGTAAAATACATTTTAATTCATTCAATTAAGTTAACATATATTTGTTTTAACCCATAGTGGATGGTAATTGATGTTAATACAGTGTTTTACAAATATTTATTCAATAATAAAAATATAAAAATTTGGATTCTCTAAGAAACTGAGTATCTTCATATTCCAAGCCTAGCGCTTTGGCACTCAGCCAACTTTCCCATAGCTAGAAATGTAGTTTTCAAAGATGTATATGAATTTGTCTTTTAACTCTATCTGATTGTCGTTGAAACCTCTATCGCCTTAAATTGTTCCTATAGCTACCACACAATATCATAAATAATGCTGTAGGATTCAAAATGAATGAAATGAATAAATTAAACAAACAAACTGGATTAACGGTATCGACCTTATTTCACAAACGGACAACACGAAAGCAAAGCGAAAAAAAACTACAACACATGCGACAAAAAAAAAAGAAAGCGTATAAATAGTAACAAACAGAAAGAATAGTCCAACACCATACATAGAAAGGAAATTTGAAAAATTGCAAGGAAATTCGCTTTCTATTTTGCCACTTAATATTGTTATTCTGACATATGCATATAATATTTATATTAATTCAAGTAATAAATTTTTTTTTTAACTCAAAATTTTTCTGTGTTGATTTAAGCAGTAATTGACTTTAAAAAAATCCATGTCATTTGTTATTAAATAAATAAAAACCACATAGGTTTATTATATATAAAAACATGTAATTAAACAATTACATTTTCGACTATGCTTGTAAAAAAGCGAAGTAGTCAACTAACCAAATTTGTGTAATAACCTGAGTTTGAAAGCAATATGCTAAAGATTTTTAATACTCGTACAGGCTACTTATGAAAAAATAACCTGTGGCTCTAATAACGTTTCTATTAAATAACTTGTAACTGTAATATAATATTGTATAAAAGTACCTAAGCTATATATGTTTGGCACGATATCCTAATACAGGTCTCTTACAGTTAAGTGACTCATATGAACTCTTCGGAAAATGTTAAGTTCCTTTATGTCTCTCCCTCATACTAGAGATGAAAACTGACTGTAAAATCTTGGAACAGTGCTGTGCCCTCAGTGCGCCAGCCGACTGACCATTGGCCTGGCTATTTAGACACCCAATTTTTATTTTAAAATGGAAAATAATTTTATTTATTCTCAAATATGTCAATAAAATTGTAATTTCATTGCAAAGAAAATGAAAAATAAAGAAATAAAATAATACCTAAGATGAAATAATTTTATTACAAACACTGTATAAGGTTTATCATGATAATATAATGTTATTTAACCAAATGAGGTTGATTTTTTAATAAAATGGATTAGTACTAATTTCTTTTATTTTAAATTCACCTTTTAATGAAACTACAATTTTATTGATTTTTTGCCATTAAATAAAATACGTTTTCATTCTGAAATAGGTAGGTATCCAGCTGGTGACTATTTGCCAGGCCAAGAGGTGCGAGGACACTGACAATATTGGGTAGTGGCGGCTCGTGGGCAGGTTGCACGTTGCGCAGTTCCCAAACTAATGATCAATAGCAAAGAAATAATAAATTTATTTATTATGAAAGAATTATGGGCATTACTACGAACGATTATTCATCAAATAACATGGTTTATCGTTAAAATGAAAACATCAGAATCGCAGCGACCGTTCGCACAATCGCAGATAGTCTCGTTAGACCTGGTTGCAGGGAAACCTGCAACACCCAGTGACGTCACTCCTAATGGAGAAAAAGCGTTGGAAGGTTCAGACTGACTAAAACAGCTAGGCAGCGCCGTAAGGGCCCTTAGGTCGCAGACGGGCTGGAACCTCGGGAGTGTTTGTTCGGTTAAGATCGGCTCCGTCCGATGAGAAGAATATCCACTACGTTCCAAGTTTGTTGACATTCACAGCTATAGTTTGATTTAAAACAGAATAAAATTCTACGTAGGTGGAATCGACCAGAGGGATGGGGATTACAGCCGTCTGAGCTAATACGAAATTCAAATCTTCCTGCATGGGTAAGCCTTGTTGCCAATTCGACGTTAAACTTCCGTTCGTCGCTCAGTAACATCGTAACTATGGTGAAGTGGTTTACTAGCGATGTAGCTTGCTTCGTTCTGCAATTTCAGTCGCGCGCAGTGGCGGGTAGACTGTCAATGCGTTCCAATTGACATCATAGCATTCCAACCCTGCCACAGACCAATTCCTATTCTACTTTAAATCAAAGTATAAGAAAACACATTACCGTACACATACATAGCTGACGGAATGAAAAAAGTCTTGTTCTTTTTGTATGGTTTCAAATAATGAATTTTAGTTCTAATTCTACAATGTTCAGGGACTTTTTTGAGTGAATGAATTGAGATTGGTTTGTTAATAAATAAACCCATGACTTGATATCCGGTGTCCTAAATAAGTAAAAATAACATAAAAAATACCAATATATTTCCTTCAATAGAATAAATCACAAAGTATTAAACACTATATATCTATTTCCCCTATAACAGCCACTCAAGTTTTTATGATTGCGATTTTTTTTTTTTTAACTAACATTTTACAATCTGCAACTAATGTAGGTTTTAGGCACCAGCCGCCACTGGTATTGGCCAACGGTAGGTCGACCGGCAGAATGAGGGCACAGAAACTGCACAGGGTATAAGTATGGGACATTAAATACAAAGTTAACCACTACTTGTTTCGGTAGCCCTGACAAAGGTTTCGAAAGATAAAGTCCCACAATTATTCCTAGCAATGTAAGGCTAGTCGTCCATTGAGACCAGAAAGCTGCGAACTGCGAAGCGACGAAATCTTGCGAAAACCCTTTGTCCGAAATCGGTCGAATGCAATCGTCCATTGATTCGCTCAGTTCGTCCGAATGCGTAGACGAGATGGCTCTTCGGAACATTTTCGATGATGATTCTGACGACGAATTAGCGTTGGAATTATCACCTTTAATTTATTATCGACGAAGGAAATATAGACGGATGCGGGAAATGTGAGTGAATCAAATTTTCCTAAAAAGAGAAGAGTTTGGGGAATTTTCTCACTTGTGGCGTGACCTTCAAATCGATGATAATCACCACTCCTCCTATTTTCTAATGACAAAGGACACTTTTCAGTACATTGTTGATAACATCTACTCGAAACTCGAAAAATTCAATAATTTTCGTGCGGCGATCTCTCCACAAGATCGGCTGGCTGTTACATTAAGGTAAGTGGGGAAAAAAGCAAAAAACAATAAACTTTTTAAATTTTTTTACCCTTGTATTTTTTTTTAATAATTTCCCACTAAGCGAGGGTAGTAAAGTAATAACGATATTACTGCGTATGGACAAACGTGTTACAAAAATATAAGTACTTGTTTATTGATTTAAATGAAGGTTCCACTAGGATCAAAATCGTGAAAATAGGAAGACGCGTTGTACTGGCTCCCGAAGGAATCATCAGAAGAATAATTTGGAGTAGAATGTGAGGAGCTTTTCGGAGGTTGATGCAATTCATCCATCACAACGTCCATAATGTTTTTGCGCAAGAACAGTTTTCTTGCTTCAGGAATATCATAGAGATGAGGTAATAAACTCATGAGGAATTATCGTCTTCATCTTGAGTGCGAACTGTTTTTTCTTCCTAGTATTTTACTTTTTTTCAATTTCGAGTAGTTTTACATCAAACTTTGACAGCTTGTTTTTTGACCTTATTTTCTTTTTGGGTGGGCTTTAAAACATTTTCGTGGCACTTGAGCTGGTGGATGCTTGTTGCTGACTATCAACATTTTCACTTGTAGGTATGAGTAGATCTGCCTAGATCATGACAACTCTTCGCACTTCGCACCTATATGCATGCAAACTGACGAATGATGCGGGCCCAGTGGACGCAGTCCCGCACCTAGTTACGTGTTTGGATGGTTCGTGCGTTTTCGGTAGAATTCTGACGAACTGATTTCGCAACTTTTCGCAGATTTCCGCTCCCAGTGAACGAGAGGCCTAAGGCCTCTCGTCCACTGGGAGCGGAAATCTCCGAAAAGTTGCGAAATCAGTTCGTCAGAATTCGACCGAAAACGCACGAACTATCCAAACACGTGACTAGGTGCGGGACCGCGTCCACTATGCCCGCATCATTCGTCAGTTTTCGTGCGTATAGGTGCGAAGTTCGAAGCGATCCCGTTCAGCTGGGATTTTTCGGACGAACAAGTGCGAAGAGTTGTCATGGATTACGAGAAGTTAATTTTGCTTGTGCAAGAAAAAAAATATCTGTGGGATCAACGAGAAAACAACTACCACATGCGGAATGTACAAAAACAATTGTGGAGGGAAGTTGCTACTGAAATGAAATTACCAGGTAGGGACGTTATTGTTTATTTGACAACATTTTATTGTTATTGTTTATTTGTATTGTTATAGTTTATTTGACAACATTTTATTTACAACTTATCATTTTCTACTTGTAAATAACAGTTTATTTTTTAACTGTTATCATCTAATCTCTGTGTAGTTAACAAAATAAGTTTTAAAAGTTTCTCTGACTTCACACGCGCTCGAACCACTTCTATTATTGCCTAAAGTAGTAAATCTATTGCCTCTATTGGTAGTTATCGAAACATTATCACTTGCTTGAGGCTGAAATGGTCCTATACCTTCCCTATCTATAATTATATTATGCAATAAGCATATACATTTTACAATCACGTCTGCTCGGTCTGGTGTTACTTCTATTGATTTTAGAAGTATTCGCCATTTATTGCTGAGGATACCAAACGCACATTCCACAGTTTGCCTGGCAAGTGACAAACGTTTGTTGAAAATTTGTTCACCTGACCCAGCGTTTCTGTAAGGATAAGGACGCATTAAATATGGTTTCAGAGGATAACCCTCATCACCAATTATCTCGCGAGGTGCACATAAATCGCTGTCGGGTAATTGTTTCTCAATGTGCACTCCGAGAGCACCGCGTTTCAGTTGCTTGTTCAAGTTGCAAAGATCAAAAATTCCTCCGTCACTTTGTTTCCCATAGGCTCCAACATCAATGCAAATGAATTTGTAGTTAGGTCCAACTACTCCTTGCAGAACTAAAGAAAAGAATTTTTTATAGTTATAATACATCGTACCAGAATGCTGTGGGCATTTGATGCGAATGTGCTTCCCGTCGATGGATTTCCATTTCCTCCAAAATTCTCTCTATATTTCATCAACCTGTTCGTCAGAGGGAAATGCCATGTGCACATTACTTAATGATTCCCATATGGCTGCACAAGCTTCGTGAACAATTCTCCCAACAGTCACATCCGATATCCGGAAAGAATAGCCTAGAGTTTTGAATGACGCTCCAGTTGCTAGATATCTGTAAAGAAAAAACATTTTAAATCAAAAAGGGGGAAAATATTGGTGCATCACTATTTCCTTAGCCAGCATTTAACTGAATTTAATATTTTTTGTTTCAGAAGAAGATATCAAGAAAAGATGGAGGGGCCTTCGAGACACGTATTCGAAAAGAATTCATGAAACAGATGAAAACCAAAAGTGGCAGTGGCGGAAATGAAAGTACATCATCTTCATGGCCGTTTTTCAACCAACTGTTATTTTTGACAGACACGATCAAGCCAAGAAGAATGGAAAGCAGATGATATGAGTAACGATGAAGGCAACGAAAATGATTCGGAGTTAGCTGATCTAAGCCATGCAGATCTACTCTTACCTACAAGTGAGAATGTTGATAGTCAGCAACAAGCATCCACCAGCTCAAGCGCCACAAAAATGTTTAAAAGCCCACCAAAAAAAAATAAGGTCAAAAAATGAGCTGTCAAAGTTTGATGAAAAACTACTCGAAATTGAAAATAAAAAAGTCAAATACTTGGAAGAAAAAACAGTTCGCACTCAAGATGAAGACTATCAGTTCCTCATGAGTTTATTGCCTCATCTCCATGATATTCTTAAAGCAAGAAAACTGTTCCTGCGCAAAAAGATTATGGACGTTGTGATGGATGAATTGCATCAATCTCCGAAAAATTCCTCACATTCTACGCCAAATTATTCTTCTGATGATTCTTCCGGGGGCCAGTACAACACGTCTTCCTATTTTCACGATTTTGATCCTAGTGGAACCTTCATTTAAATGAATAAACAAGTACTTACATTTTTGTAACACGTTTGTCCATACGCAGTAGTATCGTTATTACTTAACTACCCTTGCTTAGTGAGAAATTATAAATAAATATATAAGGGTAAAAAAATTAAAAAGTTTAGTGTTTTTTGCTTTTTTCCCAACTTACCTTAATGTAACAGCCAGCCGTTCTTGTGGAGAGATCGCCGAACGAAAATTACTGAATTTTTCGAGTTTTGAGTAGATGTTGTCAACAAGGTATTGAAAAGTGTCCTTTTTCATTCGAAAATAGGAGAAATGGTGATTATCATCGATCTGAAGGTCACGCCACAAATGAGAAAATTCCCAAACTCTTCTCTTTTTACGAAAATTTGATTCACCCACATTTCCCGCCTTCGTCTATATTTCCTTCGTCGATAATAAATCAAAGGTGATAATTCCAACGCTAATTCGTCGTCAGAATCATCATCGAAACAGTTCCGAAGAGCCATCTCGTCTACGCATTCGGACGAACTGAGCGGATCAATGGACGATGGCATTCGACCGACTTCGGACGAAGGGTTTTCGCAAGATTTCGTCGCTTCGCAGTTCGCAGCTTTCCGGTCCCAATGGACGACTAGCCTAAGAGAACTTTAAAGCTTGTCTAAACGAACTAGAGAAAACAACAATCTTTTCTCTCTGTTTACCAAGTCCCTCTAAGCCCTTGGTATCGTGGCAGTTGAAAAAAAACTAACTGCATCTATTCTCCGTGATTCCACTTAAGCCCAAAAGCTGGCAATTTATTTTAACCGATCAGGAAAAGACAATTGCATTACTCTTTGTGGTGATGAATAGCCCTAGCAGGTGCCAGAAGATATCTTCTCTCTGTGCTCTTACGACTGTATAGGCACTGGCGGAACATCCTCTTTCCCTCCTTACCGGCCCTGTATACAGTTTAATTCTGAAGGGAACGGTGAACGAACACAGTTGGTTCTGTGCTATCTCTTTGGGTTTTTGTTTGTTTCTGTTAACACCAGAGAGAAACCTTCTTTCCACTTGATGCAATTTAATAATCCTGTAGCAGAACTCGTGTATACGGCTAAATACGAAGGTAATAGAGACGGCAAAGACACATTTTTTCGTGACTAAAGTTTTCTTAATCAGACACAGGCTTGTCTTTATGCTTAGAGACACAACAAATTCCGTGTGCTGTAAAAGAGGTCGTGGAGTTTTAACAAAGCCTTAAGAAATACGCTAAAAATTCGGAGAAAAAAGAAATCATCAAAAAATCTTCACAAAAAAATCCATGTCTTATAAAAAAAGAAATGTTTTCCTAAAAAATTAAAATGACTTCATTTGAAGAGACACCAAGGGAATTTTATACTTGCCCCTTTAGTTATGTACCAGGAAACCACCTGAATTACTTATACGTAATAACTTGAAGCAACTATGGCGAAATCTTTATCTAAAATAAGTAAAACCTCTTACTCCAAATAAAACATTTTATTTAACATCTTATGTTTTACCATAAGATGTGTCACTAAAAGATTTTACTTATTCATATTAAACCTAGACGTAATTTTCTCATCCATTATATTTACACCAAATAAATTTTGATTTCACCCTTTCTTAGAAAATGTTCATTCTAATAAAAAAAAAACTAGACAACGAAACTGGCCTACAGTAGTGAATATGAAGCATCCATTTAATAGAGGTTTTAATAGAAACTGGTTACACATAAAAGAATGTAATTAATAGAAAACCCTTATTAAATTACTTGTGGAAAAGCCTAATGAAACAAAAAATTATTTAACGAATTTAATTGAAGGAGTCTTAAAGTTCTTAAATTAGAGTCTTAAAGTCTAATTCACAGTTCTTAAAGAGCCCGATGCTTCTAAGAAGGTTTTCATTTAAAAAATTGTAATAAAAATATATAATTTATCACTATATTGAATTAATTATAGTCCAAATATAAATAAATTATTATATTTATTAACCGATAAAAAATTATCGAATAGTGACATTTTAAGTTAATAATATACAATAAATAAAGTAACATAACCTTTACAACATAACCTATAACATAAAATCGGCTTTTTTAAATCATAAATTATCACTTCAAGCTAAAATATGAAACGCGTTCATAATGATAGAATGCAGCGTGACGGTTGAGTAGATTTTTCCTCCATGTAAATCTCACAGACATGCCATGCCAAGAGAACCATTTACTTCAAATACACAAAAACAAACAAACATCTGATTTTGCAGAACAACCCCGCTGTATCTGCATTCTGTCTTGCACAGGCGCTCGGCTCCTCGATCACACGGTAGTAAAATGGGTCTATTCGTGACCAAACTCAAAAAATAAAACAAGAGCGTAAATTGTGCATTCGGATTTGCAAATCAATTGCACAGAGGACATTGTCTGAACTGGGGACACAAATTGCCGCCAGGAACGCTATCGGCGCAACAATCGCGGATTCCCGTACACGCCGCTTTTGTTTAACATTTCGTATTATCTTTGGCAGCATGTTTGTAGCAGAGAACAATTGCGACATTTCTGTGTTATACCAAGTAGTCGGGGCGCCGCACAATCGGCTAAACCGTTCCAATAGCTTTGGACTTTATTTAAGGCTAATGTAATGTTATTATTTTCTGAAATATGAAGCAAGATAAACTCTGACCACTTACCCCTACCACTTGAAAACTCTAAACTTTATAAAGTATGAAAAAAATCTCGTAAAGCGATACCAAGCAGAAAAGATTACCAAAAGGTCTAGGCATATTAGGGTTTAGATATTTTGTTTTTCATCTTATAACAATACATGACTGAGATCTCTTAACTGAGACCATTTGTGACACACCACTTAGAGTTGACTCTACTACCAGAGTCCGATTGTTTTGTAGTTCTGTCACGGCAATCCTTGAATGTATTTGCCCAGGAAATTCTCCCGCTCTATACCTTGCCTTTAATGACACAACTGTTGTAGCATTTGACCCACTACCTTATGCTCTCGATCAATGTAAGCAACCCCCGATTGTTTTGTAGTTCTGTTACGGCAATGCTTGAATGTATTTGCAAAGGAAATTCTCCCGCTCTATACCTTGCCTTTAATGACACAACTGTTATGACATTTGACCCACTACCTTATGCTCTCAATCAATGTGATTTATAGTTCTGTCATGGCAATTCTTAAATGTATTTACCCTGAAAACTCTCCCGCTCTATACCATGCCTTTAATGACGTAATCTTTCGTGGCATTTGACCCGTCAGCTCATGCTATTGATCAATGGGAGCAACCCGATTGTTATGTAGTTCTGTTACGGCAATCCTTGAATGTATTTACCCTGGAAATTCTCCCGCTCTATACCATGCCTTTAATGATGTAATCTTTCGTGGCATTTGACCCGTCAATTCATGCTATTGATCAATAGGAGCAACCCGATTGTTTTGTAGTTTTGTCACGGCAATACTTAAATGTATTTACCCTGGAAATTCTCCTGCTCTATACAATGCCTTTAATGATGTAATCTTTCGTGGCATTTGACCCGTCAGCTCATGCTATTGATCAATAGGAGCAACCCGATTGTTTTGTAGTTCTGTCACGGCAATCCTTAAATGTATTTACCATGGAAATTCTCCCGCTCTATACCATGCCTTTAATGATGTAATCTTTCGTGGCATTTGACCCGTCAGCTCATGCTATTGATCAATAGGAGCAACCCGATTGTTTTGTAGTTCTGTCACGGCAATCCTTAAATGTATTTACCATGGAAATTCTCCCGCTCTATACCATGCCTTTAATGATGTAATCTTTCGTGGCATTTGACCCGTCAATTCATGCTATTGATCAATAGGAGCAACCCGATTGTTTTGTAGTTTTGTCACGGCAATACTTAAATGTATTTACCCTGGAAATTCTCCTGCTCTATACAATGCCTTTAATGATGTAATCTTTCGTGGCATTTGACCCGTCAGCTCATGCTATTGATCAATAGGAGCAACCCGATTGTTTTGTAGTTCTGTCACGGCAATCCTTAAATGTATTTACCATGGAAATTCTCCCGCTCTATACCATGCCTTTAATGATGTAATCTTTCGTGGCATTTGACCCGTTAATTCATGCTATTGATCAATGGGAGCAACCCGATTGTTATGTAGTTCTGTTACGGCAATCCTTGAATGTATTTACCATGGAAATTCTCCCGCTCTATACCATGCCTTTAATGATGTAATCTTTCGTGGCATTTGACCCGTCAATTCATGCTATTGATCAATAAGAGCAACCCCCAATTGTTTTGTAGTTTTGTCACGGCAATACTTAAATGTATTTACCCTGGAAATTCTCCCGCTCTATACCATGCCTTTAATGATGTAATCTTTCGTGGCATTTGACCCGTCAATTCATGCTATTGATCAATGGGAGCAACCCGATTGTTATGTAGTTCTGTTACGGCAATCCTTGAATGTATTTACCATGGAAATTCTCCCGCTCTATACCATGCCTTTAATGATGTAATCTTTCGTGGCATTTGACCCGTCAATTCATGCTATTGATCAATAGGAGCAACCCCCAATTGTTTTGTAGTTTTGTCACGGCAATACTTAAATGTATTTACCCTGGAAATTCTCCTGCTCTATACCATGACTTTAATGATGTAATCTTTCGTGGCATTTGACCCGTCAGCTCATGCTATTGATCAATAGGAGCAACCCGATTGTTTTGTAGTTCTGTCACGGCAATCCTTGAATGTATTTACCATGGAAATTCTCCCGCTCTATACCATGCCTTTAATGATGTAATCTTTCGTGGCATTTGACCCGTCAGCTCATGCTATTGATCAATAGGAGCAACCCCATTGTTTTGTATTTCTGTCACGGCAACCCCTGAATGTATCTGCCCTGGAAATTGTGTAGCTCTATACCATGACTTTAATGATGTAATCTTTTGTAGCAATTGACCCGTCAGCTCATGCTATTGATCAATAGGAGCAACCCGATTGTTTTGTAGTTCTGTCACGGCAATCCTTAAATGTATTTACCATGGAAATTCTCCCGCTCTATACCATGCCTTTAATGATGTAATCTTTCGTGGCATTTGACCCGTCAGCTCATGCTATTGATCAATAGGAGCAACCCGATTGTTTTGTAGTTCTGTCACGGCAATCCTTAAATGTATTTACCATGGAAATTCTCCCGCTCTATACCATGACTTTAATGATGTAATCTTTCGTGGCATTTGACCCGTCAATTCATGCTATTGATCAATAGGAGCAACCCCCAATTGTTTTGTAGTTTTGTCACGGCAATACTTAAATGTATTTACCCTGGAAATTCTCCTGCTCTATACCATGACTTTAATGATGTAATCTTTCGTGGCATTTGACCCGTCAGCTCATGCTATTGATCAATGGGAGCAACCCGATTGTTATGTAGTTCTGTTACGGCAATCCTTGAATGTATTTACCATGGAAATTCTCCCGCTCTATACCATGCCTTTAATGATGTAATCTTTCGTGGCATTTGACCCGTCAGCTCATGCTATTGATCAATAGGAGCAACCCGATTGTTTTGTAGTTCTGTCACGGCAATCCTTAAATGTATTTACCATGGAAATTCTCCCGCTCTATACCATGCCTTTAATGATGTAATCTTTCGTGGCATTTGACCCGTCAATTCATGCTATTGATCAATAGGAGCAACCCGATTGTTTTGTAGTTCTGTTACGGCAATCCTTAAATGTATTTACTATGGAAATTGTTTCGCTCTATACCATGCCTTTAATGATGTAATCTTTCGTGGCATTTGACCCGTCAATTCATGCTATTGATCAATAGGAGCAACCCGATTGTTTTGTAGTTCTCTCACGGCAATCCTTAAATGTATTTACCATGGAAATTCTCCCGCTCTATACCATGACTTTAATGATGTAATCTTTCGTGGCATTTGACCCGTCAGCTCATGCTATTGATCAATAGGAGCAACCCGATTGTTTTGTAGTTCTGTCACGGCAATCCTTAAATGTATTTACCATGGAAATTCTCCCGCTCTATACCATGCCTTTAATGATGTAATCTTTCGTGGCATTTGACCCGTTAATTCATGCTATTGATCAATAGGAGCAACCCGATTGTTTTGTAGTTCTGTTACGGCAATCCTTGAATGTATTTACCATGGAAATTCTCCCGCTCTATACCATGACTTTAATGATGTAATCTTTCGTGGCATTTGACCCGTCAGCTCATGCTATTGATCAATAGGAGCAACCCCATTGTTTTGTATTTCTGTCACGGCAACCCCTGAATGTATCTGCCCTGGAAATTGTGTAGCTCTATACCATGACTTTAATGATGTAATCTTTTGTAGCAATTGACCCGTCAGCTCATGCTATTGATCAATAGGAGCAACCCGATTGTTTTGTAGATCTGTCACGGCAATCCTTAAATGTATTTACTATGGAAATTCTTTCGCTCTATACCATGCCTTTAATGATGTAATCTTTCGTGGCATTTGACCCGTCAGCTCATGCTATTGATCAATAGGAGCAACCCCATTGTTTTGTATTTCTGTCACGGCAACCCCTGAATGTATCTGCCCTGGAAATTGTGTAGCTCTATACCATGACTTTAATGATGTAATCTTTTGTAGCAATTGACCCGTCAGCTCATGCTATTGATCAATAGGAGCAACCCGATTGTTTTGTATTTCTGTCACGGCAATCCTTAAATGTATTTACTATGGAAATTCTTTCGCTCTATACCATGCCTTTAATGATGTAATCTTTCGTGGCATTTGACCCGTCAGCTCATGCTATTGATCAATAGGAGCAACCCCATTGTTTTGTATTTCTGTCACGGCAACCCCTGAATGTATCTGCCCTGGAAATTGTGTAGCTCTATACCATGACTTTAATGATGTAATCTTTTGTAGCAATTGACCCGTCAGCTCATGCTATTGATCAATAGGAGCAACCCCCGATTGTTTTGTAGTTCTGTCACGGCAATCCTTAAATGTATTTACTATGGAAATTCTTTCGCTCTATACCATGCCTTTAATGATGTAATCTTTCGTGGCATTTGACCCGTCAGCTCATGCTATTGATCAATAGGAGCAACCCGATTGTTTTGTAGTTCTGTCACGGCAATCCTTAAATGTATTTACTATGGAAATTCTTTCGCTCTATACCATGCCTTTAATGATGTAATCTTTCGTGGCATTTGACCCGTTAGCTCATGCTATTGATCAATAGGAGCAACCCGATTGTTTTGTAGTTCTGTCACGGCAATCCTTAAATGTATTTACTATGGAAATTCTTTCGCTCTATACCATGCCTTTAATGATGTAATCTTTCGTGGCATTTGACCCGTTAGCTCATGCTATTGATCAATAGGAGCAACCCGATTGTTTTGTAGTTCTGTCACGGCAATCCTTAAATGTATTTACCATGGAAATTCTCCCACTCTATACCATGCCTTTAATGATGTAATCTTTCGTGGCATTTGACCCGTCAGCTCATGCTATTGATCAACAGGAGCAACCCGATTGTTTTGTAGTTCTGTCGCGGCAATCCTTAAATGTATTTACCATGGAAATTCTCCCACTCTATACCATGCCTTTAATGATGTAATCTTTCGTGGCATTTGACCCGTCAGCTCATGCTATTGATCAACAGGAGCAACCCGATTGTTTTGTAGTTCTGTCACGGCAATCCTTAAATGTATTTACCATGGAAATTCTCCCACTCTATACCATGCCTTTAATGATGTAATCTTTCGTGGCATTTGACCCGTCAGCTCATGCTATTGATCAACA
This sequence comes from Prosapia bicincta, assembly GCA_036971475.1. Taxonomy (NCBI): domain Eukaryota; kingdom Metazoa; phylum Arthropoda; class Insecta; order Hemiptera; family Cercopidae; genus Prosapia; species Prosapia bicincta. The sequence goes on from JBAIZL010000001.1 coordinate 239,395,330, forward strand.
GGAGCAACCCGATTGTTTTGTAGTTCTGTCGCGGCAATACTTAAATGTATTTACCATGGAAATTATCCCGCTCCATATCTTGACTTTAATGACACAATCGTTTCTGGCATTTAACCCATCACCTATGCTCTCGGTAAATGTCAGCAACGCGATTGTGTATTAGTTCTGTTACGGAAATCCCTATTTGCCATGGAAATTGTACGATAAACAAGCCGTTCTGGTTGCTTAACCCCCCTGAAAACCGAATGGACAGTTTCTTATAATTAACACCTTTTTGTGTAGGAGATGATTTAACATCTCATTAGTTCTTCATAAAAATATACCCCCTATTCCATTCCTCCCCGTTATTGCTTCACATGTCTTTATGTTTTTTCATTTTCTCAGAATTGCTTTTTTTATCATCTATTACCCTAGCAATGCCTTGCTTAACCAATGGATCAGCGCTTTCAACGTCACGCAATGCAGAAGTGTATAGTTTAACATCAAGAGATACTAGACTCTAGTAAATTTCCATTGCCAGCCATCAACTGCTTCCATACTATTCGTCTTTAAGGTTAGGTCTTACTTTTTGTTCTTAGAACTATGTTATTAAATCCACCAAAGTATTTTAATCTAGCCTACCAGATATATTATTATTACAGTTTAAAATAAATAAAAAGCTATAAAAAGCATTTTGATTGCAACTCACAAGATCGCCACTGTCGCCTTAAGAATTGGTAGGTCATGTAGGCTTTCTCTGCATAAACCGTTTCCTGACCACTGCGCCAACAACTGTATCATATCATGTTAGACGATTATACAACCGACAAAAGTGAGCGTAAATCGCTCGATTCGGCGCCATTTTGTTGAATAAGCAGACAAGTTTATTCAGCAATAGCGGGCATACATCAACGCTTACAATGAATGTACTGTACACTGAGTGCGCCGTAAACTTGTGTAATTGATTCCATCACTGTTAAAATGTAATAAACTCACATGTATAATGTACAGCAGGGCTCTGGTATGTTTACTATCGCCTGTTTGTATAAACTGTCCGGAGTGATGGGTTTATTGCGGATACGAGATTATAACAAGGTTTTTATTTAGAACAAACTGGATTGACTGGACAATAATTTATTGATTTTAAATTATAAAATCGTGCATTTACTTGAAAGGAAATCGCTTTAGTCAACAAAACCTTTATAGTGTACAATAACAAAAGCCAAATGTATTTGAAACTAAGCGAACTCAAATTACAACAGTCACACACTGACTGGATTTTGTTTTTAATTAGCAATATTATAGCCCATTGAAACTATCACAGTTGAGGTAGTGTTGACCGAAATACAAATAAGTATATAAGCATTCAAAAGTTCATGTATAAAAAAAATATCATTCATTCTCTCTTTCGTTGACAATTGTTTGAGCGGTACACACACACGCACACGCACGCACGTACACACACACAAACACACACACACACACACACACACACACACACACACACACACACACACATATATACACACACACAACACAACACACACACAACACAACACAACACACACACACACAAACAAACAAACACCCACACACACGCACAGAAACGCACCATAATACTATAAAGAAGTAAATAATTAATAAACCATTTATTTCCTATAAGGATGATCCACAGAGGAAGCAATCTTTCTATTTTATTACTTAATTCACAATTTCTATAATTTAATACGTTTCTAATAATAAGCAATGCAAGTTGTAACCATTTACAGCTTTACTTTACCAATAAAATATTTTTTTAATAAAAAACAGGCCTTGGAAAATTAAAAAATAATAATCACGTCAGATAATTAAATAAGTAAGTTTTAAATTCGTTACCATAATATGCTAACAGTATGTAAAATATAATTAAAATTTTAAGAGTAACACAAAAGTTACAATTAGAGCAGTAAATAGCAAATAAGCAAAATCGAAAACTTTTAAATAGCCTAGAAACAAAATTAAAAATCAAAGCGGGAAATGATACAACCAAAATTCTAGCAGTAAGAAAGAAATAATTTCCAATAGTAAATATGACGCCAATAAAATACTATCAGTAAATATGATATAATTTAATATTTTAACAGTAAATAGGAAACAATTTAAAATTGGTACGATAAATAAAATCCAAGTAGTAATTTAGACGTATTTGTAACTCTAGCAGTAAGAAATATTCTTGAATTTTGTAGTCCATTACGTTCGGTGAATCTTAATTAATCACTTAAACAATAGTTTATCACTATCCGAACTTTAAATTTTGTAAATTTGTTAAAACTTACTGAAACAGAACGTTTTCGATCGCTATGTGGCGATCTTCATCAGTGTCTTCTGCTTGGAGATGTCGGGTCAAGCGGTGACGGTTTTAAAGGTAGGTTTTCGATAGTATCAAAGAGTACGTGTTATTTGTATTGTGTTTGTTTGTTTAATTATGTTTGTACTTTGTGTTTTTGTGTGTCTGTAAATTTCATATTGTTCTAGTTTGTTGAGATGTGGTCCTTTTTTGTTGATGTGTAGGATTTCTAGATTATGGTAAATGTCTGTGTTATTGTGTCCTGTTTCTTTTATGTGATTGTAAAATGCTGAGTTGGTATTCTATTTGTGTTGTAAAAACAAAGAGGAATAGACTGCGCTTCGGGCCGTACAATCAAGTTGTTCTGCAAGAACAAGTTAACAATTTTTTGTTAAACCTACATTAAATCATGTTAACCCCATAGCATTCATACAAATAAAAGACGTACACAAAACTCACAAATTATTCATTTATTAACTATGGCGCGTTTCAATGACAAAGTCATCATCATCAGTGATGTAAATTATGTAAATATGTTTATAAATAACGGTTATTAATTGTAATGGGGTTATTGTAATTAATGAGTTAGGCATCGGTATAAAATTTCTATTTAATGTAATCATTTTCAAATGTAAATAACTGTTGTTCTGTTGCTACGCCCACAGTATAAATATAGAATGTAACCTTACTAAGTTGAAGTTTGTAGTAGCAACACTCACTGATGATAATGACTATGTCATTGAAATGCGTCTGAGATAAATTTGTGAGTTTTGTCCCGTCTTTTATTTGTATTAACATAACCTCACAAGCTCAAGGAACAGTTGTACGCGTTTAAATGTCAGTGTTAAATTAAACAATAGGGTGAAGTATTTTAAGGAACATAGCATTGATAAAGAAAATCTAAGAGGTTAAATTGTGAACATTATAGAGTGGATTGTGGTAATGTGTGGACAAGGTCGCTTACATGAAGCAGGCTCGCTCTCAATATTATAGAGTGGATTGTGGTAATGTGTGGACAAGGTCGCTTACATGAAGCAGGCTCGCTCTCAACATTATAGAGTGGATTGTGGTAATGCGTGAACAAGGTCGCTTACATGAAGCAGGCTCGCTCTCAATATTATAGAGTGGATTGTGGTAATGTGTGGACAAGGTCGCTTACATGAAGCAGGCTCGCTCTCAACATTATAGAGTGGATTGTGGTAATGTGTGGATAAGGTCGCTTACATGAAGCAGGCTCGCTCTCAACATTATAGAGTGGATTGTGGTAATGCGTGAACAAGGTCGCTTACATGAAGCAGGCTCGCTCTCAACATTATAGAGTGGATTGTGGTAATGTGTGGACAAGGTCGCTTACATGAAGCAGGCTCGCTCTCAACATTATAGAGTGGATTGTGGTAATGTGTGGATAAGGTCGCTTAAATGAAGCAGGCTCGCTCTCAACATTATAGAGTGGATTGTGGTAATGCGTGAACAAGGTCGCTTACATGAAGCAGGCTCGCTCTCAACATTATAGAGTGGATTGTGGTAATGTGTGGATAAGGTCGCTTACATGAAGCAGGCTCGCTCTCAACATTATAGAGTGGATTGTGGTAATGTGTGGATAAGGTCGCTTAAATGAAGCAGGCTCGCTCTCAACATTATAGAGTGGATTGTGGTAATGCGTGAACAAGGTCGCTTACATGAAGCAGGCTCGCTCTCAACTGGGCCGTAGAGAGGTGTCAATCAGTTACCGTTCGGTGTGTATGTTGTACTAACAGAGGAAAATGTCGGTATATAAAAACAAAGCAATAAACTTGCAAAATAACTCAAATCTCAAAAATATATTTTAAAAGTTACTTTAAAGCCATACGTGTTTTGACAGCTACCTGTCAACATCACCGACAGACGAACACTGAGTGTTCACCCATCAGTGATGACAGCTTGACACTCGAAACATGAATGGGATTTAAGTTACTGTTTGTTAGATTTGAGTATTTTGTATGTTCTCTGCTTATATTAATATCGCAAGCCTAACTAAACACTCAATGTTTTAAAAAATCATTAATTTCAATATTTTAGAATTCTATTTAACATCAAGTAATATTTTAAAAAAACGTTTTAGTCAATTCCTACTCAAGTCAATAAAAAAATTGTATTTGAGTTTCTTTTCATTTTATAATTAATATAAATATTTACATACGTACAGTGCGTGATGTTTAATTGTGTTTCTGACCTTGAGATCGCTAGGGTGGACTGGGCTGCAATGCGGGGTCTAAACCCAACACTTCAGAAAACATCAGTGTCGTGTTTAAAGTGTACATAGTTCTAATTAACTAAATGATAATACTGTAATAGTTTGATGTAGACATGATATTTAAATGTGTTGCTCAGCTTCTGCAAAGAAAGAGACGCGATTACGAAAGAGACGATACATGTATTGTATAATGTTTTCAGTTAGGCTAATAGTCAAATGCTAGAGCAGAAAGAGGGACACCGTTAAATCTCACGCACTGTAAGACAGAATGACAATATTACGTGGCAAAATAGAAAGCGAATTTCCTTAAAATTTTCCAATTTTCTTTTTATGTATAGTGTTGGGACTATTATTTTTGTTTCTTACTATTTATACACTTTCTTTTTTCGTCGCTTGCATCGTGTTTTTTTTTTTTGCTTTCCTTTCGCAATGTCCATATGTAAAGCAAGGTACGATAACGTTAATCCAGTTTGTTTATATTATTATTTTCATTCACTTTTAATCCTACACCATTATTTACGATATTGTGTGGTAAACATGGCAACAATTTAAGGTTGTACAATGGAGGTTTCGATGACTACCAGATGGTGGCATATTAAAAATTCATATATATCTTTGAGAAGTACACTTCTAGCTATAGGAAAATTGGCTTATTGCCAAAGCGCTAGACTTTAAATATGAAGATATTCAGTTCGAATCCGATTTAGAGAACCCAAATTTTTGTAATATAATTATTGAATAAATATTTGAAAAAACTGACTTAATATCAATTGTCATCCCCTACAATTTAAAAAAAAATTATCCGAATGTTTTTGTATGAATAAAAATGTATTTTATTAACGATTGAAATGTTTTACAAGATATATACATAGGAGAGTGTGAGCTAATGAATTTAAAAGTAGATTTTCCTGAGTTTAACGTTAAAAATAATACCTATTTAATTCTATATTCACCCCGCTGTGTTTGAATCTCCATTTCATACAAGTACTGTACACACACTTTACTCATTCAAACTTTCTGCGCCAGTAGAAATAAAGAATTCAAAGCAGTCAGATAGTGAATTCACGAGCTCCTTATTCTCCGGGCTCTTTGTTCAACTCTCATATTGTGCCGATAAACCAAGGCACTGCATCTCATTTTCATATCACACACACTGCCACGGCCTGCTTTATTGCGATAGCCTGCTATGGGCTACGTACGCGACCGCTGCCCACTGTATCACAAGTACAACGGGCCCGTCGTTACTTGTGTGTCTGAGACATCACCTTACACTTGGCTCATACCAAACCGTGGCCTCACAAGGGTAAAATTAACATCATCAGGTGGTCTGTGCTACTTTTAAACTTAGAAAAAAAAAACAATAACAGTGCAGACTGTAGTGTAATTAGAAATAATTTTATTTATAAAATAAAATCTTAAGTAATTGAGAAGTCGATAAGAAAGTAACGTAACGATATAAAAGTCTCTAATAGTTAGATTTTCCACACACATTTCTTGTATTATATTTAATAGCTTATAGAAAATTGATATCCAGATATAAAAGTCATATTTTTCAGAACGTAACATAGCGTTACTTAAAACTCTTCATTTTAAAATTCAAATATTTCATTTTATTGCATTTATAAATTTTTAATTTTTTAAAAAGTATTACGCACTAAATATAGCCTATTAAATGAACTTTAATTAATTCATAAATGTAACTAGCGTTCTTTAAAAGTCAGTATACTAAATACAGTAATTATTTATCACTAACGTACTAAGAAGTAATGTAATTTTCCTTTGACTTACATTTTAACAAATGTACATTTCAAAAAGTAACATAACCACGAGTAATAGAAACAATTTTATAAAATCGTTTGCTATAACATATTTTAATCAAATAGATTTTTCTGAATATCGCATTTAATATGGCATATAAATGTGATTTAACATAGCCTCCAAACGTTTTCTAGGTAGAGACAAAAACAGCTGTTAGCATTGATTGTTATGTTTTGCATTGGATATCTTCCGGGAAAAAATTGGTAATTTTCTTACGGTGGATTATTACTACTGCTACTAAAACTACTACTACGTAGCGCTACAGCCCGGGGTGGGCCTTGGCTTCCTAAACAATGTCCCGCCATGTACTTCTGTCCTTAGCCTTCTGTTTCCCTGCTGTAATGCCGAGTACCCTTAAATCTTCCTCAAGTTCCTTTAGCCATCGTTTTCTTGTTCGGCCAACTCTTCTTTTGCCAATCATAGTGCAATGTAAAAGTTTGATCGGCATTCTATTGGTTTTGGTGGGCATTCTTATGATGTGACCCAACCCTTCTAGACGTCGCGTTTTAATAAAATGAACCACATCTGCGTCTTTGTATAAGGAATACAACTCGGCATTAGATCGAAGCTTCCACACATTTGTTTGTGCATCGTGGACAGGACCATATATTTTTCTCAATAGCTTACGCTCAAACAATGTCAACTGATTTTTGAGGCGGTCAAAGTCCACGTCTCCGCTCCATACGTTAGGACTGGCCATATTAAGGTTTTATAGAGTCGTACCTTAGTGGTTTGAGACAATAGCCTACTTTTAAAAAGCTTTATATTTACGAAGTATGCTCTACTACCTGTCATTATTCTTTTTTGGACTTCATTTATTGTTTTATTTTCATCATCTACTTCCGAGCCCAAATATGTGAAACTTTTTACTTTTTCAAAGGAATATTCATCGATATCTATAGTCGTACTGCTACGCCCTCTCCTTGTACTCATATATTTAGTTTTTCCCTCATTTATGCAGAGACCTATCTTTTTGCTTTCATTATTGATTATATTAAAAGTTTCTTTGAGCGATGGAATATGCCTGGCAACCACGCATATATCATCACCATATGCACATATTTGACTGCATGAATGCATGATATTCCCTGAAACGTTAATCCTCGTCAAAACGCCATGTAATGCCAGATTAAAAAGGGTAGCAGACAGGGCATCGCCTTGTCTCACGCCAGTCAGAATAGGGAATTCGGGACTCATACTGCCGACTATGACAACTTTGCCTTCACTATTTAGGTGATAATTCTTACGTGGTAACGTCATGTTTTAAAAGTATTCACTCCCATGCAAATATTTGTATACGCCCTATAGCGCGTCCTAAGAAGTTTCACTTTATGAATTCGTATGTAACGTGCGATGAAGAAAAATCCCGAAATTATTGACAAATGTTTCAAACCGATTTAAAATAAACTTTAACTTTGAAATACGGCAGTGTGATATGGGGAAAGTGTAGAGAAGAAAGAAAGACGATGAAAAGAAGAAAGGTAAGGCGTACATGTCTTACGGCTCAACCCCTTGCCAAATAACACAAACACAGATCCTTAATGTCGGGAATCTCCATTAAACTATTACTCCTACGGATCTAACCTCAAACTCTTGATTCCTGCCCAGATAACTAGCGTCAGTCCAGAAGGGAGGCTTAGTGCCACGACCCGTTGTATCAGAATGTAAGAGTCTTGCGACTTTACTGAAAGACCCGTCCCTGGAGCGATACAAACTCCAACTAAAGTCGGTTCAGAATGTGTTTGCGCCTGATGTAAACACAATCACGAGGCGAACACGTGCAAGGGACGGTAAGCTATGAGTCCGGTTCACAATCATGCATCGGCAATTGGGCTACGTCTTACACTGGTACACTTAATCATTCGAAAAAGAGAATTATAGACTAATGAAAGTAATAAGACTATTCAATAATTTATGCTACAAGTTTTTAACTTACCATGTTATTATTTCATGTTTAAGGGGTCTGCAAAATCCGATTCCGATGACGACGATGACGACGAGGAACTGTCGTCAACAGCTATGACGAATGGCTCGATGTCTTCAATTATATTGTCTAATTTTCACATATTGGACTCTTCAACGTCCACCACATGTTTCACATATTTTTCCCACTTATCAGGTGTAACACGCGAGACACCTTCGGTTAACAGTCTGTGCACCTCTTTAATGTTAAAAGACACATTGTTAGACGCAACATAACCTTTAACCTCAGCCCATACCATTTCTATTGGGTTTAATTCGCAGTGATAAGGAGGGGTTCTCAAAACTATTCTATTTGTTTCTTTAGCAATTTCATCGATAACGTATTTTTTGTAATTTGGCCTATGATAGGAAACGAGTTTTAGTAATTCGACCTTCAACATGGATTCATCTGAAAAAATCCCTTTGTCAGTCAACCAATTTCGAATTTGTTGCTTATTCCAACGGGTCGTAGGTAAGCGTTCTACTTGTACAGAATGATACGGAGCGTTGTCCATTACGATAACGCAGTTGTTGTCCAATTTCTGTATTATCGCGGAAAACCATTCTTTAAAATTTTCACCATTCATTTCTGAATGGTAGTCAGTATCTGATTTTGATTCGAAAATCAACAGTCCATCTTCTACAAAACCTTTTTGTGACCCAATATGAGTCACAATAAGTCTCTTACCCTTTCCAGTTGGACATTTTAAACCCGCCGACAGACCCCTCAGAAAAGCATCTTTACTGGAACAGACTGACTTATCTGTCCAAACCTTTGATTTCGTATGGCCTGCATTGACCCACGTTTCGTCCAAATAATAAATCGTACGACCTTCCTCGCGATAGGCTTTTATTTTTCTTAAGTAATCTCTTCTCCATAGAATAATATCTTCTTTGTCCAACAGTATACTTTTACGGTTACGTTTCTCATACCTGAAATTTAGCTTTTTTAATATGTGAAACAAAGTGGTTCGTCTTAGGTTAGGTAAGCCTAACTGTTCGTCGGTATTAACTAAGTGTAGTACCTTATTTAAAGTCGGAAGTTCGTTTTTAAAAAATAACTCGTGTACTTTCTTTCTTATAGCAGTTTTTAAAAAGTCATCCATATTATTAAAAATAGTTTTGGTTTTTGGTTTCCTTTTGGCAGGAGACTTCAGCGTACCCGTTTCTTTTTTTTCTTTAACGATTGAAAAAACACTTCGAGCAGAAATTCCTGCAGATATCGCTACTTTCTGCAAGATGTCTTTGATACGGCATTCTGGATTTTCATCCTGAACAAATGTAACCATGGACGTTTCCAGACTAACTGTTAATCGGGCGGCAGGATATTTCAGTTTTGTCACGAGGTCACTCAGCCAATAGGGTTGCCGAAATCGTTATGTTCACGTGAACAGTTCACCACTCCCTGGCGCAAACACATCCTGAACAGACAGTAGACACGGTTTCTACCGGCTAGGTTTCCGATCTGCAACGGCCGAATTGCCGGTACAAAAATAGGTAATAGTGTAGAACAGGGATTTAGGCCAAAGCCCTAAATATTACAAAAAATTAAACAAGCTAAATATTACAAAAAATTAAACAAATTGTAATAATTTGTAATTATATTACAAATAATTAAACAAAAAATTAAACAAGATTAAAAACAAACCACGTAACCAAAATTAGAATAAGCTAATATTAAATTTAATGAAGTAAAATTGTTTGAAACACATATCTGCTCTCACTAATCCGGCAGATATGGGGCTGGAATACTGCCGGATTACTGGAAGACCTATTAAAAACACGATATATATTAAATAATATTTATCTGTGTTATCAAAAAATGATGTAATTTATGTATTAAAAAAAGAATATGTTTCCGTTTACACTGCAACGAGGTTGTGCACTTGCTCTTCAGTAACAGTACTGTACATAGCTACTGCAACAACATATTGCTCGAAATAGTTTGTATATCACGAGCTACACTACCAGATCCGAGCACCAAGCTGCGGCGTGCAAGTCACTGACATCGACATACAGTGAAAAATATACAAGTTATGTTTACATATTGATTATGTTTAAGTCTTACGTCCTTAGAGAAAACGCCGGATTACTGGAGGGGTCGGATAGGCGAAGGCCCGGATTATAGAGATTACTGTATTGAAAATTGAGAAAATAATTGGCTATTTTAAAACTTTTTATTAGACAGGTTTCTGTCATATCTGTCTGTCTGTCCGGTGGAATTTTGAAATCGAGTTTAAACTAACTTCCCGACTAGAGATCCGAAATTTTAAACATAGGTCAAAATTAGATGACAATGCAATATTCAATCGGTTCCTTGTCTCTATATTAAACAAATCGAATTTTGGTAATTAGCTAGCTTGCGTGATAAATAGCTGTTCTACAACATTCACTCGATTTTAGTTTGTTTAAACATTATTTGTTTAAACAAATTACATTTGCTTGAGAATCTACAGACTTTCACGTGCGTTGATATTTAGTTAAATAATTGTAGTAAGTTTATTGAAGTATAAATTAACATATTTAACAAACGATGAAAAATATAAAATATTAATACTTTATCATAACTATTTACAATTATTAAAGTAATATAACTTACGTGTTAAAACAGGTGTTCTAAAATAAAACCTACGACATAGAATCGATGTGTTGTATGAAATTACGTTACAAAATCGATTGATAATTTTCACCCGGACATAAGACTAAAAAAACAGAAAATAATAAATTCAATAATTTTTTATTTAATATACCACGTTTTTAAACGGACTAAAAATTATAAAATAATTTTTCATGGCCCTTCTACAATTTCGAGAGAGAATTGTTAGTGGCTGTGGATATATTTGAAATTCTTGGGAAAAAACGTGAGGCGCACCCAATTCATGATAGTTAAGGGAGGAGTAAATGATTTAAATTATAATGAATTTCAAATGGGATTCACTGTAGTTTAAATCATTTACACCTCCTTAACTATCATGAATTGCATGCGCCCCACGTTTTTCTCCAAGTATTACAAATATATCCATAGCCACTAACAATTCTCTTCAAAATTGTAGAAGGGGCATGAGAAACTCATTTAAACTTTTTAGTCCGTTTTAAAAACGTGGTATATTAAACAAAATAAATTTTAATTTATTATTTATTATTCTTTTTGCTATTCATTTTTCAAGAGTGTCTACACTACTCCGCCATTGGACGTTCACGTCCCTACCCTAATCCTACGTATGTCACCATACCTCTAAATCCCTACCAGATTATAAAGCTTATACATGAAATTTGCTTTGAACTCAATCTCCACTGTATACTCCACTTAGGCATTTCATAATTCTTTAATAGTATTATTTCATTTTGCCCTCAGGAGTTTTCGGTCCCCGCCACATTCCTCTCATATCTTCAAACTAAAACCGATGTAGCTTGCTCTCCTTTTACAACACTTATATATACTCGTAGAATACGCCATGTTCTCCTTATTTTCGTCCGTTTTCTAACCTCGACAAAACTGTTTCGCTTTTTGTCTTTTTTTTTAATTTATGACTCCAAATTATCTTGACAGACGAAACACTCCCAACATTTCCTGTAAACAGAAAATTCTGAAGCACGGGTAAAACGGACACTTAATTATTCAATGTAACGTCCAAAACTGAGAGAAGGTTGGGATCTTAGGACCAAACAAACACACATATGTTAATATGACATGGAACGCGAGGAAACAACGGGACTAACAATGGCGCCTGGCTTAAGATATCATTTGCCGGTGACAAACATGTAGCCGAAGACTCGGCCGTTAACTACGCCTTCAAAAGTCACACTGGCTTCTCTCCTTCAACCTTATATCACTCGATTCTTTAACCTTCGTAAAAGGCTTTAATTTAGTCATCTATACTCGAATTTGGTGTTGCATTCTATGCCTATATTACGAAAACTACAATTTTTAACAATTACTTTAAAAAATATATGAGCTACAAAATGCTTTTTGAAAAACCCTCATTTCCTAGGTTATTCTCCCAACACAAGATTTTTTGAAGATAAAATCTCAAGCCACGCTGAGATGTAGCAAAGCTCCATGACCTTGATATATTATCTAACTCGCCCGAAAACCATTCTCTACAGCATGGGTTCCCAAAACCTTTTGGTACCACGACCCCCCCCCCCCTTGAAATGAAAGCCTCATCCACTTTACATTATAAATAAGTGGTATGGGCATATGAAAAAGAAACAAATACTATATATATTGAAAACAATTTATTTATTTATACATACTTTCACAAGAAACATGATGTAACATTTCAAGTTTCAATTTGCAAGGTAAAGTTTATCTGATAAGAGAAAAATCACTTAGTGAGATGGATGAGCTTGTGTTTTTACACTAGCATGCCTATTTGAAGTTGTATTTTAGTAAGGCACAACGCAAGTCATTAGCAACATTAAGTATGTTCCTATCTTTTGCTTTCATTCCAACAAGTGCTGAAAATGCTTTTTCGCACAAGTCGGATCGAAAAGGCAAGTATAATCGAAGAATTACCTGCGATACTCTGGGACACACTTTTAAGTGTTTTGTCCAAAATAAAGATTTTTCCATTTTGTCAAAATAATATTTGGTAGAGGAATCATTTTTGATACATTTCATTTAAATTTTCTAAATAAACATCATGGCCAATAAGATTACATATGTAAAAAAAATCTGAGGCGTAAATTTAGTTGTAAATTTTAATAAATTGTATTCATAGATTATAACTAAATGAGAATGTATCTTATTATTTTCCAACTCGTCTTGCGCCCCCCTTGATATGCCTGTAAGCATCCCCAAGGGGGGCGCACCCTCCAGTTTAAGAACCCATGCTCTACAGTGTAATAGTACCTTCTATTTTCTTGACCAGAGGTGTATTGTGACTGCTTCAATCCTTCCAAAACATGCCCTATTCAGCCACCGTTAGCTTTAATATGTTCTTTACCCAGTTAATATTTAAAAAATATTTTACAATAATATACAGAATTTTATATAGTATTAATATCACCAACGTTAAACCGACGCACAGTGGGGTATTTGTCTATAAGATCCGGACAAAATTATTTTATCACCACAATGAACTTATAATTGTGCAAGTCCTATAAAACGGAATTGTTTGACAAAAACACATATATTATACATTTTAAGAAAAAAACATTTATTTTACATTTTTATAAAATACGTAGGCTATATTAAAAATAACATTTATTATTATTCCGATGACGACAATGACGATTTCTTCCGAAGTCTCTTCTTCAGCAAGTAAAAGCATTACAAGAGTGTCCTTCAGCAAAGGTTTTGTAGTTTTGGGTGGACCAGGTCTCATACCAGTTATGACGGGATCAAAGGCCAGTAGTTGTCTATCAATGAAATCGCGATTACAACCATATCTGCTGAACTTTCGAGCATAATCTAGACAGCAAGTAAAAACATTACAAGAGTGTCCTTCAGCAAAGGTTTTGTAGTTTTGGGTGGAGCAGGTCTCATGCCAGTTATGACGGGATCAAAGGCCAGTAGTTGTCTATCAATGATATCGCGATTACAACCATCTCTGCTGAACTTTCGAGCATAATCTAGACAGCAGGTAAAAACATTACAAGAGTGTCCTTCAGCAAAGGTTTTGTAGTTTTGGGTGGAGCAGGTCTCATGCCAGTTATGACGGGATCAAAGGCCAGTAGTTGTCTATCAATGATATCGCGATTACAACCCTCTCTGCTGAACTGTCGAGCATAATCTAGACAGCAAGTAAAAGCATTACAAGAGTGTCCTTCAGCAAAGGTTTTGTAGTTTTGGGTGGAGCAGGTCTCATGCCAGTTATGACGGGATCAGAGGCCAGTAGTTGTCTATCAATGACATCGCGATTACAACCCTCTCTGCTGAATTTTCGAGCATAATCTAGACAGCAAGTAAAAGCATTACAAGAGTGTCCTTCAGCAAAGGTTTTTGTAGTTTTGGGTGGAGCAGGTCTCATGCCAGTTATGACGGGATCAGAGGCCAGTAGTTGTCTATCAATGATATCGCGATTACAACCCTCTCTGCTGAACATTCGAGCATAATCTAGACAGCAATTAAAAGCATTACAAGAGTGTCCTTCAGCAAAGGTTTTGTAGTTTTTGGTGGAGCAGGTCTCATGCCAGTTATGACGGGATCAGAGGCCAGTAGCTGTCTATCAATGAAATCGCGATTACAACCCTCTCTGCTGAACTTTCGAGCATAATCTAGACAGCAGGTAAAAGCATTACAAGAGTGACCTTCGGCAAAGGTTTTATAGTTTTGGATGGAGCAGGTCGCATGCCAGTTATGACGGGATCAGAGGTCAATAGTTGTCTATCAATGACATCGCGATTACAACCCTCTCTGCTGAATTTTCGAGCATAATCTAGACAGCAGGTAAAAGCATTACAAGAGTGACCTTCGGCAAAGGTTTTGTAGTTTTGGGTGGACCAGGTCTCATGCCAGTTATGACGGGATCAGAGGTCAATAGTTGTCTATCAATGACATCGCGATTACAACCCTCTCTGCTGAATTTTCGAGCATAATCTAGACAGCAGGTAAAAGCATTACAAGAGTGACCTTCGGCAAAGGTTTTGTAGTTTTGGGTGGAGCAGGTCTCATGCCAGTTATGACGGGATCAGAGGCCAGTAGCTGTCTATCAATGAAATCGCGATTACAACCCTCTCTGCTGAACTTTCGAGCATAATCTAGACAGCAGGTAAAAGCATTACAAGAGTGACCTTCGGCAAAGGTTTTATAGTTTTGGATGGAGCAGGTCGCATGCCAGTTATGACGGGATCAGAGGTCAATAGTTGTCTATCAATGACATCGCGATTACAACCCTCTCTGCTGAATTTTCGAGCATAATCTAGACAGCAGGTAAAAGCATTACAAAAGTGACCTTCGGCAAAGGTTTTATAGTTTTGGATGGAGCAGGTCGCATGCCAGTTATGACGGGATCAGAGGTCAATAGTTGTCTATCAATGACATCGCGATTACAACCCTCTCTGCTGAATTTTCGAGCATAATCTAGACAGCAGGTAAAAGCATTACAAGAGTGACCTTCGGCAAAGGTTTTGTAGTTTTGGATGGAGCAGGTCTCATGCCAGTTATGACGGGATCAGAGGTCAATAGTTGTCTATCAATCACATCGCGATTACAACCCTCTCTGCTGAACTAGAGAAAAGAAGTGGCAAGCGAGAGAAGAGTACTGTTTTCATATCTAATAGTAAAGATGTAAAGATGCTTAAATGGAAATGTATTTAGTTACAACTCGAAATAGTAGTACGACAGTAGTAGCCACGCACTGAGGAAGGTGACATCGTCGCCAAAACTAGTCTGTTGTGAACTTGTGTGTTTGTTTATTAAAACCTAATTTTTGGTGAGAACTATTTTGACTTTTACCTTTGGGAAATATATTAACAAATAATTTTTTTTTCGGTATGATAGCTTTCCGAAGCCGGATGTTTCCCGCGGGTCGTAGGTTGGAGACCCCGGATCTAGACGGTACGAGCGAAAGGGTTTATTACGAGATTCAGGAGCCTCTTCCAAAATTATGCCTGTAGGAAACACAGCTTTTTCAATGACGATGAATCCGTGGAAGATAATTTTTATAAAGAGTTTTTAAAATAGTTTGACAATCGTACACACTTTACACTCATTAGACTGATGCCTACACTAACAGACAGCGTGGAGGTATTTACAAATGTCAACTCAATGTGTACCAATTAATTGTATATATCAAGGCACTAACTGGTTTTGCGATAAGACGAATCCCGAGAAATCGACTTTTGTCCGGATTTTAGATACACATAGCCCACTGTGCGTGGTTTCATTACACTTCATAATAAAGTAGCAATAAATGATGATTAATTCAACACTATACGGTTATTCTCCTTATTTATGACAAACATAACTAAATTATGATTAGTATTAACTTATTTACAATAACTAAAGTTATCCAAAACGAAATAAATAGCCGCCATATTTATAAATACGTCAAAATAACGCAGTAATTCTACGCATATTCTGCAACAAAACCCAGGTAGATTGGGTGATCACGACAGCATCTTCTCCTGGGTTGTATATCACAACTAAGTGGTAGAAGCAGGTGCTGGCACCTGCGTTATTCTTTAATTATTCTTTTGAAGGGCTATCGTTGTGCAACAACTTTTATTCCCCTCTGCTCTGCCTACCCTTTGTTTCATGACATGCATTTGGTAATGGACACTTTTTTCCAAGATGATCAAAGATTCATCAGCCGACGTCGTGCTACAATCTTTTAAGTGCGTTCAAGACATGACGGTAAAATTAGCGATATATACGATGTGTAATATCAAGCACAAAATTAAACCTGCACTTTTAAACAGGGTAGATTAAATATGTTTAAATAAATACATGTAGTGAACATGATGGTTACTTGTTATCTTTAATCTCTCTCTCTCTCCCCCTCCCTCACTCTTTACCCCTCTCCAACTCCCATCACTATTATCGCCCTCTTTCTCTCTAACTTTCCCTCTCTCTACCTACTCTCTCTCTCTCTCTCTCTCTCTCTCTCTCTCTTTCTCTCCATATAAGAATAAAATACTTGAGGACGAAGAAGGTAAGAGATCTTTTCCGATGATTGCGTCCTTCCATGCAATGAATCTATAGATTTGTAGATAGTTTAAAGAATTCGTTTTCTTATTTAAAAAAAAAATGTTAAATCCATTGCATATAGGTAATATTTACAAATACCATCGGAAACTTGGGAAATATGATTACATTGCAAACAATGCCGCGAGTAAAAAACTCTAAAAACAGGATTACCGTTTAAGCCAGCTTTTGACACTAATTAAAAAAAAAAAAACAATGAGAAACGTTTGGGAGAACGGGGAAAATGTTTTCTATAAATAGAAAAGTCAGAAATCGACAGGAAAATAGAGTACACAAAATTTAGTCAAAAAACACAGTCCACGCGATTGATTTAAACATTTTGGGATTCGGTAAATGACTCTCTTTGAAGCCAGATCATATTAAAATCTCAGGCTAGGTAAGAGGATGTCAAACAAAACTCTAACACCAGAGTTATAGGAAAGACAGCTGAGATTACGGGAGGAACAATAAGGAAGCATGAGGATTTCCTTAGAAGGAAGACTAGAAAAAGAACAAGAGGCTAGTAAGAAAACGGCCACAGTAGAGTTAGAGAAAAGATAGCTGAAATTGCGGGAATAGCAACAAAGAGACATAAGATCGTGGGTGGAAAAAACTAAGAGAATGTCTAACAAAACTGGAACACCTGAGGTAGGGAAAAGTAGGCCGAGATTTCAGGAGTAAGCAGGAAGCATAATGTGGGCGGGAAAAAAGACTAAGAGGATATTTAACAAAACTGTAAAAGCTGAAGTGGGAAAAAGAAGCCCGAGATTTTGGGAGTAACTAGGAACCATCGGGAGGTGGGTGGAAAAAGACCAAAAGGATGTCTAACAAAATTGTAACAGCTAAGGTAGGTAAAAGAATGTCAAGATTTCGGGAATAACCAAGGAGCATCAGAAGGTAGGCGGAAAGAGACCAAGAGGGTGTCTAACAAAACTGTAAAAGCTGAGGTAGCGAAAAGATTGCCGAGATTTTGGGAGTAGCTAGGAACTATAAGGAGGTGGGCGGAAAGAGACTAAGAGGATATCTAACGAAATTGTAAAAGCTTAGGTAGGGAAAATACTGCCGAGACTTTGGGAGTAACCAGAAAGCATCAGGAGGTGGGTAGAAAAAGACCAAGAGGATGTCTAACAAAACTGAAATAGCTGAGGTAGAGAAGAAAGAGCTGAGATTACGAGAGTAACAAGAATGAATAAGGAGGTGGGTAGAAAGAAAGCAAGAATACAGGAACAAATATGTCTCAGCAGAGGTAAAGGAAAAACAGCTGAGATTACGGGGTTATACCTGAACCCCAACACATAGAATTTTCAAGAGTTTGCACACCATGTTCCGCAACGAACGACAAAATGACGAGGGACATACAAAAGAAGGAAAAGCGAACAAAGGACCTAAAAAAGCGAAAGTTCATCTCGAACCAACAAATAATTGAGGCCAAGCTGTGATTTACTACCGACACCGTACAGCCGCGAATGTAACGTTTTACTTGACTCCAAAACAATATTATCTTTCCATATAATGAAAGCCTAGAGTCTCATCGCCGAGCACTTTTATTAGTCCATGAATCAAGACAATGTACTAAAGAGTGAATTATTGTTTCATACGGCCAAGTACACCACAGCTTTTCGTGATAAACTACTTTGGAATCTGCCAACTTTTACCCCCCCCCCCAAACGACCCTACACATCAATCTTGGGGAGAACCACAAATTAAAAAAGTCCCAAAAAACGAAAGTCAAGAGAATTTGAAGAATGGCCTTAATAAATATTTCGGAATATATGTAGCCGTATAAAAATAAATTGTTCATGATTTGACCTTGGGCGTGACCATTCCAATGTATGTAGTAGTCTAAATATATATATATATATATATATATATATATATATATATATATATATATATATATATATAAACTCAATGTTTTTTCAATTCTTTCGATTAGTTCACGTTCTCCCTACATATATCTTGTTCACTGAACTGCTGGATTTCAAACATGTAGTCATTCAGTTCGAATCCAACATAAAGACAACAACTTTTTTAATTAAAAATAATTAATTAACATTTGAAAAAACTGTATTAACAACAAGTGTCTTCCACTACAAGTTTTAAAAAAATGTATATATATGAATACAATATATATTTATGTACATATATATATATATATACGTTTATATTAATTGTAATTATAAAACAAAAGGTAAATAAAATAAAATTTTTCTTTGTCGACATCAGTAGGAATTTACTTTAAAAAACTCATTTTCTATATTACTCGTTTATACAAATATTTTACAGTTTTTATATATTACAATTTGTGTCTCTTACCACACAGAGATAATCTTTATTTAAAAAATTATCTACCTTTTCTAATAATCTACGAATAGAATTCTTATTGCCGCAAAACAAATACTGATTAAAAGATTACACAAATTATCGTGTTAGAAACAATACTACACTTTACAAACCAAAACCTGTAATAAATAATTCTTTACGTAAAAGCTGCACTATGATACATTATATTATTATAAACATTTATTAAAATATAGCTACAAAGTACCTGGTGTAGATTAGATTTGGTTATAAAGAAACTAAAGCGTACATTTTCTGCACGTGAAATGTAGCATTTGTAAAGTGAAACACTGACTTTTATTAGAAAGAATCTATTTTCCGACGACTATTCCGCTTCATTAAATATTGATCTTCACATCCTAAAGGCCGCTTTGGAAACGATTGCAGATCTATCCAGCAAAGACAACTGCATCCATATATACACTGAAGAATCAGTGGTAAAACATGCCTTTGGAGTTGATTTTTACAGCGACAACTTTAAAGGTTGCAGCCCTTTCGAAATTATTGCCAAAAGCTTCGATGGTAGAATTTAGGCGATAGTACGAGCTACAGAAAAACTTTGCTCCATCTTTGGCAAGTCGGCGCTAATTGTGTTCTTCGTGGATTCAGAGGCCGGCATAATTGCATTAGCTAGTATAGTAATACTTCCACCGACTATGTGTGCAAACAATGAAAGACCCTGGCCGGCATGATTGAATAAGGGTGGTACATTGTGCTTCAATGGCTCCCTAGCCATGTCTGCATTGAGGGAATGAACGCTTAGACCAGCAATAGAAGAGAGGTAACACCTTACCACAGCCTGGTAATCCTGTATCTCTATTGACAGCCAGAAGCTTGATTAAGTCAACTATCAACGGAAATCAATGGAAAGCCAAAAAACGAGTGCCGGAAAGATATGGGAGGGCCTGGCGCACACAGTGCTAATACCACATAGCCTGCCTAGAGTGGAGACTGTTGCCAAATTCAGAATGCTTACGCGCCATGACTGACTGCAAGCCCACTTATATAAAATAGGATTAACAGCCTTGGATATTTGACCTCTGTGTAACCGTAACTAGATGAACAGTCAAAAGCCTTTAGAACTGCACAGCGTTGCAAGACGTGGAGGAGCGAAGTCAGCACTGATTCTACTGGGAGGCTAGGCGGAGAATGTCAAAGAGCCAAGATCTGGCACTGGATAACGTTAAGTAAGTTTTAGTAAATATTGGAGACCTGATGACATTATTTAGTGCATGACCATATTTACTAAAACGCGATTTAAGGACATTTCCTGTAACAAATATATATTAAAAAATGTATTTAATATTTCTGTAATACTCTACACAAACGCTTAAAAACCATTAAATGCAAAACTATTCCATCGTCAAATCCATTCAAAAACGTATAAGGCAGTCAATATTTTATTCCGACTTTGACAAAAGAAATCCGAAAAGCAACTAAACAAAAGCTATTCCACTCGAACTAACTAGAAACGTTAGAAACTAGTAAAAAGAGACATAAATAACTCGCAGATGGTAATCAAATAGGAAACAATATACGTGAAGGGTGATAATTCAATGGACGAAGAAATACCGCCGAGTACTAGCCTTGACGTGAGGATGACGTACGGGTTATTTTGAAATTTCTTTCCCCTCCCTCTACCCCCTCCTAAAAAACTCACCCTTCGTCGTGGCGTTCATGTAAATAAATAAACCGTAGAAAAAGCCGAGCACAATGCACGGGCACAGAGGGTATAGCATTGCGAAAAGCTATAAATTTGTCAGCCGCGTATCTTACAGGTATTGTTCGGTGAGGAAATGAGGCAATTTGTATGACAATGAGGACGGAGGATTGATCTCCGACTGTGATGCGGCGGCCCTTCCAAATCCTCATGAATTTTTATCAATTGGGCTTTACTTGATTTGTAAGATGATGGCTAGCGTGACCTGTTTATTATCGTTTGACGTTCCTCAGAAATGATGACGTCTTGTACAGTTTGACGGAAACATGTCGCTCGACGGTTCGTGCCATAGTTACTGTAATTTATAGTACAAGACTATAGTAATATTCGACAATGATTGGACCAACTTCAACTTTTTTCATTTTTACTTATGTTAATGCTACTAAAAATACATTCTAAACAAGATGATAGCTATTTTAAATGGCGCAAATCATAATTAGTAGTCAGAGCCACATCGCCAAAAAACATACCAATTTTAGAAGCATTTTTACCGCATTATGTTACACCCGATTACTATGCATATTAAAATATGGCTACAAAGTATCAGGTTCGGATATTTCTGCTTATTAATAAAAAAAATTAAAGTAAACTAAAAGATTGCCGAAGCGAACGAGAAAGTTTTTATTTCAACTGACATCGGGTTTATGCGGAATAATTTATAAATTTTTTTGTGTATATTTCGTGTTCTTGCGGTCAAAATCTTTTTACCACCAGTAACAAATTGAAACAACTCTGACGAAATTTTTAATTTAAATGAATAAAATCTTAATTATTATTGAGCTTTAGAAGATTGTAAAGCTGGTTGACAGTTTTCGGAAGTTCTAAAATGAGAGCACTGTAATAATTAATACGCGCTCTCGAAAGTCGGTTCACAAATATACGAAGTAAAATTAAGTTTAAGTATGTTAAAGTGTGAGTGAATTCAACAAAAACCATTTTCTTAAGTTTATATATATAATCTCCAACAGAGAGGTCTACTTCCTTCTTCAATAACCCAATATGACTTAAATAAAAAGTTTCGTGCCCCTACTTTAATCCTAGCTATTTACAATTCCTTCCTATCCCTGAAAACAGCTTACTGGTTGAAGCCTCGATATTTCTACAACAAAATATCGTAGCAAAGCGGCGAATTATAGACAGATTAAGGCCTATAGAACCCCCTGGACTCTCCAATCAGTCTGTATATTTCTAACCGTTTCAAACGTTTGTTTTAAGAAAAGCATGTTAATGTTGAATTCAGTTAAGGCTCAGCCTGGGAGAACCTATGGAAACGACGCCGACCCACTGTGCTTCTGGGCAGCGCTCACGACATGTTTATATTACAGCTGTATGGGAGCACACTTCAATAAATTTCCAACGTTTATATTTAGGTTAAGTTTCAAAATATATAACAGCATTACCGCTAGTGTCCCGCTTCTTTAATCTAACACTTTAACACATTCTATAACAAAGTGTGAGGTCATATAATGATCAAGGGATGTTATGCATATTAATATTATGTATATGATGTCTAGTTAATATCCAAAGTATACATGTGTTCAATTTGCGCCCTCACGCGCGCGCGCGCGCGCACACACACACACACACACACACACACACACACACACACACAAATAAATCAGTTAATTTTGTAGTTTATAAAACACAAATCCGACGTTTCGCCAGAATCTCATCTAGCATTGACGAGGTAAACCCAACAGTTTTGCATTCGGGCTTCAACTGTTGTTGGGTTCACCTCGTCAATGCTAGATGAGATTCTGGTGAAACGTCGGATTTGCGTTTTACACACTACAATATTAACTAATTTACTCTGGATATAATCTATTCATCATATATATATATATATATATATATATATATATATATATATATATATATATATATATATATAAAGAACTAAGTCAAAATACAAATACAAATACAAGAATTATAATTGAATTTACAATTCAAAGATTTTCGTTGGCTAACAGTACCAACATCATCAGGAATATTAAACCTGCGATATATATATATATATATATATATATATATATATATATATATATATATATATATATATATATATATATATATATACATATATATATATATATATATATATATATATATATATATATATATATATATATATATATAATGCTCATTATGCTTAAGCATTATTTGGAATTCTTTTCTGTAAAGTAGGCTCTACATAAATGTAATATTTTGACCAATGTATAATAATTTTAAATTATTTGTATTATTTATCTTCGTTAATTTTGGAAAAGAATTCTAAGATTTAAACCAAATAAATAAAATTATATAGGAGCATCCAACACGTGTCTATTTAGTAATTCCCATTGGGCATTAGTATTAACATAGGTCCTTCTATACGAAGGAGCGTAACCTTAATATAGAGGTTTCGGTGTAATATAACTGGGCAATGTGCAAGTAAATTGAATTTTATATAGCCTTTAGACTATATCTCTACGCGAGTGTAAGGTCATGTAGGCAGATGCACAGATGCAATGTAGCTCAAGTCTTATGCTTGTAGCTCTATCTCATCATACGAATCTAATCCATTAGGTGTCCATATGATATCAAACTTATACGAGTCTTCTAATATTAATTCTTTGTGATTGGAGGCCTACGTGTTCATTTTTAAAGTGAATCGTTAACGTTTTGTACGGAAGAAAAGTCACATCATCCGTCACGTCACGGGACGCTCTTCATATTTTAGCTCAAGTGTTAACATACGGTTTCACCAAATTGGTAATTTCATGTTATAGGTTATGTTGTAAAACAGGTGTTAAAACACATATGCTATATTTATTTATTGTAGATTATTTAGTTAATATGCTGTTGTTCAGTATTTATTATTATTTAATCACTTTTACGTTTGTTTATGACTATCCGAACTATAAATTTTGTACATTTGTAAAATTTTACTGAGACAGAACGTTTTCGATCGCTTCGTGGCGATCTTCATCAGTATCTTCTGTTTGGAGTTGTTAGGTTAAGCGGTGTCGGTTTTAAAGGCAGGTTTTCAATAATATCAAAGAGTATGTGTGATTTGTATTGGGTTTGTTCGTTTAATATGTTTGTGTTTTGTGTGCTTGTGAACTTCATTTGTTCTATAGGGTTGAGATGTAGTTGATGTGGGCTTTTTTGTTGATGTGTAAGATTTCTAGGTTATGCTAAATGTCTGTGTATTTGTATCCTGTTTCTTTTATGTGATTGTAAAATGTTTAGTTGGTGTTCTGTTTGTGTTCCTCGACTCTTTATTTAAAGCGGTGAGCTATTTGCCCAATATAGAATTTGTTACATACGTCGCGTTTAGTTTGTATACGCCTGGTGCTTTTAGTTTATCTTTGTTGTTGGTGTCGTGTTATATTTTGTATTGTAACTTGTTATTAGTTTTGTATGCTATTTTCTAGCCTGTTTTTTTTTAAATTTGCAGGTTATTTTATTTGTTGTTTTGTTTATGTATGGTAACGTGATGAATTTGTTTTCCCTGTCTGTAATGTTAATTTTAGTGTTTTTGTATGATGTGCCACAGTTTGTCTATTATTTTGGTGATGTATCCATTTGTGTATGCTAAATATTTAATTGTGTCTAGTTCTTTGTTTATGTTTTCTGTGGTCATTGGATCTTCTTTAAGTCTATGGAGTATGCATCTGAAGGCTGCGTGTTTGTGTTGGATAGGGTGGTTTGAGGTGTTGTGGATAAGCGTCTCTGTCGTTATGGGTTTCCTGAAATGTTGGAGCTATGATTTTGTTTGTGGCTTTTTGTTATGGTTAGGTCGAGGAAGTTTAGGGATCTGTTGGTTTTAATGTCTGAGGTGAAGTGGAGTTTGGGGTGTATTTTATTAGTGTAGGTTAGGAGTTTTTCGTATTGTCGGGCGTTGCATCTGTATAGTGTTATGATATCATCGACGTATCTGTGCCAGTAAATAATTTTGTGTGCGTGTGTATTGTTTGTGAGTAACTTGGTGTTTTCTATGTGTTGTAGAAAGATTTCGCTTAGGACACTACTGATAGGACTTCCCACGGGTAGGCCATCTGGTTGTGAATAAAAGCTTGAGTTGTGGGTGAAATAGTTTTGTTTGGTGATGGTTTGGAAGATGTGTAGGATTTCGGTAACGTGGGTTTTTGGTATGTTGTTCTGTATTAATTGGGTTTCTAGGATGTTGAACGTTTCGGATACGGGTATGTTGGTGTACATATTTGTTATGTCGAGTGATAGCAGTGTTGAATTGAGTAGTATGTTTATGTCTTTTATTTTATTTATGAGGTTTGTTCTGTTTTTTATGTGTGTTTCAGTTTTCAAGTTAATAGACTGTCTGATTATTTTGTCCATTGTTTGTATTGTTTGTGAGTATCTTGGTGTTATGTGATTGTAAAAAAACTGATTTATCATTAGTTAATAAATATATTAATGTAAGTATATTTCTATAAATCTTACTATAATCAATGCGATATAATGATGATAAGTGTCGTATTTTTTATTTCAATTTTTGAAATGAAATCTCTCATATACGAGTTTGACACTTTTTAAGAGCGAATTGCCTTAAATTCGTTAAATAAACTTATTATTCAGTAAATTTTTCCACATTACGACCTACACAGGTTTTCTGTTAATCAGATTTGTTTATAATTAACTACATTAATCAGGTTCTATTAAAACCTATAACTAATGCATTTTCAAATGAAGTAATATTCTTCTATCAGGCAGTCCCACTGACTAATTTTATTAAATACCAATACTTTACTAACCCGGGAGACTTATGTTCAAAAATTGCTTAAATCAATCGTATACCAGGTTGAAACTCAAATAATAGTGTTACTTTTTGTAATCATCTTGAATTCATTGGTTAAACTATAATTAAATCATACTTAACTAAGTGAATACATAGGCCTTACTTGCTGACGCCTTTCGAAACAATCGTTCCTTTTACGAAGCAAAGTCTTTACAGTAGCCCTATGTATCCACTTAGTTAAGTAATTTTTAATTATAGTAATGTAGTGTGACAACTAATTCAATTGTATTTAGTTAATTAGAGCTTAGCTAGTGAGAACTATTCACAATGGTAAAAAACAAAGTAGTTAACTCAAAATCTCACAAAAAAATAGTTTTTAATAAAACAAACACGCTAGTTCATAACGCAGACTAGTTTCGTCGACGATGTCGCCTTCCTCAGTGCTTGGCTACTACTCTTTAGTAGTAGTTTTATTAAAAACTAATTTTTGGTGACATATTGAGTCGACTATTTTGATTTTTACCGTTGTAATTCAATTGTGCTTAACCAATCTGTTTACTTATCACATTATTTTGAATAAACTTTGTAGTTTTACCAACGTACGACATCCCTCCGTGAAACCAGTGGAACCCTCTTGTGTGCACACGGGTATAACAGTCTTTATAATAACAAAATGAAATAGAAAAAAATATCTTGTTTTTTTTTCTTGTAGAGAAAATGTCAAGGGAAAAGCCTAATGAAAAACTTGATTCGGAAACTATTGAAACAGATTTTAAAGTACAAACATTATGGTACGTAATATTTTTCTGAACCTTCTATTCGGATATTTCGCTTTCAAAATATTTGATCGCTCAAAGCAAACACTCTATTAACCATACGAAAATCTCCTCTAATCTAGTCTCCCATGTTAACGATTGTCAGCGCGCTCTGTTAGAGACTTCTAACAATAATGGATCTAATAAGAACTGATAGTTAGATAGTCGTGCTATCTACTGGATTTATACTGAACTATAATGTAGTTATGGTTACAAGACTGGAATTACTCTAGAGTTATAGTTACATTTTCGGACGTTTCACATGGATTTTCGATAGTTTTCAAAGCTAACATACGTGTCACGGATATTGAGATTAAAAATATAATTCTGTTGTACAGCAAACGTTGAAAAGGACTAAAAGATTATATTACATGAATACGACTAAAAACCCGGAGAAATTATTATAAAATAATTCTAACCCTGCCCAACAAGTGATAACCCACCAAAATTATTTCATATATAAGACATCGACATTATACATTTACTATGAATGATAATACCCAATAAGCTATCTCCCCAGGAAAATGATGTTTTCGTTCAGACCATAAAACTCTCGTACAATGTACAAAATTGACTAGCCTAAAGAGAATACGCCAGGATTCTCCTGATGTGCCTATGATTGAAGATGTGAGTAAGAAGTTAATAGTGACAACGTCATCGGCATTGCCATCACTATAATATTTAAAAAAATGTTATCGCTGAAAGGAAATATCTAAATACCCAAATTCATACATTCGAGTTACCAAAGGTACCTCCGTGAGACCGTATGTAGCTGGCTCTCGGTGGTGTTTCAAATACTAGCTGTCAAGACAGTTCTTGTCCAAAACAGGATGCTTGTGGTCAATGTATCTTGGGAGACTATTGTGAAAAGGATTACATTAATGCTTTAAAGTGCACCAACTGTGGTGGTGATCACCCAGTGCCATCTTTTAATTGTTCTAATTTTAAGGAAGAGAAAGCTATCCTGGTTATCATGTTTAGAGATGATTGCTTTTTCAGAGCCAAGGGAAATGTATAGAACCGCTCAACCAAATAGAGAACCTGCATGGACGTCAACTAAGTTTCCTCTTACCGAGCTTTTTTTGGTCGAGTTAAGTCTTTGACCGAAACTTATAGATCCTCGCAAAAAAATTGCCAATCGGTAATTAGGCCTCTAGTGTCAAAAGTAACAAACCGGAAAGAAATCAAGAAAAATAATTCTGTTTAAATCTGCACCAATAGTACAGGGTACCAAAAAATTACATTCAGAGAAAGGCATGGTTTCATATGATGAAAACAAATATTCTACACCCAGAGAGATGACCTGCAGGAATTCCCCTAGCTCAGCCATACAAGCAGAAATATTCATTCATATCAAACAACAATACATTCTACAAAATACTAAACACACAGAAACAATAATATATTACCATAGATATACTAATGTTGTACAACAATAACTAGAAACATTACATAATTACATCAATACTATACTCAAAAACCTAACATTCACCTAAACAGCCACATTTTCAAACCACTTAGAAATATATTACTTACCTCATCAAAACCATTCCCCGAAATTGATAACAGTTTAGTTAAATTCTATTATCACATATTATACAAAAGAACGAACACACTTGAAAAACTGATACAGCTGATAAATAAAGTTTATCCGAAATATACAAAATAACCTGTTAGGAGTATCCAAACATCTACATTGACCAAACCCTTCAGTCGGCTTTTGTTTATATGTGTACAAAAATACCATCTGTTTCTGGTACTTAATTTAAATTTGTAAACATCAAAATTTATTTCAGTAATTAGAGCAATATAAAAACCGTAATCCGTCATTTTTAAACCAGATTATCTTTAAAATATTTTTGAAGAGTAAAGGACTGCCGAGGAACCCGGAACTTACCCGAACCAAAGTTCTGATCTGTGCCCCCTTCCTAGTAACATATCAGGCTTGTATATTACCTTCCGCCCCTCCCCCGTAATCCAGTATGATAGTATGTTCTGCACGAAGAAAAATCATCTCATCTGTCACATTATGGAACGCCCTTCATATTTTAGCTTAAATTAAGTTATAACATATGATATCATACAACAGCTGATTTTAAATTTATATGTTATGTTATGGGACAACGGTTTTAACACGTAGGTTATGTTACTTTATTTATTGTAACTTTTGATTGTACTTTATTATTCAATATTTTTATCAGTTAATAGATATATTAATTTATTTATATTTCGGTAAAACTTACAATAATTATTCAATATAGGCTAATGATAATGAATTTTTATTTCAAGTTATTAAAATTAAAACTTTCTTTGACGCCTCTGACAATATTTAAGAACTGATTTAAATTAAATTGGTTGAATACGATTTTTATTCAGACGATTTTTCAACATCTAATTAATTTTTTTTTAACGATATTCTTTTATTATTAACTCCATTCATAGATTCTATTAAAACCTCTTTTAACTATATTCCACAAATGAAGTACGGAATTCACTTCTATCGTCCAGTCCCATTGAATGCACATTGTATAATTTCTTAATATCTGACTCACTAATTTAAAGCAGCTACGTTATTTATTATTTTATGTTAGATACATAAAAATATAAAAGTGACATAGCATTTTATCTTTCGTAATCTGAGATGAATAGCTCAGATTCAAGTCCATAGAGCTGCATCAGAGGGTTAAATACGGCGACTCCACTGGTACCACTTATATTTCTGAGAAGACTTGATGTGTCCAATCCACTTTTAACTTGAATTTAAATTCTCTCATTTATTATTTTGATCGCCATGCTGTAGGTCCATTAAAACTGATTTTACTCCTTAACACAAACAAATTTATGAAAGTAATTAACCTCACTTTCTGAGAAATAAATATTATTTGATGTCAAATAAGAAAAGGTGTTTTTTTTTAATACGCTAACTAGTGACAATCTCTACTATCATCTAGTCAGAGTTGGATAAGTGCTGAAAATACTAGCTCCACTTAACCAGGCAGACACAATATATTTGAAATTTCCTTTACAGACACGGCCGTAAACTTTTTCTTATCATTTGTTTTTTTTAGTAATTATTTGATTGGTTTTAAAACCGTTAAAGAGATATTGTTATAATTCTTTGCAAGTCTACAAAGTTTCCTTGAGGATATTTTAGCAAAAATTGTTTTTGACATTTACAGCATTCCAATATCAGAACCGAGACCATCTAACGTCCTGAAAAAGCTATACGGGAGACAAGGGACACCGAAAAACCGATGCAGTCCCAGAAACAGGTACGTATGACAGGCAATTTACTCATTTCCCATAAGTTCTTGTAAAAATCGAAATTTTTTAGTCATCTACATTCCCATAAAAGACTGCAAAGAGCTGCAGAACTATTCCAATGGTGGTAAAACTGTAACTATTCCTTAGATTCGAAAAAATAACATCTAGTTGGGAGACGGGCAAATTGTGAGGTGATCCGGCGAGACAGTAGCACCCACATTAAACGGACCTAGCTGATGCGTACTATGATTGTCCTGATAATCCGTCAAATTGTTTGCGTCAAAAACTACATCAAATGCTACAGCGTCCAATGGTACATATGATCAATATAGTAAAAACATCGATTATAAAAAACTATCGATGTACAAAACACTCTAACCGTCAAAATTCCCATAATCGATACAGTAAAATCAACGATTATTAAAAACTATCGATGTACAAACCGCTCTAACCGTCAAAATTCCCATCAATTAAAACCACAATCTAAGGTACATATGATCGATACAGTAAAAACATCGATATTAAAAACTATCGATGTACAAAACACGTGAACCATTAAAATTCCCATCAATTGAAACCATATTCTAAGGTACATATAATCCATACAGTAAAAACATCGAATATAAAAAACTATCGATGTACAAAACACTCCGACCGTCAAAATTCCCATCAATTGAAATCACATTCTAAGGTAGGCTACTTATAATCTATACAGTAAAAACATCGATTATTAAAAACTATCGACGTACAAAACACACGAAACGTCAAAATTCCCATCAATTGAAACCACATTCTAAGGTAGGCCTACATATAATCCATATAGTAAAAATCGATTATTAAAAACAATCGATGTAGTGTACAAAACACAAGAATTATCAAAACTCGCATCAATTGAAAACTGCATCCTAAAGTACATACGATCCATCACAAAAAAATATCTGTTATTAAAAACTATCGATATACAAAACACAAAATCTGTCAAAATTGAAGCTACATCCTAAGGAACACCTCGTACGAAAATATATACATTATTAAAACCCATGATGACAAAACACGTCACCGTCAAAACTCGCAGCCTTTTTAATTTCAACCTTAGGAACATAAATTCATACATTAAAAAGAAGGATTATTAATTAAAATCTATCGATAATTTTTAAAATTATACGATAAATTATCGAATAACCGTCTAAGCTCCGTCAGAGCTTGCATTTGGTGTAACCGTATACTAAGATGCATACAATCAATACAGAAAAAAAATTTTATTATTAAAAATTATCAATGCACAAAAAACATCGTCCACTGTTGTTGGCAGAAACGCCAACTACTATTGATGACCATCCATAGCCTCAAGAAATATTCCACACATTGGACTATTCATGAGATAAAAGTCCCTTATCGTCGGCCGCCTGCGTAAAACAAAACACAACCCAACTACCGTACTATCAGTCCCAGACTAACCCAACCTAACTGTCGGCAATAATTACAATTCGTATTAATTGTATTTTTTCTCGATTTGTATTTGTAATTAAGTGTAATAGAAGCGCTTAAATCGCACCTACAAGGCACCATCATTAGAACTTATCTCGATCGGGCGAATAAAATCAATAATATTTATGATAATGTTGCAGACTATTCTGTAGATGAGAATTTATATCAGCGACACGGTGCTAAATAAGCAAGGCTACACGAGTGAACTTTTCAATCGTCCTGTTAACGATGCTTTCCACTTAACGCCGAGATTACGTAGCCACAATAAACCTGCCATCAAGGGCGTGTGTACACTGCCCGCATTATATCACCGGAAATACGCCTAGACGCATTGCTTTGCTACACAGACACGTCCTAACACAGACAGTTCGTCCATACGTAATACAATATCAGTTTAGTTTATTAATAGTTTCACAGATAGCGCGTTGTGTCATACAATAACAGGTCTCAGGATTTGTAGAGATAACAAACATATTCCACATACTCTATGCAACTCAACCGAACGCGTTGTTTGAATCATTACATATTTTCAGGTCACGGTTGTCTGTGTTGTAAGGACAAGTTTCTCCTGGAAGAATTGCTGCTGGATATGGAATTAGAATATGGACATGACGACGTTCTATAATTCTACGTAGAGTGCGTGAGGTTTAACGGTGTCCCTCGTTCTGCTCTAGCATTTGACTACTAACTTAATTGAAAACATTATACAATACATATACATATATGTACACATATGTACATATACATGTACATATATCGTACTTATACATATATCGTCTCTCGTAATCCCGTCTCTTTCTTTGCAGAAGCAGAGCAACACATTTAAAGATCATGTCTACGTCAAACTATTACAGTATTATCATTTAGTTAACTAGAGCTGTTTACACTTTAAACACGACACTGATGTTTTCTGAAGTGTTGGGTTTGACCCCGCACTGCAGCCCAGTCCACCCTAGCGATCTCAAAGTCAGAGACACGGTAAAACCTCACGCACTGTAGAGATCGAAATGAAAATTCACACTGTCAATGGATTGAGACAGGGTCTCTTACGACCAAAATGTAATAAGAATTTTAAAAAATCTAGATAACCGACAAGTCTCTTTACAGTGATATCACTCTAACTGGAGATGATATCTCTTTAATGTATACAAAATCAATAAACTATAAGTTCTGTGTGTCTGTCTCTCCTTCTCTTTCTCTTTCTATGTGCCCCCCCCCCCTCTCTCTCTCTCTGTCTGTCTCTCTCTTTCTCTCTCTCTCTCTCTCTCTCTCTCTCTCTCTCTCTCTCTCTCTCTCTCTCTCTCTCTCTCTTCTCCTACACATTCAATTCAGATTTCCAGTTATTGTATGGAACCATTTCCCTCCTTTTTCAGGAGATAAGTAATTTTGACCGATTGTTAAGGATAAGTGAACGATTATGATTCAAAGAAATTGTCAAGGCAAGTAGACTTACTCTCTATAAGAGCTTCAGAAGGTATCTTACAATGGGTCTACCAATGGGGACTACCACTCATATAGGAAGAGAGGTAAGAGAAAATAGGTACAATCAATGTAGGCCTAAGGAACATGAACTTCGTGGTAGAGTTACTGGAGTAGAGTTACCCTATTCTCTATCGGGGCCGTAGAAGGTGTCTACCAGTCTACCAATTACACACTCATGTAGGGAGTAAAGTAAGAGAGATTAGGTAAAATTAATGTAGGCTTAAGGAATATGAAATTTTATGGGGATAAACTTGTATTGGTGTGGACAAGGCTATCTTAAATGAAAAATATTTGCACTCTGCTGGGCTCAAATGACAATCAGGAGCAAATTACCATTCTCATTCACACTCTCCTGTGCATAGTCATGAGCAATGAAACAAGAATGTATAATCAGATCAGTGAACATGGAATGCGAGTACCAGAAAAAAATATACAGCATTCTATGGATGGATAGTATTCCAAATTAGGAGCTATTGAACATAGTGTATATGAAACAAAATGCTGCTGTTAAAACAGAGGGAAAATGTAATTAGACTAGAGGGAAGGGGGTTATGGAAAACTAAGTGAGTGACTATCTAACTACCTGCTTCAGACAGTTGTAAGGTTGGTTGGCTTTTGTTTTCTCTAAGTAATTTTTTTAAACTCTTTTTGTATATTTTTTTTTGTGTGTATAACCTTTCACTGTAGTTTTTAATGTATAATTTGTGTGCTTGTTTTATCGTCGTTTTGTGCTGATGTATTGTTTGATTTAATTTTAATTTGTGCATATTTTGGTGTAATGCCATGTGTTATGTTTTTTTTGTTGAATGAGATACGTTGTGATGTAATGGTTACCTTGAGCTTAGTCCTTCTGTACTCGTTGATAGTCTTGGATCGCCGATCCATATTAAAACTTACAGTTTTTGTGTTGTACATCTTTAGGTTTTTATAAAACTTACACTTGTTTGTTTATCTTAGCAAAAGAAACCACTACTTACTGATTTATTCAGCAGACGCGTTTCGTGCTAGATCAGCGCATGTAAATTAAGACTGTTGCTCAGGTGTGTTGTGTTGGTGTGAGTCTGTGATGTATTTTTGTTCTGTGGTGTGTTATTGTTCATAGAGTAGTTGTTAATTATGACCTCAAATATAGTGTTTGATTGGGAGTGTATTTTGTCATTTAGAATGTGTTGTGGATAGAATTTATGGTGTTCATATATCTCATAGTTTTCTACTGTGTTAGGTTTGTTGCTTTTATTGATGTTAGGATTTTTAGATTGGTGTGTATGTCAGTCTGTGAGTTTAGTGTGTTTTGTATGTGTATGGCGAAATTTGATGTGGGTTGTGTCTTTCATGTCTGTTTTATGTATATTTTATTACATGTACACACACATACACACAAAAACACAAAGTACAAATATATTAAACGAACAAACACAGTACAAATGACACATAATCTTTGATACTATCGAAAACTTGCATTTAAAACCGTCACCGCTTGACCCGACATCTCCAAGCAGAAGACACGCCACATAGCGATCAAAAATGTTCTGTCTCAGTATGTTATAACAAATTTACAAAATTAAAGTTCGAATAGTCATAAACTATTGTTTAAGTGATTAATAAGATTCACTGAACGTAATGGGCTACAATATTCAAGAATACACAGCAAGTGTTATAAAGGCAATTAGCAGATTATAATGACTCAACTTTCTTTATCTAGAAAATCCAAACACAGAAAATTCACATTCTTAATGAATAGCATTCAAAGTCCAATACCTTTTCAACAGTAAAAGACAGAATACATTTTTCCCAATTAGAATTGGCAAATACAACGGTATCATTAATAGTTAAGGCTAGATCAATTCCACTAGTATACTTCACTTCACTGGCTCGAAGTGTTGGTCAAACATCACTGGGCAACATATCTAATCCCAACCACTGAGCGCAGATGCCCAAAGAGGGTTATACATTACTTTCTATACAGCCCCTGTATGTTCTCATGAATAATCTCACCATAACTAAATCGAATGTAGCACGCATTATATAAAAACTGAGCACAGTTGAGGAAATCTATTGACTCATTAAACTAAACTGAAAAACAATTACAATAGTTAATTCGCTTCTTTAGCTAGTTCTGAAGATCTTCAATCGTGTCAAATATTTGTCGCTATTTAATGTAAACCTAAATAAGCTAAAACAAGTATGGTGTGGTACATTTTCTGTGAATGATCCAAATATCCAATATGCAGCTCTAAATTTTTATTAAATTAAAATATTAATGAAATATGTTAAAAATTTGACACTAGACAATTCAAATCGAAATACTTTGCTGTACTCTGGCTGTTATTTTGACTTGTAAATAAATCTTTATAACAATGGGAAAATAAATGTAATAATACCTATTTCAAGAAGAACAGATTGAACAATTGAGTTTGTTTTTTATTTTGAAAAACTTCTTACACACCGAATTCCAAATCTGATTAGTAGGTTCAAACTATATTAAAATACTACTAATACAAAATTATGAATATAACATATCTGCGTAAAGTTCTAACAATTCACTAAAACACTTGTAAATATATTACGTGTTTTAGTGAAAACTAGTAGCTCACGTGAAGATGGAATCAACAAATTTTCTAACAATTATTACAGCACCTCTAAAAGTGCCACCAGATGGAACTGTCTCTCCCCATCATAGCAACCCAAGCATTGGCTGAGTCTATAATACAGTATTATGGAAACATCAATTTAAAGTAACAAAGATCTTAGATTGCTTTGGATTAGCGTCTATTTAATTATGAGTCAAGTAAATAAGTCAAGACAACTTGGTCATAAATAGCTACAGCTACTGATGAAATGACAGTATTTAACTTCTTGAGTCCACAAGCACAAGGCCCCTGGTTATCAGATTTTAAAATAACCATAATTATTTTCAGACTTCAATATACAATACTGGTTAATGTTGCATTTGCATGAACACTTGTTTATGGCAACACACTTCATTTTTAATTTTTGAAGATATTAGTTGTTTTCCAGCAAATTTCACAAATTAAGGGCAAATACATAACAAAATATTTTCTAACTTTCAACAAGAAGGGATACAATGAAATATATTTAAAACCACAAAACAACAAAATAGTTATGAAATATGAAAAAAACTAACAATAGCTTAAACTAAATATTTGTAAAATAGGATAAAATTATAATATCTACAAGATAGTTTTTCACAGCTTACCAAAGTCAAAGTCCATTACTTGTCCGAATAACTAATTATCAAACAATATATTTAACTGCAGTATAGGTTTCACGTTTTGTTGACCTAAAACACAAATAACAAATTTATAAAAACTTGCTCAAAAACTAACTCAAGTTTTTGTGTTATACATCTTGAGGTTTTTCTATAATTACACTTTTGGTATTCAATTTGGCAAAAAAACCCACTACTAATAGTAGTGATTTTGTTGCCAAGTTAAATACCAAAAGTGTAATAAATTTATATTTTAAAATAAAATATAAACAAATCTCTATATTTCAAACACACAAGAATAGTTGGTCACATTAAAGTAGCTTACTAAGTTGGCATTTAAGCTTAGCAGTAGTAGGCCTAGTAGTAAATAAGTAATACGAAAAAAAAATTTAAGTTTATTCCTACTCAAGTAAACATAGAAAAATTCCATTTTAGTTTCTTTTTATATTATATTTACTTATTACACTTTTGCTTTTATATTATATTACACACTATAACTTATAATGCACACTTCGATATTATATTTACAACTACTATAAATATATATGTATAAACTATATGTATAAACATATAACAGAATAACAATATTAAGTGAAAAATAAAAAACAAATTTTCTTGCAATTTTCCATTTTCCTTTCTATGTATGGTGGTTGACTATTATTTTTGTTTGTTACTATTTATATGATTTCTTTTTTTGTCGCTTGCATTGTGTTTTAGTTTCTTATCGCTTTTATTTCGCATTGTCCGTTTTTGAAGCAAGGTTCGATACCATTAAACCAGTTTGTTTATTTTATTCTTTTCAATCATTTTTAATCCTTGAGCATTATTCATGATGTTGAGTGGTAACCATGGTAACATTTTAATGTTGAACAATGGAGGTTTCCATGGCAACCAGATTGGAGCAGAATAAAAATTCATATACTTCTTTGAGAAATACATTTCTAGCTATGGGAAAGTTGGCTCAGTGCCAACAGTGCTAGACTTTAAACATGAATAAAATAGCATGCCTTGAAAAATTAGACCTGGGGCGGTAAATATAGGGAGACCTAAACCTGCCTACAAAAATATAGGATGGCTTATTATTAATAACACTCACATATTTCAGTACCGCTTTTTGTATATACATGCGCCACATGTAAGCCGTTTTTTCCAAAAAAAAGTTCTAAAAGGGAAATTTGTATTGTATTTTGTAAAAATAAAAATTATCAACGAAGATTTTCTTAGGAGTAATGCATTTACACTTTCTTCAAATTTGATGGCAATTTGTAAATGTAAACCGAATGTCAAATTTAATAGATTATGATGGGAGTTTTGAAGCAATGGCTAGAAATTGGTGCAAAGCAAAAGTTTATCCAGGTTTCTGGCTTTGGGTATGCAGGCTTCAGCAATTTTGGTTATTGGGATAATTAATTTAAAATATTTTCTATTTTTAAAAATAGATATTTTTAAAAAAAATAGTGAGAGTCTCTCCATACTTGAATTAATATTATTCATACCAAACTTCTACATTTTCTGTTAATTATTTCTATGTAAGTTCAAAAAAATGTAAAAATTTTATATTTTTTCAAATTTGTCATACAAATTATTATCAGGTTATGTAGAAATTTAGGTAATTTAGTCGACTACTGACTACGGGTACGATAGGTCATATTTCATGTTATTTTGCCATACTTAATTTATATATATATATATATATATATTCTTGATATTTTACGGTATCCATTGTTTTTCCGCTGCACTGACTTTATGAAGTTAATATATTACTATTATAAGTAATTTTATCCACCATTAAGTGCAATAATTTTACCTTGAGTGATGAGGCACCTTTCGGTCACTTGACCATTGTCGAATCACTGATATTTTTCTGGTGTAGATGTTCGGTCCGTGATATTGGTATTTGTTGACGTTACACGCAATTTCTCTTGATCTGTGTGTATGATGTTTTTATATAGTATGTCTTCTGTATATGTGGTCTGTAGGTTCATTAAATTGTTGTGTGTGTTTTTATAAATGTGGTATTTTCTAGTGAGTTTAATTCTATTGGATTATTATTTATTTCAAGTATGGTTAGGTTATTTTCGTAATTTGTTATTTCATGTTTATGTGATATTAGGTGTGCTGCAACATTTGATACTTTTGAATTTTTGTTTTTGAATGCTCTATAATGTTCTTCAAATCTTATTTTAAATGATCTGGTTGTTTTTCCTGTGTAAAAAGCGTTACAGTTGTTGCATGTAATTTTGTAAATTCCTGATAGGTTATGTTTTTCTGAATTTGTTTTGTGGTTTGTGTTATTAAGATATTTTATTATTTGTATATATTTTGTATATATGTTGTATATAATATATGTTGTATATATTTGTTATTTTTTCTATTTTGTTATTGGTGTATTTATATTTTAGGTAGATTTTTTTATTTTTATTATTTTTGTGTTCTGGTTGTAGTGTTGTGTTGAGGTTAGGTTTTTTTGTGAATTTATTGTATATATTTTTTATAATGTGTTTGTTGTATCCATTTTCTATTGCTATTTTTGTATTGTTATCTAATTCTTCATTTAATTTTTGTTTGTTAT
The DNA here is from genome assembly GCA_036971475.1 of Prosapia bicincta. Lineage (NCBI taxonomy): Eukaryota > Metazoa > Arthropoda > Insecta > Hemiptera > Cercopidae > Prosapia > Prosapia bicincta. The sequence continues at coordinate 239,433,928 of JBAIZL010000001.1, forward strand.
CCTGTGTGTATTTTATTGCTTTATTTATCATGTTACTGTAAGTGTTAATTTTGTGTGTCCAGGGGTGGTTAGATTTGTAGTGTATTGTGGTGTTGTTGGAAGTAGGTTTCCTGTATACTGTAGTTTCTATTTTATTATCATTTATATTTAAAGTGATGTCGAGATAGTTGATTGTTCTATTTGTTTCTGTTTCAACGGTGAATTGTATGTTTTCGTTATATGTATTTAGTTTGTTTAATATTATGATGTGTTCGTTGTGAATGGTAGGTTGGTATATTACAAGTATATCGTCTACATACCTTGTCCATAGTGAAATATTGTGTGTGTTTAGTATAGGTTTAATTATTATTTGTTCAAAGTGTTGTAAATATATTTCTGACATGACAAATGATATGGGTGAACCCATGGGGAGTCCAGTTGTTTGTTTATAATATTTATTGTTAAATTGGAAGTAATTTTGGTTACATATGTGTTTGGTTAGCGTAATGATACTATCTATTATGTTTCTTTTTTCGTTATTGTGTATTAGTTTGTTTTTTATTATTTCTATGGTTTCTTCTATTGGGATACTAGGGTACATGTTAGTTATGTCATAACTTATATATATATATGATTATAACAATTATAGTAGGTCCCTGTACTGAAATGGAGATCTATAGTTCACATGTCAAATAATGTTAATTTGTTATTAAAAAAATTACCTACCAGTTGGGGGCTTACGGTCAACAAGGGGCCTGGGCTGGAGTGCCCCTGCATACAGTTTCCCATTGCAACTCCGCTGCATGAAGATACTCAGTTCAAATCTGACATGGACCCCGGAATTTTTTATAATTTAATTATTGAATAAATACTTTAAAAAACTGTGTTAACCTCATTGTCATCCAGAAGGTTCAAAAAATATATTTGGACTTGATTGAATGTATAAAAATGTATTTTATTAACGATTGAAAATTCATACAAGATATATATATATATATATATATATATATATATATATATATATATATATGAAGTTGATAAATTACTATTGTAAATAGTTTTATCCACCACTAAGTGCAATAATTTTACCTTGTTGTGATGAGGCACCTTTCGGTCTCTTGACCATTGTCGAATCACAAATCAGTGATTTGACAATGGTCAAGTGACCGAAAGGTGCCTCATCACAACAAGGTAAAATATTGCACTTAGTGGTGGATAAAAGTATTTACAATAGTAATTTATCAACTTCATAAAGTCAGTGCAACGGAAAAATAAAGGACAACGTAAAATATCAAGATATAAATATATATAAGGAGTGTATGAGCTCACAGAAACATTTGAAAAAAAGATCAAGGGTAGGCTAGAGGCCATCTTGCAAACATTGGGTTCTACACATCCAGAAATCACAAGATCGTTGTCAACGAAGAAATACAAATATGGCTTGAGAACAGCATACTGTTTTTTAATCAATGTTTAAAACTCAGCTTCACAAAATTGAAGGTGTAAAATATATATGGGATGACATCTTGGTAAAAATAGGTCATGTTGTATTACATCTTAATTTGTATCAGTCAGATTCAAATCTAATAGAATTAAGAGCTTTGCTATGATAAGAATTTAAAGTTCGCATAGTCATAAACTAATGTAAAAGTGATTAATAATTTTGTTACTTCACACAACACTATAATTAAAACACCTGATGTGCAATGGCTCTGTAAAGACAAGTTTTAAACAGTCACAGAAAGCTTACGAGGCAAAATCTAGAGAAATTCAAAATATAGGAAGATGACTTTTTTGCTTAAGTCAAGAATCTTGTCCATCACTCACAGCATTAAACAATGCAGTGACCTAATGAGAAATGCATCTGCTGAAAAATATCAGTTAGTAGTGGTTTTTTACAAAGTGATACCAAAAGTAGTAAGATGACTTTGCTGCCATTCAGCCATTCATTGATTATACTAGAGAATTTTATACCTCGTACAGGCATCAAGAGGAAGAAACTGGCAGGAATGAAGAAGCCTGTCTGGAATAAAAGTATTATCGAGGAAGAAAAAACTTGAGAGGGATCAAAAGGTCTATCTGGCTTTAAAGAGTTACAAGAACAGCATCAATAATTGACAAGGAATAAGCCGTCGAGGAAACAAGACTACTCTCTGGCATCAAAACATGTATTGAGAAAAGTAAAAGCCATGATGATGAGGGGAAAAGAGCTAGGTATCAAAAGGTCTGTTTGGTTTCAAAGAGTTTTAGGGAACAGCAAATGTGATGATAAGGAAGAAACTAGCAAGGGATCAAAATGCATACAAGCATTACAAGCTAGAGCAACAAAGAAGATTATGAAAAAACTAGCTAGGCTAAAGAGTTTTCTCAGGCTTCAAAGATTTATAGGAGGCAGTGACTCTGAGGATGAGAAAGACGCTAGCGATTGATAAAGGGGACTAACTGGTAGGAAAGAATTATACTGAATTATATGGTATTTAAGGAAAGTCCCATTTAATACCAACATTTTGTAAGTTGGATTGTGAAAGACCTCAAGCAACGGAATAATACAAATTGTGACATACACTAGATTGGAAAGTCAGGTTGTAGATTTCAACAAAGATTCAGGGGAAATGTATGCTCTATTAACTAGAACACAGACTATTTTTGTTACTCAAATAATAGAAACATACCACATTTATACAGACATCAACAACAACCTAGAAATTCACATAAAAAACATACACATTTTAATATGCTACAATAATATGAAATTTACAAATATACCAACATAACACAAAATAAAAACATACTAAAAGAACAAACCAAAAATGAATTTCATAGATTTTACTATCTCATTACACAGATCCTATCTACAAACTGAGGAAGACTGTTTAGTGCAATAGAAAATGATGTCCCAGTTAAATTTTTCAAGGAGAAATTTATGTAACTAAAAACACTTGTAAATATGTTACACTTGCCTATAGTAGCACTTACTTTTATAATTGTTGAATACAGCCGTTTCAGGAGATTTGTCCCATTGTCAACTCAGACTAAATCAGAGTTGACAATGGGACACATCTCCTGAAACGGCCATTCGCAACAATTATAAAAGTAAGTGCTACTATAGGCAAGTGTAACATATTTACAAGTGCATTTAGTTAAAAACTAGTAGCTCACGTTAAGATTATCAACTAATATCAATAATTGTGTTTTCTTTTACTATTTTGCTGATTGTGTTTATATTCTTTGAGACTTGCCTAAATGGAAATTAAACTTACCCCCTTGTGTGTTAATTCACTTATAATTAGGAACTGAAAGCATAATTATTAAATGGTTGTAACTAAACGTGGTAATCAGAGTTCACTTGAATGATTATTTAGGGAAAAATATATGAAGTTGCTTGATGTAATCATCTTGAATTCACTGATTAAACTAATTTTAAAATACTTAACTAAGTGAATACGTAGTTGCTTACTTGCTGAAGCGTTTCAAAACATTTGTTCCTTTTACGAAGCTAAACCTCTACTGGCAAATAACCGATGCGAGTCATAAATTTATTCCCGTTAGAGCCTTTACAAATAACCGACGACGCCAGTAGAGGATTAGCTTCGTAAAAGGAACGAATGTTTTGAAACGTGTCAGCAAGTAAGCAATTACGTTTTCACTTAGTTAAGTATTTTAAAATTAGTTAGCAAAGTATATGTTCACAAGTAGAAGACATTTACTCAACACTACTTAATTTGACACCAACCAAGATTAGTTACTTCAATTGTAAATGAAGAAATCTGAAAATATATAGAGCTCTATCTCTTTCCACTCTCTATTCCTCTTTCTTTTATCTCACATTGCCTCTTAATTTCAGGTCATACATTTTAAATTTCAGTTTTTAGGAGAAGTGTTTCACACATAGACAAATATTTTGTTTATAGAATAACTATTTTGCTATAAATTACCATAGTTTGTGATATCAGTGGAATACTCTGATATTTTATCTGAAACTTAAGGGTTACAGTTTCCCATATTTCTGGTTCCAATTTTCAATATGTTTACTGAAAACCTTGATTGTATTTTAATCTTATTAATTATATTTTTAAACTTAGAACTCATTAGTTCTCTAAATATTTTGAATTAAATCATTTATACTATAGCTTGTTGTATCAAATCTTCCATATTATTCAATTTTTTATGTCAAATAAATTGATATTTTTGTAGTAGTTTTTCCTGCAATTTGTGGTACTGTATTTGCAGAATTTATTGAAAGTCTATTAACAGACCACTCTATTATTGACACTATATTTATCAATAATATTCCTTATTGATCAGTTTTTTAGATTTCTTTGCTTATATCAGTTGTTTGTCTGTCTAAACAGTTTACAAAACTAGGAAGATCATCATTTGGTGAACAACTGCCTATTTTCTGCTTTGCAATCAACCATGTAAGTATGTAGTATTTTAATTTTTATATTTCTGTTTCTAAATACAGTACTCCTTCCTTTAAAATACACAAATATTTTTTTTTTATTATAACAAGTAATTGATTAGTAAGCATTAACAATTCTTTATAATTTTACTAAAAAATTATTATAATGATTTCTTGAGCAACTGTGGCTTATGTTTTAATATTTTAAATAACAAACCCAATAACCACAAAATAACTTTTTTTATAAATAAAGTTATTTTGTGGTTATTGGGTTTGTTATTTAAAATATTATAAAAAATTATTACTTTAATATTTTTCACTATTTTCCTGATACAGTACAGAACATTGGTTGTATAGGAAGGATATGCTTGGGAAGATGTCCTTCACAATATTTGTATGAATATTATTCTTGTGATGTTCTTATCACAATGATTGTGATGGATATGTTTGCATGAATTCCATTCACACAAGTTACTATTATGATTATTAATAATTGTACGTTATGGTTATGGACAGTGAAACCATTTGAATGGGTAAACTAGTGGAAATAACAAAACCATTTGGTATCATCAAAATTTTATCTGAACGAAAAATGTGTGCTAACAATTCAGCTACAGCATTAAGTATTTTAATTTAATTTATTTATAATTGATAGATGATAAAAAGATATTTTAAATTTTAAAAAATATATAGAAAAATATTTTTTTGACAATTATTTGAGGAACTGTAAACATTTGTATTTGAGACAAAGTTTCTTTGAAAAGTTTGTATCTAATACCAATAAAAAAGTAAGACCTATAAAATGTATTGTTATAAGAATATGATGGATTCATTAAAGCATAATAATAACTTTGAAACGAATGAATTTATAATAAAGTTATATTGTAACAATAATAAAATCATTTAATCAAATGTAACTACGCTTATAGTGCAATAAGAATAACAGAAAGTTGACAATATATATGGAGAGTGCTAATATATGCATACATTTTATATAAATTTAATAATCCACAAACAAAATACAAAAGAGTGTACCTAAAAGTTCTAGCAGCATAAAGTTCAATGAAGAATTACTTAAAGGAAAGGACATCAATTAAAACAATGTCAAAAAAATAAAATTTTTCATTACAAATATATAGAATATGAAATGGTGAATGAAAAAAATTGTTACATCTTTTGTATACACAAAATTAACAGAACAAAATCTGTTTTCAGACACAAAACAATGTGACTTTAAGCGAAATGACAATATTATTATTTACAACTACAACAATTGAAATAACTTTTTGAAACCTCATAAGAAGCTTAATTTTAAATATATTTTCTTTTAATAAATATATTTTTTCAATAACATATATTTGATATTACTCAAAAGTTTCTTTTTCAACTTAACCCAACAGAATATACAAAATTTCATTGCAGTACAGATGTTGTGGTATTAGAATCTGTGTTACACAGGAGTAAAAAACTGCCGGATGATTAATATAAATCTCAAATGTTATTTAATGAGAGGTAGATTCGTTTATAATTTTTTTATTTTGTTTTCTTTTTAAAGCATGTATTAATTTAACCTCAAACATTGATTTTCTACCTGGGGTTCAAAATGGGTTGCTAAAAGATTTGTGTAGTGAAAAAGGTTAATAGCAGGTATGTATAATTAATTAGTAACTAGTAACTAAATGATCAAACTATTAACTGAAGAAAAAGTTATACAAGAATTTTGAACAAGCAGTTCATAAAATACCAAAATTACTCAGGTCAAATGTCGCATTAACGTATATTCAGTTATATATTGACAAACTATAACAATGTAGTTCATGGACGACTACAATATAAGAAGTAAGGGCAGTAGGACCAACACCCTTACTTTTTAATTTAGACTCACCCAAACTACTGTGACGGTGCATAGGACTAGGAGACAGGAGCCAAACCTATACAGTGTTCTGCTTTCTCCTTGTATGTACAGTTTGTTGAGGTGTTTTGGAGTGTAATATTTTACCAAACGAATGTGTGAACTGTGTAGCTCAGTGTTCTTATGTTTTATTTTTAAAGCTTTGATAAAAACAATTGGTAACGTAAGAAATTTGCTAAACAAGTTAAAAGACATTAATAGCTTGGAGCAACTGTGGTGTAATTTTTAATTATAATTAAATAAAACATTTTAAACCCTAAAAACATTTTATTTTTGTCCTGATGTGAATTTCGAGTACAAGGCAATCATCTTCAGAGGAAATTACTACAAGAATAACTCTTAAATTTCTAACTAAATTAGTGATGCAGAAATTTCCTTTAAAAATTCATCAGGAATTTGCAATTGAAATGTTCATCAGCATATAAAAAAAAGTTTTTGTGGTTTTATTTATTTATAATTAGGTTTAAAAACACTCAAAGTGAAGAAGCGAAAGTGGCAATTATGTCAAAGGACAATCAAAAAGCTTAACAAAGGTTAGGGGATATACACAGCCAATAATGACCAAAATGAAAATTGGAGGTACTGCCCCAATAGTTGCTAAGAAGGGAAAATATTTAGATAAGTATTTGAAATACGGAATCTATTTCATGGGTGATGATGCTACAGCAGGCCACAATGGGTAGTATGTGGCGGATTGTTAGCAAATAGTAGAACGAAGTCTTCTCTGCTTACAAGCAATTTACAAACAAAACATCCAAATTAGGAACAGAAAGATGTGATTTTTAGTGTTTTTTAAAACAAAAAAAGTTTCTTATTTTATTACAATAACAAAGAAAAAGGAAATGCATTAGAAGCGTTATATAAAATAAGTTACCACATTGCTAAATCTCAAAAAAAAAATACACTACAGTAGAAAATTTAATTTTTTTTGTTTTAAGGATGTTGTTAGTTGTATGCTTGGTAATGAGAGTGGCAGGAAAATAGACACCATCCCTGTTTCTAACTCAACTAGAATAAAGTTTATAGTTTCTCACTATATCTGTTTCTATCTCAGATATATATCTAAAGATATGTATGATGACATTGAGGAAACAGTCTATAAAAATAAAGATTAGCAAGTATTTTGCTATTCAAGTTGACAAAAATACAGATGTAACTAAACATGCTGAACTGCTTGCAAATACAAGGTAACTTTATGACAGTGAGGTTAAGGAAAATCTTTCACTATGTTAGCTGCTGCCAGGGACAACTAAAGGAGCTGATATATATATATATATATATATATATATATATATATATATATATATATATATTCAATGTTATTGATGGGTACTTGATTTAAAATAACATAACACGGAACGCTATTGTGGCTTATTTAACAATTGAGCAAAATCAATGTCAGGATCTTTTATTGGTCTTTGAGGTTGTGTCTAAGAGGTGGACCCCAATGTGAGGTAGACTCACAGCTATATTCACAGGCAAAGTCTCGCCTGCAAAGACCTACTTAGTGAATTGAAAATTGTTCTTAATTAAACGATGAAAATAGTAAGCTTTATCAAATTACAGGTTTTATATTCAAGGCCTTTTATATCTCTTTGTGAAGAAATGGACACTTTCCATATCAGTTTAGTTTACAGCAAAAAGGTTAGGCGCCTTTCCCTTGGAAAAGTCGTACAAAGATTATTTCAACTTATTATTCACTTAAACAATAGTTTATGACTATCCGAACTTTAAATTTAGTAAATTTGTTAAAACTTACTGAAACAGAACGTTTTCGATCGCTATGTGCCGATCTTCATCAGTGGCTTCTGCTTGGAGATGTTGGGTCAAGCGGTGACAGTTTTAAAGGTAGTTTTTCAATAGTATAAAATAGTATTTGTATTGTGTTTGATCGTTTAATATGTTTGTACTTTGTGTTTTTGTGTGTCTGTAAATTTCATATTGTTCTAGTGTGTTGAGATGTGGTCCTTTTTTGTTGATGTGTAGGATTTCTAGGTTATGGTAAATGAATGTGTATTTGTGTCCTGTTTCTTTTATGTGATTGTAAAATGTTGAGTTGGTGTTTTGTTTGTGTTCCGCGACTCTTTGTTTAAAGCTGCGACCTGTTTGTCCAATGTAGAATTTGTTACATTCGTCGCAGTTCAGTTTGTACAAGCCTGGTGCTTGTAGTTCATCTTTGTTGTTGGTGTTGTGTTGTATTTTGTATTGTAACCTGTTATTAGTTTTGTATGCTATTTTGTATCCTATTTTTTGAAATTTGCAGGCTATTTTGTTTGTTGTTTTGTTTATGTATGGTAATGTGATGTATTCGTTTTCCCTGTCTGTAGTGTTAATTTTAGTGTTTTTTTGTACTTTGTACCATAGTTTGTCTATTATTGTGGTGTATCCATTTGTGTATGCTAAATATTTAATTGTGTTTAGTTCTTTGTTTATGTTTTCGGTGGTCATTGGGACTTCTTTAAGCTATGGAGCATGGATCTGAAGGCAGCGTGTTTGTGTTAGATAGGGTGGTTTGAGGTGTTGTGGATAACAACAGACACACTTATCCTGCACACAGGTTACTTGACAGCGATTGACTGCAATGTTTGGCTTAATTATATGGCATTTTTCAACAAATCAATAAGGTTAATCTGAGCCAAGATAAATGCAATGATGATCTTCAGAGTATCAGAGAAGATACAATTATAATGAGAAAGATTGACTTTTGGAGGTCTTATATTCTTCAGGACCAGACAGAAATATTTGAGACTTAGCACGACTTGAAAGAGAATAAGTTGCGACTTTCTAGTGATGTTAAACAGTAAATTTATGTTCACTTCAAAAGATTAAAATCATCATTTGTGAAATACTTTCCAATCTTAATGAAGGCATTCACTACATTCAAAATTCTTTTTCTGAAGACAATTTTCTATCAGCACAGTTACATATTGCACAAAAAGAAAGTCTGATTGAAATGTCTACTGACAGTACACTGAAATCATCTTTCAAGGCAAAATCCCTCATAAACTTTTGGTTAGACCACAATGGTGAATATGAACATCTGTCCGACATGGCATTACAGGTTTTGTTGCCTTTTCCATCCACTGTATTGGTAGAAAGAGTATTTTCATCATATGATTTTATCAAAAACAAACACAGAAACAAACTGGATGCAGCCCCAGGTATGAGACTGTACTTGACTTCTTTCGAACAAAAGTTCAAAAATCTGTGTGCAGCAAAACGAGAGCAGGGATCCCATTAATGTAAAAGTAACTAGGCTTAAAGTGTTATTATTTTTTTCATAAACCTTTTTATGTAAATAACAAAACTAATGGTTAAGTTGGATTTTTAAAAAATTCTAGTTCTGAACATATTTCCAGTTAAAAATGTAATGCAATGCTAGAATGTATTCATAAAATATAAAGCTCTTATTAGGGCCAATTAATTTGTCTTTATTATTACCCCAAAATTTGATTTTCATAATTGCCTCTTACTTCTTACTTCTTCATGCAGGCGTCCAGCTTAACTATAGCCGATGGCCCGATGTCTACGATATATATATGATGCTATGGCCCACAGGTTCTTCTTAACTAGAATATCTTGCCACTTTGTCACAATTGGTCTGAGGATGTCTGTTGTAGGTAATGGGTAAGGACAGTTCAGCAGGATGTGTTCAATTTTTTTGCTCTCCACACCGCAAAGTGCACACAATGGAAACTCTGTGAGATTAAAACGAAATAGGTACTCCTGTGTCACGGCCGGTTCTTGCTCTGGCAGCAAAAGATGCTGTTGATCGTGCTATTTCCCTATATTTGTCCTCGACTGGTGGTTTGGTTGGTAAAGGTGTCGACCAGTAGACTCTTTTCCCCAATTATCACACCAAAGTTTTCGGAAAACTTCCCTGCTTACACTTTTGCAATGTAGCAGGGAGTGTTTGCCTTCATCTGTAGGTCCCATGGTTGAGGCTATTTTCGCAATTTTGTCAGCCTTTTCGTTTCCGGGTACTCCGCAATGGGCAGGTACCCTTCCCTGTTGGTTGAAGAGTTAATTCCTTCCCGCAGTCCACTAGTTCTAGGATGGTTTTTCACATTTCTGATATTCGAAACGAGTATGAACTTGCAGAATTACTTAACAATGACTGAAGGGCGGCTTTCAAATCCAATATGATGCATATTTTTGAATTGCCCTTTAAATGCACACATCTAGTCAGGGCTGCACTTATAGCCAAAAGCTCAGTATCCATGCTGAAATAGGAATTGGGTGGCATGTAAAAACAGCCTCCATTCGATTCATTATAGTAGCTGCCCCCGATAAACTCTTCTCCAGGTCGAGCGAGCCATCTGTGAATATTTTTATGTGCTTTTATATTGAGATTGAATCATGTTTAATGTTATTGTTTTTAATATTTGTACATGATCTTTCTTGCTCACCTCATGTGGCAAGTTAGGTGCAATGTTTATCTCGGGCCATCTACTTGGGGGCTCCTTATAGTAAGTCGGAATTTTCACAGGGACAAAACTAGGCATTTTGGTGGACAGTTGATTAATTTTATAGCTGAATGACTGCTTTATGTTGGAATCATATGACACCATGTTACTTAGTGGGTGGATTGATGTAAGAGCCTTTATTGACAAGTATTTGGTCCATATTTTTTTATCGCTATAGAGTCCAATAGGCTCAACTCGCAATTAAATCTCCATGGCTGCTATAGAGGTGGTTTTGGTACACCCCAAGCATAAACAGATTGCAGCAGATTGTAAAGTTTGCAGTCTTTTCAGGTGAGACTTCGCCATCGAACCCCACACTTCACATGCATAGGTTGCCTTAGATCTCAAGAAGGCAATATAAAACATCTTTAGAGAAGTTGTATCGGCGCCCCAATCGCGGCTGGCCATGGCTTTGAGAGCATTAAGTCTTGATACACATTTTTCCATAACATACTCCATAAGACTACCCCTTCGCAGTTTCGGATCCAAAAGGATCCCTAGTAGTTTAGGAGACCTATTACATTTCAATCGCTTGCCAAGTATTTTGAGTTCGGGAGTGAAAGATCCCAATTTATTTCGATGGGTGAAAAAAGTGCAATCGGTCTTCTCCGCCGATATAGTTAGTGACCATTTAGAGCACCAATTAGTGAATTTATCCAGTGAGGAGTGAAGGATTTCACATGCTTTTATATGATCAGTGGATGTGACCCAGATCGTTATATCGTCAGCAAAACTCATACTATCTACCTCAGGTGGAAATTCGTCCTCCATGTCGTTGAGGGCGATATTAAATAGGTTGGGACAAATTATTCCTCCTTGAGGAATGCCGTTTTCGTTTCGGAACAATGAAGATAGTGAGCCATTTACTGATGCTGTTATCAGACGGTTTTGTAAAAAATTACTTATGAATTGCAACATTTTACCCTGTATTCCGAGCTTCATGCACTGTAAGATGATGGTTGAATGTGGAACTTTATCGAATGCTGCCTCTAAGTCCTCTAGACTAGAATAATTACCTCTAGGCTAAAATCTAATCCTGGGGTACAATTTATGATAATAATTTGGTAAGGGGTACACTACTGTAAGGTTGAGAGCCACTGATCTAAAGCAACTTATTAAATATCAAAATCTTGTTGCTGTTCATGACGAGCTGGTTGTTAATTCTTATTATACTTTTACTACTTTTTTTTCTCGAAAACGTTTCCTCCAAGTGTAAGTTAATAATTTAACAGCTTTTAGTTAACAAAAAGTCTGGTTGCAAGTAATAGCTTAAGTGTAATAACAACTTATTAAATCACTTATTACAATTATTTCTTGAATTTTGTAGTCCATTACGTTCGGTGAATCTTAACTAATCAATTAAACAATGTTAATGACTATCGGAACATAAAATTTTGTAAATTTGTTAAAATTTACTGAAACAGAACGTTTTCGATCACTCCATGGCGATCTTCATCAGTGTCCTCTACAGACACACAAAAAACACAAAGTACAAACATGTTAAATGAACAAACACAATACAAAACACACACTGATACTATCGAATACCTGCCTTTAAAACCATCACCGTTGACCCGACATCTCCAAGCAGAAGACACTGATGAAGACCGCCACATAGCGATCGAAAACGTTCTGTCTGAGTAAGTTTTAACAAATTTACACAATTTTAAGTTCGGATAGTCATAAACATTGTTTAAGTGATTAATACCATTATTTGTTATGAAAATATTGTATTAAAACAAATACATTTTCTTCTACTAACTTGACAGATAAACAATGTACATGAAAAATATGAACTACTATTAGACAGAGTACACATTGCAACTCTAGAAGGAAATACTAGCACTACTACTACTGAACTGGGTAAACATTTTTCGTAGCAAACATGTGAACCACTACTTCTGTGCCGCTAGTATTTCCCTCTTTGGCCACAATGTTTACTCGGTTGGGTATTGGTTGAAAATTCTATAAATTCTTATTTAGTAACCTTGGCCTATAATTCTGTCTGCAAATTATTTTATCTGTACTATATTAAGAATACATCTTACTGTAACCATGATGTTTAAAATAACACCCAAATATAACACTATTAAAAATAAACCCATTCAATCATGTCCATGTGTTATAAAGATGATAAGCATAATAAACAAGTTTTATCTAAAAAATACTACTATAGGCAAGTTTGTAAATATTTACAATATTTAGAAAACTAGTACCGATAGCTCATGTGAAGATGAAATTAACAAGTATGACAAGTTTTATATGATACTATTGGAGTGGAATAACAAATCTTTATCATTTAACCTTTAAATATTAAGGCAATGATTATATGGGATGAAAAATATTGGTAAGCCATTAATGAAGATCAGTTCATTTTCAAGCTATGTATTATACAGTGTAAATACAGATGAAATGATTTTTTTTCACTAAAAACACTTGTAAATTCATTTCAACTTGCCTATAGTACCACTTACTTATATTTATTGAGGATTGCTGTTTTGGGAGATGTATCCTCAACGGCCATCCTCAACAATAAGTATAAGTAAGTGCTACTATAGGCAAGTTGTAACGTATTTAATTACAAGTGTTTTTAGTGAAAACTAGTAGCTCTTATGAAGATTGAATCAACAAATATGATTTTTTTAAATTTATGGATACAAAAAAACCTTTAAAATAATTTAAAGACATATGGCTCTTCAACTTTGTATCAAATAATATTAACATTTAACACTGCACCTAATAATAGATGACTGTAACCTTAAAAATAATATCCTTGGATAAATTATTATTTATATTACAGACACTAATTAATACAGATATTTTCTCACATTAAAAAAAAACAACCAATCTGGTATTTTTGTGGGGACTTAATTTGAATATGGAACTGAAGGTTTTTTTCCTTTACAACTACAATTTAAATTGGTAATAGAAATTTTCAAGACTGGCTGGAAGCTAAAACAAGGAGCAGATATATATCTAAAAAAACAAAACCAGTAAATAGTGGCTTTTTGTGTGCATGGTACAGAACCTAATCAGCAAAACGTGTACCTTTGAACTTAACCAATTAACCATTTGCTAAATCTTGTTACACTTTTGCTATTACTTGCGACCAGACTTTTTGTTAAGTCCACCTTCGCAAATCACCTCATGGACACTAAACACTCAGGCAAACGTACGGAAAATAACATGAGCATCCTCCATACATGCAACAAAAGCCATAAATTAAACACACTAGAACAGTATGAAATATATAGACATAGCAACACACATAAAAATGACGTCTTAAATGAACAAACACGGCACAGATCACACATACTTTTCGATCACATCACTTCTAACTTTCAAAAAAATGGTACCTAGGAAGCACAACAGCAGCATTCCTAGCGGCAAAAATACGTGGCTGAAGAAGTCATAAGACGAAAACTTTTCCTCCAAGTGTAAGTTAACAATTTAACAACTTTTAGTTAACAAAACGTCTGGTCGCAAGTAATAGCAAAAGTGTAATAAGAATTAACAACCAGCTCGTCATGAAGAGCAACAAGATTTCGACATTTGCTGAACATAAAATTTACACTAAATCATACACTAATATGTTACACTTGTCTATACTAGCACTTACTTTTTTTGTTTAATGAGGACAGATGTTTCAGAAGATGTATCCTATTATCAACTCATACTGTAATATACTTCTTGGTTGATTTAAGTTAGGATGGTGTTAAAGTAGAGTGGGAGAGATATATTAGGTGAATTTTTTAGACAGCTTTGGAGGTTAGGTTATCATGGAGTGTAATTTATGTGAATTACAATGTAATTGGTGGCTGAGTATGTAAATTGGATATAGCTTAAAATGTTTGCATATTTCATACTGTTGGATTGTGTAGCATTGGTTATTTTTGTTTTGTTTGTATAGAATTTGTAAGTTTGATGCTATGAGGTGTTTCGCAAAGTTCGATTGGTTTTTTGTTTTTAAGTTTTTTTTTATGTTTACTTGTAGCATATGTAAATTGACCTTCCTGTTTGCTCTAAGTAAATACTGGGACATGAACTGCAAGTTAGTTTGTTAAGGGTGTTGTGTTGTGAGTAGGGTTCCAATTATATTTATAAAATATGAGTTTATAATTTATGAGTTTTGGTTTTAGTATAGTAGAGTATTTTTAAGGTTTGTCGAGTTGGGTTATTGAATTTATTTTCAGGTGGTTATATAGCTTATCAGTCATTGCTATCTTGTATTATTGGTTTGTTATTTGGTGTTTATTTCTTAGTGGTGTTCTTATTTTTCTAAGGGTGTTTTTAATAAACAATAGATCATTGTGTTATAAGGAGCTAGTTTGTGTTAGTGAGGGTGGTTTGAGAGTTATGAATATGGTATTTATATTGGTAGGTTTGCAGTATATATTAAATTTAGTATTTGTTCATCTAAACATGTAATTGTTAGGTGAAGGAAATTAAGGGAATTTTCTGTTTCAATAGTGTATATTACGGTCTGAGTTGATATAGGACATATCTCCCGAAACGACCGTCCTCAACAAATATAAGTAAGTGCTACTATAAGCAAGTTGTAAAATATTTATAAGTGTTTTAGTGTAAATTGAATTGAATTGTTTTAAGAATATATGCTCAGGTCTATTTCCTTTCTATATTGTGATAATGCCATTACCATATTTATGCTAGTATATGATGATATATTATGTATCAAATACCAGATATGTAATTAATAATTTGTAGTGGGTTGTAATCATCTTGAATTCACTGAATAGTCATACGTAATTCTTGAATTTTATAGTCCATTACGTTCGATGAAACTTAATGTGAAAGTGATTAACATAGATAATTATTTGAGTAGCTAAGTCAAAGCTACTAACTTGCTGTCGCATTTCGAAACAGTCATTTCATTGACAAAGCTAACCCACTACTGGAATGAAACAGCTATTTTGAAATGTTAGAACTAAAATTACACTTATTTACTCAAAAAATTACTTATGACTGATAAATTATGTTACACAATTTTTTAAAACAGACTTAAACAACAAAATATACCTAATTAGAGTAGATCTAATTATGTTGTAAATTAATAGTTTGTCAATTTTAAACACAAGTATTTTATTGATTAAAACTATCTAACTTGTCTTGAAGTTTCATTCCATTTACAATCTGTTGCAATTAAGATTTTAAAAAATACAGTGTTTATTTTTCTCAAGTTTTTTAAATGTAACTTGTATAATATGTTTATAATCTATATATTACCTTTAGGAGGGTCATTGAGAATTTTTCTTTAGGCATCAATTTTATAAAAATGTTTTGTACACCAACAATTGTTATTTATTTACTTTTACAAAGAAGATAAGCATAGCCTTCTGGCTTTAAAAAGAGCGGGAACAGATGTGGGTTCAGTTACCATATATCATCCAGCTGAGTTCTCATTACACTACAGTATATACTTTTCGTACATTATGTGTTTGGTTGTTTTATAAATCCAAACATTTATTGCAAAAAAAATTCATAATATTAATTGATTTTTTTTAACACTATTAGCTTAGTGACATTTATTTCAGCAAATATTGCGTATCATCTGTTACAAAATTCGAAGTCATAATAAATGGAACAGTTCAATTAAATTTTATTGTAGTTTTTTAAGTAATTAAAATAAACTTAAATTAATATGTCATTTTAATACCATTAATTGAACAGATTTAAATATTTCTGAAATTATTGTTCATAGAATATATATTTAATCACTTAAAATACAAATTTGAAATTTTTATATTAAAAAAATTATTTAATGGGTAATAATAGCCCTGCACTAAAAATTATATTACATAGAAATATATTATAATCTTCTCTCGCCAATTAGTTTAATATAAATATTGCTATTTCTATTTCAACAAACTGCTGTTTGATAGCAGCACTTGGAAGTTAATCTCTGTATATTGCAAAATTTCAACAAAAATCAATCCGCGGAGTAATACATTCCTTTATATTTTAAAACTTATTTCCAAAATTTTAACAGAATAGTCTTTTTACATAAAACGTTTACAGATGAAATACATACTTTTTCAAAACTGTTATATAATTTTTAAGAACTGATAAACACAAAAATATGTATAAACTTAGTAGAACTATTTGTTGTACTTGACGTGTGGAAGAATGTAAACATTATTTTGATTCATCGGATGTTGTGGGTGGCCGCCATTATAGGACAAGTATATAGCTTAGTGGTGATTCACAAACATCACATATTATACCAAGAAGAAATTGTTGGTGGAATTTCCTTAGGTTCCTCTAGTGCAGTGGTAGGTGTTAGTGATATTTAATCTTTGTATTCAAAATAGTTTTAAATGAGTATAATGTATTTTGTGTCGTTTTAGGCTCGAAATTGGGTGTGGTGTCGCCGACCCCAGATTTTTCCAGACTCGTCTATACAAATTTCCTTCAATTAGTCATGATTTACTCATACTTTTTAACTAGCTGTTACTTTCTGTTAATATTTTATACCTGTACTAAGTTATTTGTGTAAAAAGTTGCATTCCAATTATTTGAACGCCATTAAAAGGTTTAGATTACTCAGTTGAGGAAATCAATAAAAATAAGGGTCTGCATTGTAGGGGTAAGTCAAATGCACATTTTCTAAACTGGTTTTATAGTTTAATTGGAAACCTTAGTTTAATTAGAAAATTAGAGAGGGCTTAAAGATAAAAAACTGAATCATAGGTGTTCAATACTATGGATTTTGAATAGCAAAAGCCAGGCTAATTTTATGTCATTTTAATATTAAAATAAATAATTTTTTTTAACAATCACTAATGCTATACTTAAATCCTGTTTATCTTATAGTCTATAAGAATTTGAAGGCACTCTTATCAGACCTCAGGTTAATTTCAGTTTTTAGACAACTTATTGAGGAAGAGATAAATAAACGTAATCATGTAAATGAAGCACGATAATATCCTAAATTTATGTTATTGGGCTATGCATAAATCTGTAATATTAAAATTACTCAATTGTAAAAATATTTTGATAATTGTGGGTTTTAGCGGCCACCACGATATTTTAGAAAGTGTTGTTGTTTATAAGAGCAGCCACCTACGATATTATGGAAAATTGTTCAAAACCACCAAATAGGACGAGATCCACAAGATTTTATTTTTTACTGAGGAAAGTACTTTTTTAAAATTTAAAGTAGGATAAAAATTCAGTGCGGAGGTATAAGTTGTGAATGGGCACGGAGTGATATAAATGATTCGTTACATCATAGTGGGGTGCTTCAAGTTTGCAGCTGCGGAGTGATACAGTGACGTCACCCATACCTTATGTGTGTAGATATTTGAGAAACGATGTTTTGGCTTAATTTTTATGGTTTTTGCATACATATATTTAAATATACTTATAAAGTCTCTAATTTGGATACATTTGGGTTTTAAATTTATACATTGCTATATACCAATATTTAAATATACCTAAAAAGTGTCCAGTCAGGTTAGATTTGTTTTTAATTTTATACATTAACTAAATGGTTAAATGTATAAAATTAGAACCAAATCTTTCCGAACTGGATACTTCATTGATATATTTTAGTATAGATATATAAAATTCACCTTCCCTGGCAATAACAAAAATAGATAATAAAAAAATAGTTATCAATATAGCTTCAAGACATTTTTCTCTTTTATAAAGTTTAGATTGCTAAAACACCAACTACAGTTGTGATGTGAAACATTGTATCACGCCACGCTCATTCACAACTTGAATATTTCTACCCTGATTTTTAAATTGAAAAAAGTAACTTTCCTCAGTAAAAAAAAATTGCTTGTGGTTATCGCCCTGTTGGTAGTTTTGAACAACTTTCCAAAATAATGTAAGGGGGCCACTAAAATAAACAATTACCAATTACTCAATTGTAAAAATATTTTGCTAATTGTGAGTTTTAGCGGCCACCTAGGATATTTTGGAAAAATTGTTCAAAACCACCAAATAGGATGATATCCACAAGAATTTTTTTTATTGACTGAGGAAAGTTGCTTTTTATCAATTTAAAGTAGGGTAAAAAATTAAGTGCGGATATAAGTTGTGAATAGACCCTGCGTGATACAAATGTTTTGTCACATCACACCAACTCTATATACATACATTACTTGTGGCTCCGAGAAAAATCATGTTCACTCATTGTTATGCTTTTGGCATAATTATTATGGATATTTATTTCCCGTGCCCACGTGTACGATTTGCTACTAACCGACGCAGAGTCATCAGGGATATGAAAAAAAATTTTCATCAAATTAAAGTTGGATAAAAAATTCAGTGTGGCGTAGACAAAAGTACTACGTTCGCGTATCAACAGTGTGCCGTACTTCTAAGTCTCCAGTCAGGATAGAGTTGGTTGTAATTTTATAAATTACTATATACCTATATTAAGAAAATACCTGTGAAGTGTCCACTACCTAATTAGACATCTACTTCGGTGGAGTAATACTTTTTGCCAGGTGACATCACGTCATCTATATTCTAGCCTTACATATGTACATTTGGTTAAACGTATAAAATTATAACCAAATCTATCTTGACTGGATACTTCATAGGCATATAAAATTAACCTTCTTTGGCAATAACAAACACTAATTACCAATATAGCTTTAGGATATGTTTTTGATTCGTTTTATAAGCATTGAAATGAGGATGAGCAATAATGCAATTTTACCAGCAGTATTAGTACCGCGTATAGAGGTAAGATATGACTATCTGCGTCGGCCGGTATAATTTTTTTTGCTAAAATCGTACATATGGGCACGGGAAATAAATACCTTATTATGAATTCGCAACTTGAAAAATGATCACACTTGCTGTTTACTCCCAAAAAATTATGAATTTAACAAAAGAAAAACATTGACGTTAAGTAGCTCTTTGCAGCACCACATACCTATGAAGTATCCAGTCAGGATAGATTTGGTTCTAATTTTATACTTTTAGCCATTTATAAAATTTAAATCAAATCTATCCTGACTGAACACTTTTTTAGATATATTTTAATATAGGTATATAGTAATGTATAAATTTAAAACCAAATCTATCCTAACTGGAGGCTATAAGTGTATTCTAATATACATATGCAAAAACAATAAATATAAGCCAAAATGTTGTTTCTAATATATATATATTTATATATATATATATATATATATATATATATATATATATATATATATATATATATATATATATATATATATATATACATATATATATATATATATATATATATATATATATATATATATATATATATATATATATATATATATATATATATATATAGATTTTTTGGACTAGGAGACTGACAGACTTACCTTGGTAAGAGTCCACACTGTAGTCTTGAAATAGAAACACATAAAAGCACTTAAACAATGATATATTTCAACCACACAGTGGTCTTTGTCAATCGAAGAGAAAACACAAAAAGAAATATGAGAGAATGAAATAAAATAAATACAATTATTTATTTATTTTATTTCATTCTCTCATATTTCTTTTTGTGTTTTCTCTTCGATTGACAAAGACCACTGTGTGGTTGAAATATATCATTGTTTAAGTGCTTTTATGTGTTTCTATTTCAAGACTACAGTGTGGACTCTTACCAAGGTAAGTCTGTCAGTCTCCTAGTCCAAAAAATCTAAATAATCTTTACCAACCAAAACTAACCTAAAAAAATATATATATATATATATATATATACACATATACACGTATGGTATGCATGACGTCACTGTATCACCCCTTGACCGATGCACAACTTAATGCTCCGTACTGTGACATCACAAAACATTTTTATCACTCCGCACCCATTCACAACTTCTGCCATTCAGCGTCTGCACTGAATGTTTTACCCTACTTTAAATTGAAAAAAAGTAACTTACCTCGGTCAATAAAAAAAAAATCCTTGTGGATATCATTCTATCTAATGGTTTTGAACAATTTTCCAAAATATAGGTGGCCGCTAAAACCCACAATTACCTTCTCTGTAATTGTTCCATTTAGCCTTGTAAGGGATATCTGATGAAAAATTTTACTGGCTGATGTAGGAACTCATAACGAGTACAAAAAAATTATTGAAAAACCTCCACTCACAAAAATCTGTACATAAAGTATCCAGTTTGGATAGATTTAGTTGTTATATTATACATTACTATACACCTATATTAAAATCCTAGAAACAACAAATCTACACATATAAGGTAATGTACCGGCTACAAAATTTTACCGGCCAATGCAGAAATTCATAACAAATATTTTAATTAATCATTTAAACAATAGTTTATGACTATCTGAACTTTGAATTTAGTAAATTTGTTAAAAGTTACTGAGACAGAACGTTTACGATCGCTATGTGCTGATCTTCATCAGTATCTTCTGCTTGGAGATGTTGGGTCAAGCGGTGACGGTTTTAAAGGTAGGTTTTCGATAGTATCAAAGAATGTGTGTGATTTGATTGTGTTTGTTCGTTTAATATGTTTGTACTTTGTTTATTGTTTTTTTGTGCCTGAAAATTTCATATTGTTCTAGTGTGTTGAGATGTGGTCCTTTTTTTGTTGATGTGTAGATTTCTAGGTTATGATAAATGTCTGTGTATTTATGTCCAGTATCTTTTATGTGGTTGTAAAATGTTGAATTGGTGTTCTGTTTGTGTTCCTCGATTCTTTGTTTACAGCAGCGACCTGTTTGTCCAATGTAGAATTTGTTAGCAGTTTATCCTTGTTGTTGGTGTTGTGTTGTATTTTGTATTGTAACTTGTTGTTAGTTTTGTATGCTATTTTGTATCCTATTTTTTGAAATTTGCGGGCTACTTTGTTTTGTTGTTTTGTTTATGAATGGTAATGTGATGTATTTGTTTTCCCTGTCTGTAGTGTTAATTTTAGTGTTCTTTTGTATTTTGTACTATATTTTGTCTATTATTGTGGTGTTGTATCCATTTGTGTATGCTAAATATTTAATTGTGTCTAGTTCTTTGTTTATGTTTTCTGTGGTCATTGGGACTTCTTTACGTCTATGGAGCATGGATCTGAAGGCAGCGTGTTTGTGTTGGATAGGGTGGTTTGAGGTGTTGTGGATAAGTGTGTCTGTCGTTATGGGTTTCCTGTAAATGTTGAAACTGTGTTTCTGTGTGTGGCTTTTTGTTATGGTTAGGTCGAGGAAGTTTAGGGATCGGTTGGTTTCAATTTCTGAAGTGAAGTCGAGTTTTGGGTGTATTTTATTAGTGTAGGTGAGGAATTCTTCACATTGACGGGAGTTGCCTCTGTATAGTGTTATGATATCATCGATGTATCTGTGCCAGGAAATAATTTTATGTGCATGTGTATTGTTTGTGAGTATTTTCGTGTTTTCTATTTGTTGTAGAAAAATTTCGCTTAGGACACTACTGATAGGACTTCCCATGGGTAGGCTATCTGGTTGTGAATAAAAGTTTGAGTTATGGGTGAAATAGTTATGTTTGGTGATGATTTGGAGGATGTTTATGATTTCAGTAACTTGGGTTTTAGGTATGTTGTTCTGTATTAATTGGGTTTCTAGGATGTTCCCTAAACTTCCTCGACCTAACCATAACAAAAAGCCACACACAGAAACACAGTTTCAACATTTACAGGAAACCCATAACGACAGACACACTTATCCACAACACCTCAAACCTCCCTATCCAACACAAACACGCTGCCTTCAGATCCATGCTCCATAGACTTAAAGAAGTCCCAATGACCACAGAAATCATAAACAAAAAACTAGACACAATTAAATATTTAGCATACACAAATGGATACAACACCACAATAATAGACAAAATATGGTACAAAATACAAAAAAAAAACACTAAAATTAACACTACAGACAGGAAAAACAAATACATTACATTACCATTCATAAACAAAACAACAAACAAAGTAGCCCGCAAATTTCAAAAAATAGGATACAGAACTAATAACAGGTTACAATACAAAATACAACACATCACCAACAACAAGGATAAACTACAAGCACCAGGCGTATACAAACTGAACTGCGACGAATGTAACAAATTCTACATTGGACAAACAGGTCACAGCTTTAAACAAAGAATCGAGGAACACAAACCAAACACTAACTCAACATTTTACAACCACATAAAAGATACAGGACATAAATACATAGACATTTATCATAACCTAGAAATCCTACACATCAACAATAAAGGACCACACCTCAACACACTAGAACAATATGAAATTTACAGACACACAAAGTACAAACATATTAAACGAACAAACACAATACAAATCACACATACTCTTTGATACTATCGAAAACCTATTTTTAAAACCGTCGCCGCTTGACCCAACATCTCCAAGCAGAAGACACTGATGAAGATCGGCACACAGCGATTGAAAACGTTCTGTCTCAGTAAGTTTTAACAAATTTACTAAATTCAAAGTTCGGATAGTCATAAACTATTAAGTGATTAATAAGATTCACCGAATGTAATGGACTATAAAATTCAAGAAACATTTTAATATAGGTACGTAATAATGTTGTATAAAATTGCAACCAAATCTATCCTGACTGGATACTTCATTGGTATATTTTAATATACTGTAGGTACATAGTATATAGTAATGTTGTATACAATTATAACTAAATCTAGGCTATCTGGATGCTTTATAGGTATAGTAGTGCCTAGATATAGTACAGTGCGCTGTTGTTACTACATTGCCCAAAAATATAGTCCCAACTAAAATGTGATAAACAATTATCCTCCCGTGTCAATAAATAAAATGTAAATAATAACGTGATTACTTTTCAATGCATTTTGCTAGTTTCAAGGTGAAATATTAATTTTGTAAGGTTTTAGATGACCATAGAAAGGGTTGAATAATTATTTTCCAAAGTTATAATTATTTGGGCCGTCAGAGAACGTGTTATTAATTTTTTGTTATGAGTTTATGCCTCGGCCGGTAAAATTGTTTGGTCGAAATCGCTTATTTGACTTAACGGAACAATTATCTTTATCTCTATATAGAATAACCTGTTTTTATGCACAAAATTTATAAACTCAGGTTATCTTCTTGTTGTTCATTAGGAGATTACATAATATTTTCAAGATGTAAAACACTATAATACAGCCCAATACCAAATTTGTTCAGCTATTCAACTTTTTGTTTTGTTTTCACTTGAATTACCTGTACTCTAAATGAAAAACTGATGGTTTCAAGGACCACAAAATAAAAATATTGGTTAAAAATTACTTTAGTTATAAGGATTTGGGAACTATTTTAACATAGGTGTGAAAACATTCTCTAGCATCTTCTAAAATGATATTGATATTCTTTTATTGCTACGGAAAGTTATTTTTTTCAAATTTTAGTTGGGAAACTTTTTTTTTGCGTCCAGTAGCAACTAATACTACGTCTTATCCATAATTATTCTTTGTCATAATCCATTGCCAGTTGTATAAATATAGTGGTCAAGTCATTGACTTCGGCAATTGTGTACTTCAAATTATTTATCTTTTTTATAATCAAACGTATCCTAACCAAATACTGTAGATGTGTTTTAATATAGTTTGTATCAGAAATTGGTAAAACTTACTGGGGTAATTTGTTAAGAATTACTTTTGAAAGGAATGAGTGTTGTCAAGTGATGTTATGTTTGTAATGGTGATATATAACATAAGGTTACTACTATTTATGGCTTGCAACACTTGTACAGGCTCTCAAAGTTTTGTGAGCGTAGTTTGCAGAGATAGGAGAAGTGAGTGGAAAATACGGCTGGCTGTAGAAGGGATGACTCACTTTAGATGCTTACGTTTGCGCATGCGTGCATTTTCTCGTACTACTTCAGCTGACGTAGAGGAGGGATAGTAACTATTACGGTTGACAATTTTATTGTATGTGGTCGGTGGACATTTGTGAAAAGCCCCCAAGGAAACGTCAACCATTCTACCATGTTGGGAGTTTCTCTTTTAAGAAAAAGACGCTCCCATAGGCCTAAACCATATAAACCTATGACCAGAAAATTCACTAAAAGTATTTTGGTTACATTATTGGCTACATCGGTTTGATACATTATTTGTAACTCATAATTTTATTTATAATGGCACAATGTCATCTGCGTCTGACTTCACGGTCACTCTCAGATTTTCCATCACTGCTACTGTCACTGTCATTGGCAATTATTATACTTTCTAACTGCATGTCCATAGTTCTCTGTCTCAATATTCATTTTCTATTTTCAATACATAATCGCATCATCGATGTCGGCTTTTTAAAAATTTCTCTTGGGCAAATTTTATCTGGTGTACTGAATGTTTCATTTTCTCCTAGTGGTTTTCCCTCCGCCAATAATTTCCTTAATGTATTAACAGATATTCCACAAAGGTTTGCCACATGGTCTTAATTACCGAGGAAGACATGTTAGAGTTTTCAAAGGTATGTTTTAAATACATTCATAATAATGCATTCAGTTAGTTTGGTTTCTAAGTGCCACTGGTCTTCAGTTGAGGAATATTTATTATTAGAAAATATTGTTTTGTTTTATACACTAAACACTATCATACAAACGGAACTCTTTTCTCTGTTAAGCATTCCAGAGAGTCAGCTGTAAAATCCCCCTCCATTACCACACTATTGGTACCACTATTTCTCCCCACCATCGTATCTCTACCAATTCGTCTCCTGCGCACACGCTAACATAACTTTGACGGCCTGTAATTGTTTCAACGTAGAGTTGCATATGTTTAGCAAAACATGTAATAATTTAGTTGTAAAATCCTATTTTGGGCTTCTGTATTATCAAAATTATGTTGTATTATATAGATAAAGGCGGTTATTGTCTACAACAAAATGCCTATTTATCAACTCTCTAGGCAGAAAGTTTTTTTTTATGTAAACTTCTTAGTTTAAAAAAAAAATATCACATGAACACCACTGGTGCAACAACACCAGAGGTTTTATAAACCAGATAACTATTTTTGTACATTATATGTATATAAACTGGATCTATTTTCATGAGATAAAACTTTAAAGCACTAATTTATACGACTCGCCCAGCCAAGAAATGGAAATCGCAATCCTCCAATATTACTTCAGTGAATCAGTAATAAAAATATTTAAACTATAAATAAAATATTGGAAATTTATTGAGGTATTTAACTAATTATCATTTAATATGTTCTTTTTCAAATAAAGACTTGATTTTATTATAAAATAATTGTTATATTATTTAATAAAAATGGAAACTTAATGAAATGGCCCAGTTGATATTGTTTTAAATTATATAAACAAATTATGACTCAAAGTATAATAATTAGTTGTTATTATTAGTTATCCTGTTGCCTTTGTACTCTTTCCCCAATTATTAGCAATGGATTTACTTGGTGTATACTTGTCTCCCACTTGCTGAATTCTTGATATCCTTTGGTGTTAAATCCACTGTGGGCTGTGATCAACTCCACCTTAGTTCTGAGTTCCTAAGGTGCAGTTAATCTCTACTGCTACTTGTCTTTCAGTATCAGACACTCAGTTTTTATGGTCTCTTTATTGCTTCCAATTGAGGCATATATTTATATCAAGACAATGATTTGAAAAAAATTAAATATGATTTGACAATTGTTAGATTTACTAGTTGGAAAAGACCTAAAGTTTTTATTGTTTTGTCGACCCAAGTTAATTTTAGAAATAATTTAAACCACTATTTGTATGATAAATGTTTCAGGGACTGTCTTTCTCTACACCCTTATCAGACTCCTTTAATTTTAATTTGTACTTTGTAATTACAGTAAAACCTCTAGTATTCTATTCAATGGGGCGACAACCTAATCTGGAACACGAAAAATAGTGAAATGGGGAGGGTTATGTAATGATGTATGATTCTTTAAAGTAAAAAACTTACATTTAATGAAGATTGTAGTTATATTTTAATAGCAATATAGGATTGTGGGTACAATTTAGTTACATACCTGTATGTACAGTTCTTTAATACTGTACTGTACAAACATATATACATAACTAAACAATTTTAAATGTTTTAAACTTGCCTATAGTAGCACTTACTTTGCTTGTTGAAGTCGGCCGTTTCGGGAGATGTGTCCCTTTGTCAACTCAGACCGAAACTGATCTCAAGGTTTACGTAGGTTAGGGTGGGGGTGGGATATTTTGGTGATGTGGGTGTATTTTGTGTGTATTAGGAGTTATGATGTCAAAAAGTGCGTATGAGTTGTAATGTAATTGTGTATTGAGTATGTGTGTAGGGTGTAGTTTGAAGTGCCTGTACACCCTACACACATACTCAATACACAATTATATTACAACTCACACGCACTTTTTGACATCATAACTCCTAATACACACAAAATACACCCACATCACCAAAATATCCCACCCCCACCCTAACCTGCGTAAACCTTGAGATCAGTTACGGTCTGAGTTGACAAAGGGACACATCTCCCGAAACGGCCGTCCTCAACAAGCAAAGTAAATGCTACTATAGGTATAGATGTGGGCCGGGCAAATGCCCAGTGGGCAGGACATTTATAAATGGGCATTTGCCCGGGCATTTGCCCAAAGCAGTTTTAAGCGCCCAACATCTGGGCATTTATGAAAAAGTGTGTTTTTTTACTTTTTACTATTTTTGATTGTAACTTGTGCTTCTAAAACATAGTATAAACTATTAATTAAAGGTAAATTTCATGGATAAACAAATATTGCCTAAATTTGTTTATTTGTTGATGTGTATATTATTATATGTAATAAAAAAATTATTATTGTTCAGAAAAATAAAAAAAATAATACCTAACTTAAATATTGCTAATAATAATTTAATCATCCTGTGATGTTGTTCTCAATAACACTTAATGGGAATTATGTATATCTAGTTTGAATAAAAACATTGAAGTATTGAGTTAGGACTGCAGTAGGAGTTTGATTTTGGTGTGAATAGTGTTTTTTGAGTGGTGGGGGAGGGTCTGGGCCCTGGGCAGCCCACTTTGGATAGATTTTTTTAACAAAATCAGGCCTTCCTTCAAGTTACCGTCAAGATATCGGCTATCTTCTACTCTTTTGGATGCGCAGTACACAGAAATGCAAGGTAACATAAATAAACAACTACATGAAGCGAAGCACCTCCACCTGCAGTGTGACGGCTGGAGCAACCTTAGAAATGAATCCATTATCAACTTCATAATTTCAAAACCACAACCAATGTTTGTGGAGTTTGTAATGACTAAATGCAACAGTCACACTGGCGAGTACCTTTCTCAGCTTATCATAAATGTAATGGAGAAACATGGACCAGAAAAATTTCTGGTGGTGATTGGTGATAATGCTGCAAATATGAAAGCTGCACTGAACTTGGTGAAAGATAGATTTCCCCATGTTGTTCCTCTTGGATGTCTAGCACACCTGCTACACTTATTGTGCTCAGACATTTTAAGCTGCCAAACAATGAAAACTTTCACAGCAATCGCAGTTGATGTTGTCAAAACAGTAAAACACAGCCATGTTTTATTAGCATTGTTCAATGAAATATCAGCTGAAAATAAGGCATTCAAGGATAGGGTTTCACTGAAGTTGCCAGGAAAGACTAGGTGGGGGAGCCATTTGTTCTGCCTTCAAAGTTTGCAGTCAAACAAATTTGTCCTACAAACATTAGTTGTTAATGAAAATGCTCAACCATATCTAAAGCCAGAAATGAAGAAGAGAGTCCTGGACGATGATGTTTTCTGGGTCAGGATTGACACAGTTGTAGAGTTGATGAACCCAATCGTTCACTTGATCACAGCTTTCGAGTCCAATGAACCTCAAGTTCATAGAATAGCTAAAAAGTTTAATGACTTGGAGGCAGTTCTTATTGAGAAGTTACCGTTATCTCCACTGCAATCAGCAGAAGAAAAGGCAATCTTGTCCAAATTCAAAGAGAGAAAGAAATTTGGTGTATCATCTTTACTCCTTGCGGCGAACCTGCTTGACCCAGCTGTGCAAGGTAGTGATCTCGAGCCTGTTGACATGCTGGAAGCAATAAGCTTTATTTGCGACACAGCAAGAAACACAGGATTGAATGCTATACAAGTTAGAGAAAACTTGGCCGACTACAGGGACAAACAGGGAATTTGGTCCAGACAATTTGTGTGGGAAGGAGTTGGGGTTAAAGAAGACAATGTTTACCTTGTAACTCCTTTATTGTGGTGGCGAGGTTTGAGGGGTACTTGTGCACTGGCAGAAGTTGCAGTAAAAATTCTTGGGGCACCTGTTACATCTGCTGCCACAGAGCGGACCTTCAGCACTTTTGGCTGGATTCATAATAAAAAAAGGAACAGACTTACATCTGAGAGGGCTACTAAGTTGACTTATATAGCCTACAATTGGAAGCTGATGAATAGACCATCTAAGCGTCAGCCCGACAAAACAACTAATGAGACTCATCAGAGTAATCTAGAACAAGGAGAAGAAACCCCAACACCCAGTCAAGAACGTATTATAGGCCTAGAGGAAGATTCAGAATCAGAACTGTCAGATGAATCTGAGCCAGAGCTAATTGAAAGTTCATCAGAAAAAAGTGATGAAGAGGATACAGAAAAAAGTGATTAAGACACCCAAGAACACAATACAGCCATTTATTATTTAATTCCATATTTAAATATATGTAACCTCAGTTGTTACACAGTTAATATAATAGCGTACATTATGTATCCAGTTTCAGTATTACTTATCTTTCAGTAAAATATCAAACTCATTGAAGAATTATAAAGATGTGTTGAATGGATTTTTCCCCCGATTTCACAATCAACTTCATGTGCATCAAAAATACAGTTTAGGGTAGAGGCAATAAAAAATATTAGGCCTAGGCCTACCTTCTACTTAATATAAATTCAACAATTTTGTATATTACATATGTATACATATATATTTACCTGTATACATATCTATTTGTGTATGGATAAATATATAGAATGCATCAATGTGCAAACAATGGCTAAAACATTATTTATAATCGTTGCATTACGAATATGTTTTTAAAAGAGATAAATGCCCAAAATGCCTGGGCATTTATGGGTTTTGGGCATTTGCCCGGGCATTTATATTGGGCATTTGCCCCGACTTATAAACGCCCAGGCATTTTACATCACTGACTATAGGCAAGTTTAAAACATTTAAAAGTGTTTCGTGATTACTAGTAGCTCACGCAAAGATGGAATCAACAAATGTATATATACATAAATTATGAGTTTTGGTAAAAAAAATGTAATGGTGGTTTTCTTGTTTAATTGAACATGTTTCTTTGATGAAATATCCCTCTACCTTCGAAAGGGTAGACAATCAGCTGCTTTGTTCGACTTGTTTTTCGACATACTCGATCAAATGATGGTCAAATGCCTGGAAAGCTTCACAATGCATCATGGTTTGTTTTCTTTCATCATCTGCAGGCGCTGACTGAGTGCTCACGAAGCTATAACACCACTAGTAGTAAACTCATGAACTTCATCCATTCATTCATGCTAATACTTACAACCAATATTGTTTTGGAGAAGATCGACGATTTTTTTCATTTGTTTCACTAACAAGGTTTTCTGTTTGTAATACATTTTCAATCCCCCCATTGTTTTATTATTCAATAGTTTTTTTGCTATGATTTAACTAGTGTTATCGGCTTAATTGCGTCTTCTGCTGTAGCAATCCATTAAGTGACATCTACCAAGTCTACGTTTTTTAAGTACTCGGAAACACTTCTTCCAGCATCCATATTCGCTATTATATCTGTTAGTAATTTACGGTGATATAGAAAACATAGTTTTTTTCCCTCTATACTTTATATTGTAGATTATAAATTCTAGGTAAAATAACTAACCTAACTACACAAAATCTTGTAGAATATATGTGAAGTGAACGATATGGACACTCAAACACTGAATCTGGAAAAAAACTAAGAGCTGACTACGAGTGCCAATGAACTGGGCCGACGGCAAGGCGCATTTCGGAATAAAGGCACTTTCTTTATTTTCATATTACGACCTTATATAGGAGGTACCACATATGATGTTTAATGTACTTTTATTTTACTGTCCTAATGAGCACTATTGTTTATATACCACTTTCTTTGGTCTGTAGAAACTTGAATGGTTGTTCTATGTAGATTTTTTTTTTTTTTTTTTAACTTGGGAGCGGGTTTAAACTGCCCGAAGCACTGCTACCTTAAGGTATATTGTACTTACCTCCTTGATCTAGTCAAATAGCCCCTTCCCTCTTACCAGGTTTAGGAGTTTCCTGACTAGTGTTTTACCTTCAGCATCCACCAGAGCTGTACTATCACCAAAGAGGTTGAAGCGCCTCACGACAAGTGCTTCACATCTATAAATGATGTGTGTGGCAGTCTCCAGTTCTTGCCCGCATAATCTGCACACTGGTTCATCTTTGTAGATACCCATTTTATGCAGATGTTTCCTTGGTCCACAGTGTCCCGTGAGTAGACCTGTGGCTATCCTCAATTCCTGCCTAGACAGATAGATGAGACTCTTCTGCAGCCCCAAGGAAGGTTTCCTAAGGGTTAGCTTACTGTATCTCATCCCTTCAGCCCTGATCCAGTGCTCACAGTGTCTTTCAGCCATCCACCTTCGCACTGCAATCTTGACCATGGTTCTGGAAATACCTACCGCCTGCTCCGGTCCAATCAGGGGAGTCGAAAACCCCTCTCTGGCCAGCGCATCTGCGGCTTCATTTCCAAATATTCCCCTATGCCCTGGCACCCAACCTATCTTGATTTGATTGTACCTTGCCAGGGCTTGTAGGTTATTTAGGCACTCCCTGACTATGGCCGAGGTGACCACAGGTCCGTTTAGTGCCTTAATTGCTGCCTGACTGTTGGAGAAAACAGCAATCCGGGTCCCGTGTGTTCCCCTTCTCGCTATCTCTCCCAGACAGGCATTTATAGCATATATTTCGGCCTGATACAGAGGTATGCCTCCCCCAAGGAAAAAACTAGTTTTACCCTTGGGTTTTTACAATACACCCCTGCTCCAGTGCCGAAGTCCATCTTGGAGCCATCTGTGTACCAGATCTGAGCTCCCGATGTTAATGACCCTGACCATTTCATCATAGTTTGGTGGGCCTGGTCAGTTGCAAACGTTCGAGTAATGTGGTCGCTGCCCATTTCCAAGACGGGTTCTTTGACCACGCACTCGATACTCATATGTCCCGAAACATCTGGGAGGTTAGCCCAGTTGTTCGAGCTGCGCAATCTCCATGCCGCCAGCCTCGCCTCTCCCCTAAGGACAAGTTCTGTGTAGATAGTTCACAAGTTATGTTAATATTTTTCAGATCTACTTTTGTTATTTCAGTACCAATTTTATTATACGGTATGTCAAATTTATTAATTACGTTTTGCTTATTTGAACCCTGTCCACCAAATTTTAATACTTTTTTTTAATATTAAAATTTTAGAACTTTTTCAATGAATTTTAAAGAATTTAAACAAAATTAATCTTTTTTACTTTATAATGGTAAGTTGCCTGTAGTAGTGTGCGCCTGCCAGGTTTTTGAAAGTTTTTATATCTTTATTTTAAAAATTTTACCAGAGTTGATAACTGAAATGTGAAAACTAAAATTAAAATGATTGATACTTTCATAAAATTAATTACATTTATATATTTTTAGGAGCTCTCTGGATATTCCTGAGGTGACAATGAGTTACCAAATGCAGCCAGCTCAAGGCAGGCCCAGTAAGTATTGTAAATGTATAGTCATACACTTAACTTGAGACCAAAACCTTCAGGTAACTATCTGAATAACTGCTTCCTATTACATTAGAATTCCAGAAGTCAATGTCCAGGTACTCCATCTAAAACTAGATTAAACCTGAAATGTTCTAACACAGTAAAATAGCTTTATTTAATTGGCATTGATTGTACTAGTAAACAATTACAGACAAGCAAGAGTGATTTTTTCATGAGTTTTGTAGACAAAATGTAAATCTGCTGTTTATTAAAATTATACTTTTAATAAAATTCATGAAATAAGATTTATTGCACTTTTTAGTCAATTTATTATACATGGAGAAGCCATTTTTTTAATTGCATATAGGAAAAACATTTTCTAAATGAATTTCAACAATAAAATTTAAATCAGAATCAATTTTACTCACTTATCCAGGGATAATACTTTTAAGAGTATAGGCTCTACTATCTATCCTTATTTAGTATTTATCTTTCAAGCAGAATTTGAAATTGAAATGTTGGCATTGTAATCATTATAAACAGTCAGTGTTAAAACCTCTTTTCAAATTCTAACTCCATACTCTGTAGAACATAGGAACAGAACATTAACTATTTTTCAGTTCCTTCTATTAGTAAACACTCCTCCCTTTATATATATCTTGTACAAAATTTTCAATAATTAATAAAATACTTTTTATTCATTCACTGAAGTTCAAATATAGTTTCTTCAAACATTAATCCATTAATTTTTGTTTTATCAGAGAAAGCTTTTCATAAAAGGGGCAAAAAGGTATCCAATATAGTTACTTTGTCCCATTTGGCTTAAAATAAGTGATAATATGTAATTTCATACAACAGATGATTTTAGGTTATAGGTTATGTGGTAGAACAGCTGTTTTAAGGGATAGGTTATGTTAATTCGTTTATATTAATTGTAATCCATATATATATATATATATATTACGTTGTATATATATTTTTATTGTAAATACTTTTATCCACCACTAAGTGCAATAATTTTCAGAGAAAAAATAATCAGTGATTCGATAATGGTCAAGTGACCGAAAGGTGCCCCATCACAAGGTAAAATTATTGCACTTAGTGGTGGATAAAAGTATTTACAATAGTAATATATCAACTTCATATATATATATATATATATATATATATATATATATATATATATATATATATATATATTAGATTTTTTGGACTAGGAGACTGACAGACTTACCTTGGTAAGAGTCCACTCTGTAGTCTTGAAATAGAAACACATAAAAGCACTTAAACAATGATATATTTCAACCACACAGTGGTCTTTGTCAATCGAAGAGAAAACACAAAAAGAAATATGAGAGAATGAAATAAAATAATTGTAATCACAGATTGTGTAGAGTATATAGTTTATATAAGTCTGTCAGGGGAAAAGAGATAAGGCTATTTGGAAGGAGAAAAAAAAAAATATGAATGGATTTATCTGATGTTGAGGTTAGGGGATTCTCTGGACTTGGTATACCACTGGTATGATAGTTCCCACCTTCTCAGTTCTGAGGGATTGCAATCAGGGGGGAGTGATTTAATTATTTTTGTGGTATAGCAGTCATCAAAAGTTGTGATGTTGTGACTCGCAGCATGTTGAGCTGTTGGTCTATCCATATTCATAATTTTAACATCATGTCTGTGGCCATTCATTCTGATATTCAGACCATCTGGTCAGGCCTATGTACTGTGCTGAGCAAAGTTTACATTGTAGCTGGTATATGACATTTTTCGATGTACAATTATGATGACCCTGTATTTTGAAGACCATTTTTGTTGTTTGGCTGTTGAAACTATTTGCTGAGGGGTGTATTGGA
This sequence comes from Prosapia bicincta, assembly GCA_036971475.1. NCBI lineage: Eukaryota > Metazoa > Arthropoda > Insecta > Hemiptera > Cercopidae > Prosapia > Prosapia bicincta. The sequence continues at coordinate 239,468,258 of JBAIZL010000001.1, forward strand.
CACGTCTTGCATCTAGGTCTATTACATGGGAAGGAGCAATGAGGAAGTTTGTGTGGTTTCTCTGCAACAGGGTCTGGTAGTTTAGGATGTACTAGGATGTTTTTCAAGTTGGGAGGTTGCTTGTACCAAATTTGCGGTGGATCGGTGAAAAGATTTTTGGTGTGGACGGAAGCTTGAAGAATTTTGAAGCCATCTCTCAATATCTTGTTGAGTTTATGTAGACCAGGATGGTAGTCAGTTATTAAAGACAGTTTATTTTGTTCTGTTTGTGGTTTATGGTGAACCGAGGATTGTGCTGAATGAATTTGGTTTTCAATGAGTTTTTTTGGGTATCCTCTTCTCTGGAAGGCTGTTGATATCTTTCTATTAAAATCTTCCAATTCCCTATCATTCGAACAGATTCTCTTACCCCTGATTGCTTGACTGTATGGAATGGATCGTTTTATGTTTATTGGGTGGTTGCTGTCGAAATGGAGATATTGTAGGTGGTTTGTAGATTTGATGTGAATTCCTGTGTTGATATTTCCATTCTGGAGTGTTACCTCTACATCCAAAAAGGTGATGGCTGATGTAGATTTCTCCCAGGTAAATTGAAGTGTGGAGAATTGTGTCAGGCTGTCTAAAAATGTCTCAAGTGTTGAAGCACCCTGTGTCCAAATTAGGAAGATGTCATCTATATATCTATACCAACATAATGGCTGGTGTGTTTGTGTCTTTAGAAAACTTTCTTCCAACAATCCCATGTACAGATTTGCGTACGATGGTGCCATTCTGGTACCCATTGCTGTTCCCTTTATTTGAAGGTAGTTCCTTCCCTCAAACTGAAAGTTGTATATATATATATATATAATATGTTTTCTTGTTTAATAATTTAAAACAACATAGGTTATTCAAATACAAGAATATTTATTAATTTATATTCAAAGCTTTTTGTTGGTAAACAGTACCAGCATTATCATAGCTGATGATGTTGGTACTGTTTACCAACGAAAAGCTTTGGATATAAATTAATAAATATTCTTGTATTTGAATAACCTATGTTGTTTTATATATATATATATATATATATATATATATATATATATATATATATGAATGTAGGTCTGTGTGTATATATCTTATGAACGCCTAAATTGCTGAACAGAAGTTAATGAAATTTGGAAGGATTGTTTGACATATTCCCAGGATGGATCGTGTGAGGTTTGGTGTAGATCCATCCACAGGGCTCTGCCCCAGAGGCTCAGGTTTGTGCAAAAATGTAGGCGTTGCTACTTTTGGAAAAATGAATGTACATTTTCAAACAACAGGCTTCACACTACTAACAGATATAATAGTTTTTGTTTGATAGATAAATGCCAACGGCATTATAAACATAATGTTACTTTAGGACCTTTTTTTCGGGAGTTACGACCCGACAAACATATTTCTTAACAATTTTAGTGAAGTTTAGTTGTTTATTTCAATCAAACAATTAGATTCATTGAAGGAAGTTTATCTTTATATACTTTCATAATAAAATAAATAATTTTGGAATGGCGTATTATATAGATTTTTTACTATTGTTTTCAAAATTTCACAAAACCTACAAAATAAGTCAAAAATATTGACTAAATATTTGGTTGTTAAATAATTCTTACAAAAACTCTTGGTTGAAGTTTAATCTTGGTACACTTAGATAAACTCATCCTTACTAGGAAGTTAGTTATTACGTAAATTTCTTAAAAAGTAAATTACAGTACTAAGTTTCAAAACTTTTACTTGTTATAATAACCTTGTAGTATTTATTGGATCTGAAGCATTATGTATCAGACAGAGAATATGTTCACACCTCTATTCTATGTACAAAATATTTATAAATTCACAAATCAATCACATGTAACACGTTTATGTCTCCATGATAAGTGCCAGTCACTTATTATGTGGGTAACCAGAACATGAAATTGTTGGTTTGTTGTTTATTGTTTACACAAGAAAAATATTAAGACAGTGCCACACAGATAAGAAAGTATAAAAACCTAAAAACAATGTTAGGCCAATTATTTAGGCATCATTTAACTCTATAAAAAACCTGTATCGGGCAAATTGGCCCAAAACGTGTTTTTATATATATTATGATTAGAAACATTGCTTCGTACTTAGATATGATAGGGGAACAAAAATAAGTAAGCATTATTTAAAAATAAGCTTAAAATATTTTGGCATATCTCCAGGGAAACGCCGATATTGTGGCCATCAGCTAAATGTTAAAGTTGGTTAATTTTTATAACCAATTTAATTTCAGTTTGTATGACATCTATTTGAATAGTTTTCTTTTGTTTATCATGTTATCCTAGAGAAATTTTTGAATTTCCTCTAGGATATTTGACAATTATATCATATTTATTTTATCTTTTATTTATTCTATATAAAAATAAAATGTGAATAATAATAATGAATAATTGAAGAAATTAATACTAATTATTATTCATTTGTCTCTTTTATTATTTAATTACCATGGTAACATTTAAAAAATCTGACATTTCTATTAAATAATTTTGTCGAGTTTTGTACTAAAAAATTTTTCAGATGATTTTATGACTTTATTTCCTTTTATTTGAAAATAATTAACATTAATTTTCCCTATTCTTTAGTAAATTGAACAAGATGAAAATTACTAAACGGTTCCAAAATGATATTAAAAAACGTGCAAAAGAGTATCGTCAAATGATGCTAGCTCGTCCAAAGGCTTGTCGACTGAAACCTTGGCCTGATCCAGAGTTAGAAAGAAAATTACCAGCACCAGTTCCTATGGCATGTTTAAATCCAAAAGTCAGCCCAGAAATTTTAAAATTATATAATGCTCGGAAGTCTGTAATTCCAAAATTTATTCGACCCCTACCACCTGAACACTATGTTAAGCCTTCGGCCATGTTGTATGTAGCTTCAAATAGAATGCGTTCCCTTGCTCATCCTAAACAGCTTCCATCACCTTCACCTCCACCTCTAAGGACGAGAAAACAAGAAAATTGGGACCAGCACCTCAAGGCTAATTTGGAAGAGTGGATACAAACTCGCTCACAGCCTAAAAAAATTCCTCCGCCTCCAGAGTTACCATTGAAAAATAAGCGATTGCCATTGAGTGAGTTGATAGAACGTCTTAAGGTATTGTCAACGCCTGCTAAACACCACCAGTGGCAACGTCCAAAACCTCCACCATTTAAATTGAGGGAAGACCCACCACTTTCAGACAGAGTGGTGTTTCTAGCGCAACCAAGAAAAGTTCCTTCAGAAGCTTTACTTAATCTTAATTATGATCCATATAAAATAGATTTTAATACACTGCATGCTAAAACAACTGACGCAACAAAACGTTTAGCAGAACCAAGGAAAAGAGTAAAAGCTGTTGATGATGATTTTAAAGAAAATGCATTTACAGTATCACCATTAGCAATGAAATATAAACCTACTGCAAGGATCAAAGCATTAGCAAAACCTCGTATACGTCAGTGAGTTGTAACTGAACTATGTATTTTGTTCATGTTGTACATTCTCGCTGGGTTTCAAAGTATGTTATTTTATTTGCAATATTGTCAGTCAAATAGTATTCCTACTTTTGAAATAAATATCAAAATTAAATTATTTTTTTAATTTCAAATAAAGGTTTGATTTAGACGTTAAGAATAGATTATATAAAAACCAAAAGAGTGAATAATATATGATAATGTGTCACATAGAGATTGATTCAGTTTGGAAAAAAATTATGAGATATAATTTGGATCTAGACGAAACAGAATTTCCACTAAATAGAATAATTAAGAACAAAGATATCTGATGATAAATGACAATAATGTAAATTAATCAGGTATATGAAAAAACACTTGAAAAATGTGATTAAACATTTTTTTGTATTTTAAGATAATTAGTCATGATTTATTGCTTATGAAGAATAAGGAAATTGTTGTAAGAGGTGCGTTACCTTCTCAAAGTAAACACGTTCTCTAACAAGCTCTTTGAGAGATATCTTACCGATTACCTTATAAATGTTGCCATTGTACCTCAAGAAATTTTTGCCTTTGATGGTGATTGCCGTGAAGCAGCAGTGAAGTTTTGAGACTCCCAAATGTGTGGTAGAATAAATAGGTTGAAGGGATTTTTCCTCATAATTTGATGAATTGGATGTAGAAGCCATTTGCCTCTAACAGGACATGACTCACGCTTCAAGGGCTTCAAGGGTTGTTTTGAGAGAATGAGTTTCAAAGCAATTCATTTCGGTTAGGGGTAATTTAGGTGATTACTACACTCCACAGATTTGACTCCTTGTGATTTCTTTTTCTGAGTTTTTTAAAATCTCACATTTATGCCAATATACCCATTGCTACACTGACAAGTGTCTTGACAAACACCAGAAATAACTTAAGTGTATGGACGATGGGGGTGGGTGTCCCCTACTTGATACGATTTTCAAAATTGTGTAAAATAGTTAGTGTAATGTAAAATGAAGTTATGATGCTTGTACAATTAAATTTTGCTAAACCTCATTTTAGAGGAGTAAACCTTCAAGGCCACCTTAAGGTTAGCAGTATTCAATTTATAAAAAGTAAACATAAATTACTTTCACAAAACTGTCATTACTTGGAGGTAATTTAAATAAAAAAATATATATAATATTTTGCTTTACCATATTTAAAATACTTGTTGTATAGGTAGCCTTTCAGTGTAGTATCTTCAAGAGTGACAGGAGCTTATCAGCTTAATTTGTCTTTGGTATTCATACCCATTTAGTGCACAAGATGAATTCTGTTTTCCCATGACATGTTTAGAAGTGCATAACCTTGATCATTGTCCAATAGGTTTTTTTATTTTGGGTTCATATGACTATGCTATGCCCTAATGCAGTGGTTCCCAACAGGGGGTCCGCGAAGCCATCGTAGGGAGTCCGCAGAATGACCACAAACTTTTCTTGCCGCGTAATGCAAACACAGGCACGCATAACGCAAAATGGTGTGACAGCGCCTGTGATTGCTATGTATGGAAACTCACAGCGCGTTGACGACGTCTATTGACCTTGAGTTTGACAAACGTAGTTACACTGACTGCCGCTTGCAGCGAGCTTGCGCTAGGGTCTACTTTGTCTAGTCTAGTCGTCTGTCTACTAGCCACCAGTGCGCTGACATTGTCATTAGAAGTGTTTGTTTTGTTACAAACTGTACATAACAAGTTTATTTGTCGTAATACTACGAGTGTTGTTTGGGGTAGTAATCATGGATAAGTGGTTAAAGTGTGGCACTTTAAAAAGGGACAGATCGGAAGTTAAAGAAGATGGCGATGACATTATTCCAGTGAAAGTGCAGTCAGTGTTAGATGAACATAACCTCTCGAAAAACAGTATCTCGGCTAAAGTAAGAAAATACAATAGTGATTATTTATCGTTGGGATTCACGTATTCTGGGACTGAAAATGAACCTAAACCACAGTGTGTTATTTGTTTTGAAATACTTTCTAATGAAGTCATGAAACCTGCTAAACTACGTCTCCATTTAGAAACAAAGCATCCGGACTGTAAAAGTAAGTCTGCAGAGTTTTTTAAAATTAAGTTGGGTGAACTTAAAAACAGCAAAAAATTAATGTGATAATGTTTTAATGTGATAATGTGATTAATGTTCATTTGATAAGGATTTATACATTGAACAAAATTACAACACCTTTGATTTCCAGTCATTTGTTCAATCAAGTATTCTCAAATTAACTAGTGATCGTAAGAGCGTTTATGATCGCAATGCAAGCTGTGTCACCAGATTTATTCTGGCAACGGTTTAATCTAAATACTACCTTTCCTTTGGCTCTAAAGTATTGCAAAATTAAACTTCTGTGTAACATATGCTCCTTCATTTCTTATCCATGCAACCACAATGTTCCATAACAAAGTGTGGCAGGGTACAGCTAGTGTATATACAGTAGTCTCGAAATTTTGAGTCACGATATTTCAAGCTTCTTTTAAATTCAAGCTTATTTTGTCTATTTGAAAGGAAATGAGTCAGCCTTCCTCAAAATGTTTATATCAATACAGTATGCAAAGGAAATGATTTGAACTTCCAAGAAATATTCATATAAAAATCTATAAACTTATTTAGTGCATTTTTAATTGTAGTATTACGGTCCATTAAAACTCCTATTTCTTCTAATTAATAGAAATGTATTTCCGTGTGATTCGAGGGGATCTCGGTCCCATTTACCTTGAATTATCAAGACTACTGTATATATACACATATTTATGTAACCATTTTAGAAATTAATTTACACAGAACCGCTTAGGAGTACTGAGGTTACCAAAATTAACATTTTTTGTTATTTTAATTTGTAAAATTGTTTCTAACAACCATCGTGATTTTCTTAAGGTTATAATGTGATTTATATGTTATAAGATTTTCAGGGGAGGTTTTGATTTTTTCATGTCAGCAAATGTGTTAAATGTATTTTAAAACTGTCATGTTTCATTTCCGAGGAAATAATTTTGTGGTACCATAATAATCTAAAACTGAAAAGCCTCTCTACTTCAGTTGGAAATCCTCATTATTAATTTCACTTGTTTTTAGTTAAACAGTAACATTGTGGAAATTAGTTAAACCACCCTCAAAAACTAGTTCAGATTTACTGTTATTGGTAGATTAAGTAGTTACTAAAGTTTGTATACAAAATTATTCTGACTTTCAAAAATACATTATTCTTATGACTAAATAATACTCGTAAATTTAATTTTTTTAGCTGGAATGTTAGCTATGTATCCAAGCTTAAAATTTGTGTATTATTGGCAGTATGTTAGGTACATGTCCACACAGTCTAGCATTTTATTGGAATGTTCAGTGCTCTGTAATCTCTTGTATTTTTTTGAAAAATAATTTGGTAGGCAATGAATTGAAAATTTGTTTTTGTTTTGAAATCATACATGTCTAATACCAGCCACAGATTATTTATGTTGCATACAATTTATTTATGTCAGTAACACAACCTTCCATGAAACATTATGCATCAAACAACCTATGCCTGTATATTAATAAGTGGTAGTATTATTTTATAGTTGAGATGATAATCCAAGAAAGCGTTTAAAAATCAGGAAATTAGTAAAAATGAGCTTCCTAAATGATTTTAAGTAGTCCTCCTCCTGATTTTATGATATCCTTAAATGTTATTGTGGATTGAAGGAAAAAGTTGAACTTCGAGATATATGATTTTGAATTACCTGAAAATTTCTTCAGTTCATGTTCAGTAGTGGTTAAGATAATGCAATTTTCGTAATGTTGCGTTTATACATCGGGGCAGGGGGTCATTCTCGGACACCATTTCCGCTTTTCTCCTTCACTGTATATATAACCATCGTAGTTTATTCTGGTTCCATTTATTAAAGAAACACTGAAATTATACCGAAAAAATGATGATGCAAAAACATAATAGTTACTGTACGGTAATACCCCAAATTGTGTATCTATAACAACTCTCAAATAACAGAAAACTTGATAAATACTATTGTACTAGCTTCTTCTAGATTCCAACAGTTATTCTTTAAAAAATTATGAAAAACCGACAGCAGGAAGTATTCGAGTTTTACTTTTAGGAATATAAAATGTGATGCTTAAATCGGAGTGACGAATAAACTGACAATTGAATAACTCACATCAGTAGTGTCATATGGGCTCAAAGTACGCTGATATATTATCAAAGGAATCGACTAAATTGATTTTGAGGCCTACATTCAACCTTCAACTCTTATTGTGTTTATTATTCATAAACAATCATACCCTTCCTCCCATTACCGTAAGGTAACGCTAGGCGCTAATGGGTTAAGGAAATACGATAAGTTGTTTAAACTGGCTGGCAAAGTTAATAAATTCATTATAGTCCATAGTGATCCTTTGTATCACTTATTGCTAAACAACTCAAACATTTGAAAATTACCTGTTGTCATATTTACCTGTTTGTCACTCTCTACACAGAAACTCCAAGTTGCATCAAAATAGCAATTGCTTTATTTAGTTGGCAACAATTTAAAGTTATGAAAAATATTCTTCAAACAAATATTAATATGACAAAATATAAAAAGGTGAGTGATTGCTTTTGTGACCATTAATTTGTTTTATTTAATAATTTGGTAAGATTTAAAGCATGGTATATTCTTCAAACTAAATTGTTTTCTATCATTTTCAGTGAATTATCAAGGGCCTGGTGATATGCCTCTAGGGCCAAAAGAACAAACACTGATGTGGCAACAAAACTCTTACCTTGGAGATTCAGGAATACATTCTGGAGCCACAACTCAAGCTCCATCCCTCACTGGCAAGGAGGATGATATGGAGAATGATCAACTCATGTTCGACCTGGACCAAGGATTCACACAAGGTTTTACTCAGGAACAAGTTGATGGTGAGTAAATGTTTATGATAATAGTACATATTACTACAATATATTGGAAATAACAGCAGTGTCAATTTGAAGGGTGGAATAACACTTTAGGTAAAATAAAGTTCTATGTATTGTTCTGTTTTCATTAAACTTCTTAAACTTTTCTTTCTTCTTTAAAGCTATGATTTTGTTTTTGTTTTTCATATCCTTTTGAACTTGGAAGAAAGTGTGAGCTATTTTTAGGCATGTGAAATATTTTTTTTGGTTTGTAAAGCTTTTTGAAACAATTTTTTGTGTTAATTTCAGTTGTATTAACCTTCAAAATACAAACTATTTTGACTAAGTTTTATTTATAAGACTGCTTAAATGCCTTTTTTTTATTATTAAAGTATAGGTGAATAGCCAAAAGCAATATTACTTTTTACAGTACAATTCCAATATTCGATTACAACTATGACGTATTATTATAGTTTTAATATTATAATAATTTGTTTAATATTATTTTTTTTTTTTTTTTAATAAAATCAAAAGAAATAAATTATAAACTCCAATGATATAATTATTATTATGGAATTTTTTCAGACAATAAAAACAAACACGTTTTAATCTAAAAGTTTTTTATGCCTAATTTCGCATTAAATAAGTGGCAACTTTTTCAATTGTGTATTTATAAATTATTTTATATTTAGAAATGAATCAACAATTAAGTCAAACTCGCTCTCAACGAGTACGGGCAGCCATGTTTCCTGAGACACTCGAGGAAGGCATTGAGATACCATCAACACAGTTTGATCAAGCCCAGCCTACTGCAGTTCAGCGCTTAGCAGAACCCAGCCAAATGTTGAAGCATGCAGTTGTTAATCTCATCAACTATCAGGTACGAAGAATTCATGCACAAAATTAAGTATGCATTAAATATCTAGCCAATTTATTAAAATAGGTTCTGTAAGCATAATGTGTTGAAATATAAGTCCAACATTAAAATAGAGTTACTTTAATGAAATGTCAGTAAAACTAAACTATTTTTGTAATATATGGATCAATCAGGTTTTATGATATAGTAGAGTCTTGAAAACTCGTCATGAATGTGGACTTTCAGGATGTCAGGTTTCATGAATGTCGAGTTTGCCGGAATTCAAGTTAAAAATCAAACAAAACACAAACTTGTTTGCTAAAGTGTGTAATATTTACTTAAATTATTTATAAAGATATACAAAATCTCCTTTTTATGTTTCATTTTTAATATTATTATAAAACAGGCTAAGTATTAAAAGAAAGCTTACAAAATTTTGTTTCGTTTGAAAAAATGGAATAATTAATCATTAATGACTGCAAATGATACAAAATAAACAAACAATAATATAAATTAACAAAGATCAAGTAATAGGCTAGAATAAATGAGAAATACACTGATATAAAAACTTAATGCATAAAAGTTGTGTACAAGATATCATTGTGAGGAAAGAAAACATGTAATCTTGAACTGCTTCTCAGATTGAGATTGTGGTGTACTGCATCGTCTTGCAATCTTCTTAAAAACGAGATGTCTGCTGTCGATGCACCATATTGTTCGAAGTACCGTAACGCTTCTTCTGCAGCCTGAATTTCATCATTGTGACTCATTTTTTCATCTGCGACATCGTCGTTGTTATCTTCGCCTTCTGAGTCTCCTTCATTTCGATATTTTTCACTCATTGGCAAAACTATTTTATGGTTGTCTAAAGGTTCACTGTTACCATCCCCTTTCACCAAATGCTCCACATACTCTTCAGTGCCCTGGACTTTTCTCAACAAACACCCAGATTAAGTAGTCTTCAGAATCCTTTTTTAGATTTGTTTATAAGGAAGAGGCCATCACACTTCCTCTCACCCCCTTTTCACACCTTGCTTTCATATGCCACCTACCAACGGTTAGGGAGAGTGAAATTTATTTATCCTCAGATGTTGAGTTTTTGGGATGCTACTATATCATTGTTCAGCATAAGGACAATATTCTATTTTAAATGCAATACATATCGTTCTCAAATTTATCATTACTTTGGTTATTATTTTTATTTAACTTTCTTACTATATTTTTTGAATAAACACTATTTGTTTACATTAGGTTCAACTATATATATCATAGTCTAATATCCCAAATAAATTTTATTTACAAAACAAAAGAGCAGTGGGATCAGTTTTCTGTATTAAAATTTTTGATTGAAGGGATAATACACTACTAGAGTTGTATGATTAACAACAAATTTTAAATCATTAAGGCAACAAAATTGTCCTAATCTAAATAAGAAAAGCTTTGCTTGAAAATAAAATAAAACCATTGCTTAATAAAATGAATTTTACTTAGATTTTGATAAGCATCATTGGAACATTATAACTAACAGTAATATTTGGAGGTTTTGAACCAATTTTTATTTTCTTTGTACCCAAGGGTTATTTTTCTGTATACTGTATCATACAATCCGAATATTGATATTATTTAATAAAAAGTAAATAGCAAAAGTAAAGCAATAAATAAATGCACACTTTTGTTAATAAGGCATTGTATTGTGCAATAAACTGTTCCAGAAAAAAAATTGTGATATTGACTTTTGTTGGTGTTTGCATAATTTTGTATTCTTTTTCTTAAAACTCATATAATTTTGAGAGAAATATCCATTTTCTGCATTTCTAGTTTTTCTTTTGACCCTGTCATTTTATGTTTAATGTTTTAAAAATTGGAAAAAATTTACTCTAAGTAAATACATACATACGTAGGTTTGTGTATATGTAAAATTCATTTTCTCACTCTTATAAAAATTCTGTTCTTATTGTTTGAACTACTCATTTTTCAAATTATTATGAACATTTAATGTTACAAAATAAGTGTTACCGGAATTGAGAAGTCAAAATTTAAATTTCCAGGTCTAATTTTGAAAATGTCGTATTTGAATGTTTAATCAGTTTAAGATTTACAATAAGTGCAATAATATTAATTTAGATAAAAGTATTTAAGTAAAAACAACAATTTTAATAATAAAACCCTATCTGGTAGGAGAAGTTCATTAACACCAAAAAAACAATAAGCTATATGCCATGTAATATTTTGCATGTTTTTAATTTATAGGGATTTGAATTTAGAAATATAGAATATCATATCATTGTTAAAACATTTTTATTGATTTCAGGATGATGCAGACTTGGCTACACGTGCCATTCCAGAGTTAATAAAGTTACTGAACGATGAAGACCAAGTAGTAGTGTCTCAAGCGGCCATGATGGTACACCAGTTGTCCAAAAAAGAAGCATCCCGTCATGCAATCATGAACAGTCCACAGGTAAACAAATATAATTAAAGACCCAAACTATTTACTACCATATTGTAGCTTACCGATTAAAAATTACTTTAACAAATTTTTTTTTAGTACATGATCAAGCTGAAACTAACCCATAAAGTCTGGTTTACCAGAAAGGGTTTAACTGTTCAATAATGGAGACCGGTTTCACCTTTTCTTTAACCCATTGGCAATTAGTACGGCTCTAGGCATGTTGATTATTTGATCGGAGTGAATATTGATGTATGTAGCGAGTCATTAAACTGCATCTTTTTTTTGCTGTTGAAAGTTTAGTCTGTTTAACCCTTCATAATGTGTTATGGTTTCCATGTTTATGATAAATACATCCAACATACTTCTCATGGTTAAGCTAATATTTTTGCCTCGAGACTGTCGCCATTAAGAAAAATGTTTATAACTATAAATTCTAAATAGATGATTTTTTCCATGTATATCAAACATGCATAATATCACTCAGAAAAATTAAACACTTTAACCCACTCCAGAAAATTATTAGTGTTCCACACTGCCCAGCAGAATAGAGTATTCCAAATTCAGTGGTCAGGGGAACTGAATTGTGTTGTGCTAATTTATTATTTGTAACCGTTATTTAACAATAATAATTATGAAGCAAAATATGTACAATAATAATAAACATGTAAAACAAAATAATAAAATGCTCCTTATGGTTTAAAGCTTAGTTGGTTTCCATAACATTCACACAAATAATTCTTCACTTCACATATAAAAAAAAAACTTTATAAGTGAAACAATTTTTTAAAACTTTTTTTACTAAATTTTATACTACTTAACTAAGTGAATACGTAATTGCTTACTTGCTGACGCGTTTCAAAACGATCGTTCCTTTTACGAATCTAACCTTCTACTCTACTAGTAAGCAATTACGTATTCACTTAGTTAAGTAGTTAAAATTTAGTTTAATCAGTGAATTCAAGATGATTACATCAAGAAACTTCATATATTTTTTTAAACATGAGCAACAATTTTTTTTTAATAATAACAAAGACAAGGGTACAGATCTAAGGTCTATAGTTAGTGTAAGTCCATCTAAATGGCCACCTGACAAGTTAGTTATCAACCATTAGGAAGGACATAAAGATATTTATCTTCAATTATGGTGACAGTTTCGAGAAGCAAAAACAATTCCTTAGACATGAGAAATGTGTTGTATTTGCTTATCTGAAGCGTAGAGGTAACACATTAACAAAGTAGACTAGACATTAAACAACCAAAAAATAGGTCCTTGAAGCCAAGACAAAAATCAAGGACAGGAACCCGTCCCTCGTCTTTACGCCTGCTAATAAGATTTTTTTAGGACTGACAAAATTTCATCATGCAAAGAGTCAGTAAATGAATGAAACCCTTTACTTGATTTAGTGATCCTTTAAAGTTCAGCAGAAACGTAACTGTGATTAGGCATGAATCAACATTCTCCTTTAGTAGAGTTTGTTGTTCACATATTCCAATAATTGTCCAGTGCTAGAATTCCGAGAAACAGCCTACAGTGATGTAGGGTGTGTTCTTGTTTACGGATTCAAATAACTCAGGTGACAGAATTCCGAGAACCATAGCCTATTTCTTTGCTGTGTTTTCAAATTTAGTTCAGTTGTAGATCTTTTGTGTACAGTATGTATTGCATGTTTTAATAGTTAACTGTAAGTGATAAAGTTCATAATACAAGTAAATGAAATGTTTTTAAATAAAGATTCAAGCAATATGAAAAATTGCTTTAAAACATACTAAGCTAAGTTTTAGAAGTATCAACATAGCTTAGTTGATATTTACACTAATTTTGTTGAAGGTATTTGTTATTTTATTTATTGAATTTTTATAACTTGAGCATTGATAACAGAAAAACTTGAAATATTTATATTTTTCAAGCATGTCGATTTTATTTATTCTCCTTATTTCATAGTTTTCAAATTACATTCATTAATTATATGATCAGCTTGGAGTTTTTTCAATATCTGTGTAAAAGAATTTTTATATGTTATAATTAATAATATTGAACATAGGTTGGTATACCTTGTAACATTTTCTCTCTACACCGGCATTTTTAACTTAATAATAATCCTAACCTTGAAGGGAAATTTATATTTTTATTTAGATGTTTTGTTTGACTGCATATTTTTAGCCAGCGATTGTGTAAAAGTGCTTCATGTTAAAGTCAGTGCAGTATCTAAAAATATAACAAAAATAATTGAATTTTTCAATTAGACTAATAAACACAAGTTTTTTAAAACTAATATATAAGTGTCTATTGAAACAATAACCACTGTTGTGAAAATAAATAATAAAGTAAAATATTTATTTTATAACAATCACTTTCATGGTAGCTTATAAATAATAAATTATAATTGTGTCTTATATTTAATTTACATCTTGCTCAATATTCAGTGAATGTGGGCATTTTTTTAATTGTATTTAAAACTTACACTTTTCAACAGATGGTTGCTGCATTGGTTCGAGCCATATCTAATAGTAATGACTTGGAAACAACAAAAGGAGCTGTCGGGACACTGCATAATTTATCACATCATAGACAAGGTTTACTGGCCATTTTCAAGAGTGGTGGTATTCCAGCATTGGTCAAATTGCTCAGGTAAAAATATGGATTCAGTATTTAGAATTGGTTGGAATAGTCTTGGATGACAAAAATAATCACTCGTTTGTAATGTGTAAATATTGTCTTTTAGTGGTACAGAAGTTCTCAGAATCAGAGATTGCTTTTAATGATGCTGAGGTTTCCAAGGTATGAGATTGGCTTTTTTTAGTGGTGCAGAATTTTTCAAGGAACAAGATTGTAAAAACTCTCAAAGAATATAAGTGTTGATGCTTATGTTAAAATTTAACCATTTACCGTTGAGCAAGGAACGCATTCCCATATAGCGATACCAGGCGCATAGCGGTTCTCCGTACTGCTAACATTGGGACGCTTTAATTTTTTCTATTTTAGTCTAATTTTTGACATTATTGGTTTTATTGCTCAGTAATTATAGTAATCAACAATAATTTTATTACTATATTATATAATTAATTAATTTTTTCAAGTTTTCAACAATAAAATTGTGTTTTGTTAAATTTTACTTCATTATCAAAAGTTTTTGTAAATTTTTAATAAAAAATACTAATTTTACACTACTTAACTAAGTGAATACGTAATTGCTTACTTGCTGACACATTTCAAAACCTACTGAGTAGAAGGTTAGCTTCGTAAAAGGAACGATCGTTTTGAAACGCGTAAGCAATTACGTATTCACTTAGTTAAGTAGTGTAAAATTAGTTCAATCAGTGAATTCAAGATGATTACATCAAGAAACTTCTATAAAAAATAATTGATCAAATCATGAATATTGATTTTAAAATAATATTTTTCAAGTAAAGTATTTAAGTTCCTTATAACCTCCATTTTTCCATATTGTTTTCAGTTCTCCAGTTGAGTCTGTGCTATTTTATGCCATCACAACATTACACAATTTACTGCTCCACCAAGAAGGCTCCAAAATGGCTGTGCGTCTTGCTGGTGGCTTACAAAAAATGGTTGCACTTCTACAAAGAAATAATGTAAAATTTTTGGCAATTGTAACAGATTGCCTTCAGATCTTGGCTTATGGTAATCAAGAAAGCAAATTGATAATACTCGCATCTCAAGGTCCTGTTGAACTGGTTCGAATTATGCGATCTTATGATTATGAGAAGTTGTTATGGACTACATCACGAGTGCTTAAGGGTATGGAATGTTGATTATCTTTACTATTAATTTTTTTTTTTTTTTTTTAATTTTGAATATATAATACTTTATTGTAAATTATTCCTTTGTCAAACAAATATTTTTCATTTATTTATTATGAAATTTTGCTGGAAATTAAATTTTATATTTTTAAGGTTAATGACAGATCACAGACCAAATTATGCTAATACAAAAACAGTCTGTTTCAATTTTGTATCCAAAAATCCTTTTCAAGAGCTAAAAGTTTATTAATATAATATTAAACAATAAAGGATTTTGGTAGAAAATTGAAACGTAGACAGTTTTTGTATCAGCATGAATTGGTCTGTGATCTGTCATTAACCTTAAATACATTAAATAATTATTAACAGACATTAAATAAAATTTTATGTTTTTGTTAAATGTGAAGAAAATCTGTATTAAATTTCTGTGAGTGTTGTAGCCATTTTACAAAAATGTTTTTTGTTTCACAGTTCTCTCAGTTTGTTCAAGTAACAAGCCTGCAATTGTAGAAGCAGGAGGAATGCAAGCACTAGCAATGCATCTTGGACATCCCAGTCAAAGATTGGTTCAGAATTGTTTGTGGACTCTGCGTAACTTATCAGATGCTGGAACTAAAGTGGATGGATTAGAAGGACTGCTTCAATCTTTGGTACAGCTGTTAGCTTCTAGTGATGTTAACGTTGTTACTTGTGCAGCAGGAATACTTTCCAACCTTACATGTAACAACCAGAGGAATAAAGTGACTGTTTGCCAAGTGGGAGGTGTTGATGCTTTGGTCAGAACAATTGTTAATGCTGGTGACAGAGAAGAAATCACAGAACCGGCAGTAAGTGTAAATTATAAACTCAAAATTAATTCTGTTTCAGTGGAATAATAAATTCTTACATTCGATTAAAGGGTGAACTTATTAAATTAACAAAAAAAAGTTTTCTCGCTAGAATTAGGGATGGTCGATATTTTCTGTCATGATGACCTGTCACTGGTGGTACCAGTGACAAAATATGGAAAATGTTGAGAATGGATCGGAAGTTGCCTCTGTTGTGATTAGGCAAAAAGTTGATGTCACTAGCTCTGCTATGACCGCTTGGCTCACAGCTCTGATCATTGTGCAGTATCGTTGCCTCTGTTGTAATTGACCGAAATGCGGGTTGCGACTGAAAAGTAATGATATTTTACCAAGGCTGTCATAGGTTGATTTTTTACTGTCACTGATTCTACTAATTTATGTCGTGTGTGGGTAGTTGATTTATGTCAGGTTTCACAACAGTGACAGTGTTGTGTATAGTAGCCGCTATTTCGCACCTAATAGTTTGTTCTAAATTTCGTATGAGTTTATTTTTAAATAAAACAACCCTCCCAAAAAGGAAAAAAACAAGGTGGGGAATCATTTTATCAGTGGGGTATGCCTGCCTGTTATTAGAACATACAGAGCAGTCTCAGTATCCCTTGTCACCGGTAGAAGTCTGATCCAAACCAGGCGCTGTCACTAAAATCACCGGTCCGTTAAAGTCACTGGATCGACCAGCCCTAACTGAAATCATCACGTGGTTCATTGCCCTTATTCTGTTTTAAAGTCTAACACCCAACACACTATTGGCTCTTATAAGATGCCATGCATAATAATTACAAGAAATTTTACTATTTTGACTTTCCTTAGCTTTTCAATACATACTGTTAAAGAATTTTAGTTTAGAAACAGTTTTCGGAGTCTTAATGGTGCAAAGAAAAGTTATAAAAACTAGAGGTTAAAATGCTCCCTTTGAAATTATAAACTAGATGAATGAATTAACTATACCTTAATAGAAGGAAATCAAACTGCCGTGTAATATGTCAATTTACTCAACAAAAAATGTTTTAATATAAAATATATTAACTCATGATGGGTCAATTTCAAAATTTTACCTATTCTGATACTGATACCAAGAAATTGATTTCAGACTGTCGATTCCAAATACCACAATTACCAACCCAATAGAAAAAGGATAATGTTTGTAAAGAGTTGTTATAGTGCCGGCGTTACAACCATGATTACGCCACATTGTTTGAGGGGGATGTATATTTTACCGCCCAATATGTAAACACAACATTATGTTAGAGTGGCGATGGATATTTTACCACCAACATGCAACTACGACATTACGTTAGAGCTGCGATGAATATTTTACTACTCAATTTGTAAAAATGATATAAGAGCAACATCAGATATTTTACCACATGATCTTGCAAATGCCAGCTGTGCTGGGATCGACTTTTCCAATCAATTTCAATTCTAGTGTCCGGAATAGGTGGAATCGAGAATCGACCCATCACTAATATTGACGTCACCGGACCAATAGGGAAACAATTGTTTATTAAGGAGATATTTGGATAATACAGAGAGATATGTTTATATTACCTTGTTATGATTAGTGGGTTTTCTATTTTTAAACAGGTGAATAAATTTTAACCTCCATATACATAATTAAATAAGACAGATGAAGTGAATTATATTAATTATTTTAGAATGAAAAAAATAATTTCATAATATAAATGTTTTTGCAATCTAATTCAACTTTTTGACTCATAAATTTGTTCTGGTAAAGCTCAAAGCAAATAAGAGGTATTCTGGAATTGATAGGTAAAAAGACACCTTGGTATTAATCCAGTTTGTTTTCACGAGATAGGTGCACATAAACACTTATGAAATGTTCTAGTGTGCCTTGATCATGAAAATAACCAGATTATGTAAATAAATTGATTCGCTATACTGTTGTCAGTGAGTTATTGATTAATGACTTTTCAGTATTATGGTACTTTGTGTTATTGATCATTTAACACTAGTGAATGTTGATGAAATATATACAAAATGGCAAAGGCTTTATTTCAAAGAAATACTGACAATTTATTGATGATAAATACAATATATATTTTTCTTTTTTCCTAATAAATTGCCAAATACATATAATTATTTGTAAAACATATTGTCTTAGTAAGAATTATAGAAAAGTTCAGTATAGAAATCAAAACCTGCTTTATAGAAAGAATTAAATTCTTAATGTATTCATCTTGACTTCTATTAAGAATATTTATACATTTTTCTGCTTTATCTAATATAGCAATACTATTCTTTGTTGACACGTTTCGGAATAACTTCATTCTAAAAAAAATATGTACTGAAATGTATAAAAGAATTAAATTACTATAAATAAATCCAAAAACAATTTGAGTAGAGCCTTTATTAATCAGAAAAACTTTTAGAATAGGACTTTATCTTGAAGCGGTCATAGAATTGATTTCATGAGCCACCTGACTTGAGGAGAAAGAAAGGTAATGTTATAAATTATCATTTAAAAATATTTATCATTTTTTTTCAGGTATGTGCTCTGCGCCATTTGACCTCTCGCCATGTTGAAAGTGAGATGGCACAGAATTCTGTGCGTATAAACTATGGCATGCAAGTTATAGTGAAGCTGTTACACCCGCCATCTCGTTGGCCTTTAGTAAAAGCTGTGATCGGTTTAATCCGTAATTTGGCTTTGTGTCAAGCCAACCATGCTCCTCTGAGGGAACATGGAGCGATCCATCATTTAGTGAGGCTCCTTATGAGAGCATTTCAAGATACACAGAGGGTTAGTATGCTATATAATTGAAACCTTAATGAACAATTATCTAAAGTATATAAATTGTCTTCAGTATAAATACTGTATCCTACATAGATCTACAGCGTAAAAAGTTGACAAAAGTTTATATTCTGTTTCTATGTATTTGTTTAATGTTTATATTGATGTATTTATTAAAAGTTATTAGTGTAAATATATAACAGCAAATTATAACTTTTGTTATAGCGATCTAGTGTGGCAAGCAGTGGCAGTCAACAACCCAGTGCTTACGCTGATGGTGTGCGTATGGAAGAGATTGTAGAAGGCACTGTAGGCGCCCTTCATATTTTAGCTCGAGAGTCCCATAACCGAGCAATCATCAGAGGACAACTAGTTATTCCAATATTTGTCCAGCTCTTGTTCAACGAGATAGAAAATATTCAAAGAGTGGCCGCCGGTGTACTTTGTGAATTAGCTACAGACAAAGAAGGGGCTGAGATGATAGAACAAGAAGGTGCTACTGCTCCGCTTACAGAATTGCTGCATTCACGTAATGAGGGTGTCGGTTAGTATTTAAAAATGTGTTTATGAAATGCAAATATTTTGAATGTATTGGTACAAGTCCTAAAATGATTTAAATTGTAGTCAATCGCACACCTAGACCAGGTTTTATCGTTTGCTGCGGTTTTCCAACCTTTCAACCATTTCTAAAGCGAGTTTTTAAATTAAATCATCTTGTGCTAGATTTGTTTTTTGAAAAATGATTTTCATGAGCGTATTATTTTTTTTATGGAGTAACTAAACAGTTGGGTCAAATGTCACTGAAAAGATGAACCATATTCATTTTACAGTAAAAATATTGAAAAACCCCCAATACTACAGGAACAACTAATATAACAAGTTACCTAAATTTAAATCTTTATGTACGTTTCGATGACTGTTATCATCAGAAGGTCCTGTTACAAAATTGCAATCTAGAATACAATAATTTACAAAACAGTCTGACTAGGTCTAGCTTGCAAATTATTGTAATTTTGTTATAGGACCATGATGATGATTACATGCTCATCAAAATGTATATAACTGTTTATTCTTAGATAACTTTTCATATTAATTATTTTTGTGTTATTGGGTTTACTCCAATATTTTTATTGTAATGTACCACTGGGTTCTTGATATTTTATATATTCATTTTCTAAAATATTACAATAATCTAGTTTTTTGAGTTTTTACAAACTTACCTACAAAAATCAATAAGGTTTTGACAGCTTGTAGACCTTATTTGTCAGCTAGCAGCAACAATTAATTATTACAAACAGACTTCATTATGATCAAGCAGAGATCAAAATGAACTGACCAGTAGTTTTTACAATGATAACCCAGCAATATCAGAAAAAAGGGTTTGAGTCTTAACAAAAAAGGCTTGACTAAACTATTTCATTAATACAGCAGTAAATTTGTTAATTTCCCTGGGTCGGTTAATTAGGTAATTGTATACAAATGTATATTTTATTGCCAACCTTTTACAATATATACATTATTAGACTAATTTAGTTTTACTATATAATTCTGTCTAATTAGAAAAAAGCATACTTTACAAATTTTCAGTAAACAATTGCAAGTAAAATTTACTATGCTAAATTTTATTTTTTTAATCCACAGTAACAATCTTGTCAAATAAACTGATATGAGTATATGAATAAGCATTTAATTTTCAAGATTAAATTTTACTATGTTCTAATTACATTATTTATATGATACTTTCTTACTTTTTTATGCAAAAGTATTTATTGAATAACTAAATAATGGGGGCTTAAAGTTTTTGTTTCATTTTGTTTATTATTATTTTTATGAACCAAATTAATTTCTTTTTTTTTAGCTATTTTTGGGCAAAACTATTTTTCTTTATTTTAAAAATTGTTTGTTTTCTCGTAAATTTTGAGGTCTCTTAGTAGGTATGCATTTGTTACTTGCGTTTATGTGTAGCGACCTATGCGGCAGCTGTTCTGTTCCGCATGTCTGAAGACAAACCTCAGGATTACAAGAAGCGGCTTTCCATGGAACTGACAAACTCGCTGTTCAGAGATGATCAGAACTTGTGGAGTGGCGGTGATTTAGGCATGGGTCCTGACTTACAGGTAAACTTGTTTGGTGTTCTTTGTACAAGTAAAGTTCATTTTGCTTGCATTTTATTTTGTTTTCATCTGTTTGCAGTTATTGTGAAGCTAAATGTTTTTTATTTTTATAATTTTAGATACAGAAATATTGTAGTAAAACACCATTTGTTTTTAATTTGAGGAAAAATATTTTCAATGAAAACAGAGAAATTAAAAAGTTGATGTTTTCTTTTGTTTCGGTTGTTTGAACTGAATATATTTAGGATATTTTAAATAGCAATATTATTATGTTATAAAAATTTCAGGAGTATGATCTCATAATTATAGTTCTTAAAGGTGAAGTCCTGCTATCCAGTTTTAAATATAATGTAAATAATAAAGTTTAAAATATTTTGTAAACTCGGAGAATTTTTGTTAAAGATGTGAGAGTTACGATAACCTCAGCTTATTCAAATTATAACAAACAAAGGAAAATACATTTTACATTAAAACATACTAAAATCAGTTTGTATGTTACTTTAAAATTAATAAGAGGAAGAAGGAACAGCTTTGTAAATAAGCATCAGAGTATAGAGTAAACAAGGCCTATAGAATCCTTTATCATTATGAGAGCTTATCTGGCTCATAACTGTGAAGAGTAGCAACTTGACACAATGATGAAGTTGAAATAATAATAATAACAGCACAATCTAATTGTGGTGACTTATATAGTCTGCATGTGAGTAAAATGTATATTTTTTGTCAGACGTGTTGGAAATGTGTAGGGTTTTCAGGATGGTAAACAAATATCAGTATGTGAATGATTTTATTTGTTATTTTACTGACATAAAAGATATGATGTTTAAAATGAGATATCAACATTTTCTAATAAAATTTTCTTTGTAATTTGATGTTAAATAACAAAAACATTTGAATTTAAAAAAATGTGTTCAAGATGTTTTGCTTGAAAATATTTCATGAAAAATTCATATTTAAACCAAAGAAAATCTTTAATATTTAAAAAAAAAATTACATCTTCTAGTTATAAAAGTGTTCATAATACTGGGCAGCCTTGCAGTGTACAGCTATTAACTAACAAATAAAATACAAAGCAAATAATTGTATATAAATAAAATATGTACCAAATATATTTCAATCAA
The DNA here is from genome assembly GCA_036971475.1 of Prosapia bicincta. Taxonomy (NCBI): domain Eukaryota; kingdom Metazoa; phylum Arthropoda; class Insecta; order Hemiptera; family Cercopidae; genus Prosapia; species Prosapia bicincta. Next base: position 239,490,530 of record JBAIZL010000001.1, read on the forward strand.
GACTTAAAAAAAAATATTAATTTGTAAACTTGACTTTTTTAAATGAACCAAAATTTTGTAATTTGAATTAAAAGTGTTAATCTCACATTAATTAGTGTATGGGTTAAAGGTATTTAATACCTAAAAATATACCTTATAAACTACAAACTTAAACTTTACTGTAGCGACTAAAGGTTGTCTATACCTTAAGCTGCTTTGCATTTTGTGCTGACACAACAAATATTTAGCTCACTGTTTTTAATTGAATGTTTGAAATTTGTAACAGTTACAACTTGTCAAATATAAGACAAACATGAAGCTATCAGTTTTGGTTTACATTTTTAAACTGCTAAATAAATCTTTAATATTTGGTAACATTCCAAAATATGTTTCTTTTTACACATATCAAAATGTTTATGTATAAAGATATCGGCAGGCATGAATATTCTAAATTATTTAATGTTATCAATATATAGAAATATTAGAGTTTATTTATGTTTATTACTTGTCTCTCTTAAAAAGTTGACTCCTAAAAACTTGTAAACTCTCTCTGGCACATTTCTAGTTTCAATAACTTTTTACCAGTTTAAGTTGAACCTTATATAAATTGGTTGATTGATAATTATTTACTAATTAATAATTATATAAAGTTCTTAGTCTTTGAACTATATTCTATAGAGTGCTTAAAAGCTTACAGAAAGTTTTTCATTGCTATATTATCTTTTCTTTATCTAGTAGAAAATGTGGGTTATGATTGCCCGACCTTTTTTTGAAACATGGTTTTTTAATTTTCTAGATTTCTCTGTAAATTCTAAATATGTGGAGTATGCACCATTATTTAAGTCAGTGTAGTCTGAAGATAAATTTTTTGATCTTACAATAATTTTAAGCATCTGTTTTGAATGTTTATGTAGATTTAGATTTTTATTCTTTATGTTATTACATATTATGTTTGACTATAGTAAGTTTGATTGTATGATATGTGAATGTTTTATAAATAGAGCATTTTAGTTTACATTCTTTGTGCTTTGCAAAACTTGGTGCAATCTAATCTGTACCAGTCCTGCTTTGCTCATGCTTTAATCATATTCTTCACAACCACATTAGATGTTACACTTATTGCTACACAAACCCACAACAATTTTTATGTAAAACTAGAATTAAAAAATCCTGTATCATGAGACGTGAAATATTATTGGTAAACACAAGCATATGCCTGACAAATTTCATTTGATTATTACCACTTGCTCTATTTGTGATTATGTGTATTACCCTGTGATTTTTATTAGAATTGATTATTTGCTAATGAAACTCTTTTCAAGCATTGCAATAAGATATAAATTTAACTGTTTGATCATATTGGATTCTTGTTTCCATTGATAATGCAGATGCTCTTATTTGCTTACATTTCTTTGGTCTTAAAAAAAATCCATCTTCTACATTGATTCTGATTTAGTTCCGGACCACAGACTAATTGTCTATAATTAGTATATTTTAAAGTTCTTATTTTTCAAAACTGTATCTAGTCCAGCGTAGCTGCTTTATTTATATAGCTGCTAAATAGTTACATAATGCAAAAGTACGTAATTTCTTTTCTCTGAATTACATTTTTATGGTTGGTTTCATATTTAACGTGTTATTTTATCTTCAATTTCTCTGACAAACTTTATATATCTATTTTTTCGCTCTTAAAATGCAAGCATATTAGTTGCAACGGCTTGCCTTTAAATCTGTGTAATGGTGAAACCAATTTAACCTAATTTCTAGAACACTACACCTTACAGTGTGCCATACCTCTTGATATTACAAGCATCATACCTTAAAGAGAGCTATTGATAGGAAAAATGTTAAATAATTACTTTAGTTATTATTCACTGAATGGTTCTTTTAAATTATTTTTGATTCACTATAATCATTTAAAAAAATTTTACCAATTGCATTTTGTAAAGTCTTAACAAAATTGGTATTATACCCTATCAAGCCTCGTTGCTATTGTAAAGCCCTCATTGTACTCTCTTTTTCTCAGTTATAAAAATCACAGGGTATGATTTATTTATATAAATAAATCAGAACTGGTTAATAGGCGAGTCAATTTTAGCTTGCCACACTCGGTTGTCAAATATAAATTTTTACTTTCATGGACCAATAATATTTTGTTTTCTCATGTGTAAGCCCCTCATACAATCTAAAGCCTATGTAAATTTTTATTGTTGAAATGTAAATATTATAATTTCTCATTTTATTGCAAACTAATCATTTTCATTTGATAAATAACTCCTACTATCTTTTTTCTTTAAACTTGCTTCTTCTGATATTAGCTAATTCTCAGTCAATCATTTTTATTTGTTTTGTTTTTAGCATCTTTTTTGGTGAATATTTATATATTGTGGTAAGAGTTTTAAATAACTCTAAGGGGGAAATGAGGAATTTTTATGAAGGAATATAAATTAATTTTTGAGGTTATAATAACAGAAGGCAAGCTCATAAACACAGCCTAGATTGCACTAAGTATTGAGAATTGTTGCACGGGTAGCAGTTAGTTTAGTTATGGTGTTTTATAGGACATGCTAGGCCCTGACCAAGGTTATGATGCAATGTATGGGCAAGGCCCACCTAGTGTGCACAGCAGTCATGGAGGCCGACAGTTCCAACAGCAAGGTAGGTTTCCTTTACCACTGCATGCTGTCAAAGCCACATAGCCAATTTGGCCTCTTAACCTTTTTCAAAAGTATTAACAGAACCAGGGAATAACTAGTGGTATAGAACCGAATTGAAAAATATTCTTTGTGGGTTATTTTACTGATGGCAATCTGCATGATACTAACCATTGTATTGGATAAACCTTGAGCAAAATCTGTAAAGCTAATTGTTAGAAATCAGGTTTTTAAATTACTGTAATTGATAGTTTTAAAATATTTTTTTCAAATCTGCTAATTTGTTCAATTAAAACAAATGGAGATTCGCTGTCATTTGAAAAATAAAATTATATTTGAAATTAGCCAATATTGCTATTTTTTTGCAATTGCACGATAATTTAAGTTATATATGCCTAAATGATATTCTCTTATAATGAATGTAGTTAACATTTTGATCATATGATATAGCCTTTTAAAAGTTCTGTTTAATGTAATAGGCTACATTTTCATTTATAAGTAGGTCTTTCTATGATGACAGACTTATCAGGTAGAAGTAATGATTTATTTAAAATTACCTATGTGAACTTCAGTTCAAAATTACATTATAACTTCAGTAATAGCCATTTCCAATTTGTATAACTGGAGATATTAGAACTAGATTTTATTTGTTTTGTTTTGACGTCTGAAGTGGTGGCTAGAGACAAGAGAGTCGAGCCCTCTTGAGTAAAAGTAAGACAGAAGTACAGTGACTAACAAATGTACCATAAATGGTTTCTATTGTCTTTGTTGTTGCATCAAATAATAATAATGTTTTTGTTACCTCAAATCGGCATTTGCATTAATCGTTTAATTCCTTCAAAGCAACTAATACATAAATAATACATGGTTGTGAATTAATTACTTTCTATTAAATTACAAACTACATATATTTTAACAGTTAATAAAAATTGGGATTGTCGCTTTAATCAATGGAGAATCGAGTATCGACAATCACTCGATACTATTAGAATCGACGATTCCTGGAATCAGAATCTCGATGGACCTCGGCCAGAATCAGATGGCCTCTCGGGCCCATCTCTATTCAAAATCAACAGAACCTATTTGAGGTTTATATTATTTGATTTAATAAAAATCTATGTTTCTTTTAACAAAAATTTATACAGATATATTCAAATACAGCCTTGATGTAGTTGTATATTTTATATGAGTAATTTAAAGGCCTCTGTTAAATTTATGAATTATACATTTCAGAAAGTATTGAGAAAAGTTTAGGTTTTTTTAAAAAGTCAATGGTAGTCTTGGGTGTATGACCCCTAGCATTACTTGATCAAGATTTTTCTAAATCCAGAATATCTTTCTTAATACTAATATTAAATTGATTGCATTGAATCGGCATGTAGATCTTGTATCCATTAACTCATGAATGTGTCATTAACTTCTCTTCGCCATGATCGTTCTTTGACTTCATTGCCACGGTTTATTGTTAACCTGGGTTATCCATCTATTTCTTTACTTTGGCAAGACATTATTTCTTTAATATTTCCTTCACCCATTTCTTGTAATTCTGTAGGTCCTATCTGTGCCCTAAACACATTTGTATAATTTCAATTTATTTTTTACGTGTTCGTTTCACATATTTCTATTATTTCTTCTGTGTTTTCCACATCCTTAATTGTGACAAGTTTGAAACTGTCCATATTTTAGCCTAAAATAACTTTTTTTATGTTACTGAAGGGATCTGTTTTTTTAATGTTACAATATGTAATGGTGCAATAAGTTTAACCTTATCTTCCTGTAAAACTATTTCTCATATTCATCACAAAAAGTAAAAAAGGTACCGTAATATGTACAAAATATTTCATTTATGAAACAAATTAAAATTAAATGAAGTGAGCTCTATTCTGCTGCATACATTAATCACACCAATCTTTGTTCATTCACATTTTCCAATTCAGGTTCATAGAATATTTCTCAAATTTAGGCCTTCAATACTACTCAATCAAAATTTCCTCAGATATATTTTTTCGCCAGGGTTAAAAACATGATTGCTTGCAAGAAGTCAGTCATTGTACTATTTCTTTAAGTTGACCTTGAATACTTTATTTATATACATTATTTTAAGCTGAGAAATCATCTGCCACCATTGATTACTAGGTCATTTCCTTGAATTTATTTTATGCTATTGTCAAGTGTCCATACAATGCATAAGGTTAACATTAAATACATGTTTTTACGAGTATATTTATAGTTTGTACATCTAGTCCATTCTCTTTCAAACCAGTCCATCACTAAAGTCTCTTCTGCTTCTTTTCTTGCGCTTGTATTATTATTCCAGTTGGAATTTTGTCCTTTAAAGTTTTTTTTCAATATCACATGGCAGAAGCTCAGTACTGTCGACCAGTGCACCCAAATACTTTAGATCTTTCATTTGCAGTTGAATTCACAATTACTGATTTTTCCCTTTTTTTAGTTACTGTTACATAGTAACAATTTAAAAAGCAGTTACATAGACTTCTTAAATTAATAAAATTATGTTGAAAAGCTAATAATTGACCATAGAAATCATTTTGGAGCTGCTATACTAGAATTATTCTTTGGCAGAGTGCTTATCCATTTCTTCACATCATGTATTTTTACCTACCTAAACTTGTTTTAAAAAGTGATATCACATTTGTGCCAACTGCTTACTTTTACTACACACTGTTTTTGCAATTGCCTTATACTATTTGCCAGGTGTATAGTTGTTTATAACTATACACGATAGATTGATTTTATTACTATAACCATCTTTTCTTTAAATTTTCGTAATATTGACAAAGCATACTAAAACATTTGATATATTTCAGAGGTACTTCTTTTTTTGCAAATTATGAAAGAACATAAAGAATAAACCTTCAAAAGATATTTGATTTACGAAAGAGAAAATATTTCTGGAGAAGGCTTCAAAATATGTAAAATGTTTTAGGGTGTTTTTTTCTTCCATGTGTTTATATTATGAAAACAATTCCATTATCAAAGGTCGGCTCATATCTGGTATATTAAATGCTACTTTTAACTGTACATAATTTTTGTTTCAGAAATTTAAATTTTGTAGGAATATTTAATTAATTTTATGGAATTCAAAATCTCCAATTTATCTGTTCTGTACTGAAAGGAAACTATCTTTTATCCTGTTTCAACAAGGAGAAAATCCTAATTTCGCCCTTCAATTAGTTAATCTAGATATTCAATCTAGAAAAGAAATATTTAAACATGATGGTATTCTTATAGGAGTTATGACAATATTTCATTTTCTATTTAATTTGAAGCCCATAATTTTATTAATTTAACTATCTCTGGAAGTAACAACATAACTTCATTTTCTTAATATTGAGCCTAGCTAATATATTTTGCTTTTCCAAGAGGATTATTAATAATATTATAATAATAGCATTTTGATTCCTTATATTTAAATTTGTTTCCATTCATTTCCTAACCATTGTCACATGGAAATTTGTCTAGCAGTAGTATTCTACTAGACTTTTTCTTCATTTTTCTCAAATTCCCATGCAGTAAATAAAATAATAGTATTTAAATTAGAAAGCCAATTAATGTTGCATGTGATTAATGTTCAATCTGCAGAAGCTTTACTTGTTAAAAAATATAATTCTTTATTGAGTTTAGATTGTAACAAGCAAACGACAAGTTGTTTGTTCCAATACATTCTTTACATCTTTAGTTTTAAAATATCTGTATTTTTACTATAGATATTTTTTAAACAATATAAACTATGTGTATGAAGAAAGAAGGTGTATATCAAGAAATGTTTCCAGATTTTTCAGTTATAATTTCTAGATGAAGAAAATATTAATATTGTTTAAACTAAATTTAAACTACTTAACTAAATGAATACGTAATTGCTTACTTGCTGACGCGTTTCAAAACTATCGTTCTTTTTACGAAGCTAACCCTCTATAGATAAGTAGAGGGTTAGCTTCGTAAAAGGAATGATCGTTTTGAAACGCGTCAGCAAGTAAGCAATTACGTATTCACTTAGTTAAGTAGTTTAAATTTAGTTTAATCAGTGAATTCAAGATGATTACATCAAGAAACTTAAATATTGTTTAGTTTCCTAGAATTTGAATACATTTCTTGTTCTGTATTTTCCCCCTAATATCAGACTTCTCTAGTTATCTTTCATATCCTGTTATGGCTATGTGGTGTAATTAAATAAAGATTGTTGAATGGTAGATTGTATGGCATATCTCACAACGCTACTTACTGTAACACAGACAAAACTAACAGATATTTTGCTCAAACCAAATCAGAATGTAAGAATTTATATATTAAAAATTATTCAAGTTTTTTTTTCAAGGCTTATATGTTTTCATTATAGGCTTATAAAAATATTTTTTTAAATAAATGCTAAATTTTAGTACTAAAATATAGGCTTTTAATGATATTATTGTGTGCATGTTCAACTGTTCATTAATATTGTCATAACAGTTGTTACTTCACGTGTCCATATAAAAGAAGCTGTTGTTTGTATAAAGTAGCTGGAGTAACCATTTTTTTTTAAACTACTGGTCCACTTGTATGTAGCATTCATGAATGTATTTCGGAAATTCAAATTTGTATGATATTGTATTCTCTCATGAAAAGTATTTGTTGATATTTGCTAAATGTTCTTGTCCCAAGTAAAGTGTTACATAACATTTGTGAAGGTCTTTTCTTGCACTTTAGAAATTTCTATTGACTAGTCATACAAATCAAGCTTGGTCAGCATCTTCAAACTAAATGCCATTTGGGGTGCTCTCATCTACCTAAAGTATTTTACAGTTCTGCAGATGCAAGAGAGTGCTGTAAAATACTCCAAGTAGCTGGAAACCTGTCAAGTATGAAGATGCTGACGGCTATGAATGGAAGACAATAATATTACCAAGAAATTTAATAATTCTACTTATTTCTGGTGGAAGTCATCATGATTTATTTTCTTAATGATCTATGAAACTTCTTCAAAAATTCTTGGCCATATAGATTGCAGCCCCGTTTTCAAGGAAGTTTACAATCCACAGAATGTTAAAACACCTTGGGCTAAGGGAAGTTGAGTTAAATTCTGTCACTACAATTTGTGAGAGTATAAAAAAAAACAAATATGCTTATTTGTTTGGTTACTACTATGCATCTGTTACTAAACAGTAAAACAAATACCATTTATAGTCAACTTTAAATTTAACTACAGTAAACTCCCGATTATCCGTGGAATAGGATGGCCCGGCAACGCCGAATAACGAATTCCCCGGATAATCCGCTATGAACAAAGAATACGCAAAACGATCGATAATCAATTATTATACCACAAGTTGCACAAATAATGACTCCGGTTAATGCAATTCACAAATAATCTTCAGAGGACGAAATAATTTAAAATGTCGATGTATTTGACGGATTATAACATCTACATTTACATGTCTAACTATTTACAATACGTACATAAGTATATGTCAAAAGTAAGTATGTATGTACTTTGTAATTTCCTTTACACATAATACTTTCACTTTTTAACAAAAAAATCTGTCAACTTTCTTCTGTTTTTTTGTGAGCATTGATTTAGCTTTAATGTGCGATCTAAGTTTCTTGAGAACCATTTTGTCGCACAGTGTCTACTTTAGTCACGTGTGTCATAAAGCTATAAAGATCGATAATGTATATGACAGACATGTATAATGCATATGTCATGTCCTAGACTATTTATAGCCGAGATTAGCTGACATTTGTTTACAATCTTATGATACACATTAGGTTTTCGGGGGGTCCAAGCATTTTGTCATTGTCTCTTATATACAGTAGTCTGCTCGCCCCTTTTATTTCGCTGGGCTGCGTCGGGATGCTTCTCTTTCAATGTAAAAATTAGTACGTACATATTTACATATCTATTCCCTTCATCTTAACTTCTATTAAGCCTTATATGTATATATGTCGTAATTCACCATTTGGAAATTTAAACACAAGAATCTGATTGGAATAAAAATCGGATATTTATAAAACAACGGCAGACCCCGGATAATCCGCCCACGGATAATCGGGAGTTTACTGTACTTATTTTTGTGCCCAAATAGTTAAAAAAACCTTTGCTAAAGTTATAACTTTTGTACACCATTATACGTTATTTATTTTTTAGCATTGATTTCATATATCGGAATTATACTCTAAATTATTAATTTTCTGTAGAAATAATTTCATTTTTTGAATAAGCATTCTGTTTAATTTAGTATCATTTAATAAATAGCTGTGTGAATTGACATCAGGCTATTTATTAAATCACAATAAATGTATATTTCACACATTTTACATTTTTATTAAAATTTTCTCAATTAACCTTTTCAGTGCTATAGAACTAGATATCATTTTTGGCCTATCTGTTAAGAACGAGGTATTGTCATACAGCATTCTAAAAGGTGCTATGGAATGCTATACATGGTTATTTTTATAAAGATCCTATTAAATACAATGTTGTTTGCAATTTACCGCATTTGAAAGATTTTATACATTCAAACCATTGAATTAAGAGGCAGATAATTTGCATTGAGCTCACCCAAATAATTTTCTACCGTACATAATACATTGAATAGGCATTTATAAGATAACAGATTTCTGAAATTTATGAGACTCCAGCTACTTGATTGGATAAAGTAAAGAGATAAGTCAGCAATACTGTTAATTTTATTTCATTTTGATAAAAAAAAAAACTAGTAGTGAAAAAAATAATAAATATATGAAATTAACTGGTAATAACAAGCTTAAAATCATTTAAAATGTTGAGAAAAGCTAATCAATCTGTATATCAACTACCTAGCTCATTATAAGAGAAAAAGAACAAGACCTTGTGAAACTGAAATTTTTTAATATGCTAATTCAAAACTTTTTTTAAGAAGCAATTTATTATATATATATATATGTATATATATATATATATATATATATATATATAGATTTTTGGACTAGGAGACTGACAGACTTACCTTGGTAAGAGTCCACTCTGTAGTCTTGAAATAGAAACACATAAAAGCACTTAACCAATGATATATTTCAACCACCCAGTGGTCTTTGTCAATCAAAGAGAAAACACAAAAAGAAATATGAGAGAATGAAATAAATCTTATTTATTTATTTTATTTCATTCTCTCATATTTCTTTTTGTGTTTTCTCTTTGATTGACAAAGACCACTGTGTGGTTGAAATATATCATTGGTTAAGTGCTTTTATGTGTTTCTATTTCAAGACTACAGAGTGGACTCTTACCAAGGAGGAGTTGTATAGTCTCTTTTACAAAAATCAAAGCTAAATAAAATACTGCCTTTTTTTAAATTTAAATTTGAAACATATATTATTTCTTTGTAAAATTACAGAATCGTAGTTATTACCTCTTCAAATGATATTTGCCAGTTATTACCTCTTCAAATGATATTTGTCAATTATTGTTACTCAATTGACTTCTAACATGAAATGTTTTATTTCTGGCACTGAAGGGGTAAATATGTAAAATTGGAAGTTCTACTGTATTTACGTAATTATTTTTTTTAGAATAAAAGTAATGGGTTCCAAAATTTAGAATAATATATTGGATTTATATTGTTTTATGTGCCCTAGATAAACTGTTAGGTATAATGCGTGTTTTGTTTTAAAGGCGGTTACTGAAAACATGGCTGATCTGTACTACATCAGGTAATTGTCTGTTGTGACTTTTTGTGTGTATATTTGCCCGGCTTCGCTTTTTGTGCATGTGTTTGTGACAGTTCTGTTCGTTTTGTTATTTGAGCTATGACTAATTTTATATTTGTTTGCATTCTTAAGTATGACTTTCTTAACAATACAGTGGTATTATCTTTGATGTTTGTTTTTAATAATCTAATGTAAAGTTGGTTTTTACTGTGTGAACAGGCGCGTATCCAGAGACTTGCTTTTGGGGGGGGGGGATCGATGCATTATATATATATATAGTATATAGTTATATATATATATATATATAGTAGGCCTAAATAAGCTTTAAGCTCTACTAGAACTAACCTATATATATATATATATATATAATGTGTGTGGGTGTGGGTGCGTGTATGTAAAAACATAGGACAGAAAAAGTTCTTTCTACGCTTGCGTTAGAAATCGGTAACGTGATAAATATTCGTAACAAATTAGACTTTTTAATAAATAATTATTCCAGTTTTGATAACACTTATGGCTAGAGAATATTATTAATTTCATAATAAGCTATTATTTTAAAGATTGTTTATTAATTAATATAAGTCGTTATTCTTCCAACACGAACAATTCCGGAGTCAACTGTGAATATTACACTTGCAAAATTACGTATTGTAAATCCTATGTTCGAGACTAGGCTTCACTAGCGCTATCTGTTGTTAAAACGTTTAGACGTTTACAACAACGTTTCTTCGGTATGCCGAGGAAACTCGTCACATTTTCAAATTAAAATTTTATTTTTTATTTACAATAAAAGACGAATTAACTTAAGTAAAAGTCTAATTTAATAGAAAGGCCTAATGTAATAATATATTGTTGATTTTTAACCCAAAGTTCTTGAGGGTTGGGGGGCGATCGCCCCCCCCCCCTTGGATACGCGCCTGGTGAAGTACTCATGAAATACATTCTTTAATACATAAATTTTCACTAAATTGATGATGTATAAACTGATGAACTGATGGTATGGTTTTATAAGGACTATCTGTTAATAATTTTATAAAATTACTATATATTCTCATTTTTGCTATATGTTTGTGAAACTGTTTTATAATTATTGCCCGTTTACAGTTCTTGTTAATATTTTATTTTTTTTGTAAACTTTGTGTGGAAAGCATAGGTTATTAAAGATCTTGACATGGCATTCATTGTAAAGGCGTGGTACTGAGTCATAGATATTATGTTATGCATTTGTATAAAGCTAGAAACTAGATTGCATACAAAAATCAATAAGGATCTACAGGTACTGAACACAAAGTGGAAAATAGAATAGGGAGGTGTTTAAGAAAAGAATATTAGAGACTGCGCTGAAATTAATAGGATCATTTGTAATATAAACACAAATTATGTTTAGTTTATGCTTTCATTAAAATCTAAAATATATCTTATGCTGAAACAAAAACAAAAGGCAGAGAAAAGAAGGTTTAGAGTGAATTGGATTTTTAGGACAAAATGTCTAGTGGAAACTATATATTAAAGTATCTAAATTGAAAGCAAAAGGTAAAGAATAATAATGTTTTCATTAAAGAATTTGCAAATAAAAACTTTTAATGATTTTTATGTAATTTTATAATAAGAATAATTTCATTGAAAATTCATGTACATTGTATATAGTTACGTTTTTATGTGCTATTTCTACACATTATAAATATATTTCATTAGATTCGTTATCATATCCATTCTGTAATATTTCATCTTCATTGTTTGAATCCAGCATCTATTGTGTTCAAATAATTTACTCATGACCTAAAAGAGAGTAGTCAAATTGTCTACATTTTATAGTACAATTTAGTTAACTTTAACAACATTCGATACTACAATATATTTTATGAATAGTTGCTATAATCACCTGTTACACTTCAATTTCATACTATAGTCATGTGTGCTGGATTTTAACATTTCAGTTTTTGCGAAATGTTTTCTAAATTTTAACAAAAAATATTGTTAACTTATTCATGGGCATAGCTTGTAAGTGGAATAAAAATTGTAGATACATTTATCATTCATGGGTAGAAACAGTTTTGAAACACATTTACTGAAGTATTATATGGTCGTAGTTTTCAGTAAAAGTAGACATTTCTTGATACCCGAGCTAAATTTTGTTTTATACCCTTTGATTATACTCCTCTTTCTATCTGATGCATCTCAAAGCGTTATTTTCTTGGCCATAACAGTATTGAAAAAAGAGGAAAAGAAAATACTGAAGTGAACCACAGATGTTTATAAATATCCAAATGTCACAGATTTATAGTTTATGGTATAGTGCTATATGTGATTTGTATAAATATTGATTATTTGAAACTAAATATTAATAGTCTGTCAGAAGGAAGGTAAATGGTAGAAGTTAGGGGGAAGGTAAAAGGAGTTTTATCTGATGTTGAGGTTAGGAGGCTCTCTAGATTTGGTGTACCAATGGTATGATAACTCCCTTCTCAATTCTGAAGGGTTGTAATCAGGGGGAGGGCCTTAATTATTTTGGGGGTATAACAATCATTGAAAGATATGATGTTGTGACTAGCAGCGTGTTGATCGGTCGGGCTGTCTATGTTCATGACAGACGTCATGTCTGTGGCCATTCATTCTGATGCTCAGACCATTCGTGGTAAGGCCTAATATAACCTAAAAATATATAGTGTGTGATACGAGTCTTCAGTCTTCGCTCAATAGTGTAATAAGTTTTTGTATGTATCTATTTAATTATTTCCAAGCGATTGCAGTTTTGGACTATTGCCATTAGGTAAGTCTGTCAGTTTCCTATCTAGTCCAAAAATTCCTATATATATATAGGTGTGTGATGAGGCACCTTTCGGTCACTTGACCATTGTTGAATCACTCATGAGTGATATATATAAAACAGACTAACACGTAGACTGCTGTGATGATTTGGTACACATTTTGTCTTTGTTATTACTGTGAACTTGTTTATTTACACAGTTGACTGCTTTGTGCTGTATCAGTGTTTCTAGGACAGAGTTTTCCAAATGTTTTTAGCCAAGGTACATGGTATAAAGATTACCAGAGGCCACAACACATAAAATTAATTATAGAAAACCTAGAATGGAGTTTGGGGTGACCCCCTCTCCTTGTTAAAAAAGGTCTGGTAAAATTTTTGAGTTTTATTGCTCAAACGCTTTATATTCGGTCTAAAAATTAAAATATCTGTAGTATTTTAATCTTTCCAGTATGTTACAAAATAAGTATTTTCAACACATTAATACCTTTGATACCCTTATGATTAATAGGCCAACATAGTTTTATTAGGAAAATATAACCATTTACTGCACATGAAAATTACAGTAATAATTTTGTTTTGAATTTTGTGGCACAACTGGTCAGCCTTACAGCCCTGCAGTTTGTCAAGGCACGTTATTTGAGAAGTAGTGTTCCAGAAATCCGACCCTTTTCATAGTTGGTGTCCTGTCTGTTAAAATTAATGTGATTCATCAACCTTTTTAGCTGGTATAGTGTACAAAACCATTATAAAAACTTAGTTTTACGAATTTCAGCAAAAAAAAAATAGTAAATAATAGCTTTATTGTGAAATGTAATTATTCATTTAAAAAAATTTAAGTTGTTAACAAAGAGCAATTTTGTTTTGTTTAATATGGTGTTTGTCAGCTTGCGGGAACAATGCTTACAAAATGGTCTTCACTGTATGAAAGCGGTTATCAAACTAAACAGAGTGAGCTCTACGAAGAACACTTACAGAGCTTCAATACTGTATTAGCAACAACACCAGAGAAAAGGTTTTTCTTGTTCAACTCCAGCTCCTGAGGCATACTGTGATGCATTGCTTGAAAAGCTGTGCTTATTCAGTTTGTATATGTGAGATATGCATCACTAAAAATTCTTATGGGCCTTAGAAAAGATTTAAAATGTTAAAATTAAAAGGCCCTTTAAATGTAAATTCCATTTTACATTAAAATGGAAAAAGGAATCAAGTTGTTACAGTTCGTAAACGAAACAAAACAAATGAGAGTTTGTAAAATGCTGTCAATATTTTCTGCCTTAAACTTTATTTGAGAAATTATTTTATTCAACTTAGTAAGGTATGATTTCATTTAATTTAGTAAGGTGATAGAATCTGATATGAAGATGTTTAAAGTTAACTAAAACTAAAGTTGTGTGCTTTAAATGTATCTCAAAGTGAAAAATTTTAAATTTCACCAGCTTCTCACGCCTAATTACTTTGATAACTGAAGTTGTGTTTATATCATGTTCTCAAATGTTGAAGCTTTCCTTTTTCCTATTAACCCTTTGATTAGCGTACACGTACCAGTACGTGAGATGACGCAACGACCAGCAAGAGCATTCCCGTATATGTATGTTCTACCATTTCTCTCAGATTAGCGTTGCCTTACATTTACGATATGTTTTCCTGTGTATTGTGCTGTATTCTAGGTTAAATATTTGCAACTATCTGGACTATACAGAGTATATAGGCACCATTCTTTTGTGTTTCCAACGTATTTACAGATCATTTCAAAGTGTGAGCGGTATTTTACAACAACAAAAAATATAAGGGAAATTTTTAGCAAAGAAATTCTGAGTAAACATAAGGTAAAGTTTGGTTAACATGAGAAAATAAGTGAATAAAAAAAATAATAACAAATATTACTATAATTTAGAAAATTAGAGAAAAGGTTAGAAAAAGAAAAAGTGTAAAAATGTTTCCTATAGCCTATATCAGGGTAGGCACATGTTGCTAATCAAAGGGTTGATATCATCATAAACATTTGTCAGTATTGCTTCATTTCACAAGCAGCTCACTAATGCTATTTAGGTTTAGTTATAAAAGTTATTTGCTGTAAATTATTTCTTCATATTTTCACTAATTTTGGTATTTTTATTATAGTTACATTTAATTCACAGGTAGTGTATGTGTTCATTATATTTGTAATTTAGTTATCTTTTGGCTTTTTTCTAAATGATTGTATTTACAGTTAGAGATCTAAAATGTAGTCAGGGACATAATAAGTAACATGTTTTCAGAAATGGTAATCTCTCAAGGCCATGTTCACGGTTACATGGTCCACACTGTAATTAAATATTAGTGTTTAATTACTACACTTACATTGTAAATAATGTGTATCTGTTTTGATAAGTAATTTTGGAGGGAGTTCTGCACAGCAGTTACAAAAAAACATTTAATTTTGAGAAACTACTCATGTAATTAATTTATCATATTTTAGTTGCATATTTATTATCAACAATGATTATGGCAATTACAATGTCATTTCTTTACACTTGCCAGTTTATTATTAATTATTATTGCAGTTGGTTTTATTACAGTGATGTGTAGTTCAAATGAAAGGGTTAAAAATAAACATTATGTGTAATTAACAAAAATGAGGTTCTTTCAAACGTTTATGCTGTCAGTGTGAGAGAAGATTCATCAGCATAGCATCACAAAACAAAATTATTATAATTGTTTGAACAAAATTTTAAAAATGTTTGTAAAGAAATATTCAAACTTTTTCAACTACAATTATATTTTTCTAAGAAATTAAATTAGTTTAAAATTTATTAGAAAGTGTACATAAGAAAGCCAGCTACTGAACCCAGACCAGCTTTGAATTTAATAAAATTGAAATATTTCCTTGCAAGTATATTATTTCTATTTCAAATGTTTTTCTTCACACATTTCTTTCCTTATCAAGGTATTTTTTTTTTATATCTAGATACAAGTTTTTTTAGGATATCTGGTCTTCCAAGTTGTGCCTTGTTTATTGCTTGGCAATGACTTTAAAAAGTCAACTTGTTTATATTTTAATTTATATTCTCTAATGTTTCTTGTGCTGCTCAGGTTATGACCCGGTACCAATAGACTCTATGCAGGGTCTGGACCTAGGCTCGCAACATGATTCCAATTACGGTCCAATGGAAGTAGGTGCAGGTGACCTAGACTTTGACCACTTAGACGAGCTACCACAACCACCACAAGATGGGCAAGTCGCTGCTGCTTGGTACGACACCGATCTTTAACATACTGTTAAAGACATTGTTTATAATAAACTTGAAAGAGATTTTGTGTATATGTTTAGCTATAAATAGTTTAGGAATTTTTCCATCGATTGGAACAATATTTTTCAAAAAGTGTTGACAAGTATTTATTAAAAATATTGCTCGAATCATTCAAATCATACTTGTTAGTTATAATATATATCATTAATACTGTCTCTTATTTTATTATTTTTTTAAAATTATTATTTTCTTTGTATCAATCTTCAAGCAATTTAAACATATTGCTTGAAGTAGAAGACAGGGTCTTGATATCTCATATTTTGATTTTGTATTGTATTGTATTTTAACACTACACTGCATTGTATCAAACAGAAGTTGCAAGACACTGAAACGCAGATGTGTTTCTTTTGTATTTGGTATTTACGAAGTAATATATTGTACTGAAATAAATTATATTATAATTCAAGTTGGAAGTTTTTAAATTTTCCTCCAAATCTTCACTCAATTACAAAAGTATTTCATTAAATTTAATTTTTAACTGGATGCATCTTTTAAAGAAGAGATATGGAACTATAAAAAACAAGAAAACCAATACAATGCCTGTAAATCTATTCACACGACACAATGTCTTCTAACATATTCTCCATATATTGTGTTTATACGCATTTATAGTATACAGTAATACCTCGACTTACGCTACCCCATCTTTCGCGATTCCCAAGTTATGCGGTTTTAAACCATGCTGTCCAAGTTACACAGAAACTGGCATGTTATGGAAGAAAAGGCCTAAAATATCTTTTATAGAGCATGAAGAGAAAATATTTCTAGGTTTTAATGCCGCCAAAGACCAATTGACATTGATGGTTGGCGCAAATACAGCTGGTGACTAAGTTGCAATCTGTCATTGTTTATCACTCAGAAAATCCAAGGGCATTAAAAAATATTTCTAAAGCTAGCTTCCCCTTGACTTGGAAGTCGAATCGGAAGGCTTGGGTGACAACTTCCTTTTTTAAAGACTAGCTTGGTCCTCAATTCATACCTAAAGTCAAACGTTATTGTCGGTTTAAACAAATTCTTTTTAAAGTAATTCCTATTAATTAACAATGCACCTGGCCATCCTCCTACTACTTAACCAATTTCGACACACGCGTCAATGTGATATTTTTGCCACCAAGCACAACTAGTTTGCTTCAACCGATGGATCAGGGAATCATTGAAACATTTAAAGCTTACTACATAAGATCATTTGCGCATCTTCATGAAGCTATGAGGCAGAACAACGAGCTCTCTGTTAAAGATTTATGGAAACTGTTCAATGTTTTAGATGCTTTGAGAATCATTGGACAATCTTGAAATGAAATTTCACAAAAAACTTTGAATGGCGTTTGGAAAAAGGTGTGTATTTTTTTTGCCACTGAAACTCAGTTTAGAAGTGGAAAATGATGACGTTTAAGAACAGCTGGATTCACACAAGCAGGAGCTGACAATTGATGTGCTAATAGAAATGCGTGAGCAAGGCCTTAGAAACGCAGATTATTTATCTTTAGACCCAGTTGACGTAGAAGATAATATGAAGGTTAGAGACTTGACAAAAGGCCTTAGTTTAATTGAGTAAGGCCTACAAATTTTAGAATACATATAGACTCCAGTGATGAACGTATTTCTGTCACAAAAAAAAAAGTTAGCAAGTTATGAGGAAAATCTGTGTAAGAAGAAAAAATTTGTCAATCGAATTTACTAGATTTTATGAGGCTTATGATGTCAAAATAATTTCTTATTACTTACTTCTTTGCAATATGTATTTATATAATATAACTTTTTGTTGTATTATGTATTGAAGATTTTAATACATACACATTTTTCTTCTAAATTATTAGTATATTTAGTCTTTGGTTCCAATAAACATGATTCCTATGTGATTGTATGTTAAATTATACCCCGACTTACGCGAATTTGACTTACATGGCTATCGCTCGGTGTCACCTATCAAGTAGGTACGGGGTATTACTGTACATATCTTTTTCATATACAAAAAAAAGTTTAAGAGAAGTGTGTTCCACTGTGAAGTGCTACAGCCCAATATTTTTTATTTGATTCATTATCTGTAATAATTACCTAGTAAGTATTAATTTTCATTATGTTTTTGTTTATATGTTATCATGATTAAGGTTTATTTATTTTACTGATTTATTTACTCTCTTTTATTTTATATTCACTTTTATTCTGTACTCTCCTTACAAGTTTTACACCAAGGTAACGATCTAAGAGGGACTCCAATCTGAAAATCAGAACCTGTAACTTCCCAACTTACACCTTCTAAGAGTAAATTTCTCACTATGATAAATAACCAATATATTTTTGCATCAACTAGGGGTTTCGGATGAATTGAACAATTTGGCCCATTTTAATAAAGAAATTGTGAAACCCCTATCTTATATGAAAAATTAATAATTATTAATTAGAAACAATTTTTTTTTTTATTCATGTCTGTTGATGGACAACATTTTTGTAAATCTAATATTTATAAATTCTCATAATATACAGCATTACATTTTAAGCAATTAAAGTGATTCATTATATTAAACATTTTAGTAATCTGATATGGTATGGATCTCCTACCAGTGTTAGAATGAGAAATTGACCTTTTATCTTTCATATAGCAGGACTAGATATTTTGAACCTATCCTACTACAGACTCTTGTGACATTTTTGTGTAACCAGTTCAAAGATTTTCTATCAGAGCCATGCTTACTCGTAAGCAGATAGATTTATAGTTTGTTCCCATGGCAGGTTACCACATTTAACCCTCCGTCAAGTGCAATAAAAATTATAACATGCTCAGGCGCAATCCATGTGACAGATTAATTTATACAATAATTTATTTTTTTAGTGTAGCTAAAGGGAAACGTATCCAACGGAACTTTTTACTTGCGTATTTTGCTTATTTATATTAATCTTAACACTACTTGACATTGAACATAATTTTTAACACATATTTATAATTATTAATCGTAACAAAAAACTCATCAAATTGTTCTAAAAATAAACCTCAAAATTCATAAAACAAATCCACACAAATCATAAATCAATAAAATACATAAAACTTCTGCATTAATACCTGTTATAGTAGTGCAAAAACCTGGTCAACTAGATCGATTCCAGGTCCTGTAGCGTTATAGTCCAAAATCATTTGTGGTTTTCCTGTGACTATCAACTTGGCTGTCATCATGCATGCATGAAATTTTAAGTAGATTTCTATCTTTTTTTGCACTAGTGAGCAGTTCTTTTTAAAGCCAAACTTATTATTATTTACGGCCCTAAATGTTCACAAAGTCAGGGGGAGCTGGCAATTGTTTTTTGCAAGGTTCCCAACAATGACGTCTTGTTTTTCTTTAAGAGCCTTCACTAATTTGTAACTGTTTAACCAGTTGTTGCATGTTATGTTACGTCCTGACCCATTCAACGGTTGAACAATTCATATGACCACGTCTTGATTATTGCTGTATTTCTGATGAATCACATCTTGTAAGAACAAAGATGGTTACAGTACTGATTTGTTTTTAAAATATGCTGGTTAATAGAACGTTCTGGGTGATAGAATACCACATAAAAACCCTTTTACAGTATTTATATAACCCTTTTTTATTTATATTCTGTTAACTGTGGGGGTTTGCTGAAGAATTTTATAGCGTTCTAGAACATACAGAATGTGTATGAAAATGCATTTTTTTCACAAATTACACTTTTTGTAATTGTAGAAAGTATGTTTAAGCTACACAAACTCTGAAACTAATTAGTCTTGCATTATCTTTGTTTTCTGTTAAGAGACCTAAAGGTGAATATTTTTTATGTCACAATTAGTGTTTTGCTAAAAAATGTGGACATTATTTTGGGGTTCAGTATGAACAGATTGGCACATGAAATATGATGCCTTATCCTTTCTATAAGTGATAAAATCTATTTCCTAAGACAAAAATAGATTTGAAAAGGTAAAAGACTTTATTTGGATTGGGTTTTATTTATCAAGTAGGTATTGATTTGGAACTCAATACAATAAAATACATCGCTCATCAAAACTGCCTCCAACATACATTTATAGATTACAGACTCTAGAAAATTAACATAAACAACATCATCGAACAACCACACAAAATTTCTTCCCCATTCAGAAAATCAATTACTAAATATACAAAACAACAATACAATCTATCTGATTTATACAAAATAACATGTAATGACTGTCGCAACTTCTGCATTAGCCAAACATGTAGATCATTCAACACACACGATTCAAAGTACACACCGACAACATAAAAAACCATAAATAAAAAAGGTAGCTTCAAAAACACGTAACACACATTCACGAACATACATACTTAACATATTCTCCATATAATAAACCATAGTTAAACATTAACAACTACAGAAAAATATGACATATACAAACATTACACAACAGAAAAAGAAGATATCTTTAAATCCACACCCTTTTCTATTATATAGTAAACAACTAACTTGAACCACCACTACACTAATACATTATATGCCACCAACCTTTTGCCTTGTGTAACCACCGCCAGTGGAGTACAAGCTTCATAAATGAAACGATTGTTTTTGAAACGCGTACAATTTTTAAAAATTCAATTAAGTTTCATTTTCTTTATTGCAGCATATATAGCTCTGATCTAGTAAGCAGAGTTAATTTGTTTCAAAACTCCAAATAACAGATAGCTAGTTAAAATTTAAATATTTGGTTTCAAAGCAAGGTAACTTTGTAATTATTCTGTCCATATAAGGACATGAATAAACAGGCGCGTATCCAAGGGGGGCGATCGCCCCCCCCCCCAACCCTCAAGAACTTTGGGTTAAAAATCGACAATATATTATTAAATTCGGACTTTCTATTAAATTAGACTTTTACTTAAGTTAATTCGTCTTTTATTGTAAATAAAAAATAAAATTTTAATTTTTAATTTGAAAATGTGACGCGTTCCCTCGGCATACACTCGTAAACGTCTAAACATTTTAACAACAGATAGCGCTAGTGAAGCTTAATCTCGAACATATGATTTTCAATACGTAATTTTGCAAGCGTAATATTCGCAGTTGAGTCCAGAATTGTTCGTGTTGGAAGAATAACTACTTACATTAATTAATAAACCATTTTTATAATAATAGCTTATGAAATTAATAATATTCTCTAGCCATAAGTGTTATTCGAAACTGGAATAATTATTTATTAAAAAGTCTAATTTGATCATGTTACCGATTTCTAACGCAAGCGTAAAAAGAACTTTTTCTGTTCTATGTTTTTACATACTCGCACTCGCGCGCAATTTTGGTTATGCCATAATTCCTAAGTAAATAGATTTCTCCAATTCTGTCATAAATCTTATTATGCTTAATATAATTTTACTGATTTTTAAAAAAAATTTTTTTGCAAAAACCCAAATATGGTTATTGCCTTAAATTATAATTACAGATTTTCATTTCTTTACAATTTTCATAGTATAAACCTAGTTTTTAACTTCTTAAAAATAACGTGACACATTTCTATCATATATATTTTTAAATCTGAGTTACAAAATGTAAATAAAAAATTTTTGTTTTTAGAAATTAACATTTTCTCTAGTATAAATCTTGTTCTTACATCTCTAAACTAAACTTTACCTAATTCTATTACGATTACCGAAAACATATGTCGAAATAAAACTACACGTTATTAGAATATTACTTATTACACTTTTGCTATTATTAGCGACCAGACTTTTTGTTAACTAAATGTTCTTAATTGTTAACTTACACTTGCAGGAAACGTTTTCATATTACGACTTCTCCAACCTCCAGTAGTATATTACTAGCAATGTACCCGTCCTTCGTACGGGGTTGACGAATATTTGTATTGATTTTATTTGTATTTAATCCCAATAAATATATCAAACTATAGTTTATAAACCTACAGTTAGAGGAGTTTCCAAGGCTAGTGGGGCAGTGCCCGGACGGAATTTCTAAATAAATAACTCCCTATGTGTTAACCAGGGACCCTAGGAATGTCCAAGTGAAATTTCAGGTGTTTACTTCTCGTTCTCACGTGTTCAATTTTAGGGGGAAACATTATACCGAGCGATGCAGAAAGTCATTAGGAATACAAAAAAAAACTCCCGCTCAGGGAAACAAATACCATTTTTATCAAATTAAAGTTGGGTGAAAAATTCAGTGCAGAGTAATAAACAGTACTACATCCAAGTGCCAAACTACATATACATATATTTATATAGACCGGGAAATAAATACCAAATTTCACCTCAATGGGTCCAGTAGTTCTTATGTGATTACAGGCACCATTAGATTTCTATATAATAGGCCTAGTCATGGGCGCCCATACCCACGGGCAGGGGGGCGTGGCCCCCCTAGCTCCCACAAAAATACAAATTAAAATTATTAAGACTTTCGTACAAATATTTCTTTTTTATTTTCAGCTGATGTGGAAGAACTATATTTTAATTATAATAAATTTTCACAGTATTAACATTATAAATAGTATGCGATTCTGCTATATTAACACCTTGACTGAACGAAGTAGGTTTTAAAGTCAGAAACTATCGAATATCCATATTATGTGATTATGTCAATGTGGACCAGTTAATGGTTGCATCAATTAAAGGAAAACAGTTAAACAGGACACGACTAATATCCTAGACGCTGACACAGCGAGCCAGCTATCCCAATGATAAGGACAACCTAGGCCCTTCCAACTGACGCTGCATTTCTTCTCTGTTGCATGTCATCTGCTTTCGACATTGTAGTACTATATTGGGTGCAAGTAGGAAGCAGGGAGATTATATATTGACAAAACAAAACAAACCATTTATGAAGTAGGTCTAATAATAATTGATCTAATACAAGGATTTGCATAGCACTATAACTTAACTTTATACACTCCAATATTATTTCAACCCATTTACCCATACATTCATATTCTACTAGTATAGCCATACTCTAGGGGCGTTTCCTTTTATCTCGGAGCTTTTTATTATATTTTTTAGTATTTTAA
Source organism: Prosapia bicincta (assembly GCA_036971475.1). NCBI lineage: Eukaryota > Metazoa > Arthropoda > Insecta > Hemiptera > Cercopidae > Prosapia > Prosapia bicincta. The sequence goes on from JBAIZL010000001.1 coordinate 239,513,897, forward strand.
ATAATAAAGATTCACTCATTCTATAAAAACATAAATTAATCGATACAAAAAAGCCTGTAAAAATTAGAAGTTTCGAATTTTCTAAAGTGCTTTAAAACTCACCATTTTAACCCTAATTTTTCAAAATTTCCCCGGACCCCCCTTCTCATGGAGGGAATCCCATTCCCCCAGGTATCAGATTTGGCCCCCCCTATAAAATTATACATGGGCCTAGTATAATTATTAGTTCCTAATAAATATAAATATATCAAACTATAAACGTACTGATTATTTTCTTGAAAACCAAGGAAAGGAAAACTTCTGCTTGTAACATAACTTTTGTAAAGTATAACTAACCTCGAAAGATGAAAAACAACAAATATTTACTATCAGCTGTTTAAATGTGTTCAAAAGTGACTGTTACAGGTGATTATCAGGTGATTAGTCAAGCTAAGTATTAAATGGAGTATAGATAATTTAGTGTTAAGGGGGTTTTCAAGGCCCTTGGGGCAGTGCCTTGATAGAATTTCTAAATAAAAATATGTCTGTTAACCAGGGACCCTAAGAATGTCCATGTAAAATTTCAGCTCAATGGGTCCAGTAGTTTTTTACGTGATTGAGTAATACAGATAGGCAGACAACATTTTGTATATAATATTGATTTTTATATAATAGTATAGATTTTAACAGAGTTGAAAAAAAACAGCAACTCATGGAAAAAATTAAAGAAATTATTGTGCTACATATTTTATATTTATTGTAATCAACAGATTCAGCATTTGGTCTTGGCAGGATTGAAGTCTCAGCTATTAATTAAGTTGGAGCCGATGGTAGCAAGACAACAAAAATAAGCATAAAAATCTTAGGCAACATTTGACCACACTTGTAATTTAGAAGTCCTTGTTCAGACCTCCAGTAGTGTTTCTTCGCCTAGACCTTAATTTCTAAACACTTCTGCTTACACTGTAAATTCGCTAATACGTCTGGCCGGCACATGCATAGCTACATACAAAATAACAGCAAAAGCGTTGGCCCCTTCTGAAAAACACAAGACATTTTGGACATTGTTATGTAAGGTCTAATGTCACCAAAACTTCATTAGATATGGAATTTGAACTAAGATTACTGCTCTGATAATAATGGGCCCTGCAAAAGCTAAGAAGGGTGCTGAACTACAAACTAGGTGATTGGAGTTATTCCGAATTCTAGTTAAACAGCATTCTACCTCCTCTCAATGTCAGTACACCACATGACATAGACACAGGCATTGATAGCCTTTATGAAGCTGCGATTGCGGTACATGTTAGATGTCAGCCCAGGTACCAAGGCACATAATGCAGCTAACTACCTGGTGAAACATGACGAGAAGCATTACAACACGGTTTAAACAGATGCATCCATATAGCAAACTTTCTCTCTATAGAGACAAATCAGGCTGGAACTAATTCAGTACAAAGTCAATGGCTTCCAACCAACATTGGTGACTAATACATCAACCTCGCCAGTGATCGAACACTTTGGGCCAACCCTCATTCATCCGCCTGAACTGTCATGTGGGTGACCCAGTTGATGAGGTCAACTTGTTTGTGGATATGTTTCAAACCAGGAAAAGATACATCAAACCCAATTCATCCTGACTGATTAGCTTATTGAATACGATGTGCAAGTTATTTGAAAAGAAATCCAGCTCAAATTCTGTCAAGTATATCCAAACATAACATACTGAGGCTAGAGTAATTTGGATTCAGGACAAAACACTCAACCATGTACCAACTGATGAGAGTGGAGGAGTATAGTAAAAACTGCTCAACTGTAGTTGTCTTTCTGGATATTGAAAAAACATTAGACCAGTTCTAACGCAACAGTCTTGTAGACAAAATATACAATGTTTAACATAAAAGGCCCACTTTCATTACAAGTGAAAGTTGACCAAAATGATGGACCTATCTATGATGCTCAGCATTTAATGTAGGCTTCACCTGACTAGGGCCATGCAGGCAATATATAGACACACAAACTACAGGTACTCAAAACACAGTTTTGTAACCACAAAGATGCCAGATGCACATGATTAACAGTATTTTTAACTGACTAGAAAGTGCTCTTTATCCAACAACACCTGTAACATTTAACAATAAGGTTCTACAACAAAGTCCAAGAAAAAAACAACATCCATACTGATTTCCTGGGTAGGTATTCCCCACTAACGACAAATACAGACGTCGCTGTTTCTGCTATTGTCTATCTTCATCCTATATAAATACAATGTACATACTATTATTAATCTGCTTCAAAGTTATGTTTTTCTGCGGCTAAGCTGCATCCCCTCCCCAACGCAGCTTAGCCTCAATGAACATACTAATTTTGTTTTGCACACACATTTCAGCTTCAATTAGGTGACAGAAGAAAAATAAATGCATGTCATTCCTACCATAGTCTTACTAACAAGGTATTTTAAAGCAATATCCCTTAGCATTAGGATACAGCAGCCTGGGTTCTTCATTCTACTTATCATACTGTTTTGTTATCCATAGAAAGCGCTTCTTTGCTTAATACTATCTAGGCAGATTCTGACCACATGCTTATGTGGAAGACAAAGGCAGCTAGCTAAAGCTGGGCGGGTTTTGGGGGCCCATCTGGCAGTAAAACAATCTTCATTATAATACTGGCATCTGGTGACAATGTTATAAATTATGAGTTGTCAGTTTTTGAATAATAAAAATATAGTTTATAAAAACTTCAGAAATTACCTCTGAGGATGATTGCTATGCAATCAAAATGCACATAAGGGTTTATATAAAAGAAAAAAGTCATTTGTGGTATAGAGATTTTATTTATTTATTTTAAACATTACGCCACAGTTGTTTTATACAGTTAAAACTTAGTTATTGTGTTGTACGCCTTTAATTACTACAGTTGATATCACTTACTACTTCAGTGGATTGTTCAATGCTGCGAGCCACTGACAAGATCATCGGGGTCTTGTCGTGACTCACAGTACTAAACAATGCACTAGTGCGAAACGAAACGGGTCTGCTGAAAAATATCAGTAAGTTGGGGTGTTTGCCAAGTGATACCAATAGTAATACTGTAGTTTATTAGATTAAAATTAATTTATTTAATATTGTTATCTAGATACAGAGGTTTAAATTTTAAAAAAGCGATAGGTGCAAAGTAAATTGTAGAAAAACAAATACCCTAACCGCGCTTTACATACGCTAAAACTGCCAGAGCTTGATTCGAAGTTTAGACGTAAATAGGACCAGGAGTTTTTATCATCTCTTTTACCTACCATCAATATGAGGGGTGGTCAGCTCGGCAATTTTAATGAAGAAAATGTTCTTCAACATATCAATCCTTACTAACAATAATTTACTAGTATAATTAGGCGATGATAAACCTAATATCAACAGCAATAAAAATAATTTATTATAACCTCAGAAATATACATTTATTATATAATCTTCCAAGTAATCTTATCGGTATAATTTATTCCCAGTTTGTAAAATAGGTGGTTAGTTTTATGTACAAAATATAGTGCTGTTTTGTAAAAAACAATCTATATAGATTCGTAAACTTTTATGCAATAAGACTTTGTTCGCATATTTTAAAATTGTATATACCATTTATTAATGTGTAACATATGTGAATTTATAGAAATCAGAGTTGGTAAAATGTTTGATAGGTTACCAAAATGTGTTAATTAATTAATATTTTTTTGGACATAGTTTACATTAACGCCTAAAACAATTTTCGTGCGATTTTACTGTATCAACGTCTTTGTAATAATCGATATAATAATTGCCATCTCGATATACACATATCCTATTATAGGTTATATGCAGGTAGTTAGTGCAACCTTAAAACTAGGCAAAATATACAAACCTTTTGTTCATAAAAGGTTTCTCTGTTTGGAGTATGCATATTGCGTAATTTTTAGCTTGATTTACAATTTAAGTAATACAACTTTTTTTGAGGACTTTATTCAGTTTGGGAATATTGCTGCACAGTTATTGTTTTGCACATTATCTTTGACATTTTAGTAATATAAAAATACGATATCAGTATATGCAACATCAGTTTTGGAATACACTATTAAAGCCATAGGTGCGTAAAAAAAGGCAGTCGTTACTAGATACGGTAAGAAGTACTTATAGTTGAGAAATTTTAAGGATTTCTAGGACCCTATTACTTGAGTAAAATGATACTTCTAGGTTTTTTATACAAGCCATAATTTTTAATCTCACACCAAACAAGGCATTTCATGTTCCTACTTCACAATTATCGGTAAAAATATAGTTGAATGACGTTGGTGTTAATTTAATTAACACCAACGTCATTCAACTATATTTTTACCGATAATTGTGAAGTAGGAACATGAAATGCCTTGTTTGGTGTGAGATTAAAAATTATGGCTTGTATAAAAAACCTAGAAGTATCATTTTACTCAAGTGTCGGTTACTGTGCATCTACGATATTTTGCAAAATTGTTCAAAACCACCACATAGGACGATATCTACAAGAATTTTTTTTTAACTGAGGAAAGTAACTTTTTTTCAGTTGAAAGTAGGGTAAAAAATTCAGTGCGGAGGCATAAGTTGTGAATGGGCGCAGAGTGATACAAATGATTTGTGAGAGCTTTAAGCAGTGCAGTGCTTCGTAATGATGCAGTGCAGAGCTTTGAGTTGTGCATCGGGGGTGGAGTGATACACTGACGTCACACATACCTTATGTGTGTAGATATCTGAGAAACAATGTTTTGGCCTAATTTTTATGGTTTTTGAATACATATATTTAAATATATTTATAAAGTCTCCAGTTAGGATAGATTTGGTTTTAAATTTATAGATTACTATATACCTATATTAAAATATACCTAAAAACTGTCCAGTCAGGTTTGATTTGGTTTTAATTTTATACATTACCTAAATTATTACATGTATAAAATTAGAACCACATTTATCCTGACTGGATACTTCATAGATATATTTAAATATAGATATATAAAATTCACCTTCCCTGGCAATAACAAAAATAGATAATAAAAAAATAGTTATCAATATAGCTTCAAGACATGTTTTTGTTACATAAAGTTTAGATTGCTAAAACACCAACTACAGTTGTGACGTCACGAAACATTTGTATCACTCTGCTCCCATTCACAACTTATCCCTCTGCACTGAATTCTTTACCCTACTATAAATTGAAAACAAATTAACTATCCTAGGTCAAGAAAAAAAAATTTTGTGGATATCGTCCTATTGGTGGTTTTGAATAATTTTCCAAAATATCGTAAGTGGCCGCTAAAACCCAGGATTACCATTTTTTTGATATAGTCATTCGCAAAATGCCTAGAAATGTAATTAAACTTTATGTCGATTCCCAAGCTTACAAATTTTGGAAAAAAATTGACCTAAACAAAGCACTATTAGAACCACTTTTTACCTGGCACATAAACTATATACAATTATAAAAATCGCACACACCTGTTATTTTTATAAATTTTAGCAGCAGCAAGTTTGGTAAAAATGCAGAAGCTCGGCGCCATACGATATTTTGGGAAATGGTTTAACATCATTAAATAGGACGATATCTATAAGAATTTTTTTTAAATTGACCTCGGAAAGTTACTTTTTTTCAATTTAAAGTAGCGTAAAAAATTCAGCGCGGATGTAGAAGTTGTGAATAGGCGCGGAGTGATACAAATGCTTCGTGATACAACTGTATTTCAATGTATAAAATTAAAACCAAATCTAACCTGACTTGACACTTTTTAGGTATATTTTAATATAGGTATACAGTATTGTATAAATTTAAAACCAAATCTATCCTAACTGTAGAAGTTGTTTCTTAAATATCTACACACGTAAGGTTGCGTGACGTACCGTGGACAATGCGTACAAACTTATGCGCAGCACTGTGACGTAAGTATCACTCCGCGTTTATTCACAACTTCTACATCCGCGCTGAATTTAGTACCCTACTTTAAATTGAAAAAAAGTAACTTTCCTACTTCAATTTTAAAAAAATTCTTGTGGATATCGTCCAATTTGATGGTTTTGAACAATTTCCCAAAATATCGTATAGTGCCGGAGTACTGCATTTCAACCGCAAGTTTAATTATATTTTGAGGCATTTTGCGAGTTACTACTTCAAAAAAATTAAACCAAAACGTTGAATTAGTAACGTTTTATATTGCCGTGAGCGAAGGGGGGGGGTGATTGGTATTCTCCAAAAAGGTATTTATTTCTTCGATTTTAGCAAACAGAATTTTACCGGACGATGCAGAGAGTCATGGGGGATGCAAAAACAATTAAGAAAGACTCTCGTGGTAAATGTTTACATTCCTAAACTGGCTAGATATTTGCTTAGAATATTCCAAAACATGTCAAAAGGCTATTTTTTTTGATATTTCTTTGTTTTTTGTATCGCATCATTATTTTTTATCAGTTTGAAGTTGGGTGAAAAATTCAGTGCGGAGTAGCAGTTGTGAGTAGGCTGCCTACCTTTACACTTACATACTGTGTAGCATTATGTTTTGGCATAAATTTAATGAATTTGTACATCGGACAAAATAAAAAGAAAACCTTACTATCAATATCAATATAGCCTTAAGACATGTTTAGGAACGTTCTATACTAATATGTAGCTTGTGTACTAATAAAGTTGTACCTAACGAATACATACCTTTTAGAATTATTAAACTTCCGCCCACATATTATTTGTTTTGCTATAGTAAGTCGTAAAATTACTCACAATAACAAAACAAACATTTAAAATCACTATTCTTCGCACAAAACAGAAAATATTGCATAGAACTGTACATACACCATTCCTAACTCTCCCATAAAAAGATGAGACTTTCCGCCACTCTTAAGTAGTGTAGTCAACAGTAAAATATTACTATTTTTATTTTATTCCTGTAATGTACATTTTAATCAATTTAACTTTATAGCCTTTTAAAACGCAACTATTATGTATATTCAATAACAGTTATCTGCAAATAATATTACATTATTATCTACAAAAACAAGTAGTCAAGCACTGAATACTGTTATACTTATAATTGTTAACATTTACAAAACAGACCGAATTTTATCTTCAGTTATTATTACTTAAGTACGTTAAAAAATAAGTTACTTTCATAATCTAGTAATGCTTCGGTTTCGATAAACAATACACAGGTGACTAGCACCTTACACTGAGTCATCTGATCTGATGCGACATTTGTAACGTCATTTTATAGGAAATATTACAAACAGAAAGTAACTTTATTCATCATTATTTAAATTATCATTGACATTAATAATTAAATTCATAAATATCAGAATTCAGCTAGTGAAAGCTGCATCTTTCCTTGTCATATGCAATGTGTTAAGAAATTAAGATTAAGTCTGATGAAATTAATGCGACATTGCTTGTCTCAATTCTCTGACTACTTTTTCTTTATTATTTTTTTTTTTTTTGACATTGTAAACCCTATTATAATGTACACATTGTGTATTATAAAATAAAACTTATAAATTATCACCTTTATGGAATATTTAAAAATGTGCGTGTTTTGGTCCAACTATAATTCGAGAACCAATGGAGCAATTGAGGTCTTATTTACGACATAACTTAAGATAGGTGTTGAGGAGAGCACATGTAAATTTGCAGCTTGAATATTGACCCCTTCTTTAATAAAGTTGATATTTTTCAAAAAAAGAAGCAATAAAAAAAATGCTAGTACTCTTCTAACTATGCATTCAGTCACTAAAATTTATGATGGAAATCAAGCCATGACTTACAGCTGATATTTAAATTAAGTAAAAAATATGACTTCCTACACATGAACTGTTTTAAAATGTTATTAGGCTAGTTTGCATAACAGCTGTTTATACTTTATAGGCTATACTAGTTACTCGGCACACATTGCTGCTGCCGAAATCATTATTTTCCAATTGGAAAAGCAAATAAAAAATCTAAATAATTCTATTTCATTTACTGTAATGCTAAAGGATAGACGTTTTTCTTCATTTCATTAGGCGTGGCTAAATATACAAATTTTGGTGTCCCAACACGTGAGCACGTAACATATACTTGTCCTTGATAAAAGCTCGAATGTTCCAAATTTATTCCAGCAATGATCAGTGATTGTCCTTGTGCCTTCTTTATGGCTATTGCGAATGCAAGACGCAAAAGAAATTGTAGTCCTTTGAAATCAATGGGTAGGTCTGATGAAATCATCGGTATTGATGGAATTAAGACCATCTCTCCGTCGAAGTTGCCACCTAAGATGTCTTCCTCGATCAAGCTGGGTGTCAGTTTTTTGTGGTTAGTCTTATTCCATTGCACAGCTTTGAACAATCCTACTTTTAATATCAATAAGTGTGATGGCAATAATTATACATAGAAATTAGCAATTTTAAACAATTATAATAATATATTTTTATTTTTACATTATCTTTATAATTTTTTAAATTAATTTAAGTAACGCTATATGGATATACATTTTAACATTAGTTACAATGAAAATATTAGAAAGAACCCCAAATACCACAAAAATAACAAATGAAACAAGTTACCTAATTTCAATGACCATGTCATCATTATCAGAGGGTCTTATTACAAAATTACAATCTAGCAAACAAGTAACTCTAGTTTGTAACTTCGTATTTGCTAGATTGTAATTTTTTAATAAGACCTTTTGATGATGATGACATGGTCGTTGAAATGTACATAAGGGTTTAATCTTAAATAACTTGTTTCATTTGTTATTTTTGTGGTATTGGGGTTCTTTCCAATATTTTCATTGTAATATATTGTACCACTGTCCTCTTGATATTGTATATTTTAACATTAGACTTTTTGAAGGCTGTACACTGAACCATACTAAGGCTCTGGGGTGGAGCCCTGTAGATTTATCTACACCAAACTTCACACAAACCATCCTGAGAATATATTAAACAATCTCCAAATTTCATTAATTGCTTTTAAATGGTTTAGGCGTCCATAAGATATATACATACATACATACATAAATCGGTTTTTGAACCATCCTAAGCCTCTGGGGCGAAGCCCTGCAGATGGATCTACACCAAACTTCACACGAACTTTCCTGGGAGTAAGTTGAACAAACCCTCCAAATTTCAATTTCTGATCAGCGGTTTAGGCACCCATAAGATACATACACACATATGTATATTCATTTATTTATATATAGATTAGTTTATTCATTATACATTATTAACCCTTTTAAGACCATCCATATTTTTCAAATTACACAAGAGAACGACCACGCCATTTTATTTTGGTTTTAGTAGCAATTCTTTAAATGTAGTGTAGATTTTATATAAATACAGGTAGAAGTCTGATTATTGTGTAATTTTTTCCACATTTACCTAAGCTATTAAATATTTATATTATAAATAAATCCTTTTTTTCAAATTTACATCCATGGAGTCAATTTTGTCTACTTACAATCATCAATATTTTAAAAATATTTCCAGGTTCCCAAGCATATAAAATCTTTAAAAACATCCTGTCATCTTAAAACTTGCACAAATTTATCTCCAAGAGGTTCTCTACATGTATTGTGAATTTGAAAACTTTACTTTTTAAATTTAAGACTATATTCGCTACTATTATGAGTTTGAATTTTACTCTGACTACATTGTTTAATTCATACACTATAACCTTACTTACAGTCTATCTATTTATCAATATTATTTCTAAATCTATAAGTATACTATAATATTTGGGAAGTGAAATTCCAATAAGTATATTTTGAGATACATTTCCTGTGAAGTTCCTTATCACATCGCTTATACTGTGATCGTTTTTTAGAACCCGGAAAAACTAATTAAAAAACAAATTAGAATTTGGTGGAAATAATACTAAATTAAAGTATATTCTTACAATAAATGATTAAAAAATGCATAAAGAAAATATATTTGTGATCACTGTAATACTTTACAGACTTGAACAACAAAAACATAAACAAGCACCGACTGTTACTGGGATGTGTGCTGCCACCTAAATATCGTCCTCCTTGATTGCTGTATATCTGCAAAAGAAGAACAATTCTGTTACGTATGAATAAGCCTTCTTATGATACTAATAGTAACACGATCTGTTGAGTTTTACAGAAATACAGCGATTTGAAATTCCAAGCTGATATATTGGCCAGTGGTCTTTTTCAGCTGCTATTCAGAAAGCTGATATATCGGCTCATGGTCTTACAAGGGTTAAACTACAATGCTATTACAATTTATTAAATTTATAATTTCATAAATAGAGTTCAGAACAAATTTTTTACTCTATGAATTTAATGTAATTATAATAAATTATATATTTTGTGTTAACATATTCTATGAACGTAATAAAAATATTAATTGTGACTCAAACTATGCAGAGTTGACAGTTTGTGCAATCCTGTATCAGAATTGTTTTTTTTAGAGAATCTTATGATTTGTATACTGTGTTTTTTGCTTATAATCTGCAATAATCTAACATAAATTCTAATTTCCAGGTTCAGAGACATTGTTACGAACAGTTACTGATCAAATGCCGGGTAATAGACACAGGAGCTGTTTATATGTGGGAACACAATGGTTTGTATCAGCTTTACATCAATTATTATGCAAGCAATAAAACCTTATTTCTTGAGACTAAACACAGATGTTGCCCAATGTAAAGCAGTTGCAGTAGGACATAAATTCTAATTTCCAGGATCAGTGACATTGCTAGGAAAAGTTAGTGCACAAATACTGCAGTAATAGACACTGGAGCTGTTTATATGTGGGGACACTATGGTTTTTACCAGCTTTATGTTAATTACTATGCAAGCAATAAAACCTCATTTCTTGAGACTAAACACTGATAATGCCCAACGTAAGGCAGTTGCAGTAGACATCAATTTTAATCTCCAGGAGCAGTGACATTGTTAGGAAAAGCTAGTACACAAATACTGCAGTAATAGACACTGGAGCTGTTTATATTGTGGGGACACTATGGTTTCTACCAGCTTTATATTAATTATTATGCAAGCAATAAACCCTCATTTCTTGAGACTAAACACTGATAATGCCCAACGTAAGGCAGTTGCAGTAGACATCAATTTTAATCTCCAGGATCAGTGACATTGTTAGGAAAAGTTGGTACACAAATACTGCAGTAATAGACACTGGAACTGTTTATATGTGGGGACACAATGGTTTATACCCGCTTTGTATTAATTATTATGCAAGCAATAAAACCTCATTTCTTGAGACTAAACACTGATAATGCCCAACGTAAGGCAGTTGCAGTAGACATCAATTTTAATCTCCAGGATCAGTGACATTGTTAGGAAAAGTTGGTACACAAATACTGCAGTAATAGACACTGGAACTGTTTATATGTGGGGACACAATGGTTTATACCCGCTTTGTATTAATTATTATGCAAGCAATAAAACCTCATTTCTTGAGACTAAACACTGATAATGCCCAACGTAAGGCAGTTGCAGTAGACATCAATTTTAATCTCCAGGATCAGTGACATTGTTAGGAAAAGTTGGTACACAAATACTGCAGTAATAGACACTGGAACTGTTTATATGTGGGGACACAATGGTTTATACCCGCTTTGTATTAATTATTATGCAAGCAATAAACCCTCATTTCTTGAGACTAAACACTGATAATGCCCAACGTAAGGCAGTTGCAGTAGACATCAATTTTAATCTCCAGGATCAGTGACATTGTTAGGAAAAGTTGGTACACAAATACTGCAGTAATAGACACTGGAACTGTTTATATGTGGGGACACAATGGTTTATACCCGCTTTGTATTAATTATTATGCAAGCAATAAAACCTCATTTCTTGAGACTAAACACTGATAATGCCCAACGTAAGGCAGTTGCAGTACAGATCAATTTTAATCTCCAGGATCAGTGACATTGTTAGGAAAAGTTGGTACACAAATACTGCAGTAATAGACACTGGAACTGTTTATATGTGGGGACACAATGGTTTCTACCAGCTTTATATTAATTATTATGCAAGCAATAAAACCTCATTTCGTGAGACACATAACTCAATTGAACATAGAGTGAGATTATGCAAATGTCAGAACAAAGCACACATAGCTTAATAAGGTTAGAACTTATAATACAATTTTCACTAATTTAGTGAAGTTATAAACTTTAACTATTATGTGGCCTACGTTTTTGCGGCTTGAGGTATTCCTTGCAGGTAATTTAATGAATAAATACTTTCTGGTGAAGAGATTCTAAACTTTAATCCTATCAATGCCAATTATGTGAGCGTAGAACAGTGTCAGGCATCTTGGCTGCACCTGCTTTAGGACAACATGGCGGCAGAAATGGAAAAGCGGAATAAAACGTTGTAGTTTCTAGGGTATAAAACGGGTCAGCTGTTTTTAAATAGCAGAAAACAAAACTTAGGATCTAACGCTGTATGAGGTTAGGTACCGTTCTCAACATGCACACTGATGAACTATTTGTAATTGAAGCGCATTCGAGGAAATAAATTATTTGTTATAATTTGGCTGTTTGTTATTATTTAATAATTACTTTTGCTTAAAAGCTCAGCTCAAAGACCTTAGTTTATTCATTTAATAAGAATGTGATATATTTGTTATTCCCAAGGCATTTACTTTCAATCGGGTGGTACCTTAAACTACAATTCATTTAAAAAAAAGGGGGGGAAACTATTGGTCAGTGTGGTGATGGAGGTATGGGGGCCAACTAGCATATTAAACAATATTTCACCTACATATAAATAGTATTTGAGAATAATGACATTTTTTATAACAAGGAAAATGAACTAATAACCTCTTCCTATTATTCATTAAAATTCAAATATGAAAGAGATGAATCATTGTGACCAACTGATGATGTATAATCTCATAAGGCTATGAAATGGTACATTATTGTTTTTAATAAAATCCCTCTATTTGTATTCAGAGAATAAATAATTTATGCTGAAGTTTACATCCACTGTTTACTGAAACCTAAACACAACCGGAAAAAAAGAGAAAATTGTGCATGGTGTTTTCAAATAAATAAAAGGTATTGGCTGTTTAACATAAGGTCTTTTTAACGAATTAATAAAAAAAACCTTGGCTTTGTCTCCAGTCTTCTTTTCATGAGTTTCACAAAAACAAATAAAATGTCACATTTTAATATAAATAAAGACTCTTATATTCACTAAAGTATGAAAATAAAGATATTTTAAAATTGATGGTATTTTATGAATACTGTTACATTGTAATAAATCAAAATGTTTGAATAAAATTAAATCACATTTATAGCACTGGATCTGTCTTGAGGTACAAGTGGCCTGAGATATCGACCAAGTCATAGTATTCAATTAAAAACAGTTCAGTTCACTTCAGCCACTCAATAACAGAATTTGGAACACTTCAAAATAAGTGTCTACAAATTTATATTTCAGCACTGGGGTAGAACACATTTATTTTCTAGTCAGATGTGTTAGGTTTATGGCCTAATATTCTAGAAAAACCATGATTTAGGTTTTTGGAAGTTTTCACAGTAATTTATACATCTACATAATATTTAGTGTGCACCCACAATTAGTCATTATCGTAGGAATAACATTTGCCTTTCTACTCAGTTATGTTTTAAAATTCTCAACATAAGTGGTGCAAAATTTAACAATGAAGTGTAGTATACACAAATAGATACAACACCAAAATAATAGACAAACTATGGTACAAAATACAAAAAAAAAAAAAAAAACACTAAAATTAACACTACAGACAGGGAAAACAAATACATCACATTACCATACATAAACAAAACAACAAACAAAATGGCCAGCAAATTTCAAAAAATAGGATACAAAATAGCATACAAAACTAACAAGTTACAATACAGAGTACAAAGATAAACTACAAGCACCAGGCGTATACAAACTGAACTGAGATGAATGTAACAAATTCTACATTGGACAAACAGGTCGCAGCTTTAAACAAAGAGTCGAGGAGCTCAAACAGTACACCAACTAAACATTTTACAATCACATTAAAGAAAGAGGACACAAATACACAGACATTTACCATAACCTAGAAATCCTACACATCAACAAAATACCATATCTCAACACACTAGAACAATATGAAATTTACAGACACACAAAGTACAAACATTAAACAAACAAATCACACATACTCTTTGATACTATCGAAAACCTACCTTTAAAACCATCACTGCTTTACCCGACATCTCCAAGCAGAAGACACTGATGAAGATCTCCACATAGCGATCGAAAACATCCTGTCTCAGTAAGTTTTAACATATTTAAAGGTTGGATAGTCATAAACTATAGTTTAAGTGATTAATAAGATTCACGGAATGTAATGGACTATAAAATTCAAGAATGAAGTAAAGTTTTAATAAGTTGTTTCCTAAAATTATCTTCCAGAGGAGTTCCAGTACGACTTATATCTTATAAAATCTACACCTTGCTTTCAAATAATGTTTATTTAATGTCTGTTAATATATATTTAATTTATTTAAGGTTAATAACATCACAGATCAATTCATACTAATACAAATACACTCTATGTTTCGATAACGCATGAATGGAAAGGATTTTCGGATAGAAAATCGAAACGTAGAGTGTATTTGTATAAGCATGAATTGGTATGTGATCTGTCATTAACCTTGAACACATTAAATATTGTTTCTTACCAACTTTAACTTGAGTTTCTTGCTTTCACTGATTAATGACTTTTTCTGTTATTATGCTTAGTCATGAGGAGATACGCAGGTAACTCATCTAAGTGTAGAATATGCTATTCATTTTATATATAATAATTTTATAAAGTGATTAGTTATATTGCTTGGTTGTTTTTGTTGATGTATGTTTATATAGTGTTATTGTCTACAAGCAATTTTTGGAGCACAAATATATTACTGCCTTGAAAACAATCTAGATAATTTTACAAAAACCCACATTACAGCCCTGCAAAGGACACTACTTTATTATCATCAAACACAGACTAACCAACATCTTTTATAAATACAATTACAATAAAAGCCTACTCCATACACAATAACCTCAACAAACAAACCAAAACCAACTCCTTAAGGAGTTGCACACTACTATTTTATTTCACAACACTGGTTTGCATTTTGAAGTCAGAGAAGGAGGGGGTTTGTTGACCTCAAAGGTTTAGTACCATATGCCGCACAACACTGGTTGCGGGTAGGAATTTGGGATCAGGCCTTTTGGTTGTTGTTGTTTTCATGTCCATGGAGTCTTAGATAATATCAAAAGGCAAGATGATAGCAGCCTCTAGCTCCGACGTCTTTTGACTGAAGAGAACAGCTTTTAGATGATCTTCATTTGGCACCATTCCCAATTTCAAAACATGAGGCGTGAATGCTGGGAACTCTAAAGATGTGTCTAAGCATTAGATTGATATCCTAACAGTTTCTACAGGTAATGTATTTACTGGTCTTCTCTGGAAGAATCGTCAAAAAATGTTTTTAATAAAAATTTGCAAAATTTTGTGTCCAAATATTAACCATTGATTGATTGGCTCTTCTAAAATGAGGTTCTCAGTTTTTCAATGACCGTTGAAATTTCTGGGGCAGTTAAGGTCGGTGATAAATGGCCTTTTAAAGGTATAAAATAGGAGTGTTTTGGGCCACTGTGTTTGCATTTGCAAGTGTAAAGTTGTTACTCGTTTGATAGGTTTAATTGGGTTCTTTGGCCAATGAGTCACACTCATAGTCTTCAGTTTTTACGAGTCTAGGGATCCATTGTAGATGACATGATTTCCCCTTACAGTGCAGACTCTCAAGCAGTACATTTATCACAGAGGTAATGTTTGTGTCTCAGTTTGTTATTGCTTCTAAGGAACATTTACACTTAGAAAAAATTACTCTCCCATCTGTTAGGCCTGAAACAATAGAGTCATTTAGATAGAGAGTGACAGCTCCTTTAATCGGCAAAAGATCGCTGGTGAAGTTTGAGGCAATCGGGCCTGTATTATTTTTGTACTGGTGTTTCATGGGAAAGAAGAAAGAGGATGTCTGCACCTCCCTTATTAAGAAGTTTATCTGAGGAACCATCCAGTTGCCAAGTTACCCTGGGAGAGCTTTTCAATGGTTTCAAGGCCTTTTTGTTTAAGAATATTTAGGTGCATTATTGAGGGCTTTTGTTAGAGTGCTGGGTTAAAATGACTCGCGGTTGTGCGAGCTAGGGTTTTATACTCCAATTACTGCCATCTAGAAATAAATTGAATACCAAAACTTCCACAAAATCAAAGTGGTTTCTTATTATTTTCAATAAAAAAATAGTTAAATGTCCACTGATCATTGAAAAACTCAACCATCTTTATTTTTTATTCAATTCCTTCTATTAGCGCACACTCTCCTTATATATATATATATATATATATATATATATATATATATATATATATATATATATATATATATATCGTGTACAAACTTTTTTTATTCATCCAATCAAGTTTAAATACATTTTTTTTAAACCTATAGTGGATGGTAATTGATGTTAAAGGTTTTTCAAATATTTATTCAATAATTAGGTTTAAAAAGCTGATGTTTCAGTCGGATTCGAACCGAATTGAAATTTAGCACTTTGGCACTGAACCAACTTTTCTATAGCTAGAAATCTGTTATTTAGAGTTGTATATGAAATTATAAGAGAAAGGTTCCTTGCAATAGTGAAACATTATAAGAGATTGATAGAATAAAAAATTATAGGCCCCAACAAGCTTCATGAATTAGAAGCGAAAAAAAAGAAGGAGTAAATAGTAACAAACAAAAATAATAGTCCAACACCATATACTGTATAGAGAGGAAAATTGCAAGGAAATTCTCTTTCTGTTTTTCCACTTGATATTCTGATTCTGTTATATGTATATACATATTTATATTAATTATAAAATCATAAGTAATTCAATTTTTTTTTGAATTCAGGAATTGAGTTCAAAATAATATTTTTCATATTACTTGTTTTGTTATATAATATTGAAAAAGACAATACAATAAATCCAATTAATAAACGAACACAAAACAATAACAAATTGGAACTATTGTGCTTTATAAGTATGTTTTCTTGTATAATAAAACAACTGAGGATATACAAATACAAGAATTATTTATTATTGTATTCAAAGCTTTTTGTCTGAAAACAGTTCCAGCATCTTTAGGAATTAAATAAGTAATACCTCTTAATTACAAAAGAGGTAATTTTATTTAAAGCCTTATGTACATTTCGATTACCAAGCAATCATCTTCAGAGGAAATTATTACAAGAACAACAGATATAATTTCAGAACATACTGAGTTATAACTTAATCTATAATAATTTCCTCTGAATATTATTGCTTTGCAATCGAGATCTATATTTGGATTTGAACAAAATGTTTTTGTGGTTAAAAAGTAATATTGATCATTGTACTAGGAAGCACATTAAGGGTGTAAAAGACTAAAACGTACGACTTTACTAAAAGCACTGAATAAGTTTCAACAAGGCTAACAGTTCATATTAATTTGACGAAAAGAGTATTTGGACGTTAATATTTTGTTAAAATTAATACGGTTTACAAACAATAATAGAGTGAGAAACATGAATAGAATGAAAAAAACAGGAAGTGAAGAACATTTTCTTAGAAGGTTTCAAAACTACGTCTTGGGTTATCAGCCAAAAGCACTAAAATACTGTAACTAAGTTAACAAATATGAACACAATTTCCACCCCGTTCAAACTTGTAACCAATCAGTAAACAGGATATTGTTTATTTATATTAGTTCGTGCGTGACAATAAGGCGAATTAGCTATCGATATTTTGCTTTCTAATGCAAAGGAGTGATTTCGTGTTGGAATGCTAATTTTTTAAGGTGAAAGTGAAGGTAAAATTTTTGAAAAACACTGTTTTAATAAAATGCTTGTTTAAAAATATCTAAATCGGATTTCATCAAGTCAGATAAAAGTCATACCATTAGCTTGTATGCTAATGCACCCTCATGCACTCGCGCCTATTTATCTAACATAAGTTAGGCGCGTTGTTGTATTTTATACATCTCGGTTTTCTACATTTTCCTTAACTTTCAATCGAGTTATTAAAAGTTTTCTAAAATTTCTGTTGAATGGTTGTATGGTTTAACAAAATAAGTCAAAATTAAATGTTTCATGTGACGTCATCAGGATAAAAATTAATAAAATACTTAAAAATGAATAAAAAGTTTTTATTTCAAACAGAACTCAAACATTTACTCAGACTCTTCATATTGAATTTTATTCCCACATTTGAAACAATAGTGGTAACGCTGTGAGATCCGCAAATGAAGCATTTGCAACTAATACAAATCTTTGTTGTTGAAGAGTTTTTTTTTCTTCCACACTGTACACATGTACCCCTTGAAAAATGTGTCACACGGGCTCTCAACATCTCTAACACATTGTTTAGGGCCGGGAAATATTTTTATTATGTTGTGCTTTTTGGTTTTTGAACTTTTACTAACCCTAGTCTTACTCCACTTCGTCTTTAACAAAATAAATTCTTCATCGCTCTCTTCATACTCACTTTCGGTCTCACCACTATCACAGGAACCACCTTCCAATTCACTTTCTGTATTATGATCACTTTTTTTCAGCTTCACCGTCGCTCAGATCATCGTCACTTTAAATAAAATCAGGATTATCAATTTCTTCATCAGAAAGATCATGTAAAAATTTTGGAATGTCTTCCAAATTCACTCCTAAAAACATGAAAATTTATAAAAATGTTGAACAAAACAAATAATTACAGTCTGGCCGCTGTCGTCCAGACTTTCGATGTTGTCTAGAATTCCACGGGCACGAAAACAACAACAAGGTTTGTAGTTGGTCCCGACTTGGAAAACAAATAGAAAAGTTTTGTTGAAAGCCAGTCCTTTGTGATGACCAAGGCTAATTTACACCTGACATTTTTGAAATTCCTGTCCCTACCTTTAGAATTGCTGGCTACAATCGCCTAAAGTATTTTTTGTTAAAACCTTTTCCGTCACGTCTGCTTTTCTCTATAAATCATACTCTACATTCCGTTTTGAAAGGTACTCTGGCGTTCCGGCTGCGCTCATTCCAAGTTCCAAGAATTTTCGTGACTCCCGCCCCAACATTACGGTTTTACGATACACTCCCGTCTGACCGAAGCTTACTTACGTGGAGGGAGATTGTTGCCTGGTGAGATTGATTCTCGTCAACAATGTACTGGTTATGTTTGCAATGTGTTTATGTTACAGACGTTTACACGCTCATGAAGGCACAATCTAAAACTAGAGATGGTTAAGAAAACATCGATTAAGATCATCGATGTATCAAAAACTTTGAACTCAAATCATTAATATTGACTGAAAAACATTGATAATTTATAGATAATGAAATTATTAATGTACTTCAATTTCACAGATGTGTAATTTACTACATATAAGAATTAAATTTAGCAATGTACGCTTATTTTATTTAGTGAATGTAATTACGATTAGGTTATTAAATAAATTTATTCAAAATTTTTAATGAAGAAAACGAGAGAATAATATATTTTTACTGTAGTAATATTTCGATTTTAAAATTCATACATTATAATAAACAATAACTCTGGAAATAGTAATTAGGCATATTTTGTAACGGTAAAAAAGTGAAATAATTGTATATCATATACAGTTATTCCTTAATTATACATTTGATAGTTTTTCCTTTATAATCCATTAAATTTTTAATAAAGTATTGTTATAAATCCATCAAAACTATTTGAAATATTGCATACTTTGCGAGAAAGTTTTTTGCAGCTCTTGAATTTTTCTTATAAGTGAAAATGATGTTTTTGAACAGCTTAACCCTTATATGAATGAAACATAATGTTTTTGTAGCAATTGCAGTAATCGCTTCCATCTATAAATAATACATAATGATTTTGCAGGGCTCGTCGCCTTATATTAGTGGATCATAATGGATTTACAGGACTCGTCCCTTTGTGAAACATAATGTTTTTGTAGCAATTCCTTCCATTTATAAATAATACATAGTTTTTGTAGGGCTTGTCTTCTTGTATATGTGAAACATAAGGTTTTTGCAGTAATCGCTTCCATCTATAAATAATACATAATGTTTTTGCAGGGAACGTCGCCTTATATTAGTGGATCATAATGGATTTACAGGACTCATCCCTTTGTGAAACATAATATTTTTGGAGAGCTCCTCATCATATATAAATGAAATAATGT
Organism: Prosapia bicincta; assembly: GCA_036971475.1. NCBI lineage: Eukaryota > Metazoa > Arthropoda > Insecta > Hemiptera > Cercopidae > Prosapia > Prosapia bicincta. The sequence goes on from JBAIZL010000001.1 coordinate 239,534,132, forward strand.
TTTTAGAGAACCTGTCTTATATAAATGAAACGTCGTGTTCTTGTAGTGGCCGTCGTCTTATATACAAGAACGTAAGGTTTTTGAAAATATAATTTTTCTACAACAGTCGTTCATTTTGACAAAATGTTGGGTCAAAAATGTGTTACTTTTGCCAATTTTTCCATGTGCGAGTAGCTAGGGTCAAACGTTGGGTTGTTAATGGTATTTAGGGCCTTATACATACAACCCTTGTATACAGATGGCTCACATTAATATTTCTCCACATTCCTAGTAAAACGACTCACTACCTTACCGTCCGACAATATTACACATTATTTAAAATATTCGATATTTATATGTACATGCATTTAATTTAGGGTTGAATAAAGAAACCCAAGCCATATTTGTTTTATGTAAACAATAATCACCGAAAGCAAATTTCTAAGTAAAGTGTAAACGTTTAGAATTATGCAGTAAAAACATAAAACCTATGATACTTTTATGAAAATCGAAAGTAGCAGAATTGAAACTTACACTGAAAAATCGATACATTTTTAGCCGCGTTATTTCTGAAGGTTTACCACAGTGGGATTAGTTGTTCCAACATAATCACGGGCTACGGGAAACAGCTGTCTCGGTAAACTGACGGTAGGCCTACACCGTTATGTCAACTTGGGCTAAAAGCCGAACACAATGGTCGGAAACATCTGAGGATCGATTTTTAGATAAGATATCCCTATTTATTCTTACCGTTAGCCGTCTAACACAAATTAAATAGTCGATTCTGTTGGTCCATATTCCTTTACTTACAGTTATTCCGTTTATAGTAAACTTATAATAATTTATGTTTATATAGTTTAGAAATTATTTGTCATAATGTAACAAAGTCTTTCTTTTATGATTACAATAATATATAACACGTATAGTTTCTGTCTTCTAATAATTAATGTCCATTTTTAAATAAATATAAATAACCCAAATAAATAAATATGGCGACTTAGTAAATATACCTATAAGTCTCACAAAGGAGGGGAAGTAAGTCCCCTTTGGTTTTTTGATTGTTTGGCTCCAGATTTTGTAGGTACCGAGTTTTTTTAGTGCGTTCGCAGATGTTTTACTTTCTGTTTTTCTTCATAAAAGCATGGATTGATTTCTTGTTTACTTAATTGGTGACACCAGACTTTGGGTTAGGAATGCATAAGTTTCTTGGGTTCAGTACGGAACTGATTCTGGGGTTTCTATGAATCGATGCCTTGGGTTTTGTCTTGTGGGGTTTATGAATATGAGACAGCTCCCTGGCGAGGAGAAAACATCCATGACCAAGGGGCAGCCTCCTGGGGAGGAGAAAACATCCATGACCAAGGGGCAGCCTCCTGGGGAGGAGAAAACATCCATAACCAAGGACAGCCTTCTGGCGGGGGATAATAGATCCCTGACCAAGGGACAGCCCCCTAGCGAGGAGAAAACATCCATGACCAAGGAACAGCCTACTGGTGGGGGATAATTCATCCATAACCAAGGGACAGCCTCCTGGCGAGGAGAAAACATCAATGACCAAGGGACAGCCTCCTGGTGAGGAGAAAACATTCCTGCCTAAGGGACAGCCTCCTGGCGAGGGATAATACATCCCTGCCCAAGGGACAGCCTCCTGGTGAGGGATAATACATCGCTGACCAAGGGACAGCCTCCTGGTGAGGGACAATACATCCCTGACCAAGAGACAGCCTCTTGCCGAGGGATAATACATCCCTGACCAACGGACAGCCCCCTGGCGAGGGATAATACATCCCTGACCAAGGGACAGCCTCCTGGCTAGGGATAGTACATCCCTGACTAAGGGAAAGCCACCTGGCAAGGGATATTACATCCCTGACCAAGGGACAGCCCCTTGGCGAGGGATAATACATCCATGACCAAGGGACAGCCTCCTGGCGTAGGATAATACATCCCTGACGAAGGGACAGCCTCCTGGCGAGGGATAATACATCCCTGACGAAGGGACAGCCTCCTGGCGTGGGATAATACATCCCTGACGAAGGGACAGCCTCCTGGCGAGGGATAATACATCCCTGACCAAGGGGTAGCTCCTTTTTGAGTGTAAAAACTAAAACCTTTCTCTATAACATCTGCTTTGGCGCGTTTTCTCTGAAACTAATTCAAAGATAATATAAATGCAAATGCCACGGATTGAATGTTAGAAGCGTGCCGTCCGTTCACATTGGAAAGGAAGATGGTTTCAATAACAGACGGCGCTAAATGTCGAGCGAGATGTGCCGGAGGTAAAGCTCCTTCCCGAAGCCTCCATAGAAACATGAAATAATAATAGGTTGCTTGCGTTTGAAGATAACGAGCCTTATAATTCAAGTATTGTCGCAGAACGCATTCAGAGCGACTCGTAGAGCGCGACGACTCTGGTGAAATAATGGACAACCTTCTCTCTTCTGGAGTCATTGAGAGAGCTACGCGCTAAATATAAACAATTATTTATAAAGTTAACTTGATAAAACTCTACTTTCTGATATTTCTTAGCAGACGTTCAAATAAATTCTTACAAAAATGAGCTTGAAATTAGGGACAAATATATTATTTTATGCGATTAGACTTTAAGATTCCGGACGTATGGTCACCGTATACGAAGGTGTAGTGTGTCTTGTAAGTTATATTGTTCTGAATTATATGATATTGGTTGTGTGTTTCATGTGTTCATTGTACCTTGTGAAGTTTCTCCCTGTTTGTCCTATAAAAAGTTTGGGAAATCGCTACAAGTGATTTTTTGTAATCCTGTATCGACTATCTGCGACCACCCCTAATAAAACTGAGCTGCATAGCCAGTGAGTCACCTACTTTTTATCTTACTACGAAGATATTCTGTAGTACGATTATTTTCAATTATTTACAGTTATTTAACAGCATTTAAAATATAAAGTGCTTAATTACCTTTAAATTTAAGTAAATGTATACAGTGGTATTTATATAGAAAATTAGGTTGAATCTTTCTAGAAATACAATTTATATTGTTTACAAATTGCAGTTCTTGAAAGAAATTTATAATCTTCGAGTTTTTCTTGAAGGATATGAGGCGAACTCTGTATGTTTTGTCTCATAGTTACATCGCCAAACCAAGTTATTTCTTATTATTACTCCTCCAAACCAAGTAGTATTTGAATTTCCAAGATAATTCAAATTAATATGAAATTTGATACAAACATTATTGTACACAGTAAAATAACTATTTTAGGCGATAAAACATTAAAAAAAACTTTATTATTCTTCTAGATAGGGGTTGCCCCTCGATTTCAAAAATTTTATAGGTTTTTTATCGGGAGTACCCATTACTTACAAAAAGTCAAGGGAGAGCCCAACTATTGGGCGGAAATTATTATTTGGAAATATTTTTTGATTGAACATTTCTTGTTCAAAAGTTTATAATAAAAAAGCTACAAATGATGCATAATTAATTGTGATTGTCTCAGTGCGTTTACACTTGGAAAATAACGAGGCCAGCTTGGCTTAGACACCTGCTGTGCGTTGGCTGCTTGGTTGCTCTTGTGCGACGTAAGAGGGACCCTTGTCTTTCTGCCTGACTCCTACAGTTCATTGCCTTGTAATAGAAACGCGGTATTACAATACTAAAGTGTGTGTGTGTGTGTGTGTGTGTGTGTGTGTGTGAGAGAGAGAAAGAGAGAGAAGGAGAGATAATGGTAAAGAGAGAGAGAGAAGGAGAGATAATGGTAAAGAGAGAGAGAGAGAGAAAGAGACTGTGTGTGAGAGAGATAGAGAGAGTGGAAGAGAGAAAGACGGTGTGTATGAGAGGAGAAAGAGTGGTAGAAAGAGAGACTGTGGGTGTATGAGAGAGAGAGAGAGAGAGTGGAAGAGAGAAAGACGATGCTCGAGCGGTGTGGGTGTTACGTACTTTCGTGCGTGTGTGTGTGTGTATTATCTTGACTGTTTAATTTCTTCTGGTATATCCAGAGACATCGAGGGCAAAATCTGGACAACAGTATAAACATAAATAGAAAGTAAAATTTTGTGAAATTCAAAATATTTAATAGAATTTTGAAAAACTATAAACTAAAAATTGAGTTAGTTTTTACAGACGGGGTAAAGGGTACTTGAACCTGGTCGTTCAGAACGTGCTATTGGTCCCGAATAGTTCTGGAAAAGCGGTCGAAACCGTAGTGTCTGGTTGGAGTTCGTCTCGTCCCAGGAGCTGACTGGTCACCAGGCCTTATGGCGAGGTGGAAAGACTCTGCAAGATAGTAACCCGGTCATTTTCCTAGTCGTAGAACCAAGGCCTCCGTTTTGGGCCTAACTCTAGTCACCCAGGAGAGAGTTATGAGTTTGAGGTTGGATTCGTAGGGGCGAGGATTTCCAAATGCGCATCTCTCTATGTGGTTTGGAGATAAGAGCCAAAAGGCTAGGTGCTCTAAGTCCAAACTTTTCTTACCATCTTCCTTTTAACCTTTTTTCACAAAACACACACGATTCATATATCTGCCAATTAAATAACTAAATTTAAAACGGTTTTTAGAAAAAGTTTTAAACATTATTGGAATATTTTAAAAATATCAATACGTACAAACAAATGAGGATTTTATTCACATCGTATTTTATCGAATGTATAAAAAACTGCAAGAACTCTACATACAAAAATTATTTTTTATAGCAAAATAGCCCAAAGATTATGTTATAACCAAATTGAGTAACACAACATTACATCCCGAGAAAATCTGATTATTCTTGTTGATTATGAAATTCCTTCTATTAGTTCACACTCTCCTGATAGCCTATATCTTGTACGTTAGGTTCGGTTCGTCTTGAAACACCTATACCGCCGACTGTTGTTTTCGTTCTGGCTCATACGCATATATATATATATATATATATATATATATATATATATATATATATATATGTATATAATACATTTTCTTGTTTAATAATTTAAAACAACATAGGTTATTCAAATACAAGAATATTTATTATATATATTATAATTTATTATATATTATTAATAATTATTAAAATATAATTATATATACAGTATATATATATATATATATATATATATATATATATATATATATATATATATATATGACAACACTCCTTTCTCACAAGTAAATGTGCGTGCAATATTTTATGCTAGTGGGACTAATGCCTGAAGATGTCTCAATCTTACAATATGTCACATGACGACGTTGGATGATCATATTTTGCACAGCGTCAATATTTTCAAGAAAAACAACCTACTTTGGACGACCTTCAGGAAATTCATCATTGAGAGAACAACGACCGTGATTGAACTCGTTATACCCCAGGGTTTCACAATGACAAAGGTTGGGGCTTCATCACTAAAATGGAATTAAGTTGATCAGTACACTTTTGTCTAGTTAATCCGGAAATCGTAATAAATCATTACACGAGAATTTTCACAATTCAATTCCATTTTTTTAACAACATAATCTTCTTAAATGGCTATACACGACAAATTTTCATTCGTAAAATACGTTTTTATTCATCCAATTAAAATCAAATACATCTTTTAAAACTTGGAGCTATGACAATTATTGTTAATAGAATTTTTTCAAATATTTATTTAATAATTAAATTGTAAAAATTTACTTGTATAGGTCAGATTTGAACTGAGTATCTTCATGTTCGAAGTCTAGTGCTCTGGAACTGTGCCAACTTTCCCATATCTGTAAATGTATAATTCAGAGATGTATATGAATTTATCTTTTGCCCCTATCTGGTTGTCTTCAAGACCTCCATTGTACAACCTTAAATTATTGCCATGGTTACCACACAATATCATAAATAATGCTCTGGGATTAAAAATGAATGAAAGGGATAAAATAAACAAACTGGATTAACGGTATCCAGCCTTGCTTCACTAACGGACAATGCGAAAGGAAACCAAAAAGAAACTACAACACAAGCGCCGAAAAAAAAGAAAGCTTTTAAATAGTAACAAACAAAAATAACAGTCCAACACCATACTTAGAAAGGAAAATGGAAAATTGCAAGGAAATTTTGTTATTTTACATACATATTTATATTAATTATAATTATAAAATAAAATGAACTCAAATAAAATTTTTCTTTGTTGAATTAAGTAGGAATTTACTTAAAATTTTTTTTCTTACTCTATTTATTGTCGCCAAACGCTGCTGGTAACAACTGTTACTGATAAATGTAAAAGCAAAATAATGGTTACGCTGGAAGAACAATTAGGTAAAAGTGGAGGACATAATGGTAATAAAGTTGGTTGCTGTAGTTGTCTTGATTTCATTAATTAAATCATAAGTAATTATTTGTAGAACTAAGTAAAAACTATTAACTTCTTATGGTAACGCGTTTTGAACCCGGGTGTGCTGTAAACAGGTGATTTGTGTTCTGTGTATTGAAAAAGGATGTTAGATTCCAAATGTGAGTGGTCATTTAAAATAAGTCGCTTTTGTGTAATGTGGCGTTTGTATATTTCAAAGTTTCTGGTAGTGGATTGTTTTTTGCTATGGTTAAGTAGTTGGAGAATATTTAATCTAGCCTGGTTATTTGTGTATGTGGGTTGGCTGTTTTGTATATGTATTACTTAGCTAGATTTCGGGTTATTGTTTTTAATGTCGTTGATATGTTCTTTGTATCTTGTGTTAAATGACCGTGTTACATGTTTAGTCATTGTGGAAGCTGTTACATAATATCATCTATATACAGGATAGATTGTATTTGTATGTTTGTTGTTTAAATGTTTGTATGTGTTTTCAAATGTTCTTTGTTTTGTGTAATATTTGGTAATTAGGTTTTCTGAAGGTGGACTCAATTCTGTGTGTTTTTATTGTACTAAGAGATGGAGATGAATATGTTGTTTAATATTAAGTTCAATGCTCAACAGTAAAACTTAAAACAGTTCACTCAAAATCTCACTACTCCCTAGTTTATTAAAACATACAGATAAGTTTCGACGGTGATGTCATCTTCATGAGGGATTGGTTACTATTTTTATATTGATTGTTTTGTAGTTCGAAAGTGTGGCTGTTTGAAGCGATGTTTATGTTTAATTTTATGAAGTTATAGGCCTAGTATCTAGCAGTTTTTGTAAATGGTGTATATTGTTGTGTTGAGTTTTTCGTCAGTCTTATTTTTGCATTCCTATATTAGCTAAGCGCCAAAATTGATTTGAATAACAAGAGCTTAGATGCTTTTTGTAAGCTAAACCCTATATATATGTATATATATATATATATATATATATATATATATATATATATATATATATATCTTTAGAAAACTTACATCTAATAAACAAAAGTACAAAAATGCCTCAAAATTACAATTTAGGAACAGCTACCAAATTTATAAACAACAAAATAATATAATGAACGAACAAATACAAATAAAATTTAAAAAACGATAAATTATTTAACCTAATAGACTAAATTAATCCTAAGATAAACTGAAAGGATCCCACAGTGCAGTGAATCCGAAAATAAAACAATACCGGTATACCACGTGCCAACGGAAATTCCACACATACCTTGCAATCTACTACAACACCCAGTTCAGTTGATGCTCGACAATGAAGATACCATCGATCTTCGAAAGTTAACTCGCATAAACATCAAGTAAGTTTCTTGTATAAGTGCATATAGTGAAATTGATCAGTGAATACAAGAAAACAGTGTTGCAAAATTAAATAAATAAATATATATAACATTTATATTATATATATAATAATTGATAAAATAGGGATTATATTTTTGTTAGCTAATTATACTGAAAAAAAAGAAAAGTTATTTGAAAACTAAAGTACTGTATATAAAATTCAATTATTTAAAAAAAAATTAGAATTTCTTATTCTATTTTCAGTTAGATAGAATATTTAACTGTGTATAAAATTACAGTGACCAAGTTATCGCAAATACCTCTGCGACTGTATTCACATGACAAACAGTATATTATGTCCTAAAACAATTAGGACAAAACCGACCGATGAATCATTTAGGCGTGATGGTTCAGTTTGAAAGGAAAGCAGAAAGTTGTGTACGTGATAGGGAGGGGGGGGGGAGATTGACCCAGTGCTGGTTTGCTCACAGCTGTTCAGGCTTCAGTCTGTATCCTACTGGTGACCGTTGCAGAGTTGTTGTGCTGTGTTTAGTGTTGTGTGTCCGTATTGTGCACTACGTGAGCGGGAACTATTAAAACATCCAGTGACAAGGTAAATAAACGTATCTGCTAATCTTTGGGTTAATTGTAATTTGTAAATGTGTTCAATTCTCGTGGAGGAAAATGGTTTTATTATTTACCATCGGGGAGGCAGATTTAAAAATTAATGATATTTAGAGTAATATATAACACTTTGTCCTGATTGTACTAAAATATTGCCACATTCATCATTATTTTCCTGATTGTAAAATTAAAAATTGTCCCTTTGAAAGATTTTACGGTAATTTTTTCGACTGGTGTATATTAGAAGCAGTAATTTGTGATTTAGTTTCACTGCATAAATAAGGCTTCGTGACGGATTAGTGAAAAAGTTGAGTTAATTTTTTTGTCTTGGGGAGTTCTTCAAAGAAACGGTGATGGAAATATTATATAAAAATAAACGAATAGTATTTACACTTGTTTGTTTATCTTGGCAAAAAAACACATCTTACTGATTTATTCAGCAGACGCGTTTCGCGCTAGGTCAACGCATTTTTTCAATGCTGTGAATTACTGACAAGACTGTTCCTCAGGTGTTTTGTGTTGGTGTGAGTCTGTGGTGTATTCTTGCTCTGTGGTGTGTTATTGTTCATAGAGTAGTTGTTAATTATGTGCTCAAATATAGTGTTTGACTGGGAGTGTGTTGTGGATAGTATTTATGGTGTTTATATATTTCATAGTTTTCTACTGTGTTATGTTTTTTGCTTTTATTGATATAATGTAGGACTTTTAGATTGGTGTCTATGTCAGTCTGTGAGTGTAGTTTGTTTTGTATGTGTATGGCGAAATTTGATGTGTTTTGTGTCTTTTTTATCTGTTTTACGTGTTCTTCGTATTTTGTGCTAGATGTTCTTCCCGTTTGTCCTGTGTAAAAGCTGGGACAGTTGTTGCATGTAATCTTTTATACACCTGCCCTGTCGTATTTATCATAACATTTCAAAAACACACCAGGATAAACACGACAGGTCAGGTGTATAAAAGATTACATGCAACAACGGTCCCAGCTTTTACATAGAACAAACGGGAAGAACATCTAGCACAAAATACGAAGAACACGTAAAACAGATAAAAAAGACACAAAACACATCAAATTTCGCCATACACATACAAAACACACTACACTCACAGACTGACATAGACACTAATCTAAAAGTCCTACATTACATCAATAAAACAAAAAACCCTAATACAGTAGAAAACTATGAGATATATAAAAACACCATAAATACTACCCGCAACACAATCTAAATGACAAAACACATACCAAATAAAACACTATATTTGAGCACATAATTAACAACTACTCTATGAACAATAACACACCACAGAACAGAAATACTCCACGGACTCACACCAACTCAACACACCTGAGCAAACGGTCTTGTCAGTAATTCACAGCATTGAAAAATGTGCTGACCTAGCGCGAAACGTGTCTGCTGAATAAATCAGTAAATGGTGGTTTTTTTATCAAGATAAACAAACAAGTGTTTTTTTTTTTATAAAAACCTCAAGATGTACAACACAAAAACTGCAAGAATAATATTTAAATAATTTTCAATAAACAGGCAAGTTGGCTTTACTATTTTTTACATAAATGCAAAATTATCGGAACTTTGTGTAAACTAACTTTTAAAGTTAATCAAAAAGAAGTGATATCGACAATCGAAAAACTTAAATGGGGGTTACAATTCGAAAAAAAATAATATAACCTAAAAGTATCAACACGCGCAATCGTGTCGTTATAGATTTTATTGTAACAGATAAATAATTTCACTAATGTTAATATTGAATTCGGTTTGAAACAAAATTAAAATGTATTTATTACAGAACGTTTGTTGGTTTATATAAAACATATCAATAGGAAACTTGATAGTACGGAGTTTCGTTTTGAGTTAACAATTTACAAACTAGGTGTTGAGTAATAGTACGGCAATTGAACCTTTATAAATATTGTTTTCACTTTAATGACAGTTTTATGTTTTTAGTTAATTATAGCTTAGCTAGTGAGAAATATTCACAAGTTTTTAGTAGTTTATTATTAGTATTTCGTCAATATTTTAGTGGAGTCATTTCTCTAAATCCAAAACATTCATCTATATCAGGGATGGCCAACTTCTCAACCCTAAGGGGCCACTTCAATATTTTCAGTGAAGACATGGGGCGCACAACAATTCCACACCCCAAGTATTCAAAACGTATATCGCATAGTATGCATCGTATATACAATAATATCAATCAATAAACGTTACACAAAATATTTTCATATACGTTTAATATCATGTTCAATGTAAAAAAAGAATCAAATTAATTGGGGTAGCCTATAATATTAAATGTTTTGGTTTTATTCCATCAAGTTGTTTATACTTATTAGAACACAGTACTTAGAAAAACTCTAAATTATTAAAATTTAAATAAGGATACGTTGGACAGGGAAAATGCTAAACAGTTTATCAAAATCAATACGAATTGAGGTGGTTGGAACCTTTAGAAGATCTCAAAAATGGTTGTCCTTGAGTCTGTGGCAATGAGTTGGTTTTATACATGTCATTGTTGAAAAGGCGCCCTGACGAAGATATGTGCTTCCAAACACTGAAACTAATTTCCTACCGCAGTCACGTAGCTTGGATATTTTTCCTTAGCCAATATACTCCAAAATGCAGATCAGTTTCAACCTCGTCTAAAAAAAATTTTTCCCTTTGCAAGGCACAGAGCTCTAACTGAATTTTCTTATCTTGCTGTTAAATACCATAAGACATGGGGTGGTTAAATAAGAAAAGGTGCGGCCGCATTTAATTAAAATCCCAAAACCTTTCACTGAATTTCTTCAGAAGCATGTCTAAAATAGGTAGGCAAACATTTAAAACACTGGTTGGAATTTCCTCCATGATTTCTTTGCGTGATGAAAAATGTACGAGATTGGCTTTTTGAAAGCTAGATTGGAAAATATAAAGTCGGCTTACTCGCTAATTGCCCAACTAACTGAGGTATGGTTTTGATTTGGACCCTGTAATTTCAAGTTTAGTCCATGCATGGGAGACTTATTTCTGTTATAAACCTATATTTTATGTTTAACATTTACTTTTAAATCAATCAACTAATGGTTTTTAAAATTAGTGTGGGGTCACATGAAATTAGTCTCGGTCCATCCCTGATCTACATGAAGGCCGTAGATAGGTCTATCTGTTGATTGTCGTTAATTGTTAAAAAATAATTTTTGATAGCACTTGACAAAAATGAGGCCAATTTTGATGTTTTAGTTTTTAGGTACGGTATGCTACTTAGAATACAATTTTAAACAAGAAGAAAACTATATTAAATTTTCAGATTAGTGGGCAAATCTTAAGATAATTATCTTTATAGAAAACATAACCTTATCGTAGGAACGCATTCCTTTTACAAATTACCGCACTGTGTTTGTTATATATTACAACGTACCTATATTAAATTGTTACAAAATATCCGACTAGGTTTAGGTATGGCACTAAATTTATGAAAACAAAAAGATCATTTTAAAATGTTTCATCGAATATTCGATGAGATTATTACTTTTTAATTATAGTTATATATGAGAACGTATTTAAATAAATTTTCTTCGATTAAAAAAATTCATTTCCCAAATTTCATCAAAACCGTACAATCTGTCATGCATAATTACCAGAAGCATTAGGAGCCAGTTTGGGCTGTATTTTGACAGTGTCTGAGTGGACTATCAAATAATACGATGCTCTCCGAACCATGGTTCCTATTCCTGTAGTAATTTATGATAACCCTGAACTTCTGTCTTGAACTGGCTGGAAATTCTCGCCCGCTGTGGGTGTAATTATTGTTTTTAAAACACCCATGACGGAAACAAATCCTCGGAGGGGGATATTGTCTCAGTTGGCCGCTTTACTGGTTGAAATAATTTGGTTGTTTTGAACCAACTACAACAGGGATCTTCTAGGATTTCTTAGCGAGCCAAATGGTTTGCATGGAGTTTTCCTCAGGGCCTCAAGTACAAGTTGCATTAAACAACTTACAAACACTATTATTATAACAAAAGTTTAATACATCACTAAAATAAAATGTTTTGCACATAAAAAAAGTATAAAAATGTATTTTACTTGACTCCAGGAATAACTGAATTTGTTAATTATTTGATCCGATGGGCGAAACCTTTCACAGCTATCTAATATGCCTGTGAGGTTGGAAATAAACTGAAATTCTCAAAATGTTTGCAACGTTTTCACTCGTTAACCTAGGTCTGTACTTGTGTTTTATGAACTTCAGCTTACTGAATGTAGATTCACACACAAAATGTAGATGGAAAAACACATAATATTTTTTGGGCATAATCATTTAACTCCTAACTGTCAGAGAGCCGCAAACACGGGCGAGGACGCCTGATCTACACTCACAGATGTCTAAAATATTTTAATTAACTTATTTTACGAGCAGAAGTGTTTGTTAGGTAATTTCTTGGTATTTTTCTGCACGAACCATTCATTATAGGCAACGCTCTACTCTTAACAACTGACAATGGAATATTGTAATTACAGTGATATTGTCAGCACTAAATTACTTACGAAATTAATTCAATAATTTCATAAAATAGGCACACTGTGAGGGCCTATTTAATGTCTTTTCAATCAAAGATTTTATATAGGCTATTTAATTGGTTTTAACTTTCGTATTTGTTCTAGAGATAAAATCACTTTCAGGTAGACTCTTCGCACAGCCCAAATAAAAACAAAGAAGGCCTACGTAAGGGAAAAACTCGAAAACCCGAGCTACTAAAACTCAAGCTTTAATCAAGAAGTGTTTAAAATAAGTTACAGCCCCGGATTAGAATCTGGGGAGACTAGTTATTCTATGTTAAATTTCAATGTAATTATTTTCCTTTAACGAAAAAGGAATTATAGTTTTTTTAAACCAATCTAGGCCCTCGAGCTACAACCCAAACCGATCCTATAGTCACCGCCAGTATCCGGCCAAAGTCTAGACAGAAAAGGTATAGATCCACCTATAGAATTTTGGCATTGCTACGCGTATAGTTTACTTTTCAGGCAAGGTACGTTATATGATTATAAAGGTGATATTGTGTCTACTGGTGGTTGCCGTGTGAACTGTCGAACGAGCTACCTGCTAAGCTACCTCGAAATATTTAATCCTTAGGACCAGTCACGACCCCATATAATTACCAAACCGGAATTAAATTATTGAATATTGTATCAGAAAGACGCTGACATCAATTAAGTAATTTTTGTTTCTTCTGTGGCAATTATTATTTTTAATTGTTTATATTTTGCAAGACAGAGTAAAGAATCATTGTTTTTAATTCGATTCATATCGTTGTTATTGTATTACATTTTTATTTAAAATATTTAATCTTATTAACGATATTGAGCGAATCAAAATAAATTGGGTTTTTTTAAAGAAGGTTCAGTAGATATTACTCAGGATTAATTATCTGGCGCGAAGGATTAAAGGGCTTGAGGCATGAGGTAGGATAAGTGGCGACCAAGTTGGCGAAAAAGCTAGGTAGTTGGCTACTACCCTTCTGCGGACATTTTGATTTCATCCCTCATTCTATACCCTACCTGAGGCAAAATGTTTTGTACTTTATACAATGAAATTAATTTTTTCAAAATATATTTTTATGCATCAAACGACCCAAGGAACAATATTAAGTGATTCTAAATCCTTACCTAACGAAATCCTTTAATAAACGGTTCACATTTTATGAATCTGATTCTTTATTTTAACTTTTCTTCTAGCGTTGAGATTTCCTTATAAATGACGTCACACCCTAAGGGGGTTATTGCTGTGGGAATTTGTTACTGTCCTAGTTAATTTTAAAACACAACTATTATTGTTGTATGGTCTATTGACAGATAGAAAATAATACAGAGAGTGTGGCGTATTATATTATTGTATCTTTAGAACAATTTGTAGTTTTATAAGAAATCAATGCGTTGTGAAATAAACCATGGTTAGCCTTAATAGCATGTTTATTCTCAGACACATGAGGATATGGACAGTCATTAGTTGGCGAAGAATGTCTTTACGCAGGGTAGTACAAGAAAAGCGGGTGAAATGGCTCCGCCAACTGGGCCGCTGCCTGTTCCAATGGTTCACACGTCAATCACCAGCAGACACCGCAGGACGTTTTATGTTTCTGTTTAAGGTTTGAAGGTAGGGGCGTAGCCAGAGAAGCAAGTGCCCCCCTCCAAACCAATTAATTTTAGCAGAAAAATATTAGCCTATAAACCTGCGCTAGATTTTTAGCAAAACATTTCCCCAAAAATTTTGTAATTTTGACTGCCAAAATAGTATAAAATTGATTTCTAGAGATAAAAATGTCCTACATTTCTCCTTGATAGTTCCACTCCCCTGACCCCCTCCGGCTCTTGCCCCCCCCAAAAAAAACATCGTCCTGGCTACGCCACTGTTTGGAGGTGTAAATCCATCGGAGTGTTTTTATATCTGATTTGAGTTTTTCGTCTTATTAAAATTCTTCTGTTTCATTTAAGGGTTACACCAAAGCGTAGTAAATATGAGCTCAAAATCTAAACAAATTGTTTATATAATGAAGGTTATACGATATAAATCAAATAAAATAGTCGTTAGTCCTAAGCAGGTATACAGCTCTCAGGTCTAAAATTCCAGTTCAAGGGCGCGTTCACGTTAGGGACTAACTTTACTAGCCTAAAGTAAATTCCTAGTCTCCTCTTTAGAAGGGACTGAGCCAGTTATACTTTATAGTAGTTAGCATAGGTCTGCTATGTAGAGCGTCAAATGAAGACCTTTAGGAGTAAAACTAAACATTAACCGCGGTGGCACACGCGAGAGGTGGCAGACGGAGTTTTCCTCCAGGTCCACAAAAAATAGACACCTTAGCAAATTAAGTACATTTTATGGTTCTATATTTAACATATAAGCATACAATATTTTTTTTTACTTAATTAACTACAAATAATGAAAAAAAAATATAAAAATTGTCTCTGAACCTAGCTTGAGATGACCAAAACCATCGTCATGACAAACATTTATGACTATATTTCCTTCTACATAACTGTTATAGAAAACAAGCCGTCTCGCAAATGAACCTGTTGGCCTATGAACATCAAACTCCTCTCGTTCCACACTAAATAGTAACCTATTTATTCTCTCTTCTTCTTTTAGATCCATGTTAATATAAATATGGACTATAATATTTTTTAATATCTGCACAAGTTAAATCAATACTTAATTTACAATTATATCACTATCTACTTAATAAAATCTGAAATCACGAATTACTAAATACAAAGCCCGAAATGTGGCACACGGGTGTTTACTCCTAGATTTTAGTAGCACTAGTGGTGGAATACAGACGAAATCTCCGCGCTGTTTTACGATTTACTGTGCTATAGAAACTAAATGACTTGTAAAATGAATGAGGCGTTATTGTTCCTAGAAAGGGCTTTGTGAATTATACGTAGCTAGGGAATGCCGATCGTGACCTAGTAATATTATTCATCAATGTTTTAGAAACCCGGAGTTAAAGAATATTAAGCAGCGGAAATAACTTGGTCTCTTTTTAATCCTGTTGAGGAAACGTTATAATTGTATCATAGCAAAACGTAAAGGTTCATTTCAAGCAGAGGCTATTCTGCAGCAGCCCTTTTCGTATACTGAGCTCCCTTATCCGACCGTATTACGTGTAATTAGATATGGAGAAGCTCCGCGTATTTGTAGAAGGGACGGAGTCTATCCCAGATTTCAATGATTGTACGGATTCTCGGAAAGTTCATCACGTTACGTCATACGTTTGAAAAGGCTTCTCTGATGAACTGTTAAATCTGATCTTTTAGTTTGTCAGCAGACAAGTGTGGTCGACTACATATATCAGTAGACAAATGCAGACGATTACAAATGTCAGCAGACAAATGTGATCGACTGAAAATGTCAGTAGACAAATGTGATCGACTGCAAATGTCAGTAGACAAATGTTATCGACGGCAAATGTCAGTAGGCTAATGCGGACGATTACAAATGTCAGTAGACAAATGTGAACGACTACAAATATCAGTAGTCTAATGTGAACGACTGGAAATGTTAGTAGACAAATGTGATCGACTGCAAATGTCAGTAGACAAATGCAGACGATTACAAATATCAGTAGACAAATGTGAACGACTACAAATATCAGTAGTCCAATGTGAAAGACTGTAAATGTCAGTAGTTAAATGCGGACGATTACAAATGTCAGTAGACAAATGTGATCGACTGAAAATGTCAGACAAATGTGATCGACTGCAAATGTCAGTAGACAAATGCGGACGATTACAAATGTCAGTAGACAAATGTGAACGACTACAAATATCAGTAGTCCAATGTGAAAGACTGCAAATGTCAGTAGACAAATGTGAACGACTACAAATATCAGTAGTCCAATGTGAACGACTGGAAATATCAGTAGACAAATGTGATCGACTGCAAATGTCAGTAGACAAATGTGAATGACTACTACAAATATCAGTAGTCCAATGTGAACGACTGGAAATGTCAGTAGACAAATGAGGACGATTATAAATGTCAGTAGACAAATGTGAACGACTACAAATATCAATAGACAAATGTGAAAGACTAGGAGTGTCAGTAGACAATTGTAAAGGACTAAAAATGTTAGTAGTCAAATGTGGATGGTTACAAATGTCAGTAGCCAAAAGTAAATAACTGGAATTGTTAGTAGTCAAATATGGACGATTACAAACGTCTGTAGTCAAATATGAATGACTAAATATTTTCAGTAGTTAAATGTGGACGACTACAAATATCAGAAGTAAAATGTCGAATATTAGAAATGGCAGTAGTCAAACATGGACGATTACAATATACAGTAGTCATTTGTGAATGACTGAAATTATCAGTAGTCAAGTGTGAACGACTTCAAATTTTGATTGTCAGATATGAACGACTACAAATATCAGTTTTCCAATGTTGACGATTATAAATAGAGACAAATAAGTCATTCTTGAAGATGTTATTATAGTAAGCAAAAACAGTACCAGGTCAGTACAGTAAATAGTCATATATATATATATATATGGCTACAGTGTATATAGACAGAGAGAGGGAAAGAGAAACGTTTCTAATTATAAAAATATAATACTAATTCACTGCTGTATGTTAAACAGTACAGAAAAATACAGTATATAGTCAGCTAATATATATATATATATAGTATATACAGACAGAAAGAGAGAAAACTATTGCAATTATAAAAATATAATATGAATATACTGCTGTATGTTAAAAGGCAGGTTATATGTTAACTGGAAAAAATATATATATATTTTTTATAAATATAATTATATACAGTATGTATATTTTATTAAGTATATCTAATGTTTGTAACAAGGGGAAAATTATATGTATGTATATATTAAATATGGTGATATGTTTTCTTGTATATATAGTTAATAAATTAAAAATATTTCAAAAACAAGAATACTTTTAATGAATATATTTATCCCTAAATAAGTATATTTAAATATTTATATTTAAATAAGTATAAATAATATATTTGTTTTAAGAATAAATATATTCATTAAAAGTATTCTTGTTTTTGAAATATTTTTAATTTATTATATATATATATATATATATATATATATATATATATATATATATATACACATACATACATATACACGCACATATGTATATATACACACACGCGCGCACGCGTGCGCGTGTGCGCGCACAGTTGTATGGGGCACAGGTAGTTTGACTTAATACGCACAGTTCCTTACAAGGACAATCCAATTTTACACAACAGTTCGCAGGAATGTCCCATTGTTGCAACATAACCTAAAACCTTGCACACGACATTATTTGATTCGGTTCGTTAGTTAATCAATTTATCTTTCGAATATTTTACTGCCGTGTTTTGTTTTTACTGCAGCAACTGAATTTAGTTTTAAAAATAGAACCGAAACAAATTAAGTAAATACATGTAAATAAAAAGAAGATTACTATAACTTATGTATAATTTAGAAATCTTGTTATAGCTGGAAAATTTGTATAAGAAAAAAATTCAGGTAAATAAATTTTAATTTCAAAATAAATAAATAAATTAGTCAGTGTACAAGCAAAACAGGAATATTATTTCTGTATTTATTCGGGGCGTCAGAGGTAAGTTTAATTTTTCTGTGTTCCTAATTTGATTTACAACAATAGTCAGTACCATGTAACCTTGCATTTGGCCTTGGGTGAATTACCACTTCTGAAAACATGTTACATAATTAGAATATTTGATACATCAACAGCTTCTGCATCCTATATGTCTACACATATTTCAATATTTTTTTGACAGCCCTTATCATGTTTGTAGGAACGTATTTATACTCACCCTCTAATTTCCCCCTCCCATCTCACCTACTGCGATCTCTCAAGAACAAGTGCCTGGTCCGCACTATACACATTTCAGAAATATCGGTGACTTGTAAGAGGGTTAATGTTACCGTAAATGTTTGAGATCATAGAGATAGATTACCGTCAGTTAGGGTTTACGGAGACTCAGGTTTTTGTAAAACTCAATATCATGTAAAGTGTGTAGAGTATACCTTGATAGTATCAGTGTTCGCGTGCCGTTACGAATGGAGCTTTGTTTTTAGAATACACCTTTAAAGACACCATGGACCTTTAGTTTGCTGTAAATTGTAATTTATTTTTTAATATCATTTCTCTTTCATAAGAGTTACAAATCCGGCGTTAAAGTCTTTCAAGATCTATTTGAATGAAAGTCTACAAGGCCTTAATTGGATACTTTCAAGTATTTTTTGTAGTCAATTGTGTTATTTGACCATTGTTAGCCAAGACGGGTTTCAATTACAGTGTATTGATAGCAAGATTGAAACGAAATCATATTGTTGATGTCGGGGAAAATACTGTTGTTGAATTACAATACCGTGTGCTTATTGTCAAGTTGTAAACTAAGCGTTGTTAGGCGCTACAATAAATCGATTGTTGCCGAGTATGTAGTTTTACATAACAGTTTGCATTGGGAAAAAAACTTCAAACGTTATACAGAAGAATAGAGGTAATAACTGATTCAGAAATAATAGAATATTATTATTTTATCCCATCCTTGCTCGGATAAATAATTCTCTAATGAGATAAACTTTAATTTACTTTCACTAACTCGCCCATCCTTTGCAGTCAGCTAAATTTCTATGACCTTTATAGTTGACATATAGTTGACTCATAGTTTTTGTAACCTACTTGGAAAAAATGTAGGTCAATTAATTCTTGGGTATCTCCGTATGGTTAAGTAGCCTATACGGAGGCTCACCCCAGGCCTTTATGTTAATTGCACCATTTTTCGTTTATTCGTGTATTATATTTTATACAAGCAATAATTATTAGGCATTCAAAATTATTCTCTAATTTACCTGTCCCAAATTTCCTAACAGAAAATTATTGTTTTGAAAAATATTTTACTTTAAAATTGTGTGTTGTCTCTCTTTTATGGTAATGAAATTACGATACACGTTGTAGATTCGTAAAAATCGTATAATTAGATTCTGTTAGTGTTTATACTGTTTTTATTATTTTTATTAAAAACCTTGAAGTTTACATTAGTTAAGTGTAGTTTGCATCTTAAGTTTGATTAAGTGTAGTATTTATTTAATGGAACTATTTGACGTTGTAATTGATCTTCCAGTATCGAAAATGAAAAGAAATGTACATAATTACTGTGAAAATATTGTATCCAGTTTTTGGAGAATTTCAAGTGACAGAAAATAGAAAATGTTTTATTATAACAGACAAAATATGTTACGTAGTAAGAAAGACAAAAACTTGTCGACATAAAAATAAATACGAGAAGACTTTCAGTCGTAAGAAGGACTAGGACTTTCAGGCATTAGAGAGACAATTATGCGATTAAATGGAGTCGGCATATTCAACCCATGACGGTTTTCGACCGGCTGCACACCGGTAAGTCGACGGGGGGGGGGAGGGGGTATATCTTTCGAAAGAATCCAACCTCAAACTCATTGACTGCTCCAGGCTACTTGTATCATCACGATCGAGACCCGTAGTGTCAGTGAGATGAAGAGTTTCACTATGAGGCGTGGACTGGTCACCCTTCAGAACTTCCGAAAGTAGAACCTTCCGGAAGGCCCAGTTTTCCTTCTGTCAAGACTTGTTCGGTCCAGCTAGTGCAATCGAACCTTCATCCACTCTCGGTAGGCCTTACCTAAGGGCTGGACCCATAGAATGGGGCCTTATACGTAGGCAGGAAAGGCTGTAGCTACAAGCACTACCCTAATCTCTAATGCCCCCTGCCTATTAGCCCTTTAAGGCGGCATTAGAGACAAGAATTGTTCGCTTGAAAGAAAGAGGAGAGTTTTTCATCATGAGAAATCCGGGAACATTCTGTTATTAGAAAGACGAATACTACTTAAAGAGATGAAAACGTCCCTCATAAAAAAAAAACATTTCGCTGTAGAAAAGACGAGAACTTTCTTTTATAAGAACTTCGAAAACTCGCCGCAAGAAGAGATTCGAGAACATTCCTATCTCAAGAAAGACGACAACTTTCCGGAGTAAATAATTTCATCATAAGAAACATGTGAACATTACATTATTTAAAAAAAGACTAACACTTCCGGTTATAATAAAGATGACAATTTCCTTTGTAAGAACCATGATCACTTTACATAAGAGATACGAAAATTTCCTACCAAAACAAAGTATTTTCCGCAATTAGAAGGTTTATACTTCTTTATTATAAGAAAGAAGAGAAAAATAACGGAAGCGATTTAGGAATAGAAACATCATAGGTATATTCCTTAAAACATCAGGTAAATCGGTCAGTTTAATACATTTATACTCTGAATAGCTATGTTTTGAGTTCTTGAGTCCTGACTACCCTCAATACCCCTCCTGACTTAGAAATTGTGTATTCGTCATCCCTCATCAGGCGCTCCCAACCCTTAGACAATCCTATTAGCACGCTTCCGTGAACGTCCTATTTTCATTTGTTGTTACTTTTACTACACTTTAAAAAGTAACAAAATAATGAGTCAACCCTATTAGTCAGCGGAAGCCCAAAAGTCGATGTTTTTGAAAATGACTTGTGAACACTTCCACCCTCCCCTCGTCATTGCCCTCTTTCCAGGGTCTAAGCCTCCAAGGGCTAGGTTATAAAGTTTTATCTACAGTTGTTTCTCTAGTGAGTATCCTACTGGTTGTTTTACTATACTCTGTATAGGTCTGGTGTGAGCCCTGGAGCTAGGACTACCTTTTGTCATCCCCAATAAACCCTTCCCGACTAGGAACCAGCTAGCAACTGTTCCTCTGATTAATACCCTATATGTATTACTATGGGAATAAAAGTTGGTTTTAAATCATAATATAATTATTTTCATCAGTTATTTGAAACCTACTAAAAACTTACTAGAATGTGAAACCATACTCGTCGAAAAAATTATGTTTTAAAATTAATGTGTAATATCTGCTAATGAAGATATATGTAAAAGTAGTGTTAGTTATCAATACAATTTATGAGTTTAAATGTTAAATGTATCGAAAATGATAATAAATATGTTGGCACCATAGTCGAATTTGGTATTATTTGTTGTAACGTTTATTTGTAGGTTTAAATTAACTGATAAAAATAATTAAATGTGATTTATAAATTCAATTATACCTTCTAATAAGATAACCAGTAGGTGATTCATCGGTGAAATTACTGCACGTCGGTCCCGAGACTAGTAGGGTTTATTGGGTAGTCCGGCTCCAGGGCTCACGCCAGACCTAAATAGAGAATA